>CM059205.1:14254105-15454105 GCA_030347435.1 Clarias fuscus
ACTGTTGTAATCAACGATTGTTCAGACACCTGTGCTGCTACTCTCTGTGTCACCACTTACTGCATGCTCTCGTCCAATTACATTACCTGGTTTTAAATAACTGTTGAATATTTAATTGCAGTGGTTCTCCTTTATTCCAGAACAATCAGTTCTTTAAATCAGTGATTTATAAACTGAGGGATCAGATTACACATTCACATACAGTGTGTGTGTGGGTGTGTGTGTGTGTGCAAGAAAGTTGCATTTTTTTTTTTTTTGCAACACCCAACACTCCATGACACATTACATCTAGTGACACATCAACACATGCCCCTGCCTGTACCAGAGTAAACTGTGCGTCACAGCTTTGGCACAAGCCCTGCATATGAAAGCCTTCGGCTACAGATAATTCCAAATAATTGCATATAACAAAAGGATTGTAATGCTGAAAGAATGAGGGATGAAACTTAAATACCATAGTTTGACCACATCATGAGGAACCTGAAAACAGACCCAGACATGTTAATTTAGTTTACCGTCAACATTATGCGATGTAACTTTTGTTAATCAGCATCTACAGTATCTGTTCACATCAGCAAACATTATCAATCAGCTTGATCTACCAGCTTCGGTTGGTAACATGTTGGCTTTGCTGCGTTTTTGAACCATGATGCCCTTATGGTAATATTTTCAAAAGAAAATGAAGCAGAGACACTTCTGGCTCTGTCTTTTACCCTTGTCATGTTGTAACCTTAGGGGACGGCTAACAGACACGTGATCGGTTGATGCGTATTCAATGTATGGATGTTAAACAGTACATCCCTGTAGTATAATAAGGCACTGTCATCAAGTACTGAAGTAAAACTGAAACTGGTAGAGGAGGCTGATGATGTCATGAACTTCATAAATCAACAATAAAAGTTTTTTTTAATAGTGTATTAAACCCAATTTTTTCTTTAAAAAATCCCTTGCCAGTACAGTACTTTCTGTCTGACTCACTAAAAATCACAATAAAAGCGTGAGTGTGCTGTATTTTTTACATGAATTCAGCCGTGCTATTGATACTAAACTTCATTCTTTTTTTTCTTTTTTTTTTGGATTTTTCCCCGATTTTCTCCAATTCCTCCCCGTCACTAGGGGGCTCCCACACTAAGGCTACTACTACCACTCAGCCGGGAGGGCCGAAGACTATCACGTGTTTCCTCCGAACCACGTGACGCCAGCCGACCGCATCTTTTCGAACTGCTCGCTCGCGCAACGTTGGAGGCGGCGTAACACACTCGGAGGACAGTGCTATCCGCGCCCTCCGTTGCGCGAGCTCACAGACGCCGCTGACTGGCTGTAGAGCCGTGATTAATGTGGGAGCACTAAGTACCTCTCATCCCTCCCCTCTGAGAGAGCTCGGCCAATCAGCTCTCTCTAGACCTCCGGCTGCGAGAGGTTACAGCACCACCCGGGATTAGGGCGAGCGCTTTAACCACTGCGCCACTCGGAGGCCCTACTAAACTTCATTCTTAAATAACCACAAACACACCTGCGAGCTGATTTATCCATTGTGCCAAAACTCTGGGAGATGGAGTTATAGCGTTTTGAAAAATCACACAAAATTTCCATAACCGTAACAATTCTGATAAAATATTTGATAATGACTCAAAGAACATCAATGCAAATTAGTTTCTATGAGTGCTCTTGCTTGATTTGAAAAAACTCGTTTCTCAAAACTACTAAAAACAGATTTATCTAATTTTGCTGTCAATCTGCTACTTGTTCAGCCAATCGCCTGCATCAGTGAATGAAATTATGCAGATGCAACTTTGGATAAGGTTCATATCAGCCATCTTTATGGGTGTATGATCATAGTTATCTGGTGCGATTGTTGATACAAAACAGGTTTTTTTGAATATTTCTGTAATTGCTGATCATCTGGGATTTTATCGCATAACCGTCTCTTGAAGTTTTCTCAGAGCTACTGTATGCAAAACACTTGATGCCAAGTGGCACAAAATACTTGCATTCCCCCCTAACACCTAGAGATTGTGAGTTCTAGGTTCTAGGTTTTATTCCAGTCTTTAGCTGTCCACATTGGACAATGTCCACATCTACATGATCTACCTTATTCTTTATCTGTCAGTCCACCTGGTCTGGCTTTATATCAATTGTTTATAATACTGTTTCTTTAAGAACAAGGAGCATAGCTTCCACTCGGACTTAAAGAGATAAGAGACCTTTTATAAAAATGGGTGGTTTATTTGAGCTGAAACAGAGGCAGCACACAGGATGCAATAATGCCCCTCCTACAGTGAGCAGGAGGGGCTTGTAGAGGGTTAAAAGGAGCCAGATGGGACAGAAGGAAGAGGAGCAAACAAGGAAGAGAAAGTGGGAGTAAACGCATAGAGCTTAAGCATGGCTACATGGATTCTTGTTGCCTTTCTCGTCATTGGTGTGTTGTTCTTGTTATTGACAGCTTATGGATATAGGACAAGGTATGTTCTTCAGGACATCTTTCAGGCATGAGAAAAGACAAAGACAATGCTCAAAATTGTAACATTTCTTTTTAACCTTTTTTTTTTTTTTAATTGATCTGTTTGCCTACAAATACATTCAAGTGTATTATGTGTAATATCACTTAATGAATCTGTTCTTGAACATGTTCTGAATGTGAGTAGGGGAAATGAGGAGTGTTATGCATTCAGGCATTCATGGAACTCCCGACAATATGTAGTGTGTTTCATTAGGGGGGATGACATTCTGTCACATAGACTCCTTGGTTTGAAGAAATATTCATAGAATTTAGGAGCTGTATTTAAGCTGATTATGCAAATATTGAAATAAGTCAATATGTCTATTTCCACATCACACTCAGTCTTCCTGGGAAACCAGATGCTAATTTTGATTCTAATCCAATGGGGATTATTTGGTAATATGAAATATATTAAAAGTTCTTGTAATCTTTAGTACTTCTGGCAAAAGGGATGACCAAGTATCAATTACAGCTGTTCCAATTCTGCAAACATCTGGATTCCATTACTTGTGGGAATTCGCTCAGTAGGAGCTTGTCGTCTCATTCAGAATGTGTTTGCTTTCTGTTTTCTTGTTGATTAAAATCAGAAATGTATTTCTGTTCGCAGGCGAGTGAATGAACCTCCACTGGTTAAAGGTTGGCCTTTTTTGGGCGTAATCCTAGACTATGGTAAAAACCCACTAGGCTTTCTGCAAGCAGCTCAACGAAAGTATGGAGACATCTTTACATGCCAGCTTGCGTGGAAGCATTTCACATTCATCACCGATCCGTTCTCTTTCCCCGTGGTGATGCGTCAAGGGAAAAACCTCGACTTTCACAAATTCGCCATGAATTTCTCTCAGCGGGTGAGGCACACATACAGTACTATGAAGGCGCATGGCAGATTTGAAAAAGGATTCATGAGAGGTTTTGAAACTTTGAAAAGAATTCCTTTGCGAGTTAATTATAACCTTGAATGATGTCACCTCCTGTACATTTACCAAACTGTGTTTCTTTGTAATCCTAATAAAGGGTTCACCGAAACACCACCCCCAGGTTTGAGGTGTGCACAGGATGTCAAAATAACCTTTTCTTATTGCTGATTTGAGAGATTATTTGATCATGGTGCTTTTTTGAGTATTTTCAAACTTTCTGTTTTTAAACTAATATGACATTAAGTGAGTTACCTTTGTTCTGTTACCTGCACCACAAGTGCACACACTAGATATGAGACATTTTACATTTTCAGTAATATGACCATTTGTTGTTTTGCAGGTGTTTGGTCATGCTGATTTTACGACTCCTCTGTTAAGCGAAAGCTACCGAGAAGTGCACTTGCTCTTCAGACAAACGTTACAAGGTCAACCTCTTCACCACCTAAGCCAGAACATGCTAGGCAATCTGCATACTGTGTTCCAGAACTGCTTACCACCTGGAGATACTTGGAAAGAGGACGGATTACAGAGCTTGACTACACGCATCATGTTTGAGGCTGGTTTCCTCACACTTTTTGGTAAGAAGGCAGATCTTCTTCAGGCAGAAGCTGTTGTTACATGCTTGCAGAAGGTGAAGAAGGACTTCTTGGCATTTGACGGGGCTTTTCCTGCAATGGCGGCTGGCGTGCCTATCGCTCTGTGTAGGCGTGCATGGAGGGCGAGAGAAGCATTAGCTAAGGGACTGCTGCACAGCGAGCTTCATCACAGGATGTGCATTTCGGAACTGATCCAGCGCAGGATGGACGCCTTTGATCTCATGCACCTGGACGAGACGGGGAAAGCACGCACACACGTCTGCATGCTCTGGGCTTCACAGGCCAACACGCTCCCTGCTGCTTTTTGGAGTCTCTACTATACACTGAGGTAGCAAACACACTACTGACTAATAATTACAGGTGTAATTGTTTGAATTCATCTTTGACAGCGTTTTCGTTCTCTCAGAAATCCAGAAGCTTTTGCTGCGGCTCGTAAAGAAGCAGACTTGATCTTGGCACAGTTCCAAAATGACAGACCAATCAGCCTGTCCAAAGAGCAGCTGGAATCCATGACTGTGCTTGGTAGGTATTATTATTCGTAATCCTCTCTTGGACAGGGCATCGGTGGATCAGTAGTAGGTTTGCCAGGTGGAAGGCCTGAGATCGCTTCTTAGCCACTGGAGTTGCCGAACACCCCTAATATTGGTCCCAAGCCCAGATAAACAAAAAAATGGGTTGAGGGTTGTATCAGGAAGGGTGTCCCTGGATTATAATCATTTCAGATGTTGTTTTACTGTCATATCTTCCTAAAGCGGAAGAGCATTTTGGGCTTTCTCCCATAACAATGTTTTGGTTCAATTTCTATTCATGTTAAGACTGCTTGACCTCTAGTGGGTCATTATAACTGAATGGAATGTTTGTGATATGTCTGTCATGTGTAAAAGGCTGTTTACCCCCAAAAAATGTGTTGAAAAAGCAATTCCTTATCTTAAATAAACTTTATTTAATTATATAATGTAGCAACATAAAACCCAATATATAAAATTTTTTAAATATTAGAAGATGGCGAGGCCGTTATGCATTTACTTTAAAATGCTTTAAACATCAGAAGGATTTTATGTTTATTGATAAAAACAGTCTTGCAATCTGAAACTACTGTATACGCTAATACTAAGTATAGTGTTATGAATGAAAGACTCACTAGTATTTCTGTAGCAATGGGAAATGCAAACAACTAAAAATACAAAAAGATGATATGGATAAAATGTACTTTTATTTGTGCGACCAATATAACATCATAAACCGTAGGCAGTTTCTGCTTTCCACCCTGGGTTATGACAAAACACACTTAAGTAATGTTTAACTTTCATTTTGAACACTTTCCGGTTTATTGCTACAGCAGCCAGGAATTATTAATCTGGATATTACATGACAAATAAAAATGTACAATAACAATTTTGTACGGAATTAAGGAATGAATAGAGTAAGTTTAAAATGTGGCTTTTCTTTTGTAGATTATTAAAAAACATCACCTTGGGTTGTTTTTTTTGTCGCATAGAGGTCGACAGTAAAGTACATTTAGAGACAAATTAATGTCCTGAAACGTTTCTTACTTAAGCCTTATGATTCATGTGGTATATACACAGTAAAACAAACTCAAAGCCCAATCAAATGTTATAACATGCTGACTTTGTGTAGGCAGAATTGAATTCTGAAAAGTCCTAGAGCACAAAGACCAGATTGAAGATAGGAGGATACGGATACGGATCCGATACGGATGTTCCAATGTACTTGCAGAGCACTTGCATAGAAAACAGAAGAAACAAAGAAGCTGTTATAACTCAGCTTCAAGCCTTCGGGTTCCTTTGTGTACTGTGAACTGTTCTCAGAGACCAAAGACATGCCCAGGCTGGAATTGCTACAGTATATGATTGTGCCATATGATGGGTTGGCACCCCATCCACGGTGTCCTCTGGCTTCCAAGCCAAGGTTCCTTGAGATATATGATAATATGATGTATGGTGTATGATAAGTGATAATGGATGGAGTTGGCCTGGGACCTATTTTTTAAGGGTTTGTTGCAATTATTGTAAAGGACACAGTGGTTTAATGCTGAATTACTACAAAATAACTAGATTTTTTTTTTTTTACTACAAAAATCTTAAACGATCCAAGAAAGTTCTAAGGAGCTTTGAAATCTACTGCAGGTGATGCAGTTGATAAGGCATTCTATTCACATATTTCTGATAGCGCCCATATCTTATCCAAAAAAAAACTGATAAGCAATGTTTTCTTGAGTGTTTTAACCGGCACTTTATATCAACAGGTCTTTTATTTCGACATTTTCAACTTTAAAGGTGGGAAAGGGTGAGAATTTCCATAATGGCATGACAAATAGGTTCAGCTTAAATCCCCTTTTCAGTTATAGATGTTAGTAAAACTCTTAAAAAAAAAAAAGCTTAACGCTAAACCTTTTTAAGACTTGGTTTTAAGATCTGACTTTATGGTTCCCCATATAAAAGGAGGAGATCTTTCAATTATGAAAATTCTAGGCCAATAACCATAGCTAAAAGTGCTGAATTATTAATAAGTGAACAGCTAATGGAGCCTTTAGACTCAAATGACATTTTATAAGGTTTTCAGGCTGGTTTTAGGAACAAAACACAGCACAATAACATCTGTGCCTAAGCTTCTAAATGATCTCATTGAGTCACTTGATAATAAACAATACAGTGCGGCGCTGTTTATTGATTGTAGGAATTCATCTGACAATGTAGACCATTCTATCCTTTGGGGGGAAAAAGAGGCCTGTCTCATCAGGCAGTCTGCTGCTTTCAAAGCTATCTTACTAGAACGTAGTTCAGTGTTTGATAGGATTAATGTGTCACATGGGGTTCCTCAGGGTTTGGGTGTTGGTCTGGGTATATTTATTATTTCTTTAAACAAAAGGACTACTACAAAAGAAAGTATGTTTTCTTTCTGCTGATGATAAGGTTCCGTTGAGTGTACTTTTGGGAGGCTACAAGAGACATTTATTTGATCAATTTAAACTCATGTTTTTTTGTTTTTTTTCCGACAAAGATAAATAAATAAATAAAACTAGGTTTAAAATCACATATTTACCAGGTGCTAATGTCCAAAGTTCAGTTGATTTATGTGATTTGTGGGCCTCATGTGCATGACCTTTTTTTTCACTGACACTGTTTATTGCAGTTCTTTGAATTTTATCAATGGATGTTGTGTAAGAACTTATCATTTGTGATTTTTGTTTAAAATGCAATTGTAAAGTTGTTGCTGCCTTATTTATCTGCTTTTATGAACCCGGTTTTTGTTTCCCAATATTATGTGAGATCTTGAAACTATTGTCTTCTTCAAAGACTCAAACTGAATCTGGGAAAGTATAAGGCATTCCTGCTGCCTGGAATGAATTTCAGGACTTTCAACTGAAAGAGAAAATAACATTGGGCAAATTAAAAAAAGGTTTTGGGTTCTCCTTGTGCCACTGGGGTGGATCTGTAGCCCCTTAGGGAATGACACTACAAGATCCAAGGCACCAGGATATTAGCAGCAGATTCTTTGGGTGCTGTGAGTTGCAGGATGGGGACTCTATAGATTTAGACTTGTCTGACGGGTGCATTCCATATGTGTATGATCGGATTGGGATCTGGGAAGTTTGGAGGCTCTCTAAAGGACTTACTGTAGCACAAATTGAACAAACAAACAAAAAATTCATGCCAACTATGATAGAAAAGTGTCTGCACATTCACAGCTTGTGCTTGTTGCATACTGTATGAGGCTGTGCAATCGAGGACCAGTCAGAGTGCCCATGCTGAACCCTGGAATTTCTTTTATGATTCATGTTTTGCATAACTTTTAGTACTCCATTATATAACCCAGCCTGCTGACAAAATATCATGAATAATATGGTGACTCAAAAGTGTTTAGAAGTAAATCATGAGTATCATATTTGAACTAAGTCAATAAGTGTGGTTTTACTTTGCAGAGAGCATTATCAATGAAGCTCTACGTCTATCAAGTGCTTCCATTATGATCCGAGTTGCCAGCGATGACTTTATTCTGACACTGGACTCAGGTCAAGAGGCAGCTATTAGGAAAGGAGATTACATCGCTCTCTACCCCCGACTCATACACCTAGACCCGGACATCTACCCGAACCCACTGGTAAATACTTTGAATACTCGTAAATACTTACATTACATTCTTACATAGTTGAACTTTTATGTATGTTGGACGTGTACATTTCAATCATTTCAGTACAGCTGCTGTTACTTTTCTTCATTAAGGTTTTCACTGAAAGGTGCTCATAATCATTTTTTAGTTCTGATGCAATTTTCATGCAATTGCAGGAGTTTAAGTATGACCGGTTCTTGGATGAGGAAGGTCAAAGGCAGAGTCAGTTCTTTAAAAATGGCCGACAACTGAAGCATTACCTTGTGCCATTTGGTTCCGGTGCCAGTAAGTGCCCTGGTCGTTTCTTCGCCATGAACGAATTAAAGCAATTTCTCATGCTGGCACTCTGGCACTACGACTTAGAAATCATTGAGCCTCATGATACACTATCGCCAGACCGCACCCGCGCTGGACTGGGCATCCTGCCACCTGAGCAAGATGTATTACTAAGGTATAGAGCAAGAGCAAACAGGAACACAGAGAAATCCCAGAAGAGAGGTGCTAATGATGACTGCTAAACAAAAACATTCCATGTTTTATGCCAAAAAATGTGACGGAAACTTAAAAGAGCATTCGTTCAGATTTACTGATACAGTATACATTATTATTATTATTATTATTATTATTATTATATATACCTACAGTAGCCAGTGAAAAAGTATTGTAAGCTGCTGGGACTTTTTCTATTACTTAAGCAAGAAGGGTTTGAAATGAAACGGTGGCTCCATGTTTAATGAGAAGAATATGATGTGTACTTTTAAGGTATTATAAAGTATAAAAGTAACTACACTTTAAAGTCGAATACTGTCGTACTCTCGGGTTGTTAATCCATTACTATATCTGCGTGCAAACTACACAATCTACAAATATCTGCTTGCAAACTCTATAAACAGAACAAATCTATTCTCTGGTGACGTTTGGCCAGGATGGTAGCTAGTTTCTGTCTCTGCTATGCTTAGGGGCTTGTTGACATTTCTTTTACATTCCTACAGGTTAATCATTTCCTCTTCAGGTACAGCTCATGAACTGTAGTAGCAAATTATGTTGTTTATTAGGAACTGTTACAGTAGTTAATAACTGTTAGTGTACTTAATAAATTGTTTACTGAATGTAAATTGAATTACAGCTGGTTTAATATTGTATAAATGTGTAGTTGAGTGTTTGTCAGCTTTCATATGAAACTTTATTTTTACTGCATTTAGAAATGCTTGCCCTTCACTGATTGTGCTTTATGTATCAGTTTTAAAATTAAATGTGCACAATGAATGTCTGTAAAGAGCACGTTGCATTAAAACACTATATTAGTCTCTTGGTGGAATGTAAAAAAAAACTTTTTTGTTGTCGTTGTAAACCAGAGTGCATACTTTAACAATGAGAGGTGCAGTAGTATTGCTTCTTTTTTTATTATTAAAATGGTTTTTATTTTTTTTATTGTATTTAAAATGTGTACATGCTTTTTTCATGTACAGTATATATGTACTGTATGTCTTATTTATTTTGCTAATAAATAAACACATTGAAATTTTACTCATGCACAGTATTTTTTGTGTGCCGGTTTTTGGAGTAAATCCATGTTAATACCATGGAGACATCAAATCAAATTGTAAATCCGTAATGTATATATATAGTATATGAAGTACTAAATTTTTCTTAAGCAAAAGATTATTTACAGATTCTTGGTAAAAAGATATAAAAAAAAAAGGTATATATATATATATATACAACCACTAGGTGACAGTACTGTAGTTCCTGCAGCAGGGGCATGCCACTATTGTTCAGGAAAATTACACCTCAGTATGTGTATACAGTACAGTGCATTGCAAAAGTATTCATTCCCCTTGAACTTTTCCACATTTTGTCATGTAACAACAACAAATGTAAATTTTTTTGGGGGATTTTATGCAAAAGACCAACACAACGTGGTACCTACAGTGGTTATGAAGTGAAAGGAAAATGATAAATGGTTTTTAAAATGTTTTACAAATAAAAATCTGGAAAGTGTGGCACGCATTTGTATTCAGTCAATACTTTGTAGAAACACTTTTCACTGCAATTACAGTGGACAGCATTTTTCAAATATTACTACAGATTCTCAACTAGATTTTTGGTCTGGACTTTGCCTGGGCCATTCTAACGCATGAATATACTTTGACTTAAATTGATCTTTGTAGCTCTGGTTTGCCTCGGGTTGTTATCCTGCTGGAAGGTGAGCCTCAAGTCCCAATTTTTGCAGGGGTATGAATACTTTTGCCTTGCAAAAAGGTTAGTGTTCCCAAATTGCCAATAGTGTGTGCATGTGAGTGTGTGCATGTCTGCAATGGATTGGTACCTTGTGTGGGACAGAGTGTACCCAGCCGAAGTTTCAAACACTCAACCCTGGAGGGGTCACCGTGCCGCATATATATAGTGCTGTGAAAAAAGTGTTTACCCTCTTACAGATTTTTCTTTTTATTCCATATTTGTCACCCTTAAATGATTCAGGTCATCAAAAAAATTTTAAGATTACACAAGGATAACCCGAGTGAATACGAAATTTGTTTTTTAAATTATGATTATCATTTAAGAGAAAAAAGCAGTTAGCACAGGGAGAAACTCCACACACAAACTCCACACACACAGACATCTAGGTGGGAATCGAACCCATTAATTAAATATGGGCATATTAAATTCATTTTTGGACGCATTTATTTTGATCTGATCTTGCATGATCTGGTATTACATGACGAACCCCTGCAAAATAAATGTGCCACAAAAGAAATATTATATGACAATAATATGAATGGTTTCTTAACATGACTAGGGCTCATCATGATAGTAATATCATATTTGATAATAATAATAAACATACGTATGTTTATTATTATTGTTTATTATTATAAATTGTATAAACATACAATTTATGTTGTAATATAATATTTGATAGAGATCTGTGGCAGGGTGGAATTTTTAACGCATAAGTGGAACAGAAAGTCATGAGTAAGTCCTGAAACTGATGCCGATTGTGTCGCACCGCCCCCTAGTGTGAGGAATGCGGATACAGCAACGCGCAATCAATGGCAAGTTTTCCCAATTTATGCATGAATTCAATTAACATTATTCAAACTCATTCAAACTTTTTTTTTTTTTTTTTTTGCCGTACAGCATGTGCCCAAATAAGTTTTTTATGACAGATGTTGTGTTTTCTGGAATAACCTTGTATTCCTTCAAATAATTATTTTTTTCCTAATTAATTATATATTTATCACAAGTATAAACATATAAAAAATATATGTTTCCCTGCATATCATACTGTGTATGGTTTTGTATAAAAAATATATATAAAGATTAATAATTTTTGTAATGTATATATTTTTTAATACATTTCAAATATTAAATTATAATATATATCATTCTATATATTATATATAAATATATATCTATATTTTTATTAATATTTTTATTCATTCAATTACAAATGATAAATTATATCTTTTTCTTTTAATACAAAACCATATGATATGCAGGGAAACGCTTACATGACTGTTTGTTGACCTTGAAAAGGATAAAAAGAAATAAGGAAGCAAAATGTTAATGGAAAAGAATTAAATATCAAATATCTACATTTGACAATAAAATAAATTGAAGTAGAAATATAAATAAAAAATGAAGAACATGAAAAGTAAGAAGTGTATAAACATAAACTGTATTATGTAGTATGCATTAAAGTGTTTATTCACTTCACCTGCTATGAAGTGTAATGTAAAATGTAATGTCACTACTCTTACGCTACAGAGTTCAAAATAACAATAGAAGATGATGACTGAGTCCTAGTGTACAGAGATGTAATTTTGGGGAACAACAGGACTCCTTATCAGTTTGAAGTGATGATGCTCACACAGTGCACTGCTGGGGTGTATGCGTGCGCTTGATACCACGTGGTCAGCTCATCATCTGAGACGCAGCAGGTCAAGACTCATCAGGATCACGATTAGTATCGGCTTTCCGAACCGCAACGGAGGACAGCGCGCAACCTAGTTGCACCATTCTGGTGCATGTACTGTGCTGTATAGAACACAGTCTGAAGCCATCACAGCATCATCATCATCATCATCATCATCAAGGTGAGTCTGGGGATGGATTTCATCATCCCGATCGCAAAAAACCAACGCGTCCTGCATCATCCATCATTACATGTGTGTGAACGCCGTGTGCTGCGTGTTACCAGGAGAATGCCTGCAAGGGGTTTTCGCATTGCGAAATTGTTCTAGGTGTTGCCTCATCCTCTCCTCTTCACAGCTACATGTGCACTTTTGTTTACGATTAAATTTTTTTTTTTTTTTTTTTTTTTGCTGGTGCCAATGATCATTCTGAAGAGCTGTTTATAGGAAATAAACAGATTGTTTCCTTGTCGCTGAGGCTGTGACGTCATTCTGTATGCGAGCATATGGATGGATGGATGATGGATGATGAAGGGATGCGGGTCCAAACAAGCCTTCTGTCTTCGAGCTATCAGTTCAGGATCGGACAGATCATCATTATGTTTACTATGAATCACTATATTTTTATGCACCATAGTAGCCTGATATGTGTTTGTTTGTGTGTGTGTGTGTGTGTGTGTGTGTGTGTATCCAGGTAACTGATATCTACAGCGCAACAAGAAACAGGAGACCGATCATGTCACTGTATCCCTCTTTAGAAGACCTGAAGGTGGATAAATTTATTCAGGTATGACTGATGTTTGTTGTGATTGTGATTTAACCTCGGCATATGCAACATGGGCTTGAAAATGAAAAGCCTACTTCATCTCATCTCTGATGCAGGCGCAGAATACCCCTACTGCCAGTCCATCCAAAGCCCCGCCCCTGGCACTCACTGATCACGCCCACTATCAATATAGCCCCGCCCATACGGGGGCAAAAGTGGAGGAAATTGGAACAGGTCAGATGCTGAGCACTTTACAGTGTACAGGGTGGCCCAAAAATCTGAATCCTTAAAATTATGATATGCCTAAATTGACCACCAAATTGGAGCAAATGAAGCAAATGCTGGAACTGACCACCAAATGGATCTCAAATTGATCATCTTTTAGAATCATTGAACTTGCAGAACTTGTGTATACACTAAATGCAGGAACATCAGACATTCACTAATGCATCAGAACTGATGTTGTTACATGCAAAGATGATTTCCTCTCTTAGTGCGACAATTATTTTGGCCTGATTCTGATTCTGATCGACTACTGAGTTCAGAAATAAATTTAAAAAATCATCATATTTCATATAAGAATATATACGGTACTTATGGATCCAGACTTGTGGGCCACCCCTTGTATAATAACTGTTAATGAGTGAGTATGTACTTTATGAGAATCATAAATCTAAATATTTCTGTGTTTGTGTGGACAGATGCCTCTGGAGGTTTGTATCCTCAGCTGAGCGAATTTATGGGTCTAAATCTTAATATTGAGGCAATAAAAGCCTTTTCTACCACAGTTCCAGAGCAAACTAGTGGAGTAAGTTTTTTTTTTGCCTCTGTGGTCATGTATCTACAGTATTATTTATTTGATGTGCTGCAAATAAATGCAGAGTCCATAGCGGTGTGTTTTTTCTGTCGTTCATAGGCTCTCAGTGTTCATTCGTCGGGCACAAATTGGGCTGTCGCTCCTGTAACTGGCAATGATATAGGTGTGAAGAGGGCTGAGATTCGGCAGGGCGTTAGAGAGGTGGTGCTCTGTAAAGACATGGACGGCAAGATTGGCCTCCGTCTCAAAGCCATAGACAATGTAAGACGCCAGACTTCCCTAACACATTCCGTTTGTAACATTACAGAACTTTATGTATTATTATGTCCTGCTGGCAGTTGGAGAAGCTTTTATTTTTAAATATCTTAAGTGATTATTTAACCAGAAGACTTCAGATTCATATTACTACTACTACTACTATTACTAATTCTACTGCCAATATGATTACTAATGAGACTACTATTATTATTATTGTTATTAATAATAATAATAATAATAATAATAATAATAATAATAATAATAAGCAGAAGAAGAAGAAGAAGAATATTAATCAGAAGAAGAAGGTTATAAAAATAAAAACACATTGCAATTATTAAACATCAAAAGTATTTAAAAATAAACAAACACTTAAATGATTGAAGTTCTACATAAATATTATTACCTGTAATAAATTGCAGCCTTTTGTCATATCGAGATTTCGATTTATATGCAATTAATTGTGCAGCACTAAAAAAAAATAAAAAAAAACCTGACAAGAGTAAAACATTAGTAATAGCCCAACAATGACTCTTACCTTATTAACACATGCTTGCAATTCAAGACCAAAGTAAAAAAATATTTTCACTAAATACACTCACTAATATTCAATTTATTAGGAACACTTACACATCACAGTTATCCAATCAGCCAATCATATAGCCTCCTACATACAGTCATGCAGATGCAGGTCAAGAGCTTCAGGTAATGATAACATCAAACATCAGAATAAAAAAATAATTCCTGATCTGGGAGTCAACTCCAACCAACAGGAGCGAAGCCTAATGTAATCTTCTGTTGTTGTAGCTAATCCAATTTCAGGGTTAACATCTTGTGTGTTCTAAGATGCATGCAGGATTCTTTGCAAACTTGAGATACTGTTGTGAGTGAAAATTCTAGGAGATCAACAGTTCCTGAAATCCTCAGACCAGCCCTATTGGCAGTACTGTAATAAATATGTCATGCAGATGGTCACAATTATCACAAATTTTCTTTGTTCTGATGTTTGATGTCAATGCTATTTGAAGCTATTGACCTGAATCTGATTGTTTTTCCTTGTGTTGCTGGATTCTGGCTTCTTGTGCATGAATGTAAAGTGCAATAAAGTCAACCTGACTGTAATTGTAATATGATTGTAATATTACTGGTGTCAGCTCATTATTTTTGGCTTGAGTTGAGATTGCTGTGCCATCTGTTATTTAGGGGGTGTTTGTACAGCTTGTACAAGTGAACACTGCAGCAGCATTAGCAGGGCTTCGCTTTGGTGATCAGATCCTACAGATCAATGGAGAGTCCTGTGCTGGCTGGACCAGTGACCGTGCACACAAGGTTTTGAAGAATTCCAATCCCGAGAGAATAACACTCGCTGTACGAGACAGGTACACACATGATGCTTATCTTAAAGACAGAACATGGTAGTTTAGGGTATCTAGTAGTCATGAATGTACAATACATAAATGTTTTATTCATAAGAACGACACTGCCTCACCTGAATTATTGATAACGTTTCCAGGAACGGGATATTTTAACATCCGATGCAGCTATCATGAGTCTAAATGTACAGTACCAGTCAAAAGTTTGGACACACCTTCTAATTCAATGGTCTTTCCTGATTTTCATGTCTTTTTACATTGTACAACAATGCTGACCCAGTTTCATTATGGTGCTTGATGGGTTTTGCAAATGCACTTGACAATACTGTTCTTGCAAGAACTATTCCAGACTAGCTGACCTTCATGTCTTAAAATAACAACTGGGTGTTGTTGCTGTTGTTGTAACTTAACTTCATAATTCCATTATGTTCATTATTCCATTAATACCATTATGTATTCCAATATGTAATATTTCATAGTTTTAAAATCTCCACTATTGTTCTAGAATATAGAAAAGAAATCACTAAAGTAAAACATTAAATTAGAAGGTGTGTGCAAACTTTCGACTGGTACTTTCGATCCATGAACAGCATGAAATTCCGTACTCAAAAATGAGGTGAAACTGCTTTACAATGCATTTGCAAGCAAACCATTTTTTCCATTTCCGCACTATTTTGTAAAGGTGTAGTATGCTATAGAGAACAACATGGTGGAATGAGGACACCGTGGTCATGTTGTGTAGGTAATATTGATATTTTCTTTGCCAATAATAATGTTATACTGTATGTACATGCTTGTATATTTGTTAACCCCCAATGTGAGTGAACAATATGGCTTGTCATATCAAGTCAAGTACTGTAATACGTTGAACAGGTTACTTTTGCACTACGACCAATAGAATTTTGGCAAGTATACCTTATCTTCCTGTTCATTCAGGAAAATTCAAAAAGATTCCACTAAGGCAGTGTATGGGTTGTAACAAATAAATAAAAAAGTTTAACTTTTTTCAATTTTGTAATTAGGGTTAGCACTGTCGCCTGGCACCTCCAGGGTCCGGGGTCGATTCCCGTCTCTGTGTGCATGGAGTTTGCGTGTTCTCCCCGTGCTTGGTTTCCTCCCACAGTTCAAAGACCTGCAGATTAGTCTAATTGGCATTCTCAAATTACACATAGTATGTGAATGAGTATGTGTATGTGTGTGTGCCCTGCGATGGATTGGCACACGGTCCAGGGTGTACCCCAGCTCCTGCCCTACAGCAAGTCTCCTGGGATAGGCTCCAGGCCCCCCTGCGACCCTGAATACAGGATAAAGCGGTATAGACGATGAGTGAGTGATTGATTAGGGTTAAAATTCCTATAGAATATTTAAGTCGTGGAATTTAAACAACATGACGTTCTTAACTTCTCTTGCCGAATGGCTCCACTAAGGTCATAATGAGTTCAAGTCAGCAAGCTGTTTTCTCTGTCACTGTGCAGGCCAATGGAGCGTGCTGTCACTCTGCATAAAGACATGAGCGGGCAGCTTGGTTTCTTGTTTAAGAAAGGCAGAATTACATCCATAGTGAAGGACAGCTCTGCAGCACGCAATGGACTGCTCACCGACCATCAGATCTGTGAAATCAATGGACAGAATGTGATTGGATTGAAGGTGAAACGCTCTCTTTACCTTCTATCTTTCTGTGTTTTTTTTTTTTTTTTTACGTGGCTGAGGTTAGATTACAGCTGAATAAATGTGAAACCATTATAAGAGTTATTAATGTATTTAGGTCTTCTTCCAAATGGTGGAATCATATTTAGTGTCTCTTTGGAGAATGTCCAGCGTTCTTGTTAGAGAGTTTTACTTTCTGGAAAAGTAATGAAGCTACATATATTGCAATATTTTCATCATATTTCTAAAACATGATAAATAAATGCCTCTGTTTTTTTTTCTTCTTTTTTTTCTTCTTGTATTTGTCAGGACTCTCAAGTTTCAGACATCCTCAACACTAGTGGGAATGTTGTGACTGTAACTGTGATGCCAGTGGTCATCTTTGAACACATGATGAAAAGGTAAAAATGGGGGGCTGCGGAAAAAGAAACACTCCAAATATCCCCCCCAAAAAAAGGTATTTTTTCAAATAATATTTCATATTGTTTTTTTTGTTTTCTCTTCACAGGATGTGCAACAGCATTGTGAAATCTCTAATGGACCACTCAATTCCTGAGGTGTAATATGGATTACACTCAGAATGGGCTTGCTTCCGCGTGCACTACAGCTTAGACAAAGTGGCGTACACATGCACACTGGTTGCGCTTTTTAGCAGTTTAATCCAAGAAATGAAAAATAAGACATTTCTCTTTTTCCACAGTATTTCTCTCCTTCATTGTTAATGAATCCCTTTATGTAAAATGTGCAAAGAAATTGTGTTTTTCAATGCTGAATCATTCTCAGAACTCAAATGACAACTTCAATGAAATGTCAGTTAAAAGGGGCTTTATCTGCTTTGCTGTTTCATTTTCATATTTCTTATTTAAAGTTGACTTTTACTTTGCCCGACATTCCGCAAACACTAGTAAAATGCTTGCTTAGGTTTTTTTCCCCTCTCTTTTATTTTTACTTGTACTAATTCGTCAAAGTAGTCACATTTTTCTCAACACATACTGTACAGAAGAAGCCACAATTCAAAAGGATTTTTAAACCTATGCACAATTGCTGCAACAAACATAAAGTACTTGTAAAATTGCAACAACATGACCACAGTGTAAATATATTAGACTCCTTTAAATAAGTGAATTATATGTGTTTTAGTAACCTATTGTTTATAAAGCAGGTTTCCTTTCAGTCATCCCAGTGAACTGTGTTGATATGAGCTGAACTTAAACATAAGGATGAATATACAGTATGTGAAGATGAGCTTAGTTTTTACAAGATCTTACTGTATAGAAGTGTTGACATCTTTTCTGTTCTTTTTTTCTTGATTTAAATGAATCATCATAATTCAGTGTTGATTAATTTTAAGCTTATTGAATAATATCAAGATAGCATTAAACATCTATTTATTTACTGTAGCATGTTCAGGATTATAACATTGCATATTGTCTATTGATGATGTCTTTGTGTTTTGATATTTCCATCTAAATAAAAATGTAAAAAACAAAAAAAAGATCAATAATTGATTAAAGTGTATTTTTATTAATACAGAAGTACGTAAGAGGATTGGGGCCACCATAAAAATGTATTGGAGTTCTGAGTTTGTTTGTTTTCCCCCTTCAGATTCTCAGATTTTCAAAATTCTGATTCTCAAAAAAAGGTCAGAATTGTGTGGAAATTGAAATGTCAGAATTTTTGATAAAAATCAGAATTATGAAGAAAATGTTCAAAATTATGAGGAAAAAAAACCCCTCAGGACTCAAATACATTTTTCTGATGGCCATACGGAAGATACAATATAATTAATTTCTGATTTCTTATTTAGTATTTATTTATTCTCTTCTGTCCAACTTTATGTAAACACTAGGAAGCTGCTTACTTGATTTTTTCTCTTTGTATCTTTGATATTTGATATCTAGTAATTAGTCAAAGTAGTAAAATTTTTCTCAATTTTTTTTTTTTTTTTTAAACATGTACTGTTTGGAGAAAGCCACAATTTTAAAATGATGCACAATTGCTGCAGCAAACAAATTTAAGAGAAAAAAGACACAATTTTTCTTAGAATTCTGCCGTTAATCTCAAAAGGTTTTAGGTTATTGTTAAAGTTTTAAATATTTTTTTTCTCTTAAAATTTCTTCGTTTATATTTGTTGCAGCAATTTTACATAGTTTTACAATTCCTTTTAAATTTTGGCTTCTTCTGAACAGTATATGTTTAAAAATGTTGAGAAAACCGCAACTACTTTGGTTAAGGTGTTGAACTGCTGACTAGGAGGTCCCCGGTTCGAGCCCCAATGCTGCCAGGTTGCCACTATTGGACCCTTGAACCCTCGAGCAAGATCCAACCCCCAAGATACAATCCGTTGCCTGGGTGGCACGTGGACGGAACCACACACGGTATTCACAAACGTGTGTGTCCGTGTCTCCCGTGATTGATTGGCACCCTATCCAGGGTGTAACCCGTCTCCTGGGATATGTTCCTGGCTCCCCGTGATCCTGTATACAGCATAAAGAGGCATAAACAATGAGTGAATGAGTGAGATGCAATAATATCCTGTTACTGACAAATAGATTCTCAAACCTAGGGGCTTTCCAGTTTTGAGGACTTCAAACATGCATTGTGTATTTGTGCTTTGTGAAACACTGACAGGATGTAGATAAGGAAGTAATGAATAGAATTAAATGTTATGGCAGGTGGAATTGGTATATCTATTGTCCTAACGGTGTGGGGAAAACGATTCAGGGCAAGACTGCTGAGGTTACAATCACAGCAACAGTAAGTGTTTACATACATACAGAGTCACTTACATAACTCTACGCCAAAAAAAAAAAATCCTTTGAAGAAAACATGTTTTTCTCCCTATTCCAGGGGAATTGAATTAGAGCCAGAGATCTCGCGAGAAAAACTGTCTGAGTTCTCAAGTTTGCCACGTTACGCACGTTCCAACAGTGGGCGGGCTCACAGGCGCGGCGATGCACACGGTTCGCTCTCGAAGACAATCCGAGCGCTGATTGGCTACAAGCTTCGCGAGCGCCGTTTATCCCGCTAGACATTGGAGGAACGCTCCATTTAGCAACTCCACGCGGAAACACAGAGTTTCGGACGCTGCTTGTGTGTCTTGATTTACTGTGATTTTTATCCAGCACAGGCGGGTGGATATCTTAAATAAGGGATAAAGTTAGGTGTTTTTGGGTGATTCGCTGCATCCTGCCGTCTCTGCCATGGGCCACAAGAAACCTGCACGCAAACAGACGAGAAAAGGTAACTGTGCTTGTGCAATGTGCGTCTGTGTTACACAAGTAACGTGTAAACGGGAGGATGCTCATAGAGAGCACTAACGGCAGAGTTGTGGGCACTTTTTAAATACATGAGCTATGTTGCTTCTTTCTGATTCAGTGTCAGTTTTCACAAAATGAAAGCAAAAAAGTGTGTATTGTGCAATGCGCGCCTTGTTTTGCAGCGACCTACATGTACTAACCACAAAACCCATGATCTGTAACAGTTAACACTTGTTAGTCCCTTTTTAAATAGAAATGAAAATCTCCTGGCATGGTGGTGTTTCACTGAAAGTCAAGCAGTTGGCAGAACAGTTATATTCACTATAAAGTAATAGGCATTATAAAGTTTTTAAACACACCCAAGTGCAGTCTAGTCTCCAAATCCTCCAAAGGATGGATAGATGGATAGATAGATAGAAAGAAATGCAGTTTAGCATGTGCCAGAAGTGCCAATAGTAGTGTCTGTTACATCAGTGTAAATACTGGAGTTGTGCAACTTAGAAAGTGCAGGTGAAATAAATGTGTATACCCAGGAAATACTATGTACTGTAGGTCCTGGATTAAAATTAATAATACAATCAATAAAATATTCTTTGAGCCTTTTGTGTTAGGATTCAGATATCCGTGCAGTCCATATATATATAAAAACAAACAAACAGCAATTAAAAATTTCCATAGCGTTCCCGTAATATTTATTGTAAATTTTCAGTAACTGCAAACATGTGAACAGTTTGAACTTTGTTAGCCGTATACATTGCCCCTGCAGGGCTGTTAATTAATATGAAACGACCCTTGTTGCTCTGACATACATGAGCTCTATCAAATATTATGCATATTATATTACAACAAACATTCATATGGTTATTATTAAATAGTATATCACTATTATAATGAGACCTAGTCACGTGACCGCCATGGAGTCCATTAATGAAAAATTGGTCCTTTATCATCATTCTTCCTTTTGTGGCACATTTATTTAGCAGGGGTTTGTTATGTAATACAAAAATGTTTACACCAAATAAATATTGTACATTTAATATATTCATCATTGTTTTCACATCTTGGCAGACCCTGCGCTCTGACCCCAGCTTCCTAACTGGAATATGTGGGGGAACAAAAATTATTTACTGTGCTGTAGGTTATATGTGACAATGTATAAAATAATTAAATTATTATATGAAATATAACAATATTGTAAGATTTTTTACTATTAAACTATGTAAAAATATACATGATGTACAGTATATCAAAATGATTACATAAACACATACTGATGAAAAACAATTAATTATTTTAGTTCAGATAAACATGAATGCATCAAATATGTATTTAGTACTGTATGCTAGTATTTCATTAATGGTTACTAAGGTTGTCATGTGTCTAGGGACTCATTATAATAGTAATATGATATTTGAGCATAATAAAGATAAAAAAATATGTTGTAATATATAGTTTTGTAGCTATTTATATTGGGGAAAATCTGTGAAAGAAGGGCATTTGGTTCATTACCATCAGTTCTGTTTGTTCCTCCCACTCTATCTATACACGGTAAACTATTGTGTTGATTGGCTCTGTTTAATGACGCGTATAGTCGCACCCACCTCAAGGACAAAATGGCTAAGTTATTAAAAAATGCGCTGGATTAGTGGTATATTAATTATTCAAATTTTTCTGAAAAGTATCGGGGTCCAGATAGAACTGTCAGTCTGTCCGGATCCGAACCGCAGTCGCCATTTAGAGATTCTTCCTCTATACTAAGGATATAGTGAATATGTGCAGTACAGTAACTATACAGTAGAATAGATAGTGCTATGAAGAGATAATGAAAGAGATATGGTTCCTGACCTCTACACAGCCTTTCACTTTCTACACTTTCATCAAATGCCTTTTAAAAAAAAAAAACTTTTATACTCATTTATATCACTATTATATAAACAAGAGCACAATTATAGGAACAGATTGTCTTAAAGTACATAACTCTTAATACTTTGCATATCTGTTAATATATACATATATAGTTGCTTGTAATACTGCATCAAGCTGCCCCATCCCCCTGCCCCGGACATTCTGGTTTTGTTTTGGGGCATTCTCTTTTTAGCCTCACTTTCAGGAACTGAAATGCATGCTAATTTGGGTTAAAGGTTTAGTGATTGACTCAGTCAGTCTAATACCTTCCACTTGTTTCTCTGATGACGTGTCTTGTTGGGCTGGCAGTGTGTTTGGGGCTGTTGTCCTGCTCCATGTTTAAGTTCCTACAAATTAGATTACATGCATTGCTCAGTAAACTGGTAGACAACATTTCTCCAGACTTCTGAATTCATTCTACTCTCAATAGATATCATTGAGTTTGTTCTAGAAGCAGCCATGCAAGCCCAGGACACAACCCCTACCATGCTTGACCAGTGAGCTCTGATGTTTGGGATTTTCATGAACATGTACAAGTTGTATTCTTCTGAGATGTTTAACACATCTGCATGTATGCATACCAGGAAATGAACACTGGAAATATGTGCTGTGAAGAAGTAATTGCTCGCTTCCTGAGTTCCTCTATTTAAAGCCACTACGTGTGTCAACTCTTATTGCAACAGCTAATATAAAAATGAGAACCTGTGGAAACACAAACATGGTTTTTAAATGATCATATAGATTGCCTGTGTAAATACTTGTAATAATTGCCCCCTTAGCATCAACTCCAACCAAATGCTCCTGATCCCTGTAGATCAGTCTGCAACAGAATCCTGGAGGGGTCCGAGCCACGCCTTTGCCTAGACCACTGCAGAACACTTTAATTTTGTTTCTTTTGAGCTATTCAGGTGTGTAATTGCTTTTGTGCTTAGGATCATTGCTTTGGTGAACAACCCCCCTACACATGAGTTATCAGAAACGAATAAGTGGATATCATCATTTTGTATTTTCTGATCAACAGCAGACTTCATGGTTCCATCAGTTATGGAGAGCCACTCAGGCCCTGTGTGTCCGAGTACCTAAGTATCTGCACTCGACCATGAGTTATATTGTTGTTATATTGTTGTTCTTATTGAATACCGAGCTAGCTTAAAGCTGAATATAACAGTACTAAAGTCTTCCAAATATGTTCACTCTTGATGCATCAGTCCATGAAATGTTATTTCATAAAGCTTTGGGGTCATGACTGTTTTTTTTTTTTTTTTCAACAATAGAACAAGTCAGGAGATAGTTACATGCATTCAGAAATAATAATAATAAAAAAAGACATTAAGTTGTATTCTTTATAATTAAAAGTGACTTGTGCACCCTTCCCTGTTTTCCCTAATAAATAAATAAATAAATAAATAAAATTAAATAAAAAAAATTAAAAAGGGAGGGGGGGGGGGGGGCTTCATTGATCTATACCAGATGGAAATACCACTTTATAACTTTCAAAGAAATCTATAAAACATTTCCAGATCTTCTGAAATGTATACACTTTGTTTTTCATTGCCAGTCTTATTTTCTCTAATTGCAAGTATTGCATGACTCCTCTTAACCAAGCAAAGTGAGTTGGGGTTTTTTTCTGTTTCCAATTCAGCACAATCAATCGTCGTGCCAGAAGTAGAACAAATACGATCATAGAGTGTTGACTTGTTGTTATCATCAAACCCTCCTCTTTAATCCCAAAAAGCGCCAATAATGGATCCGGCGTGATGGGTCTTTCCATGATGTCTGACAGAGTTTGAAGTATTCCAGTGAGACATCACTTTCAAACTGAGAAAGTTTCATCACAAGCGTAGATATTCTGCCTTTTATAGATGGGTTGTTCAAAAACAGTGAGTCCATTGGTAAATCTGGTGGTTCCTCAGGGAATGATGGAAAGTTTTTTTTTGGATAAAGTTGCGTATTTGCAAATATCTGAAAAACTGAGATTTTGGTAAGTCTGACTTCTGTTGTAGATGCTGAAATGAAGAAAAGACCCTTTCCACAAACAGATCTTTAAATGTACATATTCCTTTTTCATACCAAGTAGTAAATGACGCGTCTAGGACAGAGGGAGGAAAAGAATGATTAGCAGTTAAAGGGGCTTTGATTGAGCCTGCATGCCATTTATAGTGTCTTCTTACTTGTAACCAAATTTTTAAGGAATGTTTTACTACAGGTTGTTTTTTTTTTTTTTAACAAACCTGAGACAGTCCTTTATGTTCCTCTTGATTGCCAGGGGGTTTCACTTTGCAATTCTCCCATGGATATTTCTGTAGTCTAGTGAGTTCTGGTAAGGTTGACCACTGTTTCAATTTCTTTTAGTTTGGAGTTAATAATTGTCTATTAATAGTGCAGCCTTTGAAGAAAGTGATGTACACAGTCTTTCGCAGGCTTGTAACCTTTGCTATCTGTGTAGATGGCAAAATGCTGAACTGAAATGAAACTGGTCTATGAAGGATTTCCTATTTTTGTCACCAGGTCTTTCCACCCTTATAATCCCGACGTGAAGTGCTGCTTCTATCGTCTAACAACCTTCACAGCTGCATTGGACTTTCTGCTTCACTATCGGTGCCTATTGGTTAATGATGTGTAAGAACACTTATTTTATGACAACCTGGATTTTTATAAATATTTTTTACAATTGTTTTAGCTATTCAATCGAGTTGAAACACAGTACTTACATTTCAAATTGTGCTCCTTGGGTCCTGCATTCACCAGTAGTCTCACCAAGCATCTTGGGATAGGTTGGGCTGCGAAGGATCCACCGTTGCTTTCTTTTGCTGCCAAGAGACAGAAGCCCTCGTTTGTTGGACTTATTTGAAAGTGCCTGTGAAATAGGACAACCTTAGCAATGAGATTGTGATGTAACTTGTCTTCAAAGTTTTGTGTTTATCTCTACTGACATTTCTTGTGATTGCAACCTAGTTTGCTGCTTGTTGAGACTTTTTGGAGTTCTCAGGTATGATTGGCTTCTATAGTTAAATATCTGAATATTGATCCATGCCCAAGTATGCTGTATCTTTCCACCTTTTCCAGTAGCCTCAAGCATGGTTCCCGAGTGCAGAATGATTGTGTTCTCACTGATCAATTAAACCAGACTTTGGGGTCAGGTGTCCTCGGCAACGATCTAAGGGCCCTAATGCCATTAGGATTCCTGTAGACAGTTAAAAATTTAAATGCTGGAAAGGTTCTAATTAAGATGGTTAGAGTCAGCATGTCTGGTAATAATTAGGGGTGCTCCGATTGATCGGTCGCCGATCATAATCGGCCAATAATTTCTTTGGGAAGTTTGACGCAAAACTCGCGGGACGTTTTTTTTGCATGCTGCTAAAATGGCTTTTTAGCATTGGCTCTTTTTTTTTTTTTTTTTTTTTTTTAGTCTGGCAATTCAGCGTGTTGTGTGAAAAAGGAACACGAGCAGTTTTCAACATTGGCTGGCGCTAAGAGAGCGGGAAAGCTCAGCAACTCGGGCGCCGCCACTCACTCGGCTGTCGGTAATTACCCTATCTCACCTACGTGGTTTCTCTCGGTGGCCGTAAGTATGGTTCATCACGATTCACCGCGAGTTTTGGCACTGTGATTACGTTTCCATCTTTCTGCGCGAAAAATTAAATGATAAATTTTTTGGCGGTCCTTGCAGAACTTCCGGCGACTCACGTCCCACTTGTCTGTTATTTAATTTAATTTTATACAATCTACAGGAAAGTTGTATTTGTCAAGCTCTAAGCTGTTCCCAATTACTAACCAAACACAGGCTGCTATGTTTTTAGTTGACGTGTTGCACATGTTGCTTGCCAATAAATACAGTTGTCAATTCATGATATTCCTCTTCTTGTAATTTCAATACTTAATTTACATTGTTGTTAGATATAATTTAATAAATAATGCTACATGATAAGGCTTCAAGTAGACGCTGTAATCGGTGATCGGTATCGGCCGATACAGCTTCTAGTGATCGAAAATCGGTGATCGGCCTCAAAAATCCTGATCTGAGCACCCGTAGTAATAATCAAGTCTGCAATGCCAGTTATCAGTTAAAAGTTGTTGATTGAGGAGTTAAGCGTTATTGACTTTTCCTCACAATCCAAAGACATGAAGATTAGGCTAATTGGCATTCCCAAATTCGCTGTAGTGTGTGTATGCGTGTGTGCCCCTCCGCGACCCTGTACAGGATAAAATGGAATAGATGATGGCTGAGTGATGATGGACTGTAAGGATACAGTATGTTTGGCATGTAATGGTACCACCAACAGCTCAGCTGTAATCCAATATTAGCTTAGTTTACCTTAATACCTTACTATTTAAAGAGTCGAGTCTCTGCAATTCCTCTAGTGGGCGCAGGATTGAGCCAGCCTTCTTGCAGTCCCCTTCAACTGTCTTTATTTTCACAGAAAGGTCAGTCAAAAATATTCGTTAGTCGGACTGTTTGCAAGAGCACCTCAAAAGAAAACGCTCTGATCTCACAATGATGAGACAGCAGCCATCATTAGAGTAGGTTTAGGCCTAATCACCTGTGTTACAGATAAGAACTTAACGGAAGATACTTCAGAGCAGGTGCTAACGGCTAGTCTGGCAGCGCCGCCTACTAGCGTATCGCCAAGTTGTAAACAGTTTGTTTATGCGTGTATAGACTTTTAAAACTAAGCAGCATAAAGTTAATATTTGAATGACTGCTTCCTATATTTCATGTGTAAATAAGTGATAAATACAGTACATGAGCCTGTCTGAGAGGAATGCAATTGGTATGTTACTCTATAATTCTATGACTGTTATGCATTTTATTTTATTGGGATTTTGGGGTCTTGTGAAGCAGCAAATCTTTTTTTTGAAAATTATTATTAATTAATAAAGAAATCTGTATAAATTCGGTCACTGTCTGCATGCCCCACATGACTATGGACTCTCATTCTTGTTAATTGGTAAAAAAAAAAAAAAAAAACTTGATCGGAAAGGTTAAATAATTAAACATGGCAAAAAAGGGTATTGCCCTTATTTACTGGCAACATAATAAAAGGATTAATCATCCAACCAGAAAATTATTGCTATATTAACCATAAAAAAGAAAACATTAGACAAATAAATAAATAAACGAATAACATGGATTAGTTTCTTTAAAAAATAAATAAATAAAAATTAGGTCCTACTCAAAACATGAATGCTAAATCTTTTTCATTTTATCTCAGGTCTTCTCAAGCTTAAATACATTTCAAAGACGCTCTCACTCACGATTTATGAGGATGGATCAAAAATGAACTGCACACTGGTTATATCAACTTCTGTTGGCCGCACTTATCAGCGATTTCCATTCAACGCTGCTGTCTCCCCAGTGACTGCTGTGTAGGTGGGTGTGTGTTCCATCAGTTCTTTTGTAACTGCGGTGAGCAAAAATGGATGACCCCACTTTGTGATTTGCACTAAAGAAGAGCATTGTGCAGTGATGTCTGAGGGTGTACCTGGTGCCATTATTTATTGAAGACTTCGAAAAACAAAATGTGTGCTGATACTCTAAGGAGCCAGTTTCTTGAAGAGAATCATTATAGGTGACGAGACATGGATTAATCACTGTGAGTATAGAACGGAAACATCCTCTATCGCCAAACAAAAAAGAAATAGTTCAAAGTCAACCATCAGCCAGAAAGTGATTTCTTAATACTGCTATCCAAGTGCTTTATGATCTTGCATGACGATGCACGAGCACACACTTCTGCCCACGCTGTTGACACTCTCTGCAAAAACGGTGTTTAAGCATCCTCCCCGTAGTCCTGATCTTGCACCATCAGACTTTCCCCGAGGACGAAGATTCACTTGAAGATGAATTCAAGTGACGATGGCAGTGCATTCGTCGTTCCTAAAACTTTATAATTTTTTTTTAATTGATGGAATACGAAAGCTTGTTGATTAAATGGACAACGTGAATGACAAAGTGAAAAGCAAGGAGATTCTCTCGAAAAAATGATGTATTTGTGTTTTCTAAAAGTTTATTAAGATAAAATCTACAGCCAGAATGCAGATAGTTTTTCTCTCATCCTTGTACTTCAGTTACCTCGTCCTTAGAGCCTTGTTTATTTCAGAATTTGTATTTATTTATTTATTAAGTTACGAAGGGATTGACCTTTTAATTCAAATGAGCAGTAAAATGAGGCAAAAGAAATAAAGATCCCAAACTCCTCACTGAGAAGTGCTGAGAGAACAGTACCACACTGGTTAGGGTGGAGTTAAAAGCTGAATAGACATTAGCACGTTCTAATCTTCAGCAAAGGCGATTTCTATATCTGTGCTTAATAACGTGTCAACTGTGTCATATTTTAAGACCGTGGTGTGTGTATATGTAGAAATATACTGTATATATTTGTGTGTGTGATGTGAGATACAGAAAAGGGGAGAGCGAGAGAGACTATATAGCTACTTGAATTTGTTCCTAATTGTATGAAAGGAAGTCATCTTTCTGTATCAGTGTATAAAGAGTGCTACAGGATCCCAAATTAATCATGTCTACGTGACCCCTTGTGTAGTTTTGTGGCTTCTACCACCCGGTTGTGAGTTTGAGCATGCGCATGAGACAACTCCGCAGTCCATCGTCTCCATATGAGGCCCAGGAGAGAGAAGTGTGGTGACAGCACCACTAAAAATACCCAACAGGCCGAGCGTAGATCGGGTTGCAGCTGAGCCAGCGAACGCTGCCGCTGCTGCTTCGTATGAGCATAAAAAAAACACAAGTTTATCTTTCCCTTGCAGGTTTCTTCTGAAGCACTTAGTGTATGATGGGAGAAACGCACACAGACGGAACCAAAATGGCAGGTAGATCGATGAGGGGAATGTGCCAGGAGAAATGGTTTGGTTTGGCATGTTATGAGCTGTTATGAGCACTTCTCTTGCTACATGTGGCGCCTGTCAGTGGTTTGTGTGTTTTGGAGCTGGAGTGGTTACTGATTCTTGGCTGAATTGTGTGACATTGTGGCTAAGGTGTATATGTGAGCAAGAGGTCATACTCTCATGGTGCAACCTTCAGTAGCTTCAAATTCAGTCTGAAGGTTGTCTCGTACTAACGCGCTTATTTATAAAGAGATGGCATGTAGATGGTATGAAAGCATGTTTATCCTTCTTCGGGTGTAACTAACAATGACCTGCTCTCATAATGAGGATTGAATTTGGATCCGATTCACTAACGTGGTGTGATGTTTAAATGAAACCACACAAATCATGGACACACCCATCATGACTGTGATATTCTGCATACTTTAATACAAGTTTGCACATATCGGTGTCCGATGTCTTTGTGTATGCTTCTAGAACGCTCATATTTATTAACCAGATGCGGAAAAAAAGCATCCATGCATCTGTAAGTCATCTTGTGTGTGAAAATGATCTAACACACTCTCACAAGCTTCTTAGAGCTTATGTCCCCATACTGTCCTTATTCAAGACACAGCCATTGTGTTTCTGCATTCTCAACACTGCCGAGCCTGGAAAGTGTGTGCATTTCGGTGAGCCTTTGTCCAGGTGACCTTGTGAGCAGAATACAATACCCTTGTGTCATATGATCTTGTTATTTTGCTTTTCAATCCCTCTTGTTTAACTACGTTCAAGTGCAGCCTCATGAGAGAATGTGACACGTCTACGTGTTTTTATCAAGACAAGTGTTGTCAGTATACTTTTTAACATTAAAAAAAAAAAAAAAAAAGATCTGATTATAATCTGACACTATCTTTCAAATGTAGCACTATGATGAGCGCAAAGCATCCAGGAAGTGCTGATGTGTGAGAAAAGGAAGTGCTCCCATCACTGTGGGCACGAAATGCAACTCACAGCTGTCATGCTTTATTAGTACACAGTAACACAGTTATCATGCAACACTGATAAAACAAACAAACAAACAAACAAAAAACAGTTCTGTTTTGTAGACAGTGAGCTGAATTGATAAGGAACTACAGGTTGAAGCACAGGTTTTTATATTAACACGTTTGTTTTAATACATTCTCATTGACTAAATGAAAATCTTGTAGTCCTTGTTGTAATTGTTCATGTACAATACTGTACAAAAGTTTTGAATCACCCCTCATTTCTTCATATTTTGCATCTTGTATTTATGTAGTCGAGAGGAATAGTTTTCCAGGCTTCCTGAAGGACTTTTTTTTTTTTTAGCAAGTTTTTGCCTCTCACTTTCAATCCAGTCCCTGTACCATAGTACACATAGTTACCAGTGAATCATTCAAGCATTAAAAAAATCTCTCGTGAGACATGAAGCAGTGAGAAACATGTGCAGGTGGTAGCTCAAACAGTTAAGACTCTGGATTACTGATTGGAAGGTTGGCCCCAGAACAGCCAAGCAGCCACCGTTGAGCCCTTGAGCAAGGCCCTTAATGCTACTTGTTGCAGCGGTGCTGTATCCTGGCTGACCCTGCGATCTGACCCCAGCTTCCTAACCTGGGATATGCAAAAAAAAAAAAAAAAAGTGTCATTAGTAGAAATGGGGGGGGGGATTTGATCAATTGATGTATCATGATTCTTTTATCTGGCATTTCATGTATCACCATACCGAGCTTTAAAAAAAATTATTTTTATTTGTATACACTTGCATTTGAGATGTTGCAGTTTCTTTATAATAGGTTTCTAAACTGAGAGGGGTGGATCAAGACTTTTGCATAGCACTGTATAAGGGGAATAAAGTCATAAACCATGTAGATAAAGGATAATGCCAAGGCATGACCATGCAGTAGATTTCTGCATTTTCTTACACCAGTAATGTCTCCTGTTATTAATTTCCTGTATAACCTATGCCTTTTGAGGGTCTCAGTACCTGGTATCTGGCGGTCATTGTGTCTCTCTGTCTGTCTGTTCACAGAGCCCCAGGCTGAACCTGTTGTCAGTAAGAAATCCAAGAAGTCTGAGGGACACTCGGTCTTCACCTGGCTCATAGTGTTGGCTCTGTTGGGTGCCTGGGTGTCTGTAGCTGTTGTCTGGTTCGACCTGGTCGAATACAAGAACGTTGTGGGTACGTCTACATTTGAATTTCCTCTCATGTAACACTTTTTGTTCTTGAGAAAATGATTCTGTGTCTGTGGGTTGGAGTGTGTAAGCTTACTGGAAGCTTATTTTTTTGTGGTGTTTAAAACTTATTATAGTAAATGTTAATATGTTGGTTAAAAAAGGTCTATAGTATACAGTGCAATGAAATGATGTTTCCCATGATCATTAGATTCTTGCAATTTAATTGATCTTTTGTTGATCAATTCACTTTATTCAAGCGATTCACACTCTTTACCTAAAACAGTCCAAACTTTCAAAAGTTAAAATTCTATAAAATTGATAATCTTTAAAAATACACCACAGCATGCTAAGCTGCTTCTATCGCCTGCATTTGGTCAGCATATGATTTTAAGGGAGGTTGGTGCAATACTGCCACCTACTGGACTGGAGTGTGGAGCAGAAGATTGGCTGGGGGAGGGAAAGATAATCGCTTTGTGTGAGACATGGATGTGGGATTTTCTATAATTTCTCAAAACAAATGTCAAATCTTTCATCATCCTTTTTTTTTTGTTTGACATGGTGTCTTCTATTGACATTTTATATTATCATAGTATTATTATATTTTTTTATTTGTCACACGTATAAATTGTTTAAATCATCAAACAAATTTTACTGATAAACAAAGATAACCCAAGAAAATACAAAATGCAGTATTTATATGATGATTTCATTTATTAAGGAGAGGAAAAAAAGGCTGTTCAAACCTACCTGGCCTTATGCGAAAAAGTAATTGCCCTCTTACCTTGGTCTTAACTGGTTGTGCAATCATTGAAGGCAACAGCTGCAATCGAGAGTTTGCGATGAGACTTTCATAATAGGATGAGGAATTTTGGCTCACCCTTCTTTGCAGAATTGTTTTAATTCAGCAAAATTGGATGGCTTTTAAGCTATTTTTCGCCATGCCACAGCGTCTCAGTCGGATTTTTCCCTTAATAAATTAAATCATCATTTAAAAACTGTTTTGTATTTACTTCTGTTATCTTTGAGATCACAATTAACTAATGTTTGTTAGATTTAAGTGTGATGTGTGCAAAAAGAAAAAAGATCTGTCTTTTTACAGCACTGTAAGTATTGTGTTTTAGCTTAACAAAGAATGTGTGCAACACTAGAAGTACATTGATGATGCGTCGGATTGTGTGCTGTAGTGTAATAGTATAGGGATTGTTCCACTGCAGGCACACTAGGACATTTTTATGACGCTGATGGTGACTTTGATGTGAAAGATACAGAAGTTCTACTGGGTAAGTTTTAAAAGTTTTTATATATATATTTTTGTGTACGAGTGTGCTCCCGCATGACTGACTAAGGTCCTGACTGACAGCCTGTAAATTCCAAACGTCTAAACGGTTTATACAAATAATAAGAAACTCCGTTTGCTTGATGTTACACAGTATGTATTATCAGTATATTACTGAAATGTATTATTGTTGATTGGAGAAATAACATTGTGGTCTAACATTCTTAAGTTGAACCCTATTAACGAGTTCAGGATAAACACATAAACCTATTTAACGGCTGGAGCAAGATTAAGTTGTTGGAAGAAAAAAAATCAGATTTTTTTTTCCAATTAGTTCCTTCTTTGAAATGCAACTTAATCTGACACTTAAATCTAAGCACGCTTTCATCTCTCATTTCCCGAAATAAGTCGAATCACTGTTACTGAAGCTCTTGTTAAAGCTGTTACTGTACAGTATGTGAATCCATTTGTCATTATGCGTTATATCTGGAGTATTCCACTGCAATGTGTGTTCTTGTTAAATACAGATTTCTTGACTGAATGGTGATGGTTACCTTTTTAAGTTGTTCATGTCTAGAAATAAAAATTAACCTGAAGGGGTATTTAAAAAAAAAAAAAAAAAAAGTTGTTACTTGCTACTTCTAGCACCATAGACCTTGAATAGATATTCATAGATTTTTTTTTTTTTAACTCTGAAGTGAATAATAAGCACTAATACTACTCTTCTGTCTATTGTTTTTATATCAACCCTAACAGTTTTTTGTTTGTTTTTCTTTGTTTGTAATTAGACTAGATTTTAATTTTTACATAAAATTGTCATTGTGCTTGCATCTAACCAGATGTGTACCAGTGGTATATTTACAATAAATAACACATGCGTTTATAAGGGTTTTTAAATCACATGTACATCATTATGGGTGTCTTATTTACAGAAGAAGTAGTGGGGCATAATTTTTATACACTGTACACAAATAATTATTCTGAACAGATTGTACATATGTAGGAGGGTTGTTCAAGTCAAGCCGGGACTTCTTGAAAATGAAGACTTCAAGCACAGCTGCATGATGAGAAAATCATGGCTCGAGATGGCTTAGAGCCCACTGCAGTCATTTTTGTGAACATTCAGCGAGTGGCACGCTTGATCCATGAAAATCGATGGATAGCTTGTCTGTGGGAATTGTACACAAAAACATTTATCGACTCCACATTCACATTAGTGTAGCAAGTGATTTATATAGAGAAATAAAAGTAGTTAAGCACATTGTATACAAAATGAATATGGATGAAGAATACAGTAGTGCAAAGACAGCATTACTTGCAGTGCGAAGATGCATAATGGGTAAGGCATTGCAGTTTAAGTAAAGAGATATTAGCGCATTAGTGTAGTGGTTAATAAAGTATGAGTAGCTGTTCAGTTTGGAAACCGTGACAGGAGTTAATAAAACTATGGCTGGATTTCAAAAAGCTGCCTGATATTAAATAAATGCTTGGGATTGGCTGAACCCATAAACTTGGGTCTGTTACAGTATTTCAGCAGCGCTCAGTATGATCCGCTAAAAGACTTGACATAGTCCACATCTTGATAGCAGACCTCCAGTTTACAGCCCCAGCAGTGTAGGATTTTTTTGCCTATTGCATAAATAAATTAAATAAATAATGTATTGCTGACACTTCAGATAAATGCTGATATCTAAACTGGCGTTTAACTTAAATACTTTCACATGCTACAGCCTAGAATGATAGATGGCAGAAATGAAATGAACTAAATCTAAGTGCTGTTTTGTTTTTTTCATGTTCTGGCTTTTTTTTTTTCCCCATGTCTGTTCTGCCATGTTCCTCACACTTACCCTGTGCTCCTCCTGCTTCATAGGCTTGCCTGGCTTTTGCAGAGGCCTTGTATCTGTGCACAGTGAGAGCGATGATGCTTTAGCAGATGGCAGTACTGATTTGTTAAACACCTGCCTGGCATTTCTGTGTGATGTGCTGATGCCATGTGAGGGTGGAGGTGATGGAGAGAGGGTTATGGAGGTGGAGAAGGAGGTGGAGAGGGTCAATGGTATGTCAAAAAGTTAGAGGGCAGTATTTATCGTAACTTGCAGAATGAAAGATTAGACGATTAGAGAAGTTGTATGTGGTTGTTTTGGATGCGGTCGTCTGCTGAGGAATGCGCTGATGTGCTTGTTTTCTGACTCTGGAATGGTAAAAGAAGCTTGCTACTTGTGGGTTTGCAGTTTTGCTGACTCGAGGCAGTGTAAGGGTGACATTGCATGGACTGTTCCACAATGCTGTCTATTTATTTTCATGTATGTGTGAGAGACAGAGAGAGAGACCACTGTTCTATGTCAGTTCACAGGTTTGGAGAGGATGTGGGTTTTTTCCCCTCTCTTCTTCTTCTAAACTTAGTGGTGAAAACTAACTTTACACTACATGCGTTTACTGCTGTAGTCAATTAGCATCTGAAAAATATGGGGGTATAAATGTCCAATTTAAAATATTGCACGAGCATCAAGCCGGGATGATGTGGTAATATTAAATTACATTATGCATGATTGTTTAAAAGTTTGCTTCCATTTTCCAAGACAAAATTTTAAGGGTTTGCTTTCCAGTCCAGTATTAGACACTGCATTATTCTGCATTTGAAACCGAACAAATGAGCATATAGTCATCCATTTGTTTTTGTTTTTCCTATTGTAGCTTTAGTGCATGGAGGATGAATATCACATTAATTCTGATTTCTGATTGAAAACTTGTGTATCAATCCCCTCCCCAACTTGCTTTCAACTGAAATTCTTTTTTGGGAATTTCCACATAGCAGAGAGAGATCGTCACTGATAAACTTTAAAAGGTTAATATTTGTGTGATTGGATAAGATTGGTAACTTAAAGTACCACCCCATTTTATCTGCAAATCCTTTTTTTCAAAATGTGTCCATCTGGCAGCCGTGATCAATTAACCCTTAAAACTCAAGCAGTGGGAATCCAAACGCCAACACAGCACTTATTTATTTATTTTTTATTTTTAAACAACCGCTTATACAGACGTTCTGCCGGTGTGTGTTAATGGGGAGGCTTCAGACATCACACTGTGTATTCGCAGAAGCAAAGTTCTCATTACTTTTTAAATGAGTAATGAGAACTTTAAAAATGTCAGACAATGTCAGACATTGGCGTGGCTATTAAAACTCTGTTTCACATACTGTTAGCGAAACCCTGCTGTTTTATCACAGTTTATTCCCCCAAAACAGCCGAGGCTGATGATTGTCCGTCTTGTGTGCAATTATTTATTCTCCAATCTGAAAGCATTTTTTTTTTTCTTTAAAAATCAGAAAAACCACCTGTGACTGCAAAAGACAAGACTGCAAGCAAAGGTATTGAAGGCACACAAATGTAGCATGTAATCTATTTGTAATCTATCTGTATATGAATAAAATACACACACTAAAATGTTCACACACTTCAACAGTTATTATTTATGCCCTTTTTTAAAAACTGGCAGCAATGTGTAGTATTATGTTTCCTTTAAAGCAGTCACTTGTTGATGCCATCATGTGAGGTGTACATTTTTTATATTGAAGTGTGTATACATTTCTTTTGGACCCCTCTGTATATACAACTGATTACTACATTACAGTATTGTTGCTTTACTTCTAACAATAATGAAACCGAATGCACAATTAGTTTCGCCCGCTCCTGCATGCAGTGTTCATTTTGTAGTGCATGTATGTTTGTTTGTGTCTTTATAGTGCCAAGGTTGCGTGCATGCATGAGGTTTTGCATAAACCTGGTTTTATCCCATGGCTTCATGTCTGAACAGAGCGATTGTTGTTTGTTGGCAGATTAAATTCCTTGCGTGTATCCAGATGTTCATATCTAATCACCTTTTTCTCTTCTGGAGTAGTGAAAACTTCTGCGAGCACTAAAATAAAGAAAGCAAGCAAAGGTATTTAAGGAAGGCAGCATTTTATCATTGTTGTGGCTTTTTGTGGTGGTCTTGTTCTTCAGGCATACTGCTTAAAGCTTCTTTAAGATTTTAGAAGTCTCTGTGTGTTTTCAGATTGGCATGTTGTTGAAATTGCTTGTTGAGTTACAGCTGAACAATATTTTTTTTGTTACTTGTTGTCACTTGTTATTTTGGTCATGGCTGCACAGATTTTCATTTCTATGACTGCAAATATCTCCAAATATGCTCGTTAATGATGTATGATATGATATTTTATTACATCTCACAATAATTAACCACACTTGGGTTGGTGGATCTTCTGCTTTCTATATCCTAAAGAAAAAGGATGCCAAGAAAGCAGTGGTGCAGGTACTGCAGGGTTTAAATTCTTCCCTGTACTACAGTAGTTAGCCTAAAGACAAAACGAATATACCATGGAGGTCATTTCAGCAACTTGTAGAATCAGTGCTGCATGGCATTGAACCAGTTTTCCTGGCTTATTGTCTTTCTAACACACTTTCTGTTGTTTTTATTTTGCTTAATCTATTGTCCATATTTATATTCCAAGTAAGTTGCATTTCAGCATATCTTTGCAGTGGCTTATTAGTTTCATCATTGTTCCAGTATTCCTTTGGCAAGCAGGTATTTCTCTGCTAATAAACTGCAAAACATTCATGTAAGATGGTGGCATGGTGCCTTAGTGGTTAGCACCGTCACCTTGCACCTCTAGGTCCCGGGGTTTAATTCCCATGCCGGGTCTGTGTGCATGGAGTTTACATTTACGATTTCATGTTCTCCCCGTGCTTGGTGTGTTTCCTCCAGGTTCTCGGGTTCCCGAAGACATACGGATTAGGTTATTTGGTGTTTCTAAATTGCCCGTAGTGTGTGAATGCGTGTGTGAAGGTTGACCATGGGTCCTACAACGGTCGTACAAAATGGGAATAAATACAATTGTCGCCACTGGCCTTCAGTGGTCACCATTGGCCTAGTTGGACTGCTGAGGTACCTGGATGGATGGATTCATGTGAGAGTTAAAATGTTTGATATGAATCATGCTAATTTTAATGATGTTACTCTCCCCACTCACTACAGCTGAGATGACTAAAGAGGAGATACTTAAGAAAATTAAAGGTACTTAGCATGGGTTGTGCTGATCTGCTTGTGGAGTTTGGATTGTTCTGATTGTATATTGAACTGTAGGTCTCAATGATGATTAGCATGTTCCTGGAGATGTATTTTCCTTCAGAAGTTCATCGTCAAAACTGCTGCTGGATTTGGAACGAATTCTAAAGGAAGGTAGATATTCAGGAATGGGCTTGCATGGCAAAAAAAACAAAAAAAAAAAAACAGTAGCTACGTTTACATGGATAATTTAATCGTTTACATGAATAAAGTTTCTCCATTTTGATTGAATCCTTATTATAGAGTCTATTTATCTAGACGTTGATCCGATGAGCTGCGCATTTAAATGCACAAAGTGTATAAACCTTGGTGAAGCGTTTAATCCAGCAGAAATATAACAGCTATAGTGGAAGTAATTTTTTTTTTTCAACATGAAGGTTAAGTTCTATGATATGATTGGTTACAAAAATTCAGTCTCATCTGTGACTGGTTACACACTTTTACTATATACAGTACCAGTTCAACTTTTGGAAACGCCTTCTAAATTTCCTTCTAAATTCCCTGGTCTGTCCTGATTTTTTATTTCTTTCTACATTTGTAAAACAATGCTAAAGACAAAAAATATTTGAACAGCTACTTATGCTCTTTAAAGCCTTCATAATGTCTATAATCTGAGTTCTTGGTAATTTTTGAGGCTTGTAAACCGAACCAAACTTCTCGCCTGTAGCAGATGTAAGTTTTGGTCCAGTACAGCTGATCTTCGTGTCTTAAAATAACAACTGGCTGTTACTGTCAAAAAAATGACCAAAAAAAAAAACCATTAATTACCTAATTACATATGTGTTATTGCATAGATTTGAAATCTCCAGTTCTAGAATGTAGGAAATAAATTACTAAACCAAACTCATTGAATTAGAAGGTGTATCCAAACCTCTAACTGGCACTGTATGAAAAGTTAAGTCAACCGGCGCACCTTCCTCAGCCAGAAACCCAGAAGATGAAAGTCCGAAGTAAAGACAGGTGTGAGACAGTTGTTCTCCCCTCAGAAATTAAAGCAAGATTTCCTTTTCAGAAATTTGTCACATTACCTAATGTTACACCCCCCATGGTGGCAAACATGTACAGAAAGAATATATGTATTCTGATAAAAGTGATGCCACTGAACAAGAGTTTACATATCTAATATTTACCTACTTGAACAGATTATCAAAGGTTTACAACACCCTCTCTTTGCAGTCAGGCTAGATCGGGTCAGGCTGTTCTGATCAACATCTTTACGCGTTTTTATTTTGTTCATTAGTGAAACATTCAGGTCAATGTAAACACAGTTAATGAGTTGTCTAACATGGAATGTGTTGGTGCTTTGGTGGGCATTAATGCTATTAATGATAACTGAGGTCTGTGAATGTGACCAGCTTTCCGGACTACGTGCCTGCACAAGCTTGACCTGTGAATGTTTACGATATAGGCTTGTGCAATCTTCATTCCTCCCTGTCTGCAGTTTACCTTTTAAAAATCTCTGGTTAATGATTTAATCAAATCTAGATCCCCCGGAGACCCAGAAATCTTTGTCCTCTTTCATTGCATGATAAAAATTGAGATACTAAAATTCAGGAACAATTAAAGGAAGGAAAGACAAATGGTCTATTTCTTATTTCCAATCATTGGCCACCAGTGCACAAGAAGGAATTTTACTACTACAGGTGATTATCTATTCTGTTTTTGGTAGTTTTTAGTTTTAATAGAACAGCACACATGAGAAAATACCCTGTAATTGTGCTCAAATGACCATGCCAACATTGTGATGGTATTGGACCTTCCTTAAGGTTTGATATTTTTATGTAGGTACGTGCCAATCAGTGAGTTTATCATCAGATCCCCTTACACCATCACTGTCTTGTTACAAATATACGGTGACAACAGATTAGTAAAAACAAAGTTGTGATGCATGCCTGGCATGTCATTTTACCCATCATAGGATAAAACTTTTATATGTGGTACCAGTCAAAAGTTTGGAACCAAGTTTTGATTTCTTTTCTACATTCTAGAACAATACTGGATTTTAAACATAAATAACATAAATTAACATAAATAACAAAGATTCAACATCAACTGTTCAAAGAAGGTTATTGTATTTTTTGAATGATCTCAGAATTGTTTTATAATGTAGAAAGAAATAAAAATCAGCAAAGACCATGGAATTGGAAGTTGTGTCTAAATTTTTGACTGGTAGTGTGGATTCATGTAGTTCTTGTAAATGTTAAAAAAAAAAAAAAAGGCGAATTGTCCTTAAATATTGTGAACAAGTTATGTCATATAGGGAAAGTGATAGTATATTGCACAAGCCAATCACCTTTTTGCATGGAATAAGCCAGATCTTCTCCTCAAAACTCCTTTTGGTCATCTTCATCTAGAACCTTCTACCAGACAAATTGGGCATAAACTGAAGGCAGCTCTAAAGGAGCAGCTTCGGATGATCCATGAGAAGATTGAGGCAAAAAAGATTGCTAAGCTAGCTCTGAATGAGGTCCGAAACATACTGGCCCAAGAGGAAGAAGAGAGAAAAGCCACCCTTGCTGCCAAAAAAGCAGAGGAAGCTCAGGCTAAAGTATTTGAAGAGAAAGTAAGAAAACAGCTTGAAGAGAGATTAGCCAAAGAGAAGGCAGAGCGGGAGAGAGCTGAGCGAGAAAGGCTCACTAAGGAGAAGACTGAAAAGGAAAGGCTAATTAAAGAACATGCAGAAAAACATAGGCTAGCAAGAGAGCAAGCAGAGAAGGAGAAAGCAGAAAAGCTAGCTAAAGAAAAGGCAGAGAAGGAAACGGCTAAAAAGTTGGCTAGAGAGCAGGCTGAGAAAGAGAGAGCAGAAAAGGAAAGGGTGGCTAAAGATAAAGCAGAAAAGGAGAGAGCAGAGAAGGAAAGGCTTGAGAAAGTGAGAGCGGAAAAGGAAAGGCTAGCAAAAGAGAAGGTGGAAAAAGAGAGGGCAGAAAAGGAAAGGCTAGCAAAAGAGAAGGTGGAAAAAGAGAGGGCAGAAAAGGAAAGGCTAGAAAAAGAAAAGGCGGTAAAAGAAAGGGTGGAAAAGGAAAGGCTTGAGAAAGAGAAGGCAGAAAAGGAAAAGCTAGCAAAACAGAGGGCGGAAAAGGAAAGGCTAGAGAAGGTGAAAGCTGAGAAAGAGAGGGTGGAAAAGGAAAGGCTAGAGAAGGAGAAAGCCGAGAAAGAGAGAGCGGAAAAGGAAAGGCTAGAGAAGGAGAAAGCTGAGAAAGAGAGGGCGGAAAAGGAAAGGCTAGAGAAGGAGAGGGCAGAAAAGGAAAGGCTAGCGAAGGAGAAAGCCGAGAAAGAGAGAGCGGAAAAGGAAAGGCTAGCGAAGGAGAAAGCCGAGAAAGAGAGAGCGGAAAAGGAAAGGCTAGCGAAGGAGAAAGAGAGAGCGGAAAAGGAAAGGCTAGCGAAGGAGAATGCCGAGAAAGAGAGAGCGGAAAAGGAAAGGCTAGCGAAGGAGAAAGCCGAGAAAGAGAGAGCGGAAAAGGAAAGGCTAGCGAAGGAGAAAGCCGAGAAAGAGAGGGCGGAAAAGGAAAGGCTAGCGAAGGAGAAAGCAGAGAAAGAGAGGGCGGAAAAGGAAAGGCTAGAGAAAGAGAGAGCGGAAAAGGAAAGGCTAGTGAAGGAGAAAGCCGAGAAAGAGAGGGCGGAAAAGGAAAGGCTAGAGAAAGAGAGAGCGGAAAAGGAAAGGCTAGCGAAGGAGAAAGCCGAGAAAGAGAGGGCGGAAAAGGAAAGCCTAGAGAAAGAGAGAGCGGAAAAGGAAAGGCTAGTGAAGGAGAAAGCCGAGAAAGAGAGGGCGGAAAAGGAAAGGCTAGCGAAGGAGAAAGCCGAGAAAGAGAGGGCGGAAAAGGAAAGGCTAGCGAAGGAGAAAGCCGAGAAAGAGATGGCGGAAAAGGAAAGGCTAGCGAAGGAGAAAGCCGAGAAAGAGAGAGCGGAGAAGGAAAGGCTAGCGGAAAAGGAAAGGCTAGCGAGGGAAAAAGCCGAGAAAGAGAGAGCGGAAAATGAAAGGCTAGCGAAGGAGAAAGCCGAAAAAGAGAGGGCGGAAAAGGAAAGGCTAGCGAAGGAGAAAGCAGAGAAAGAGAGACTGGCTAAAGAGAAGGCAGAAAAGGAAAAACTAGCAGGAGAGAAAGCAGACAAGGTAAGGTTGGGTAAAGAACAAGCAGTAAATGAAAGGCTAGCAAAAGAAAAATCTGAACAAGTTAGACTGGAAAAAGAAAATTTAGCTCAAAAAAAGACATCAAAACAACAGAAGACCCCGAAAGACATAGTGGAAAAAGTGGGAAAAGAAAAAAGAGCATCAGAACAAAATGTTGAGAAAGGTGTTCATGGCAAGAGCAAAGAAAATCCGAAGAGAGAAAGTGAGAAGGCTAAACAGAAGAAGGAAGTGTCTGGAGACAGGAAAGATCACAAGAAGGAGGAAAGAATGTCCACTAAAGGGCTTCTGAAATCTTCAGTCTGGAAAAGCAGTTAAATAAATGTATATCCATTTAAGTTTTGATTTAACCCAGTTTACACAAGCGGGACAGGAGCAGTATCCCATGACGATGAGGTCACCCAGTCTAGAACGCTTTAATGTTCCTGCGTTTATTTTAGACTGAGGACGCTGCTCATTTCTACCTAATGCAGTATACATGACATCTGTTCAGGTCTTGGAGGTTGACGTTCTCGTACTCTGCTTTGGTTGGTCCAGAGTACAGGAGCTTTGGAGTATTGTGGAGTTTAATGGAATTTTGGTGCATATTTGTGGTAATACCCAAATAAAGGGTATATAAATAACATATTACATTTGTGTCATATAAAAAATATCATTTAATGTTCAAGTGTTGAGTGTTAATATTAGCATTTAAAGGTTTTTTTTTTCTTCTTTTCAATTTTACAATGAGAGAGTGTCATTGATGGTGATTAAAGAACTTTTCTTGTCAATTATTATATATTATAGATGTATGTTATCTCTGACAGAGTCGATTATTTAACTTTGACAGTTTATGTAACTGATGTTAATACTATGTTGTCATGCTCTTGAGTGTTTTTCCCCATTTTAACGTCTTTTGTTTATATTTTCTGTGATGTATATTATATAATATTTCTGTTCATTTCAGGAAGATGGAATATATAAATTTTAACTGACAATTGAAATAGAATGTTTAGGTGAACATAGAATTATAGTGTTTATTTTCATTATGGAAGTTATTTCTGGAATTATTTTGCTCATACATTTCTGATTGTTTTTTGGTCCCTATGAAATATGAAAATTGTTCTTTATTAAAAATGTATTTTAGCAACTTCATTATGCTCTAACTTGTATATTTATAGAAGAAAAGTTTGCTAATCAGTCATGCAGAATTGGATAGAATTATGTAATTAAGTTACAACAACAGTCAGGCAAGGTGGTCAGCTACTTTTAGTTCTCGGAATAGTTCTTTCAAGAACAGTATTGTCAAGGGCATTTGTAAAATTCATCAATCACCATGATGAAACTGGCTCTCATGAAGACCATCCCAGGAGAGCAAGGCCAGAGAAGTGCTGCAGAGAAGTTCATTTAGAGTTACCAGCCTCAGATATCACCGATTAAAAGAGCCGTTACAAGGATTTGAAGGCTTTACAGAGCATAAATAGCAGACTGTTTATTTTGGATGCCTTCAGCATTGTTTTACATTGTAGAAAGAAATTCTAATCAGTAAAGACAGTGGAATTAGAAGGTATGTATGGTGTATGCGTTGTACAGTAAATGAGGTTTAGTTTTTATTTTCCTAAATTACTCTGGGTTAAAGAAGAAAATTGTCTGGGAAAGAAAAAGGAAAAGTCTTCCAGATCCTGAGGTAAGACTACAACTAGGATAAAGAACACAATTCCACTTTTGTGTTTTTATATCATGGAATATAATGTGGCTGCTTTTTCAAGGTGTTTCAAAAGCAAATTTAAGCATAAGGATGCTGTTCAGCACAGTCAAGGTCACAAACAAGCTGACTTTTTTCTTCCGGTAGGTAGACCGAAATGTGGAAAAGCCATTAAAAGCTTGTAGGATCTCTTGTCCTCATGTTCCTAGTGTTATTGTGGACAAACTTTATAAACATGTTTAAGGGTTTGATTAAGATGTTTAACCAGGATGTTCATTTGGGGATGATGAACCACACAGGTCCTAATCATTTTCTCTCATTCCATAATCTGTATTTGTTTAGATATTGTTTGACATGTATGTAGTGCATTGGTCAGTCAGCATCATGTACTCGACATTGCCCTCTGAATCCATGTCAAGATATGGAATTGCAGTTATGATAAGAAGTTTACATTCACGCATGAACACAAATATCATGGCAATATTGGGCGTATTTTGATCTGGTACTTTTTCTAGGGTAGAATGATTGCACACATGCATAATTTTTCGACATAACCTCCTTGCTTTTCAATACACTTTGTCCATCTGTCAATAAGCTTTCATGTTCCCTAATTAAGAAATGTATTAGGCTGCCTGCAAGCCACGAATGCACCGCTGTCTTCACTTCTTACAAAGAAGTGAATCTTCATCCTCTTAGAGCTGCTTTCAGGGGACCAAACGGGTGAAAGTCCAATGGAGCGAGATCAGGACTATAGGGAGGATGCTTTACTCACTCACTCATCATCTATACCGCTTAATCCTGTATTCAGGGTCACGGGGGGCCTGGAGCCTATCCCAGGAGACTTGGGGCACGTGGCAGGGTGGACAGGGTGCCAATCCATCGCAGGGCACAGACACACACATACGCTCACTCATTCACACACTACGGACAATTTGGGAACGCCAATTAACCTAACCTACATGTCTTTGGACTGTGGGAGGAAACCGGAGTACCCGGAGGAAACCCACTAAGCACGGGGAGAACATGCAAACTCCATGCACACAGAGACGGGAATCGAGCCTGGCCGGGGATCGAACCCGGACCCTGGCGGTGCAAGGCGACAGTGCTAACCACTACACCACCGTGCCGCCTTGAGGATGCTTTAACACCTCAAAATAAAGTTTTTGCAGAGTCCTCTGAGGTTAACTCGGAAGTTTAGGCTTCAGCTGTTCAGTAAGCATTTCACTGTAACAAGCATTGTTGATTGTTTAACCTTTTTCCCTGAGAAGCCCAGAAAACTGTAAGCATCAATTTTCCAGCTGATGGTTGACTTTTTAACTCTTTCTTGGTCTGTTTCCTTGCATACAGTGCAGTTTACTCTTGTAGTGATGAATTAATGTCTCGTCACCAGTAACGACTCTGTTGAAGAAACGTTATCGGTTCAGTATCGATTTTGTTTCCAGCTATACAAACGCTTCTGTTTGTGCTCTTCTGTTGGTTGTTTCGCCACTGGCTACACCCTTAGACTACAAAAAAAGAAAGAAAAAATCACTGCACGCTGCTCTTCTTTTGTGCAAATCACAAGTGGGGCGTCCATTTTTGCTCACACCACAGTTGAACTGATGCAACATATTTTCACACCTGCACAGCAGTGACTCGGGAGACTGTAGTGTTAAATGCAAAGCACTGATAAGTCAGTGCAACCAACAAACAGAAATATAACCGGAGTGCAGCTAGCTTTTGACTCGTCCTCGTACAACTTGCATATTTAATAGAGGAAATCCTCAAGAATTTGGTGTACGATTTGTACTTTATTTAGCATTTTTTGAAATTAAGTTTAATATTTATCAGACACTTTCAGTGTCCAACAGGCTTCTGGCCAAATTCTGGTTTTACATTCGCTGACTCCACTTGGCAGAATTTGACTGACGGACCTGACTTTTAAGAACAAATATTCAATGGACGCTCCAAAAGCTTATTTAGCCTGCTTTATCCATGCCACAACCAGCTTTAATGTGTGTTTAGGGTCATTGGGACACTTGATTTTCTCCAAGTTCTCCAACCGTCTTGATTTGAGGTTATGCTGAAGATTTCTGAAGAAACTCCTCCTTCATTATTTCACCCAATTTGTGCAATGCACCAGTTTTACTGTCAGCAAAACAGCCCAAAATGATGATGCTACCACCACCGTGCTTAATAATAGAAATGGAAAAAAAAGAAGATTTTATGCATTATGTTGTAAAACATCTTGGATATTTAAAGGGTACTTAAAGGGAAATCGTTATTGAGCTTGCATTACTTGGATTTCAATGCTTCCTTGTGATTATTAGAAGGATATCTTAAACTGTCACATCAGATGAGAAATTTGACAAAAGTGACTCATGAGAGGAGATTTAACATCAAGCTATGATGAAGCATGAGTGATATGACTGCATTCCTTTGGGACTGTATGACTGTTCTGTTCTGTGCCATCAGCCAGGAAGGACTAATTGAAGCGCTTTATTTTATATACTGTACTTTTAAAATGTTTCCAAGAACACGCACCTTTTAAAAAATGTCTATAATTTGGCAGCATCAGTTATGCCTTTTGTTTCTTTGTTTCTAGATCCATCAGATGATCTTGTGGCTGAAGAGAACCCCCCAGTTGAGAGCTACAAAGAAACAGAAAGTGAAGCAGAGAAGGATGAAAAGCCTGTGCCGGTTTCGTCCTTTAATGAAGGCATGTCAATACTGCTTATTTTCTCATTTACAAATATCAACTTCTGTGCTTTGGGGCGAAAAGATATTTCACAGTAATTTAATAGAATATTTATTGAACTGACTGTAAACGACTCATTGTAAAGTGAGTAATAGAGCAGGTAACAGCTTGCAAGCCTACTGTACGTGATTTGATTGATTAGTTTCTGCTGAATGTGCTTCCAGTGAAATCGCGATCCCCTTTATATTCATCTGACGAGCTTTACTTTCAATTTGATTTAAAAGTTGAATGCTGATGAACCATACTGTAGTAATTGTTTTAAACAAGGCAGCAGAATTGTACAAGGTAAACAGTGTCTATGTGGTTATAGTAAATGTAAGCACTGTTGGAACCGTGCTCAGCCTCATTCTGGTCATTAGTGGAATCAACTGTTGTATAAATACTTATTGAACTTTTTATATATATATATATATATATATATATATATATATATCGTCAGTGTTCTGAATTTCAGGAGAGCGAAAAAAAAAAAAAAAGGACTTGAAATGTAAATGAAAAAAAAAAAAAAGAAATTGTACAAATGTATCCAAGACAAATACAGCATATATATATATAGCATAAAGTAAGTGACAAAAAAAATAATTTTGGCGAAAAATTTAGTTACGAGGTTTCATCAGAACACCGTCGATCGATATATATATATATATATATAATGTGTATGTATGTATGTATGTAATAAAAATGAGGGGCGTTCAAGTCAAACCAGGATTTTGATATAATCCCCTGCTACACTTAAGCACTTATCCCAGTGTTTCACTTGTGCTTGGATACCATCAAGCTAGAAAGTTTTCTTACGCCTGAGCCACGACCAGATCTGAAACACTGGTTTCCCAGGAGCCCCTTTAAACAGATGGAAATGGCTTGGAGCGGGGCCAGGACTGTACAGGGAATGTGGCTGTACCTCCCAGCTGAGTTCCTGTAAAGTGTAAGTGGTGTTCGTGAATAATCGTGTGTACAATTCCCAAAGACAGACGTGTCTCTTCTTCATCTGTCGAGCTCTAAGGATCAGGAGTTCCACTCACTAATTGTTCACAGGAACGACTACAGTGGGCTCCAAGCCACATCAATCAGAATCGCCGTTCACGGACGTACATCTTTTTTTAAAAAGCTGCAGCTAAGACACTCATCACCGGTCTGAGCTTGAAGTCTTTTGTAAATACGTTTATTTACGAGAATTTTCATCACAAGTCCTGGTTTGACGTGTACTCCCCTTGCATGGTTAAATTTGACACATTTTATCCCTTTTCAAACTTTTTGATGTCTTTTCAGACAAGGTAGCTACACCATCCTCTTTTCAAGCTTTTGGTAAGTGATGTCTGTTGTTTTGCTCCTTCATTTAAAGTTAATACTTTTAAATTTACACATCAATTGAAATGAGTGACAAAATGTTCAAAGTTCAAAATTTAAAGTCGCCTATTTGAGGAAATTTGAAGTTTAATGGATCACCATCATGATACTTAGCCTGTAGTTGTTATCAATACGTTTATCGTTAAGGTTGTAGTTCAACTTTCTGCATATTTTTTTCAGATTCACAAGAAAGCATCGACAGCACCGGGGGTGAGAATTCCCATGGTTTTCATGTGACACATTAATAGACATTATTATTGTTACATCAAGCTCATAACCGTCATTGACTATGGTTCTAGTTAATAAATTGTTGTGTGTGTTTCAGAATTGGTTATAGAGGCCTCACCAGAGGAAACATTAGGTAATTGCAGATGTATATTTTGGATAGTCTGGTAAACCTGCGGACCTATTTTATCGCTATGGTCATGGGAATGATGTGCAGAGTTTGATTTGTGGTTCTTTTTTTTTTTTTTTTTTTTTTTTTAAATGAAGAGCTCTCTGCATCAGAAAGATACCAAGGTGAAGAATCGTACTATAAACAGCTAGAAAAGGAGTGTAGGTTGCATTAAAAAAAAAAAATATATATATATATATATAATTAATAATTTATTCTTGCATTGAATATTATGGTATTTGTTACTAGATGTTTTTATTCTTGTTTTTGTGTCCTCCAATATGTTAGTTGCGGATATCCTACCTGATGACAATAAAGGCAAGTTTATTTAAGCTTGTATTAAAATGTAACATTTTTTTCATTAAAAAAGTTTGGAGTTAAATTAAAATGGCGCTGTAATAAATTGCTATAGAATCTACGCCAGAAGATAAACCTGAAAACAAAGCTCCAGAGACGACGCTCGAGCCTGAACCTTCAGCCGCACCTGAAGTGACAAGTGAAGTGATACAAGAGACTGAAACATCGAAACCTCAAAGTACCCCAGAGTCTGCACATGAAGCTACCCCAGGGAGTACACCAGAAACAGAGGGTGAGGGGGTTTACGCTACCCCAGCTATATCTGCTAAGGGAATAAATTGTGTTTGCAGGGAGGTATTTCACTGTTCAGCTCAAGTGAAGTCTGTGTGTCTGATTGTGGACTTTTTACAGTTAAGAAGAAAAAGCCAAACCTCCTCAATAAATTTGACAAAACGCTAAAATCTGAAATCAATGCAGCCGAAAAACTGCGTAAAAAGGTAGGCACTTGCAAAATTCCCAGCTTCAACTAAAATAGGACTTGTTGATTTGAGTTGAGTTGATTTTTGGTTTTAATGTTTAGGGTAAAGTTGAAGAAGCTCTCCATGCCTTCGAGGCTCTTGTTCAGAAATATCCTCAGAGTCCCAGGAGTCTTTATGGCAAAGCTCAGGTAACAGAACGTAGTTTAACTACAGAACTGCAGCGAGTATATGATAGAACAGATGTTTGAAGATTCTGACCATTCGTCGTTTTCCAGGCCGAGGACGATATGGCCGAGAAATTACGGAGCAACGACATGCTCCTGAAGGCTGTAAACACGTACAGGGAGGCAGCGGAGCTCCCAGACGCTCCGGGGGATCTTATCAAAGCCTCGCTAAAGAGACGTGCTGACAGACAGCAGTTCCTGGGTTAGTACCGTACTCTACTTGTGCTCACTGATGCATCCTCGTGTACACGACTCCAGTTCCGTTCTAAATGATTATATTTCTTCACAGGACGTACAAGGGGCTCTTTAGTTACCCTGGAAAGGCTTGTGCAGATTTTCCCAGAAGACATCATGTTGAAGAATGATCTAGGGGTAGCTCATCTTCTGATTGGTGATAACAAGGGAGCAAAGCGTGTCTATGAGGAGGTAACAGCTTTGATGTGACTGGGATGTTTTTTTTTTTTTTTTGCTTTCGTCAGTGAACACTTTGTGTACTGCTCAGCAGTGTGCCTGTTATGTTTTAGTATTGTGTACTTTCTTGCAGTGTTTGAACGCTTCTATACATGCACTTTTATATGATGTTAATTTTAGCCGTGTATAGTCTCATGTAGTTTTATGTAGAGCCTCAGTCCTGTAGGAACGTTGCTTCATTTCATTGTGTAAAATGTAATGTACCAGCTGTATGGTTACTTTGACAGTTGAACTGACTTGACTTTGAAATAATGAAATTATCATTTCCAGCTTGTTGTTTCTCTTCCAGGTTTTGGCTATGGCTCCCAGTGATGGATTTGCCAAAGTGCATTATGGATTCATCCTTAAAGCTGAAAATCAGATTGCAGAAAGCATACCTTACCTGAAGGTGAGGCCTACAGTCATATATAATCATACTGTACATCATATCATATATACTTGATATAGTGTTTTGAACTTGTCTGTCCATGTGCAGGAGGGTTTGGAATCCGGGGCACCAGGAACCGATGATGGAAGATTTTATTTTCATCTTGGGGATGCACTGCAAAGAGTCGGAGACACGACTGTAAGCCACAAAAAACGAAGACACACACTTTATTCACTTTATTCATGTATTTATTTGTTTGTTTGTTTGTTTAAATCCTACATATGATTGGTATTGATTTTGCCTGCATATTTCTGCAGGAGGCTCATGAGTGGTACGAGGCTGGTTACAGACATGGTCATTTCGCCTCAGTCTGGCAGCGGTCGCTGTACAATGTGCCAGGACTGCGAGCTCAACCGTGGTGGACAGCCAAAGAAACTGGATACACTGACCTTGTTCGGGTAATTAGACTGTATCGGTACTGTTACCTTCAAAGAGTAAACATCAGCTCATTCGACTCATTATGGTTAAAAGTGACTTGAACATAAGGTTTGTATTCATAGGCGATTTTTACACACTTTGTAGGGGTGCTTATTCCTATAGATAATCTTAGCAGCCCTGAAGACGGTGAGAAATATAATAATAATAACGCATCATTTTCTAAAATCATTTTAGCTTTCTAACTATTCTGTTCTGATTTAGTCTGCGTTCACAAAGCACTGTAACGCTAAGTTGCTATGATATTCAAATCTGTGATTGATCATTATGAACTGTTATTATACAAAGCCATAGATGACGATAAAATGATTGACTTTTAAGGCCAACATACTCCATTTTGCATTTTCTTTAAAAATCTGTGCCTTTTTATTATTATTTTATTTTTACTAGTAATACTAATATTGGTTTTAAACTATATAACAATTAAATAATAATTACTGTTAACAATTTATTAATAGAACACTCTGTACACGTTACATTCTCATTAGGAGCTTAACCCCCCCCCCCCCCCCAAATCACCCCTTATTATATAATAAATGATATAAAAATTTAATAATTATTTAGATGACTTTCTTTATGATTAGCAAGTATAGGAAATGTTTTAATTAAACATGCATAAACCTGGTCTCAGCCTGTTCTATTAGTCTTTTAACATTAATGCTCGTCACATATTTTTAAATGCTCTCCATGTCATATTACACGATGAAGATTCTCTTTACAATATACAGTACCAGCAAATATATAAAAAAAAAAAAAAAAACTGTCCTGCTTCAGCATCAATTAGTATGATCTATGCTCATGCAGAAAAAAGTTTTGTTTAAAATGTTAAACTTTGTACGTTTGTACACCCTACAGTCCTACTGTACATCGTTTTATTATATTCATTATATATATATATAATATTATTATATAATATTTATTATATTTTATTATATTAATTGAAATGCACGTTTTTTTTTTTTTTTTTTCAAAATTATGCATACGTGGATATGTAGACGCTGGAACGGAACTGGCTGACCATTAAAGAGGAAGCGTTGGCCGTGCTGGACGCAAACAGCGGGCTCTTCTTGCCTGAAGATGAAAATCTTAGAGAGACAGGGGACTGGGGCCAGTTTACACTCTGGCAGCAGGGTAATACACACGCACAGTCTGACATCATAAGCATTTCTCACATCCATATTTACTAATGAGTAGACATATTTCGTGTCACACACTGCCATCATCGTGACACAAGTGATGAGATGTAAACACTGCTAATCTTTCAGGAAGGAAAGTTGGATCGTCGTGTCAGAGCGTTCCCAAAACCTGCGCTTTGATGGAACGTTTCAAAGAGGCCACCACCTGCAAGAGGGGCCAGGTAGAGTTCTTTCAATCATGCATAAGGATACCATGCGCTTTAAACCCAGTCCTGACTTTCTCATGTGCGGTCTAATCCTGGTTTTAAATAAATAAATAAAAGAATAAAATATTTGAGGATATGCTGTTCATGGGAACACGGTGTGGTCTCTCCATTTCATATCAGACCGCCTTGCTGTTGATTATTGTTCTAACCGTATGCCATGTCCCATTTTATCCCGAATGTAAAATGCAGAATTAAATAAATTAATGACCTTGTTTGAACATTAAAGGTCCCATATTATACTGTTTTTTTTTTTTGTTTTTTTTTTATTTATTATTATTTTTTATTTAATCGAGTAATCGGTAAAATGGGTATCAGGGCTGCCCCGGAGCAGAGCTGTTTAACAAGCCTGGGGAGGTTTTCCCCTGATATGAGGTCATATTAGAGGGGAAGTCTGATTGGCTTGTTTAAGACAATCATGTGTAATGGAAAAAAAAAGTAGGCAATGTTTTTTTCTTACAGATTTAATTTATACATTACACACACTGGATGCATAGAAATGACTAAAAAGTGACTTTTATATAATAGCTGCTCTTCATGGAATAAAATCTAAAGGTATTTGTGTGTATGTACATTTGCAGCCACAAATCAATAAATAAATTAAATAATTTGATGCTTATTATTCTCCCACCTGCTCCTGTCTTTCTTTCTTTCAATTTCAGATCAAGTTTTCAGTGATGCAGCCTGGTACACACGTTTGGCCTCACACTGGACCCACTAACTGCCGTCTGCGCATGCACCTAGGTCTCGTCATTCCCCCGAAAGGCTGCCGAATCCGCTGCACCAACCAGACCCGGTCAGTTAACATTAAACTAACCAGAAGAAGCACGATATAAAGCATCAAAGTTCTAGTGTGGACTGCTGGAGTAACATAAGAATGAATGAACAATGTACAGTGGCGTCCAAAAGTGTTGAGAAGAAGTGTATCCATATTTTAATGATCTTCTTCTCATTTTTTGTGATTGTCATTTTCATGTCATTTGTCGTCTTAATAATACTTTTCTCCACCTCTGTATTCTGTTCTTTCTCCATCATTGACTGACCAACCTGTGCATGTATCTTGCAGAGAGTGGGAAGAGGGGAAGGTGTTGATATTCGACGATTCGTTCGAGCACGAAGTGTGGCAGGACGCAGACCGCTACAGGCTCATCTTCATTATCGACGTCTGGCATCCAGAACTCAGCCAGTCACAGAGGCAGACCCTGTCCCCCATATGAAGCTTTAAAATCACCCGCAAAGACTCGCTGTGACATCTCAGCCAATTTCAGCCACAAGCCAAGCCTGACCTCGGGCTGATCTCTGGTACTGAACAAACCGCAAGCTGCATATATGCTGTGTTTTAATAGACTAATTTAATTGTGAATTATGTAATGATATGAAGGTAATGGTTAATGGATGTTGTCCTTCTGGTGTCCTGGGTTTTGAGTCAAGAGGAAGAAAAGGTGGCTAGATCGCTGCTGCTGTTTCATGTTCAGCAACTTTTGGGATATTTACAGCCAATTGAGTCGAGTGCATCAAATTCCACGAATAAAGATTTCCAGATTTGATGTTTGACTGAGAGACGTAGTGTAGCTCTGAATAAATGGGATCACTGAAGGGAACAGACGTGAGGTACAGTATGCAGTAGGACATAGAATGTAGACCACTGAAGGTGCAAACACTGCATATTACCGTTAATTTACTTGAACATACAGTATATATATATATACTCTTCGTCCAATTTATTAGGTACCGCTACACATTCATGCAGTTATCTAATCGGGTCAATCGTGTGGCTGCAGTGCAGTGCAGAAACTCATGCAGATGCAGAAATGTTCACACTTGGCATCATAATGAGGAAACTGCATGTTTTTTTCTTTGGCACAGTTTGTGTGAGTATTTCAGGAACCGGTGATCTCTTAAGGAGTTTCATGCACGATAGTCTCGAGAGTTTATACAGAACATTGCAAAAGACAAAAACCACCAAGTGAGCAACAGATGTGTGGGTGGAAACACTTTGTTGACACTATAGGTCATAAGAAAATTTCCAGCCTGGATAGATGCGAGCTGCCAGGAAGAGTATATTAAGTATATTAATCATCCTTTTTTTTTTCCTCCTGATCTTTCCCATTTTCTTCTTTAATTTAGTCTTAGCTAGTTCCTATACATCATTAGGCCACTCTCCCATCAAGGCTACAACCACCAAGGCGAACACTATCAATTTTCGTCTGAAACATGTGATGTCAGCCAACCGTATCTTTTCAATGTACTTGCTCGGAGTGATTCCGCATGCACGAGCTCTCAGACACCCACGACTAGCCAGCGTGGCGAATGATGAGTGCTTCAATGCCTTTGCATGCTCATCATTGTTTTAAAGAGTGAGTTACTTTATCCTGTACTTCCTGGGTATTCTCATCTGATCTTTCTCTTTAGCCAGATTTTAGCCTGCAGCCCTTTTGCACATATGGTGTTGGTGGTGTTTGATGGCCCCACTCTGTGTAAACATTAGATCCTCTTTCTAAAATGCTCAAACCAGCCAACTATGCCACGGTAAAAGTCAAAGAGATCAAATTTTTAACTAATGCTCTTCACCTGTATCTACATGATTTGATGAATTATGCTGCTGTCGTCACGTGACCAGCTGATTTAGAAAGCTACATGAACGTACTGTTGCTCCTGATGAAGGGGATGTCGAGTGTATCAACTATATTAGAAAACATCATTCAATAGGTCAAAAGTATTTCATAACGATACGGAAATGATGTGACTTTGCACTACATGTATAAAATGTTTTTCGTGTATGAAGGTGTAAAGCTGTTACTAGACACCTTTTGTCATTTAAAAACCTGTGCCTTATACATACACTTGTCAAGTGTGTAAGAATTCATTAGTCATGCAATGTAAAGCCTAAACAAGCATTATTTTTTTTATTAAATAAATCACAACTGTAATTAGAACCATGATAATGTTTCACTTGATATATTTTACGAGTAGTTGCCAGCATCTGACGTGCCGTGAAAATCAGCTTATTTCACATGATTTTTAAAACTTTTGATGGGTGAAATGAAGACCAAGGTTAGATTATTGCATGATTGATATGACTATGCACTGATCCCAACGCAAATTTTTTAAATGGGGGCTCCTCCAACACTTCAATTTTAAGTTAAATGCCAAAGTGTTTTATTGTCACAGAATCAGTACGTGCATTTAAACGGATAGTGTAGTATATCGAATATTCCAGTAATAAGTGGAATAATACGCCATCTCAGTCGGACTAATCTGTCCATACCGGAACATTTTTCTTTTTTTAATGAAAGGGTGGTGTAACTCTATAGTGATCTGTTCAATTTGTAAACATTCCAACCTGTCCTTCACTCACTGGGTCTCTGGTAGAGGAAGCACCATTAATTGTCTCCATGTTCTATACATCATAAAGCATCTAACCAAATTAAACTGAATACTTGTAGCCATTTATAATGCAGAAGGTTGCAATTATTGAAGAAAAAAAAAAAAAAAGAGGGGGGGGAGGGAGCCTAACCTCAAATTTGGAGAAAAATACTTATATTTCCAGCAGATTTAACACTTCAGAAACACTTTGTGCATTAAAAAAATACTGATTTTATTTTGATTAAATGCTTTGAACATGGAAACATGCATCAAATCAGCGTTCAGTTTAGGTCAAGCCTACAAATCACAATTTTTAAAAAAAAAACAAAACATGGAAGCAGAATAGTTGCAATCACACCAATTATAAAAAAAAAAAAAACCTTTTCAGTAATAAACAAAATAAAAAGAAATAAAGCTAACACTTTTAAAAAAAATTTTTTTATCCAGTGCTTAAGATGCTGTGGGTACAACACAGCTTACATGGGTTCAAAGATTTTCACCATTAAAACAGATAAAAGTATAATAAAAACCTAATCAAAATAGTAGACTTGTTCAAATGAAGACTTTGTTCCAGTGTAAGTGGGCTGGTAGTTATAGATTAATGCATTCTGCTCCTCTTTTTGACTGGGAAATTTGTGAAGACTTTTTCTTGCTGCAGAACAGGGAAGGAAAAGAAAACCTCTTACTGCAAGTGTGATTTATTATGCAAGGTTTACACAACTGAGAATACAAAATAACCATGTGATCATTTTAAAGATGCATTCGGTTTATTGAATTTCATTTTCTGCGCATACTCTAGGTGAAATACATCACACAAAATACTTTATGCGACCGTAAAGTTATGAATAAATACCATCTTTCAGACAGCTGTCCTATACTGAACTCTACTTTGTTTAAAAAGTCTTTGGTGCCACTTCGATTATTATTTTTAGAATCAGTTACTGTTTGCTTGCATCTTTCTTCCCCCCCCCCCCCAACTCTGCATCAGCTATGTTTCTTCTTCAAATATTATAATGATCCCTAGTTATGGGACTAAGCTTGCCTTTCTGAAATTACAAGGGGCGTTCAATTCAAACCAGGACTTTTTCTACACACACACACACACACACTACATCATCGAGGTGATTTCTGGATGAGTTCTTGTAATGCGTGATCAGGTGTTTATGAATGATTGTGTGTATGGTTCCCACAAGTTATCAAGGATCAGGCATTCCACTCAGTGTCACGAGGCCGACTGCAGTGGGCTCTACCTCGGTCGGGATCATCATTCACAGACGTATGGTTAATCGATTTTCCGCCTTCAGTCACGAGAAATTTCATCAGAAGTCTCCATTTGAATTGAACATCCCTTGTGAAAAGCCTTCCACGCTTTAATGCATTTATTTTGAAAGGATTTGTCAAGTTATATAAATAGTTTTCATGAAAGAAATATTTTAAATCATTGTTTAATCATTTAAATGACTGAATGTTTAAACTTTTATTGTGGTTCTGCGCGGTAAAATATATGCCGAATACATCTTTACAGTGTGCGCATGACTAGTATATATCATACCATATTTGAAATAATGTACTTTAAATCTTTCCATACCTTCATTGACGAAAAATTGTGCCATATAGAAAGTGGTTTTGACAGCACTGATGGAGTGGGGGATGTACACATATGTCCATTCGAATGCATTTTTCTCTGGATGCCACTGGGTTCCATAAATTGGAAAATCATACGCTGTGCAAATGGAGAATAGAGATTCTTTATGAAATCAATAATGCAATAAATCTCATTAGTTGACTAGACAATCCACACACATCCTTACCCTCCACTGTGGACACGAACTCTGTTTGTCCGTCTTTGTTTGTACTCAGAATCTGGTAAAACTGTTTCAACTTCTCATTTCCGATGAATGTCTGTCCCAGGCGTAAACAAACACTGTAGTGACTTGCACTGTTTTTGGTAGCGATATTCTTTAAACCACCAGTATTCCATACCACAGTATGTTATTCTGCCAAATATAGCTACAGTACAGTTGCACAAGGCGTGTGATACCTCAGTAGTGATGCTCCACTGATGAGAGTTCTCGGTGAGTGGTTCATTTGCCAGTGATGTCATCAGGTCCTCTGGGAAGTCCTTGAACAATCGGCTATCCTTAGATGCTAAATTGCAGAGCAGAAAATAATGTGAAAAATAAACACACTGAACTTGATTGTATCCTTAACAGCATACTGTACCCCTGTGTGTTTTGCTCCTCTTCCACCACAGCAGCTTGTCAACCATTAGTTATCCATTTCTTAACGACTATTATGCCACTGTTCTCAAACATTGTTACTTTAAATGACGTTCCTCTCTCTTTAATTACTACTGTAAGACACGTTAGTGTCTTACAGTACAGTGCAAAGTCCTCCGTCTTAAAGACTCACAGTGACAGAGTTTTACACCTCCATAAACATCTCTGTACAGATATATTTACCATATTTTTCATTATTATAATATATTCAATTCAATTCAATTTTATTTCTATAGCGCTTTTAACAATGGTCATTGTCTCAAAGCAGCTTCACAGAAATGAAAAGAAATTGGAAATGTATATATGTGTAAGAAAAATGTTGTACCATATGATATACCATACAATACCATTATATTTAACTCAACAAGGTTTTTTTTTACATTAGCCTTAGATCATCCACCATACAAGGCTTTGTGAATGATTTGTTACTATGGAAACAAGAACACATGAATAAAAACCCGCTTTGAACTGCTGACCAGTCACCTTCTAACCAACCTGATTTAAACCCTTTACAGTCGTATAAAGCAGCTCTCATAAAACAGTTACCAGCGTTGAGTTTTTACCCTTTTTTTCTGTATGCTTCTATTTTTGGCTAATTATTACTTACCCTGGGCTGTACTGACTGCTAAACCATGTGATGCCTTGCAGTTTAAGATCAGTCTGCTATAGTCTTGCCAAGTTTTTTCATGCCAACGCCATGTCTTATCAACACGCCAACAGATAATGTACCTGAAATGTCTTAGATCCATCACTTTTTCATCAGATCCTTTGGATTTTCAGTTATAAGCAGTACTTCAAAAGCCAAAACAGATGAAAGGATAATCAACAATATAAACCAATCAGCCATATAATTAATACCGTAAAACTTTAAGCCTAACTTTAAGGTATTGTGTGGGTTCCCCTTGTGCCACCTACGGTGACCCTCTCTGACCCTACGGGGCATGACTCCACATGATCTCTGGGGTGTGCTATGGTATCTGGCATCAGGATGTTAGCAGCTCATACTTTAATTTCTGTAAGTTTGCAGTTTAGGGCTTACTCGGATCAGACGCCCATCCCATGGGTGCCTGGTCGTATTTAGATATGGGGAATTTGGAGTCCTGCTAAGCCCCATACACAGCAATATGTAATGCACTGGGTGTTCTGGTAACTTTCTATTGTGGCCAGCATTAGCATTTTTCAGCAATTTGTTCTATATTGGCTTTTCTGTGGGATCGGACTAGACATACTGTTTTGCGGAGTTAATGTGAAGGTGGTGCCTCAAATTTATAAAACCTTTAGCCATCAGGGACCCCTTTAACTGTAAATAACACCAAAACCATCCAGCTTTACGCCCAGTTCCCACTTAAATGAATTGTGATTACTGTGGGAAGTCATACAGTAAGATCTGTAGTAGCGATCCAGAATGGGAATCCAAAATCCGGGATGGTATCACTGGTAATTTAATTTTTTTATTGATAACTATGAGTAATTGTGCATGTTAAAACCAGTACCATCCGCAAGTAGACCCCCCAAGCAAATCACAGAGCTACCTGTAGGTTTAAGTAATCAGATTTAACTTTGGCTTGAAAGATGATTCGTAAGAAAAAACTTGAAAGTGGGAACATGGCTTCTTTTTTTTTCAATAACTCACCTTTGGTGAAAATGAGTGGTAGAGCAACACCACTGGTATTAGTACGGGACAGCAGGAACTTTCCACTAGTCAGTAGTGTGAGCTGCTCAAAGCCCAAGCAGGTCCCCCACACAGGAAAATAATCTCCCTTTGAGTTGGCCTGTCAACACACCAATATCACACATTTAATTCTGACAAATTCTTGCCTAACAAATTAGAAAAGTTTTTGCGTAATCAGACGGGTTTAGCCCTTAACTCAAGTTTACAGCCTCACACTGAGAAAGCACACTCGCACTGTTCTGTGAATTTACAGCTCACAGAGATACCATCACACTAATCTACACCATCATGCTCCAGATCAGATGTGAAACCCATGAACAAACTCTACAGATCTGGACAATCTTACCGCCAGTGCAAGTTTGTAGAATATGCCTGCTGTTTTGGCATAACCAGATGATAAAAGGCTTGCGCCACCACCAGGCAAAAGGATTCTATGAGAAAAGAAATGAATATCTGTACAATATAATGCAAAGTTATGATGATAGATAAGCATTATTCCTGGGGTTCAGTCACTCACCCATTTATAGATCTGAAGAGTATAGTGTATTCCTCTTCAGTCCTATTAATCCTGCATGCATAAAGATAACATTATGTATCTCAGCTTTACATCATTACTGATGAAGTGGTTTATATTCAGATTTCCAGTGAAGATTGCACAGAATATTATTTTAATATGAAATACCACATTTTTACTGCATTTTATTTTGTGTATTTTTCAGTTCATCACTCTGCCTTGGAGTAAATAATAATGGAGTGAAAACTGTAAGTTGAGAATAAGTTACTCTATTTTCCTACCACAGTCAAGCCATCTGTAGAATGGAGTGTGTGTTCATCGGATATACTGAATGTGACAAGGACTTGCAGCAAATCTTAAATTAAAATGTGGATACTAAATAAATTTACATACCCACTTTCTTGTTCATTACTGTACAATCTGTATATAATATCACTTTTGTCATTATGAAGGACCTGGCATTATTAAATTATTATATTAAATTTTAATTATTACATTTTATGCATGACTTTTTTAAGTAAGATATAATGGATCATTATTAATCCTGAAGGAAATCTGATATCTGCAGTATTCCACAATACCATAACACTGATATTAGGGAGTAAACAGGAATGACAGAAGACATAAACAAACACAAGTTAAAACAATTCAATTCATATCATGACAAATCCTTTAAAAAATTAATCTAATAAAAACTGGGAGTCTTTCTACGAAGGGGCGTTTAAGTCAAACCGGGAAACTTCTTATGAACTGAGGTGTAAAAGCGATTAACATTTTCGGGAGCACAGTATAGTGACGAGACTCTTAAACTTCAGTAAAACATTTAAATGGTGTAAACATTTTAAAGATGGTCACATAGAAATTAACCACTGTGCATAAAAGGTACAGTTATTTCATTACTCATCAGGGACAAGAAGGTCAAAACTACCCTTTCCTTGCAGAAACTCATTATATACTGTAGATTAATGGCTTCAAGTACAAATGGCCTCTGATAACACTCCCTAGAGCACTGGCTCTGAATGTGCCAAAAGAAAAAAATATTTTTCTTTCATTTGTGAGCCATGCAGCAACAACAATTTTTGTACTATCCCTTGGAATAAAACAAATATTCCAAGGGAATATTGGATGTTTGATTGAATGTTGGTATTTATATGTTAAATGCTCTAAAATTGAGGAATTCTTTTTAGAAAAAAATGCACCATGGCTTTAGCAGAAATTATAAACTAATTCCATCTTCTGCAAATACTCGCATTATGCAATAGTATTGATGCTTCTTCTTTTTACTTTATGGCAGTTGTTGGTAAATGGGACAATAAACATCAGTACTATTGGATTTAACTGACTAAAGGTCATCAGATGTGGCAAGTTACAAATACTCAGTTACTGTACTTAAGTATTTTTTGTCTATCTGTACTTTACTTGATTATTCTCCATAGGTAATGCTTTTTACTTCTACTCGCATGCTGGAACTGCATGCAGTGGCTAGATATGGCAACCCACTGACAGTGGGACTTGAACCCAGATCCAGTTCAAATTCTAAACTTATTAATGCTCAGTAATTCAACTCGGTGCATTGTCAAGATAAGATTAGAAGTGACCTTGCTACCTAGCAGACATACTGAGCAAATAAGATGTGAACTCTTATGCAATTATTTTGTTTCATGGCAATAACAATGTCCATAAATATATATGGCTGTTTATAATTATGTTTCGGCATGTCCTTTACCCTTATTCTATTTTGTAGGCTTGCAGTATGCCCATGTTTAATTGTGTAGACCACTTGGAGGGTAGCAAATATAGCGACTAGCATGCTAAACTACCAAAGTAATGAAAGAGACTAAGAAGTCTAACCACCATTTGTTTAATTCAAATAAAATCTTGTCGTTATTAGTCAACTAGCCTTGCACATTCATGTGATTCACAGAATCAACTATAATTGTGAAATACTTTAAAATACTGTTTATCAGTAACAGTCAGATATACAGTACTGTGCAAAAGGCAACAGATCACCTTTAGTGTTATAAATGTTCATCATGTCTGCATAATCTAGGCTCCTGGGTTTTGCATGAAAATAGAAAAGAGCAAGTGTGACAAAGTTACCTGAAAAACTTTGAAATATTCTCCAGCATGCTCAGTAAAATCTCCCAGATGCTTTACTTATAAAATTTCAAAAATGTGTATAGAACACTATTGACTATTTTAAGCTAAGAGTTATAATACAATAACCAAATATGTATTGTATTTATTTTATTATTCTTTGTAGCTTTAAAAAAAATGATTATGTATATTTTTTAAAGCATCTTTGCTTATGGTGTTTAAAAGAAAATACCTAGGGTATTTGGTTTTTAAGTGAGAAAACTAATGTTATAAGAAATATGCTACATTTAATTAATCATTAAACTTTTTTAAAGGTTTTAAATTGTAACAAACCCTGTGACAAATGTTATATAAAATCGGGATACTTATAAAATCGTGATGCTTATATAATCGCAATTTTAATCGAATCGGCACAGAGGTATCGTGACAGTAGCGTATCAGGAGGTGCCTGGTGATTCCTGTCCCTAGTATTTAGCACACTTCAGCAGCTTACATCACAGGCACGACTCTCGCACCAGCAGACTCCAGGTATTTGACATAGGAAGCTGCGATGTAGGTGTTCTTCCCTGGTGTAGGAGAGTACACCTCCTGAGCTAGGACACCTTCAGAGAATAAGCAACACACAAACAGTTAGTCCTGCAGGATTACAGACACAACACCAGCACTCAAACACACAAGCAAGTTATATAAAGAAAGAAAGCAGAGTCATGGTAAACTGTGTCAAAGTTTGTTTTATGAATGGAATGTTGGCTCCTTACCTATTATAGGACTGTCGTTTGTTTTGTGTCCTTCTGAAATAACAGCACAGAAAATGTTTTGGAAGAAGAGTGAGAAAAAACAGACCCAGATTAACTTCATGCTGTTACTCCGTTATTAATCTGATCTCTTCCTTTGGCTTACTGAGTGGTTTATCGTCCAGCGCCAGTGTTGCGTCACATGAGCTCAAACTCTAACTCTTCACACCTGTCTTTTTCTATAGTTACAAAATTAAAAACTAATTAAAAAAGTATTTAAACATATTTAATTAAATGTATTAAAACATACAGTCGCAATGATTACAATCACAAATAAAGCCTATTTTCGTCCCACCAGTTATGGGCTTAACTGGTCCATGTGACATAGGAAGGCGGGGCTTGGTTCTAATTGGTTACCTGTACTCTCAACAACCAATCAGTGGAGTTACACTCACTGAGTCATGTGATGTTGAGTCATGTGATGTCGTTATATGTTTTATCACACGGTTAATTTTAAACACTGGAAAACTTCAGAGGAAAGGAATGTATTTTATTGCGTAAAAACGAAACTCTCTAAATCTAGTTGAATGAAAAACATGGACAGTAGGAGCCCCTGACAAGCCGAGTATCTCGTGCTCGAGTGTTTGCGCATGCGCGCTTGCCTTCCGCGAGCAGGAGGGGATGTTCGATTGCACATACTTGGGAGTCGGTTCGGAATCTGATTCAAAGTGTAGCGCTGGTCGAAAGCGTCGATTTGGAATTTAATTCAAAGTGTATTGGGTGGAAAGTTTAGGGAGTGGGGGACTACTTGACCTTTTTCCTCATAGTCCCGAATTTACATTTTAAATTCGCTGCATGTTATAATTCAGCATTATAAAAATTTATACAAACGTGAATGTGAAACACGAACTAATTTTATAGTGACGTATTTATTCGAAAATTTTGGAGTCGATTCACTGGTGACGATTCATTGATTCATCGATTCACTGGAGTATCGACTCTTGTTTTAGTTCGGCTCCTGTCCAAACATACATGCGCATCAGAGACCAGCGAGAGAAAGCAATAGAGAGAGAGAGAGAACGAAGACGAAGAAGTGGAGTGTTGTCCCTACGTAGAAGTGCTGGAATGCTCAAGATTAAGCTTTAGCTAGTTCCGGCATCTGTGTCGGTGTATGTGTGAGTCCTGAATGTGTATCGGTGCACAATGGCGTTCATCAGGAAGAAGGAGCGCTGTAAAGAGAGGTATATGACTCTACACACTCTGTATACAGTACATTCAGACTCATTACAGTAACTCGAGCTCGATGCATCACATGTCTCCAGGCCGAGTGAGCCTCCAGCATTCAGATAGTTTCTCTCTCTCTCTCTCTCTCTCTTTGAACTATATAACCGTATGTAGTTAATCCACATTATACACACATGATAAGTGCTGTCTAGCATGACAGGCGTCATTGTTGTGAGGTTGTTGCCGGAAGTTGCCTGGGAAAAAAAAGCAGTCACATGCACTGTTTCTTATTAATCCTCACGTTTGAACTGTTGCTTAATCTCATCTGAAAGACTCTTTTGTTAAAAGTTTCTCATTTCAGTTTTCTTTGCATTTACAGCATTACACCAAAGCTTCACTGAAATGATAAGAGCCTGAAGCTGTGCAGGATAGGATGTGAAAATAAAAGTGTCTTCTCTGTTTCTCAGGTTTTCACTGTTGTTACTCGACCTGGAGGAATATTATTTTGAACAGCACACGGCGTACAGGTTGAATGCACTCCCAAACAGGTGAGCTCGCCTAGAAGTTCGACCGTACGCTCGTATAAATGTTTCCCCTGTTCCCATGTTAGGGAAAGTTTATAGGATTTCATTTGAGCGAAAAAGGGTGTACCCCGCTTCGTACCCAAAGCCTCCTGGGATAGGCTCCAGGCCCCCTGTACCCTGAATACAGGATAAAGCGGTATAGAAGATGAGTGAGTGAGAGTGAGTAATATAAGTTATAAGTTCAGCCTTTATTCGTCACATATGGATTACTGCACGGCGATTTTTTTTAAATTCTTTTCTTTTATTATTATTCTTTGCGTATCCTAGTTTTTTGTTACTAGGCTGAGGTCAGAGCACAGGGTCAGCCATTATACAGCACCCATGGAGCAGACAGGGTTAAGGGCCTTGCTCATGGGCAACCAGATGGAGCTTGGACTCAAACTGCCAACTGATCAGTAACTCGGCGCTTTAACACACTGAGCCACGACTTTACAGTTCTGAAATCTTCCAGCTTTGGCGGACAAATTGGTTTAGTAGATCTCCAGAGTTCAAATCTTGCCTCCAATCTGTGTGCATGGACCTTTGAACGTCTTCCCTGTGCTTTGTGGGTTTCCTCTGGTTTCCCCTTACAGTCAGAAAACATGCCTTGTAGACTGATTGGAGTTTCCAAATCACCCACAGTGATTTGTTGTTCTCTGACGGATTGGCAACCTGTCCAGGGTGGACCCCACCTCATGCCCTGAGTCTCCTGGGATAGGCTCCAGGCCCCCCTGTGACCCTGTATACAGGATAAAGCAGTAAAGGTAATGAGTAAGTGAGTGATGACTGATCAGCCTCATATAAAATGTATTCTGTGCCGAGTGCACAAGGTTCTGAGTGGTGCAACATGGCCACATTTTTATTGGGTTTATTTTAAAAAGGTTTTGCATAATAAAATGCATCCTATCAGCCTTTTTCTCAAAACTCTCATTTTCTCAAACCCACTCATTACACACACTTGCACCAGTCTCAAAACACCATAAGCACAAATTAGACTGGACAATCACATGCGTTAGAAGCCACGCAATTGATCAACACGCTCACTGTCAAGTTGATTTTGTTATTTTGTGCTTTCTTTTTTTTAGACTTTGGAGGTGGTAAAACATGATACTTTCTTTATAATACTACAGGTTGTGCTGTAAACTATTCCCATCGGAAGTAAGAGTGAATTGTTGGCTAAGTTTCTTTAGAAATAATAATTGTGGCGGATGACAGAGAAACACAGTAAATATTTTTAGCTTTTTGTTTAATTTCATTTTAAGTTAAATGTTAAACTCTTGTATTAGAAGTTAGTTCGTATTGTTTAAACGCTGCTCTTGGTGTTTAAGTAAGAAACCTAATGGTATAAGGACTGGTCTACATTTAATTACTCATGTTCAAGACAACCTGCCACTGATAGTCTGTTTAAACTGTTCAAGTAGAATTTTAAAGTCTTTGGACTAGTGCATTTTTGAACAAGTCTGTTTTGTGCTTCTGGTTCTGATGCTGATCACTGAGGGAGGGATGCAGTTTAAGCCACACCCACATTTGGTATCCAGATAGTAGAGATGCAGCAGATCACAAAACTCACGGGTCAGATTGTATCATGGTTTTTGGTTATGCATCAGATCAGATCATTTTTCTTGTCTCAGCAAAAAAATCTATACATTTTTGCCTGCCAATTAATACTTGTAGTCCCTAAAGAACACATAAAGCAAGGAACTTTTTTGCCCATTGGCATAAATGTAAACAACATTCGTGATGTCCAATATTTAAAAGAAAATCTTAAAATAAAATATGTAATAATTACATTGCAATACAAGGCATTTTTGTTTAAATTTTTCTTTTTTATTGTTCATAGAAAAAAGGTGCTGACTTTCTTTCGTTGAACAGTAGTGGATGAAGAAAAATAATTGGAATTGTATTATCGCGATACTAAGCAAATAGTTTTATTTTTAAAATAAATGTTTAAATAATTGGAGTTCAGTATGAGTTCTTGTTCAGATGTTGTTAGTTGGCCTGGTTTTCATCAGCGTGGGTGGGTTTTTAGCTTGAGGCATTGGACTACTGATCGGAAGGTCCCAGGTTCAAACCCCACCACCACCTCCAACAACTTGCCACTCTTGGTCCCTTGAGCAAGGCCCTTGACCCTCAAATGCTCAGATGTACAGTATAATGAGATAAGGCGTATGCTGTAAAAGTAAATGCATAGAAGGATTTTGTACGCATGGAAGAGAGCTTTTGAGCAAGTGAAAATAATATATAATTTGTACACATGCAAAAACAAAAAACAAACAAAAAAAAATATATATATATATATATTGTTTTGGATCAGGAATGGAACTTTGAGGTGGTTTGTGGTTAAACTTTGAGCCAAATCAATTATGAACCATTACACCATTAACAAATATTGTCATTGTGTTACACCCCTAATTTATAACATCAATAAAAAAAAAAAAACTTTTGTTTTCAGTTGACGTTTGTTTGTTTACTTATTTGGTCACAGAAATATTCGAGGCTCCCTAAAGATCTGTTCCAAATCAGTAATTTTTGAGCCAGATGAGATGATGGAAGCTATTTTAAAGGTAAGTTCCTCTTCAAAACTTTCCCACAGTCATGTATCAATTTAGAAGTCATAAAATAAATATGCTGAATTATTTATTATTATTTTTTTTATTATACAAACAGATCCCATTAAAAGACTGCAGGCGGATAGAAGCAGTGGAGCGGGATGAGTCCAACCCTTTTAAAGAGTGAGATATTTGTAGTTGACTAAAGATGGAGAACAAAAGAAGCACTTCACCATAGATCCATGCTTGTAATGCACATTGCAGTTAAAAAAAAACAAGTGATGCACAGTTACAGTCAGGATCCTTCTGATCTTTCAGTTGCATCTGTTTGTAACCTTTTTTTCTCTCTTCTTTCATTTCTTCATTCTGCTGCAGAACCAAGCCAGCAACTATACTTATGGAAACCAAGCAGGTGAGTATGCGCTTCAGAGTGTGTGTGTAAACAAAGCGAGTGTGTGCTCAATGTCTTAATTGTGTGTTATTAATTTGCCAGGTTTTTCTCATTAAAGAGGAGAATGCTGTTGCTCCATACAAATATGAAAGGGTAAGCTCATACTGGTCATGTTGCCAGATTCAAAGATGTTTCTGTGTTGTATATGTAGGTGAGAAAAGTGTACGGTTTATACATGGCATTTTAAATGTTTGACACCTTGCTATAGCTGGCTACACTTTTGTACAAGCGATTAAAACAAAAATGGATGAAATTTGCTTAGTAGAATAGCAAACAGAAAAGGTCATCTTAAAAGCCGTGGGTATATAAGCTAGTAGGAAAAAAGTGGATGTGACTGCAATCATAATAGTTTCCTCTTCCTGAAATTTTTTTTTTTTTTGCACATTTGTCACAAATGTTAATATAACATAAAGATAACCTGAGTAAATACAAAATGCAGTTATTAAACGATGATTTCATTTAGTAAGGTTAAAAAGCTGTCCAAACCTGCCTGGCCCTATGTGAAAAATTAATTGCCCCCAGCTGGTTGTGCCATCCTTGGCGGCAACAACTGCAATCAAGCATTTGCGAAAACTGATAGCGAGTCTTTCACATCTCCGTGGAGGAATTTTGGCCCAATCTCCTTTAAAGAATTGTTTTAATCCAGCCACGTTGAAGAATGTTTGAGCATGAACGGCCTGTTTAAGGTCATGCCACAGCATCTCAATCAGAATTAAGTTCAGACTTTGATTAGGCTGCTCTAAAACCTGATACAGTATTTTTATTTGTTTATTTATTTATTTCATCTTTTAATAGCCATTCAGAGCTGGGGCAATTACCTTTTCACGTAGGGCCAGGTAGGTTAGGACAGTGTTTTCTTTTAATAAATGAAATCACCTTTGTATTTAGTTGGGGTATCTGTGTATAAATTTTTAATTCATTTGACAATATCAATCATTTAAGTGTTAAAGGATTCGGTTATATGCAAAAACGTAAGTTTTGCTTCAATCATATTTCTATGGTAAAATACTCCTTTCTTAATTTATGTCAGCAACTATTTTTTCTAAACACGTCTTCCATTTCTGATGTGATTACAGTGACAGTGTTGTATGAGACTCTGAGTTACAGCAGATTGATTTTTCTCTTCTAATAATTGCTTATTTATTGCTGCTTAAACCTGCTAATTAGGGAGAAAGAAGTGTCATATTCCAGCTGGAGATTCCCTCTAAAACCGAAGATGTTGTCCAGACATTGCTGCAGGTTTGTCTTGCAGTTTCCGCAGCTTTACTTTACTATTGGCGGAGCGTGTTTGAGTCTGGTTGCTTTATCATGCATTGATCTGTTTCGTTTTTGCAGTTACACAGAGCATCGTGTCTGGACAAGTTGGGGGACCAGACAGCTATGGTTTGTACAGTTACACACTAGTTTACATGTCTTCAGTCAGGTCCTTGAGAGGCATATCTTTATAATCAGTAATAATAAGTGCGTATGTGTTACTGTTCTAGATTGCTGCGAACTTGCAATCCAGGTTGGCGAGGACATCTTTTGATAAGAACAGGTTAGTCAGCTTTGCGTATTTACAAAGAGAGACAGAAGAAATGTTTGTTTTTTAGAATGAGATCAGTCTTGCTGGTCCAACCGGGAATAGTAAAACATAATGTATGTGTCTTCTGTGACCAGCATGATGGGTCCCAGAGAGCTTGGCCGATCTTGACTCTTGTCTTCTGCATATAGCCGTTGCAATACAAACTCGCAGAAGAAATCTACTTCTTTTTAAAAATTCCCAGTTTGTTTCAAACAAGACAACAACAGAGGTGTAAACAACTAATCACACTCGGTTTTTTTTTTTTTTTTTTTGGATGTTTTGAGTTCAACTTCTTGAACAGTTCAGTTTTTAAGACCCTGTGGTAAGCATTCGGGACACGAACGTTACTGGGGGGGGGGGGGTCTAAGTCTTAGACCACATGTTGTGCAAACTTTGTTATACTGTACATGTTTATTTTATGACTTCATTATTAATTCAGTACAAAAAAAAGAAAACATTTTTGTTTTACAAACATTAGTTTTCCAGCAAACATTTTAGTCTTACAGGAAAATATCTGAAGAAAAAAGAAAGCAGCATATTATGTAAAAGTAAAATTATGTAAAATACTTTTTTTTCCCCAGCACTATATACAGTATGTAGTCAAAATGCAGCATTGTACAGTAGGTTACCTGTATCGTATAATGCATAGTGTGTGTTTGTGTGTAGCTTTCAGAGTGTGTCTGAGCAGCCACATATGGAGTGTAAAGCCGAGATGGTGACCCCTCTAGTGACCAATCCTGGCCACGTCTGCATCACAAAAGACAACCTGTACTTCCAGCCCCTTAATGGTTACCCTGTGAGTTAGTAATGGAGCATCAGTGAGCTGTGGTTATTATTTTCTGATTTGAATGGCCTGGTAATGATTATGCTTAATATCTGTGCATGTGTGGACAGGATTCAGTGGTGTACATTGAGCTCCATAGCGTCCGACGCATCTACAAAAGAAGACATGGCCTGAGACCGCTGGTATATATATATGTGTGTGTGTGTGTGTGTGTGTGTGTGTGTGTGTGTGTGTGTGTGTGTGTGTGTGTGTAACTGGATATTTAGTGCAGGTCTGTGTTCATGACTGTACTGTGTTTTATGTTTATATAAATATATGTACTGTACGTGTGTGTGTTTTAGGGCCTGGAGGTGTTTTGTACAGAGAATGATCTGTGTTCAGATATCTACTTAAAGTTCTACAATACTGAAGACAGGGATGAACTTTACTACTACATTGCCACTTTTTTAAGTATGTTATACACATTTGCATAGACAAGTTTACCCAGTGTCTCTCAGGGTGTCCGTGTAAAAACCTTAAGGTCTCTGATCGTTCGGCCACTGCTTAAAATCAGGCGATAATCACTTCATTTTTAGAGATGGGCTATCTCTCGACTGGCCGTTAACCGATGCTATTGTGATGACGCAGAATACATGATTCGACATCCACATCAACATGCCATCGCCTGGCTGGGAATATTACCAAGGAACTTAAGAAAAAAGTTGCAATATGCAGATTTTTCTTAAGCTAAACCGCATGCGGGAACATCTGCCGAAAGCTTTAACACAACGAACACAAAACTTATTAGCCACTTAAGAACAACACAGTGCAAATAATTGCCGTTTGAAAAGTTATTTTTCAATAACTGTAACAGCAGCTACATCTTATAAAACTCTTACTCAAGCAAAAATTGCATTGCTCTCTGAATTTACTCTGCAGAGAGTAAATAAGCTAAAACCAATATTACATAAATAATAATTAAGAGAGAAATAAAGTGGCGTTCAAGCTCTGGCCTGGGTTTACCTGACGCTGCATGCATGCGGGCTGACAGTGAGCACACAGCTGCACACATTCTGTGATATAAGAATTATAGACTGTCTCTATGCCTGTCCCAAGAGTAGCCATGATTAGCTCGTCAAATACAAAGTGACTGACGTCTGTGTTTGTTTCAAAACGTTCAGTGCAGAGTTCAGATTTGTTATCCATTGATGCAGCGTTGTTCCATGTGCTGCATGTTATAACGAGTCAGTAAAGAAGGACAGTTGCATTTTAGGTAAGCATTTCACCATGTGTGAGAGCCCCTTGATGGAAAATTTTGCCCTTTAGTCAAGCGTAGGCTGTTCTGTTAGTTTCAGTTTCTTCATATTCTGCATGAAATATGCTGCGTTTGATTAAAATAAAAAAAAAAAGCTTTAATTTTATGATACTGTCTCAGATCTAAATTATATTTGAGCACTGATATTATAATATGTATATTTCTTTCTTACTGCTGTGAGTAGTGACAATGCTACACGATAAATAGCACATATTAAATGAAAGATTTAAACACTCATGTTATCAGGGATTATTGATCTGCCCCAAGAATAAGAATTTGTTAAATATTTTTATTTTTATTTTTTATTGTGGGTGTGTGTCTGTGCATGTGTGTTTGACACAGAGAACCACATAGCAGAGCACACAGCAGAGAGTTACATGCTGCAGTGGCAGAGAGGCCACATCTCCAACTACCAGTACCTGCTGCACCTGAACAACCTGGCGGACCGCAGTGTTAATGACCTCTCACAATATCCTGTGTTTCCTTGGGTCCTCAGCGATTACACAAGCCCACAACTGGGTTTGTCTTACACACATGCGCACACACAAACACAGAGAGAGAGAGAGAGAACTTAGTTAAGAGGGACTGCAGCTGTACACACATTGATCCTCATTTGTCAATGTTGTAATAAAGGTGTCTGTTAAGGTTTGCTTAAACCAAACACAGTGTTTAGAGCTTCCATGGAAGAGCTGATTGGCACGTAGCAACACTCATAAAAGTCCATACAAGTTCATGTGCACAGACAGCTGAGAGCATGAAATGACCGCTGTAGGTAAAGCCTGAAAAACAGAAGTGGAAATTAAATTGACTTCTCCGACTATATTCTATCAATCTTTTTAATAATATGATACTACTACTTATAATGATGATGATGATGATGATGATGATGCAAGTGGCATTCGTCAAACAGGGACCTGTGATGAAGCAGGCAGTCCGATCAACATAGGAGAAAACGTTCCACCAAGCACTGGGATAAATGCATTCATGTAGGGGGGGGGGGGTGGGGGGGGCTTTGTACAGAAATAAATGTAGTTTTTACCCTCCTGACTGTGTTCTGTTATTTTGCACAGACAAAAGTCCCAGTTTGAGTTGAACACCTTTATTATATATAGCTAATATCTTGGCGTGTTCTTGTTTCTCTTAGATCTGTTGAACCCTGCCTCTTTTCGGGACCTCAGTAAACCCATTGGAGCTTTAAATAGAGAGCGACTAGAAAGGCTGCTGGTAAGGACACACTGCTGCACTGAAATCCATCTCCGAAATTCACTCGTAAGGATTTAAATATTTCTCCCGTAGCCAGACCCAAAAAACCTTCTTCAAAATAGTGAACATTTGAAGCTTTTTAAAAAGTTCTAACTAAATAATAAATTGCTCTCTGCCACTCCTGAATCGATCGACAGCTTGTCTTTGTTCTGCAAGGGCGTACAGTATTAGATGCTGTAACAGGAAATCGGACTTAAACCACAGTGCTTTAGAGACTGAGCACTCCACCACTCCTCGATTGGAAAAGCTCAATAACTTCATTCCCTTAGCTGCCATATGAGCTGTAGCCTCAGCCTCGAGCGCTCCATCCGCAGGCATCAGGGTATGATATCTTCTGTACAATTTATTAAATACAAGATATACAAGATTCAAGACTTAGAAGGTTGAAATCACAAGAACGAGGACAATCTAAACTTTGTGTCTATGCTAGACCCATCGTACACAGTAATAATCGGAAAAAACATACCAAAGTACTGGTACTGTAAAACATTACATACTTCCCTATTTTTTTTATGCATTTTTACTTTCACTTTTGCTTCCTGGTCAGATAAATCACTATGTAATTTATTAACTTAAATACTCTTTACCATTAGATTAAATTGATATTACTGTTTATTATTATATATTATTTATATTGAAGTTATATTTTATTAATACATTATTTTAAATATTAATTGTCATTTACATAATATTCAAAAAATAATCCAAAAGTAATTAAAATATAAGTAGTAAGTATTATTTTACATTTTGGGGATTATAAAAACAGACATTTCATAAGACACAATGCATATATTTTTATTGATATAAATGTAAATGCAAAATCAATGCATATATTATGATATCCTATAATGGAATATATGCATAGCTTATTATTGTACAAATATTGCATGTATAGACAGATTTTATAATTATTGAGATATTAGCTTAAAAGTATACATTTTTCTTTTCCTAAAAATGGCTTAAGGCTCAGGTAGTTAAATCTTAGTAAGTTTTCAGAGCTTTGTCCCGTAGTGAAAATACGTACCGATTTCTCATTCTGACCACGGCCTGGTTTATACAGTAGCTCTGTGTGTTGATGTATTTGCAAGTACAGTATGTTGTGCATTTCTCACATACAGAGGCTAATGCTTGGTGCTTGGACATAATGAGGAGTGTCCACTAGGGGGCAGTAAATGAAAAAAGTTCTCTTCTTTCCACCGCTCTCTCTCTCTCTCTCTCTCTCTCTCTCTCTCTCTGCACAATAACCATCCCAGACCAGAATCATGAGCAACTGTCTTAATTCCTAGGTGTTCTAGTAAAGAAATTATAATGTTTGTATTCAATAGATTGTACTATAATACTAAAAGTTAAAAAGACACATTTAATGTAATGTAGATTACTGTATATAATAAATAAAAGTGGTAAATAATTTGCTGATTATTTAGTCTGATATTTACTGATTATTGATGTATTTAATGAAGCATTCGATTTTAATTTTCATCTTTGCATTTTTGTGTTAACTTTTTCCTGTTGCAGGAGCGTTACAGGGACATGCCTGAACCTCGCTTCATGTATGGTAGTCATTACTCTTCTCCCGGGTACGTCCTCTTCTACCTCGTGAGAGTGGGTGAGTCTTACACAATCTTCATCTTGCTCACACGCTGAGAATTTACACACCAGGTGAAGGTGTTTTTCCCTGATTCTCAATCTTTTACTTCTCTCTCTCACTGTTTATGTCTCTCTTGAAGCTCCAGAGCACATGCTGTGTTTGCAGAACGGTCGTTATGACCATGCAGACCGAATGTTCAACAGGTACCATCATCTTCCGCTCTCACAAATGTGTAAACACACACTTATTACTTCATAGTATCAATTATATTTATTGCTCATTAATGCTGAATGTTTTTCTGTATGTAGTATTGGAGATACCTGGAAGAACTGCTTAGACGGAGGCACCGACTTTAAGGAGGTGAGACGCCTGGACATGGTGATTAGCACATACCGTCAAAGAGTGCAAAAGTCTTAAGCCACACATGATTTATTCATATTTTGAGTCAGAATTTCTTTGTCTTGAGGAATAATTCCCATGGCATCCTAAAGGACTTGTTCGTCTCTCATTTCTAGTCCAGTCCCTGCACTGACCAGTTTCAGAGGAATGTTTCTTGTTTGTTCAGCCACACAGGGACCTATGAATCAGTTCAGCATAAAATTCCATCTAATGTAAGGCATGAACCAGTGAGAAACAGATGATCAGTCCGGTGATTAGTATAGTAGTGATGCTGTATGCTGCTGAGGTTGTTACATAAATCGTTATCTTTCGGCACTTTGCAGCCTATCACCATTTCTTTAATTTAATTAAATTTAGTGTAAAGATGATGGGTGGTTTAATTGTGTGTGTGTGTGTGTGATTTTTTTTTTTTTTTTTTTTTACATTTCAGCTGATTCCTGAGTTCTATGGAACAGATTCCAGTTTTCTGAAAAACATACTGGGATTAAATCTGGGTCGGAGGCAGGGTGGTGGGCGAGTAGGAGATGTGGAGCTTCCTCCCTGGGCCACAGGTAGTTTAAAATCAATCAGCAATAAAATAGGTCTGTATTACAATTAAAATCTGTGTATCCTTTATCTGGAAATCTTAACATTTAAAGATTTGTCCTCAGTGACGGCAAGTGCAGGTGGTTTTGCGAGCTGAATAATATTAGCATCCAGAATTAATACGAATCATAAAAGCGGGTAATAATTACATTGTTAGAACACAAAGGTCCTTAAATACATAGCAAAAACATTTAATAGAAATAATTTGTTAACATGTGTATATGATAAATTTTAAAATAGTTTAATTAAGACTAATCGTTAACTTATGATGTTAATGGTTATTTTTATGTTTTAATTGTGTAATTGCATCATGTTATGTGTATGTGGATTCTTTATGACCACTGAAGCAGTTATACCCAGTACCCACTTTCCTGCTTTTTGCTACAGAGCACTAGAAATTCACGAATCACGAGTCTAGTTTGGCGTTTTTAAAAAAAAATTATTATTAATTTTTTGCTCAAAAACAATTGACAGACCTACCATAGCTTTCCATAGGCCTGTTTGTGGCCTTCCCTAATCAGTCTTGCGTAGTAGTATGGGAACCCACAGAGACCTATGTCAGAGCTAGTCATAGTTACGGTTACTGTACAGCTGTCTATGATGAGCCGAGACAAGGTACAGTAACGGCTGTTGTGTGCTACTACCCTCTGTAGCCCACGTGATGGTAAAGCGCTGGGATTGTGAGTCATTCCGTCGCTTATCATAGGTCTCTCCCTGGGGATCCGTAGACCCTCATAGCCCATCTTGCGTATAGCTCTACATAAGTAATCGTCATTATCAGTGCCCTTATTGTACCAAATCATCAGCTTTTCTTTTACGTCACCTAGTGCCACCATGTTTTTCACGGTGTGTACTACAAAAATAGCTTTTCCCTAATTCAACTGTCCTTATGTCAAGAGAAGTGTGGACAAGAAAGAAGGAGAGCCATTTAAAGAAATAAAAAGTGCACATATACATTTTATACATACAATAAATCTCTAAAGAAAAATCTTTAATAGACTTTACATTTTAGAGCATGCTATTAGCACTTTATTTAATACTTCTTTAAAAATATCTTGATCTTTCCTGTTTTTTCTCTCTCTCTCCCTCCTTCTTCTCTGTGTACATTTGTAGATGTGGAAGATTTTCTGCAGAAGATGCGCTGTGCGCTGGAGAGTCAGTATGTGTCAGAGTACTTGCACGAATGGATCAATTTGATTTTCGGTTACAAACAGAGAGGGAGTGAAGCTGTGGCAGCCCACAATGGTACACACACACGTAATGGCGTTGCACTGCTTTGGCGTCTCACAATATAACGAAATAAACATGCTTAATCCTAAAATTGGCAAATTTACTCGGAAAAGTAAAAAAAAAAATGTCAAGTAGCTTGAAAAACTCGTCTTGATTTTTAAACAGTGATTGATTTTTCTAGGAATCTGAGCTGTAGCTATTTAGGAAACATTGCCAATCCTTGTATTTTGAAAATGCAACAAATTAAAGACTGACATAGATGCCGGATATAAGTACATTTTACTGAACCATTTGTCTTTTTATTTCGTCCAGTTTTTCATCCATTAACATATGAAGGTGGCATCGACTGTGACAGGTAATTAATCATTTTAACACTGCTCCCTTTTTATTATTGAATTCTGTCTATTATCACCTTATGTTGATGTATGTGTGTGTGGGGTCTGGTGCTTGTGTAGTATCGAGGATCCGGATGAGAAGATCGCGATGCTGACGCAGATTCTGGAGTTTGGTCAGACGCCCCGACAGCTTTTCACCAAACCTCACCCTCATCGCATCACACCTCGGTTCCACAACGTCTCGACAGGGACGAGCCTCAGCACGTCGTCCAACGACCTCTCGCCTGGTTTCAGTAATAAACCCTTGATTAACACACACATCACACACGCATACACAGTTCAGTTCAGTCAATATTATATGTGTATTACTGTATGTGTCCATATTCAGGTTCTCCCAGTATGGAGTCATTTGAGGATCTGACGGAGGAAAGTAAGACACTCGCCTGGAGCAACATGAACAAACTCACACTGCAGTCCAGTCACAAGATACACAAAGAGTATGTTTGTTCATCTGTGTTTGTGTGTGTGTCCTGTATGTGTGCAGGCATGTGTTTTCATGTTATAGTCTCTATAGTGTCTAATTCTTGCCTTTTTTAGGCCAGTGACAGGAATTGCAGTGACTCTGAATGGTGTGTCCGTTTTCACGACGTCTCAAGGTAAGGCACTCTGGAGCAAGCGCTAAATACTCTCTGTTGTTTATTGCGTTTTTTATATATAGCTTATACCATCTTTTTTGTTACAGACTCTACCTTAAAGATGATTTCTAAGGAAAGCAACACACTACAGAGGAGTGTTTCGTTTTCCAACATGGTAATCAGTCTTTTAAATTGATTATAGATCCTCATAGATACAGGATGTCTGGCACTGAGATGGTTAAAGCTACAAAAAGCTTGTTGTAAGGGCCATCATTTTTTTCCTATGTTTCATAGAGCTGGACAATAACGTGTGTGTGTGTGTGTGTGTGTGTGTGTGTGTGTGTGTGTGTGTGTGTGTGTGTGTGTATGTATGTGTGTATGTATGTGTGTATGTATGTGTGTGTGTATGTGTGTGTGTATGTGTGTGTGTGTGTATGTGTGTATGTGTGTGTGTGTGTGTGTGTATATGTGTGTGTGTGTGTGTGATATAATTATATATATAATTATATATATAATTATAATATAATTGAATTCTCTGTGTATTTATATTTAAATCATTTTGAGTTGATGGATAAATAGTGCCATCTTAATGAGATCATTTGTCTAGTTATTTGCTCTTAGCTTAGAAATACATTTAAATACAAAAGAGTATATTTAATAGTTAAATGTCGCATTTTAAATCGCAATTGCAGAACGTGTATGAATATTCGTAATGTGATTTTCATTTATCATTCGATTAACGGTGCACTATTTTCACAAATAGTAAACGACTCCAAGGCATCCTTGCCTTACTAATGTCTTGTAGATGAATACTGGAATTAGGTATTTATTTATTTATTTATTTATTTATTTATTTTGATTGAACCCTTGTGTGCGATGTGTTCAATCCCTTTTTTTTCCATTTCCTTAGTAAGCATTTTCACACTTTGGTCCATAAAATGGTTTCCTCATCACACATCTATCATTTCATCATGTCTACTTTCACTCTTCCGATCCTGTGTTACAATACTTTGTTTATTTTCATGTTTTCTGGATGTTCTCCCCACTATCTATGTATTGTAGAGCATTATTTAAAGCGCAGATGACAAATTATTTCCTGAAACGACTTGCGTGTGTGCGTGCGTGTGTGTGTGTGCGTGTGTGCAGTTTTTCATTCCAACCAAGCAGATGACACACCTGATTATCTATGGAATGCCAAGAATAACTGATTAGGCAGGTTTATTACTGCAGATGTTACATAGTTAGAACGAACTCCTACACACACACACCTGTGCCTTCTGGAGAAGATTTGTCACCTGTGATTTACAGCATTCTGACTGATGATGTTGTGACACATCATAACTCCATTAACAAGTCCTCTGCATATAAACATCCCCAAACCAAATATTCTTCTTTTTGATTTCTCTGTCCATTAAGGCATTGTCCTCCTGCGTGATACTGCCTGAGGATAAAACCGTGGTTTGTTCATCATGGGATAATAATGTGTAAGTTACCAAAAATAAATCTTTCTTAACCTCATGAATCAGCTAGCTTACCTGACTTTGCCGACTTTGCCCGTTTTTCGTAAGTCATGCCCTTTTTTTTTTCTTTTTTTTTTATTCTGTTATATTTTACTCCATGTACCTTTCCTTCTTTGTCTCCAGGTACTTTTATTCAATAGCGTACGGCAGGAGACAGGACACACTCATGGGTCACGATGATGCTGTTAGTCAGGTTTGCTGGAGAGAAGATCAGCTTTACACGGCGTCATGGGATTCCACTGTAAAGGTCAGCAGTCTGAATTCACCAAATCTCATTGTACTTGCTTAGACCTGTGTAGGGAAATTCCTTGCATGACTGTTCTCATGGACAGATCAGTACAGTAAGTATTCTCATTAATCAGAAAAGCATCAGAACTCGGTCCAGAATTGGACCGTGGTCCGCTGTAGAGAATAGTGAAAATAAAGAACAGATCCTTGAATGAGTAGGCCTGTGTGTGTCCAGACTTATGACTGGTACTATTATATATGTACAGTACAACTCTACTGTGTACTTTATGATAGCTGTATAATTTATCACAATCATTCTGAAATAATCTATAAACGTATGGAATAAAATGAATCAACAGGTGTGGAAGTGTGTCGCTGCAGATATTTCCAATAATAAGAGGTCACAGTTCATGCTTCTGGCGGAGTTGGAGCACGAGGCCGGGGTGAGTCTTTAGCATTTCACCCAGTTAATACTGCTGTAGTTTACATTCTACTGGTGAAGAATCTAATTAAAAGACCTATACAAGCTAGTATAGCACATATCCTCATGGTAACCTTCAGTCGTTTATCAGAATTGAGGTTTCTTAATTTTTTGCTTAATATGTTCCTATTTTTTCAGGTTAACACCATATCTCTAAGCCACGCAGGAACACTATTGGCATCAGGCACAAAAGAGGGCACCCTCAGTGTTTGGGATCTGGCCAGCTTCTCCGTCCTGCATCAGCTCACCTGTCATTCTGGAAAGATCCACCAAGTAGCCTTTAGTCCTGGTGTGTGTCGTTGTGTGTATAAAATGTTGAGTGTAAAACACCCTGCATGCACACTAATGCTGAGATTTCTGACATTTTTTTTTATTGTCTTTGTTTTTGTATGTATGTATGTATGTATGTATGTATGTATGTATGTATGTGTGTGTGTGTGTGTGTGTTATTTAGACAGTCGAAACATTTTGAGTGTGGGTGAGGATATGTACTTGAAGGTTACAGACGTACAGACAGGCACTGTACTCTCTACAGTTTCTGCGGAGGAAGAACAGAGGTAACTCCACTTTTTACCCATGAAATTCTGTATATCGTACTATATTTATTCACTTGTTCAATATGTGTAACAAATTGACAGGAAACAAATTGGAATGGAATTTTTTCCATATTTCCTGACAAATTGACAGGAAATATGGAAAAAACAGGTTTTGGGATGGTGTGGTTTAGCCCCTTTTATTAAAAACACCATTAAGCCTGCATATTCATGAAAAATACAGGTCAAGAGCTTAAGTTAATATGTCCATATCAAACATTAGAATGAGGAAAAGTGTGATTTGTTTGTGCATGATGTGGTTAGTGGAGTATTTTAGAGACTTTTGATCTCCTGTTTTTTTCACACATGGCAGCCTCTAGGGATTACACGAACTAATACAAAATTCCAGACAATAAAAGTGGTCAGAGGAAAAGGGACCAGATAGTTTAAAGCTACCAGGAAGGCTACAGTAACTCTTATAGACATTCCTTACAGCTGCAGTGAGCAGAAAAGCATCATTCACACACATATAATTGCTTGATTATTATCGTCACCTCCAGCAACAAGTGTGCTCTATGTGGCCGTGTCCATTGTTAAAAGCACCATATAAATAAAACTAAATTTATTTGAATTAAATTAGCACAGTTAACACTGTCACCTCATGTGTCCAGAGTTGGGGGTTCAAATCTCACATTCGCTCTGTGTGTGTAGAATTTGTGCGTTCTCACCGTGCATGATGAGTTTGCTCATTTCCTCCCAAACTCCAAGGATGGGTTCCTTGAGAGAGGCTTGAGGCCCCTGTGACCCTCCACACTAAAAGCAGTATAAACAATGAATGAATAAGAATGGGTACGGGTGTTTCTATTAAAGTGGCCAGAGTGTATATTTCTCCATAATGTCATCAACTTGCAAATTAAATTTCCACATACCGCTTAACATCAAATGTTAAGATAGTTAGTTGTTCATTTAGCCTATTTTGGTGGTGGGGTTAGAGGTCTAGATCAAGATGGATTTTTAAATATTGCTCCTGCAAAATACTGATTTGTAAAACTCGCTTCCAGCACACAAAGTCGTGCAGTAAAACGATACAACCAAAAACGAGCCAATTTAGTCCAAGCAAGATAAATTATTCAGACAACTGTCCAACCTGGTTATCTGTGAAGAGCGTTCAAGTCAAACCTGGACTTTTCACGAACGTTCTTGCGAGTGAAGCCATAAAACCGACTGACGTCTACATAAGACTTGACAGTTTGGTGATGAGAAACTTTGCCAAAGTAAAACATTTGAATGATGCAAATATTTCAAAGAAGACTGTACGTCCGTGATTGATGATCCTGGCCGAGGTGGCTCGGCCCACTGCAGTTGTTCCCATGAACACTGAGCGAGTAGAACGCCTGATCCTTGAATGGATAATTTGTCACCAACTTGCAGAAGAAATGCATTTGTCTGTGGGAACTGTACACAGAGTCATTCATGAACACCACTTGCACTTTACAGGAACTCGGGCGAGTTATTACTCCCATCCCGTAAAAGTCCTGACCTCACATCAAGCCTTTTCCCATGTTTGGAAAGGAGTTCTGGGAGGGCATGCATTTCAGACCTGAAGCAGGCAGTCTGCTAAGGCTCCGGCGTACTGGGAAATCTTTTTATCTTGATGGTATCTAGGTGCGTTCATGTAGTAGGAGATTATATAGGGGGAAAAAAGGGAGTTTTTGCTCACATAACTCCCCCCAAAAGATCCAGTTTGGTTTTGTCTGTCTGTCTGTCTGTCTGATGGATATCTTTTCATGTTTTTGGCGAGTGTAGGTGTTTCTGTTGGGACGGCAGCATTGTATTGTCTGGAGGTCAATCAGGGGACCTGCTCATCTGGGATCTTCTTACTAGCAAGATCACACACAGGATCCCTGCTCACTCTGGTACACACACACAGACACACAAAATAATCAAGAATGACAAGAGTTGTGTGTGTAATGTAAATGACTGTAAGTTCCCATCTGTATGTCACTTCATAAACTCGTTTTGTTTTCAGGTCCTGTTTCTTGCATTTGGATGAATGAGCAGTGCAGCACTGTCATTACAGGAGGTGAAGATAAACAGATCATGTTATGGAAACCCCAGTATTAGGAAACACACACACACACACACTTAATTAACTCAATGTGCTGGACAGAAGTATTCAGGTTGAAGCCGGAGGTATATTTTCACCTGCTCTATAGACCTATATTGGGCATACAGTATCTACAGTATATTGACCTATAGTGAGCATAAATATGATCCTGAGCAGATCCCACCATTCCTATCTGAACGCCGTTACACAAACTGAATCAGGAATCGGATTCGTTTTACTGAAGTTCTCATCACAGCAAATGTTTGTGTGATATTTATACCATGCTGTCAATGCCATTTTTATTATTTTATATTACTGTTTTATCACTTTAATTTTTTATGAGGAAGGAATATAATGCCATGTTGATAAATGAGTGCAATGTGGCTGTATATCTCAGATCCATTTGCCTCGTTTTTACATGGAGAAATATGAATATTAATTGTCCATACACTGTTTAATGGACAACGTTCGTTTGCCGGTCACGTTATAAAGTCGATCTATATCACTATCTGTCTCACTATCTGTGTTGATGGCGCAAGGAGATTCTGTGGCAAGAAGTGCTTGTATTTTTCTTTAGTTTAAATAAAATGAATTTAAACTATATTTGGGTTATATTTATGCTCACACTAAATAAACACTGCAAAGCTATGTATGCTATTTATCCTAAAACTGACCTTTTTTTGTGCAATGAACATGGACAGAAATTAAATTAAATCTGAAGACAATATAGACACAATTTATATACATTTCTGCATATTATATAATTTCCCTGTTATGGCGTCATGTGAAGGACAAAACATTCTAAACACTGTTGTTGGACACCTAACCATGTTATAACTGCACGCAATTCCACCTGTAGGCGTGTCGACATCGACCAGGGTTCATGTTGTAGACTTGTTTTTGTAGTGTTTACTAGTGCTTTATTTGTATAAAAACTGGCCTTGGAGCTGCCGAAACTTGAATTAGGTTGAGATTCATTCCAATCAGACGTCATTGTAATTATTTCCAATTATACACATCATTATGACCTTTATTTTCTGTTCCCCTTAATGCAGTTAAATAGACCAGATGAGCTTTGTTTCCCATCCTGAAGTAAAACATGGAGTTTGGTTTGCACTTCATATATTTTTAGGTTTCCATGTTGATTCAATTTACTTATTTAACAAAAGTTTATGCAACTGTTAGACCTGCACACTCAGATAAAAGTACATATGTTTAAATATTTTGTCTTACATCACATTCAGAAGAGTTATGCAACAATGGAAACATTTCTTGTGTGCAGATATGCACACGTATAAATGCACATGCTGATCTTTGTTTTATATTTATAACTTGGTAAGATCTGTAGCTAAGAGATTTTTCAGAGCTAGAAAACCCAAGAAAAAAAAGCAATAGCTTACAAGCAATATGTGTAAAAATGAAAATGATCATTATTTATAATGCAATAATTAAAAAGCAAGGCCTTAATATGAAATGTTCAATTATATGAACTGTACAAATACAAATATGCACTATATGCCCCAAGCTGTCATGTTTTATTACAGTCTTTATGTACCAACATCTATTTATAGTATTTTATTTTATAGTAATTTTTTTTTTCAGTAGTTCAGTAGTGGTTTCTAGGCTGAGATATTTAAATTAAATAGATCAGCTTTAGCAAACATGGTTTTTTTTTTGGGTATGTGTTTTGCACTAAATAAATGTTCTGTCCCAAAGTGAACATCATCTCACTATTAAATTAGTTAGCTGCAATATGTGCACTCTGCCAACAGATGGCGATATATTGATCTTTGCAAAAATGGAAATATTTAAGAATTGAAAGCATAAACTGTTTCATGGCTAATGTTGTACACGAACAGTGACTATATGACTGTTTGCATTAGATTAGATTAAATTTTGTCATTGTGCAAAGTACATGTGCAGAGCCATTGAAATGCAGTTCATAGTTGGTTTACACCATCCTCTACTAGTAACTATTCCATTCTTCAGTGGTGACATTTTTCCCTCCTAATGTGGCCTACAATTCACCTGAGAATTTCTTTCTCAGAATTTCACAAAATAAAAAGAAGAAATAAAAATCATGTAGTTCTACAACTACATGATACTGTGCAAAGGTCCTGAGTATCTTTGCGTCATATTTTGCCTTGAAAGAACCAGACTTACTTTTGAGGACTCTAGTCTGCAGACTTCCTAAAGAACTTTTTGGGCCTCATTTTCAGTGCCTGTACTTGACTAGTGTCAGAAAAATATTGACTGTTTCTTAAGCCACACATTGACCTATGAATAATTCAAGCATAAAGAAAATCATGTAACCTGTGAGAAACCGGTGCAGATGAGGCCGGTTATTAGTTCACTGGTGATGCTGAGTGATTGGAACAGAGAAGATAGATAAATGTTGTTGTTACATAAACATTCTCAGTTACTTAGTCTGTATATCGCATATATGTTATGTATTCTATATATTCTGTATATAAAGAGGTCAGGAACCTATCCCAAGGGACTGAGGGCATGGGAGGGGTACACCCTGGATAGGGTGCCAGTCCATCACAGGTCACACAAGCACACACTCTCACACTCACTTACGCACTATGGGCAATTTGGGAATGCCAAATAGCCGACTCTGCATGTCTTTGGACTGTGGGAGGAAACCGACCTAGTGTGGGAAGAACATGCAGACTCCATGCATATAGACCCAAGGCTGGAGTCAAAACCTCAACCATGGTGGTCCAAGGCCACTACACCACCATACTGCATGTTACATTAAAAAAAAATTTTTTATTATTATTTATTTTATCTGTAACTATTTGCAGTCTGTCAAAGTAAAACAGTTGTCCCATTTCTTTAATTTAATCTACTATTTAATGTGAAAAAAAAAAAAGTGTACTGGACACACTAACCTAATATAATTACAGTTGGGTGGTAAGTAGGACAGTCTATTTTTTGCAAAAAATTACTAAATGCATTAATGATGAAAAAAAATCAGTTCTAGCAGAAGGGTTTAGAAATGTCATTTCTATTTTATAGTTATGGCTAAGGCTTTACACTGTGTGCACAATTATTAGGCAAGGTGTATTTTCGAGCAACTACAGTGCTCTCAGATAATCCAAAATGTTAATAAACATCAAACCTGAATATTCAAGAAAGTGAAAGTCATGGTTTCACTTTCTTAGGAGAATATATGTGCACAGAATGAAACATCTCCTTTGCTTATTTTCATCTGTTAATGTTAAGATACTAAACTCATTAATTAATATATGAATATTAATGTATCATATATTATTATTAATTTAACAATATTAATGTTAATATTAACATTACTGGCATTAAAAATAAATAAATAAATCTGTGACCAATATAGCCAGCCTCCTTTTCATTAAGTCAGTGAAGTACTTTGATGTATGCGAATGAGCATTGTCCTGCATAAACATCATGGTATTCTTGAAAGATGCAGACTTTTTCCTGTACCACTGCTTGATGAAAGTGTCTTTTAAAAAATGGCTATAGGTTTCAACATTCAACTTGAAAAGGTACGACTAGCTATTACCCTTACCAGTACCCAATTTCCACCTTGCTGGCGCCTGATCGTTACTGATCCAGCCATGCGCCCATCCATCTGCAAAATGAAAAAACAAAATGTTTAATGTTTCTGTAACTACACCCAATATCTTAGTGCTTATAACAATTTTTGAATTTTCTGAGTCAGTTAAATCTCTTTTTGGCCCATTTTGCGTGAGGAAAAGAAGCTGAGTAATTATTATGTATGCCTTGATGTAGGGTGTTGATCTCCTTAGCCCACATCCTCCATCATTACACAAATATACATCACCTGATATGCTTAAATCCAATAAGCATTCAAGTTTATACAGCTTGGAGTTGAAAAATATGCAAAAAAAAATATCATGATTTGGGCAAAATACTTGTGCAAACAGTGTATTTGACTCTAGAAACTGTGACTAAATCACAAAGCAGTTTGTGTAAAAAAAGGAAAGAAAGAAAAACTGCTTGTTATCTTACGTTCTACTCATGTAATACGTATGAGCAAAGCAAGTTCGCTTATTTTGCCTGTAAATGCCAGCTGTTCAGCTATTTAAGTTTTGTCCTGACCCTCGTCTGTCAGTAAGTACCAGCTGAGCTGAAGGTGACTGGACTTTGACTGACAGCTCAGTCTGCCCGTGTGGCATTCATCCAGCACATTCTTCCATTCACACAGCTCATGGAACAATTACACACCTGTGAGATGGAGATAAACTCCAACTGGGCACCAGATACAGACAAAGAAAAGTCACATGAGTCAGTAGGCATCTTATCCAACACTGTGCGAAGGCGTGAAGGGTTAAAGGCATAGATACTGTAACACCCTCTGTGCTCATTCATTTATTTATCTGTTTGTCTTATTAGATGGCAACCTAGTTTTATTTTTATATTGCTTACAGTTTTGGCTTAAATATATTAATTATCTTGTATATTTCCAATCGCTTTAGTAATGGTACATACTGTACAGCATACTATCACCTATCACTTATCAGACACTTACATCATTTTGGTTTTCACCAAGAAAAAGCAAATCACGCAGTTTCAAGACATACTCACATGCATTATTTTAGTAAATGAGGGGAAAAAGTGGACTGTCTCTAAAATATAATAGAAATATTTCTTGTTAGAATCCCATTAGGTTGATAATAGATGTAACAATAAAGCAATAAAGGGTCATACTGTCTAGTCCTTGAGGCTATTTTTACACATTGTGTATGGAAACTACACATGCACTCCTTTATATTAGGAATGTGTGATGCACTGCAGTACTGAAGGAGCTCGAGTCTATTTCAAGAACGTTACCACTGAAGCTGTGCATGGGAGAATCTCAACTGTACTGTACACTGTGTCTTTAAAGGGTGTTTAAGTCAAACCGGGACTTTTGATTGTGCCGAATTGCAGACCACAGCTTTATTTCTCTATATAATCCCCTGACACACTAATGCACTTATGCCAGTGTTTCACTACTGCTTAAATACAATCAAAGTAGAACGTTTTCTCAGTACACCGGAGCCATAATCAGAATGTCTGAAACGCTGGCCTCCTAGGAACTCCTTTAAAGGCCCAAACATGTGGAAAAGGCTTGGAGCAAGGACGGGACTGTGTGGGGAATGTGGCAATAACTCACAGCCAAGTTCCTGTAATGTGCATACAGTATAGTGTGGTGGGCAGTATGAGCTTGTGCATTGTCCTGCAAGAAAGCAGAATGCTTTAAAGGAAAGGGCCATTAAAGGAGTTCCAGGGAGTCCACCATGTCAGACGTGAAGTTGGTAGTCCAATCTTCGCTCTGATCAAATGTCGGATGACATTTAATATTGTCACACTAATGCGGTTTAATGTATATAACTTCATTTGAATTTATTGGAGGTGGCACGGTGGTGTAGTGGTTAGCACTGTCACCTTGCACCTTGAGGTTCCGGGTTCGATTCCCTGGCCAGGCATGTTCTCCCCGTGCTTGGTGGGTTTCCTCCCCCGTGACCATGAATACACGATAAAGCTGTATAGATGGTGAGTGAATATATTGATCATAAACTTTATTACATCACTATATTTGTAACTTAGCTATATATTAATATATGTTTGAAATATATAGCTCATTATTAGAAATATTTGAAAAGGAAGCAAATGAGGGCGCAATGTCTAGATATATTACATACTGGATTTTAATCGCCACCATTGAAACAATTGTTTTGGTTAATAGAGTGTAATGAATCACTTTATTTTTTGTGTCTGTGTATCCTGGTTTGGAAAAGAGTAAATATGACACGCACACGAACACAGGGACAGCTTTTAGTATAATTCAACTTAATGCCAGTGACAGGGGAAGTAGGCCTGAGTCACTCCAGTATTCTGTAAAAATAGCAGCCTTCTGGCTGGTCTTCTGTTACAACACAGTACACACACACATAGACATGTGCTCATAGTTTACAGTGGAATATATGGGAAAAAAATTGTAAAGGCTTGCAATGAATATGCATTGGATATGAACATGCATGAAAAAATCTCAGTAATAAAAATACTGAATATTTCTATTTGATTTTGGACTATACTGTACATTACTCAGTTCACACCCATGTACACCATTTAAATACGTGTCTATGATGTCAGAAAAGCCTTAACGAATTAATCATCTAAGATTTTTAAAGCCCAAAGCAAAAAAAGATATATCGTATTGCCAGATTAGTTTGGTAGTATCATTTGTATGCAAGATAAGAGTAAGTACTTAGAGTTGAATTGTGGACAAATATGCTAAAATAGGCCAAAATAGGGTTTTATGTCTATTATTTCACTTTTAATATTCAAACACAAGTCTCAATATTAGAACATATACTGTACTGTAACATTCTGTCTGTCTGTTGAAGCTTTCAAGCTTTTCTTCCTGAACTGTCCAATGACATACTGTAACATGTTTTCCTACATACATGTAGGAAAACATGTGTTTGGCTGTTGTTAGGGTTTGTTCCAGAGTAACCAGTTAAACATGTTTAAACTATAAGAATTTCATATCAGGGCAGTTCCACCATTAATAATGCTGTGAACTACTTTTAGTTACAGCTCATGAAAATCAGAACACCAGTATCTCGAAAAATTAGAATATTTCATGTATATTTTGAGTAAATTACTATTCATACAGAATAAATATTATATATCTCTCAGTCTAGTTCAGTACACACACAGCGAACATTGCTGACTGACTTAACAGTTGTCCAGAAGCCACAGGCGTAAAAAAAAAATTGTCACGCAAACCCAATTCTATTTCTTCGGGAAATCTCATATGGAGTGAATTGAGGCTGGAGTCAGTGCTTCAAGAGCCACCACACACACAGATGTCTTCAGAAAATGGTCTACTTTTGTATTGGTTGTATCAAGACACTCCTGAACCAGTGACAATATCAGAAGTGTATTATCTGGTATAATGAAAAAGAACTTTTCAACATTCGGTGATGATTTGTGGTGCCATATCATCTGTTGGTGTTGGTCCACTGTGTTTTATCAAGTCCAAAGTCAACACAGCCATCTACCAGGATATGTTAGAGCATCCTGGTTCCCATCTGCTAACAACCTTAATGGTGATGTCATTTCCTTTTTCAGCAGGACTTAGCACCTGCCCACAGTGCCAGTACCTGGTTTGCTGACCTTGATGTTACTTTGCTTGATTGGCCAACCAACTCGTCTGACTTAACCGTCATAGAGAATCTATGGGCTATTGTCATGAGAAAGATGCAACACACTGACCCAAAAATAAAGGCGAGCTGAAGGCTGCTACTGTAGCAATCTGTTCTTTAATAATACCTTAGCAGTGCCACAGGATGATCGCCAGGATGCCGTGCTACATTGATGCAGTAATTCATGCTAAATGAGCCTGAACATAGTATTGAGTGCATAAATTAATTTTCCATCATATTTGATCTTAGGCAATATTCTAATATTCTAAAATGCTGGATTTTCAAACAAACAAAAGGTTTGAAATATTTCACTTTGCATGTTATTTGTTATTTAAAATATTTTCACTTTTTTAAATTAAATTATAAAACTTACTCAATATTCAATATATTCAATATTTTTTTAGATACACTTTAAACGATGCACCCATCATGCATAGTGCCCACTGTACTCTCCGGAGGCAGTCATATATTCTTGGGATGCTTCAGTTGGCCAGGTCTAGACTCATTATGTGGCAATGACATGAGGTCAGCTGAATGAGCAGATTATCACATCAATGGAGCTTTTCTTCTCTGATGACTTAGACACGTTCCAGGACTTAACCTGGAGCCATGTTGTGTGCTGTAGTGAAAGCTATAGATGATTGAATTAAATCTTAGTGTGTGTGTAACCATCATAAAACCATGCAAACATTTTTCTTCTTGTTTGAATTTTTAAGGAGCCACAATATAAACTTTTAGTGCTTTCCTAATATATGATCAAGCAGGTAAAACAGAAGCAAACATTCTAGTTCTGAGCAGATTAATATGCACTAGGACATCTGCACATTGTTAAACTGAGAGTGACTGAATATGAAATGACAGTAGAGGCAGACAAATACGTTACAGGAAGAGAAGAGGGGAATTATGGCAGGACAACATCATGTCTCGACAACAGTAATGCCTTTAGCCAGGGTTTATTACCAGGGTACTGCCATTACATGGAATCCAACTGGCAAGAAATAGATTGTAATGACTTACACAATAATGGAATATGACATGATGACATTCAGAGTGGATTTTGGCATTGTTTTGTTCACATGCATGGCTAGGCTAGACAGGCAAACAGCATCAGCAGGAATTCTAAAGGGGGGGAAATATGAAATAGACCTGAACTCAAAAAACAAACATCAAAGAAGGAGTAGTTTAGGGGCATAAATGCATATTCTTCTACTCCAGGCAAGAGCTTTCCTGGCAGTGACTGTTGTTCCATAACAGGATTTGATATTCTGTGACAGATCACAGTGACTAAGTTAACCTCCAGTAATTAAAACTCACTAAATCTCAGGGCCTAACATTACTTTATAGCATCGAACTTGATGTTTTGAGATTGACTTCCTGTCTTTGAAAGCAAGATTTACAGTAAATGGTCAGAATGATGCTCTCAAGATCCATATCATTTCAGAGCACTGACTCAGCAGAAAAATCTAACCTACAGTACATGAAAAACAACTCCAGGCTTTTATGTGGCTTCTCACTTCAGGGATCATGGGTCATGTTGAATTATGTCATGCACAGACAGCCCTGTTGACAACAGAAACCGTGTATCCTACTTTAAAAAAAAAGAAAAAAAGACTTCACACTAGCAGCAAAAATGTTGTATGATTGTATTTGAACATTTTTACAACAAAAATGTTTAAATGGGAAAAAAGCAGTAAGCTAAGAAGTATGCATGTTGATCACTCTTCCTCTATTCTACTAAAAAGAAAAATCAATGTTATTGAATTGAACATTTATTAGTCCATTCCTTTATTAATTCATTTTCCATACCCCTTACATTATGTGTAGACTGGGGGAAGGGCGGATTGTCACCCAATCTAGAAACACTAATCAGGCTGGTGTTTACCTGAACAAAACCCACAAATCACAGGGAGAACATGAAACTTCATCCACACAGACCAGGGCAAGATTTAAACCCCCATGTCTAGAGGTGCGAGGTGATGTGCTCACTTCTGAGCCACCATGCCATGCCCTCCTCACATTAAATGTTTACAAAAGGTTACCAGGCATATATATATATTTTTTAAAAAGTGTCTTTTAAAAGTTGGCCATTCAGTTAAGCTGCTTAAAGTGAGCAACATCTTGACATCTTGGTGCCAAACACCATAGCACACCTTCTGCGGAGCCTGTCCCTCAACTTGTCAGAGCTGTTTTGGAGCACAAGCAGGACCTACACAATAGTAGGCAGGTGGTTTTAATGTAATATGGAGGCGGAGATGACTTGGTGGCCTAGACGCCGACGGGTTGACACTTGTAGACTCTTGAGCAAGGTCCTTCACCCCCACCCCCAAAAGTGCTCAGACACAATTGGGAGTCGAGCTGGCAACTATATACCTATTGCCTGATTCATTGTCAATATATATATATAATGAGGGGGAGCATGGTGGCATACTGTATTGGTTAGCCCTGCAATCTCGCACCTCCCACCTCGGGTTCTGCGTGCATGGAGTTTGCATGTTCACCTGGTGGTTTGAGGGTTTCCTCCGCTTACTCCAGTCTCCTCAAACAATCCATGGACAGATGGGTTAGGTTAAATGCCGTTGCCCGTAGTGCGTGCGTGTGCCCTGTGACACACACACACACACACACGCACTGCCCAAAGTCTAGGGGCTCCAGCTGCTTGCAACCCTGTACAGGATAAGTGGCACGGATGGTAAGATGAATGAATGAACGAATAAATGCATGAATGAATGAACGAATACTGCAGTCCATTACTACTATTACTACTTAAATTCGATTTTAATTTAAAATTTTAAAGGCGACGCCTGATTGTCGTTCCCACAGTATGGGGAATTCGGGAACGTTTAGTCTAACCTGCCTACGTGTCTTTGGGCTGTGGGAGGAAACCGATGTATCAGGAGGAAACCCTCCAAACACATGCGAACACGCAAACTCCATGCACACACACCCGGACGACTAAGCCACTGCGCCACTTATTTAACTCTGATTTAATTAAATAAGTTAGGGCGCCCCCTACTGGCCCCCTTCTTGCCTGTTGACAAAGAAGTGTCTCTTCTACTACTAGTACTACTATTACAAATGCATGCACTCATACGCCATCTAAATCTAAAACTATTATTAACCTTTATAACAAAAATTAAAAACAAATTTCACACACACACACACACACACACACACACACACACACACACACACACCTACAAACAAACACAGCTTTCTGTAATTCTAATAGCAGTGCTGTTATTTTGTTGCTCTGCTTATTTATATGCACTATTATATTTTATGATGATTTGATTGGGTTGTGCACTTTGAGTGAGTGAGAATGTGTGTGAGCGTGTGTGTGTGTGTGTGTGAGAGAGAGAGAGGGAGTGAGGGCGAGGGAGAGAGAGATCATCTATATCTGTCCCTCTCAGTGCAGGGTGGATGACTGCGTCTCCGCGTTCACTGCTTGCTGTTGTCTCCTCCTCTGTCCCACTTGGAGGACACCAGAGACAGGGACACAGTGTAAGGGCCGGTGGCGTGTTCCTGCCGCGCGGATAAACTCCGGGAGCTGCACGGGCTGGAGCAGGATCTCAGATGGCGTCTCCCGAGGCAGAAACTCCGTCCCCAACTGCAAACGGGGACCGGGCGCGTCAGGTAGGAGACACGAGCGTCATGGCGGGTTCATAAGACATAAAAGACAAAGCGCGAGGTCAGTGATGAGGACTGTGATGATGATGAGGATGAGGATGACGATGGCGGCTGTAGCGTTCTGCCAGGCTCTGTCCCGCGCCGGACGGGGAAAGCGTCTCCATGGCAACCGAACAGCTTCACGTGCTGTTTCTGATGTCAGACACAAAGTTACGAGCTTCTTTTTTGCTGTTTGTTCTATTTGTTCCTGGGACAGACAGCTAAGAGTGAGTTGCAGACAGATCTGTTTGAAAGAAATCTCAAATATATTTTTACTGATATTGATCCAAATTGTGCAGCCTGACTAAACTGCAGACAAGCCATCATGTCATCAAGGTGTCTTTAAGACTCTTTAAGAAGTATTTGGGTGGTCCTCATGAAAGTAAGATATTTCTAATTACTCCGTGAAGATGCCCTAAAGACAACTATAGTATGGGGACTTTAGCACGAAGCTTGAAATTAAACATAAAATCCCCAATATGTTGCTATTATGTATGGTCTTAAAGATATCTACAGTATGTCTGTAATATGTATGGTCTTGAAGATATCCCAAATATGTCTCTAGTATGCATGGTCTTGAGGATATTCTCAATAGGTCTCTAGTACGTATATATGCTCCTGACCAGACCTGACTTGACTTGGTGATGTCCCCAATATGTCTCTAGTTTGTATGGTCTTCAAGATGTCCCCAGTAGGTCTCTAGTTTATATGGTCTGGAAGATGTCCCCTATAGAGCTCTAGTTTGTATGGTCCTGAAGACGTCCCCAATATGTCTCTAGTTTGTATGGTCTTAAAAATGTCCCCAAAATGTCTCTGGTTTGTATGGTCTTGAAGATGTCCTAAATAGTTCTCTAGTTTGTGTGGTCTTGACGACGTGCCCAATATGTCTCTAGTTTATATGGGCTTGATAATGTCCTCAATAGTTCTCTAGTTTGTATGGCCTTGAAGATGTCCTGCACTCGTCCCTCTATCCACTGGGTTTAGGTCTTCCGGATGAATCCTTCACCTGGAAATATGAACTGTAGTTTACATCAAAATAAATGACATAACTGGCCCTTAACATGAGGATCACCATTCATCTTCAGTAAGTGCTTCATCCTGGTCAGGGTTAGTCTCATATGGATCATATGAATCTACTCTGACGAGAACACCTTAGATGGGATAGGGTTGCCACCTGTCCTGGTTTTCCCAGGGGTGTCCTTTTTTTTTCAACAAAGCTGTCCTGAAAATATAAGGCATTTCCCGGGGGATATAACGTGCTGCTTTTTATGGGGCTGATTTTGTATTTATATCTACAGTATATTGCTTAACTATCATACAAGCTGTGTAACTGACTTCCATGGACAATAAACACCACAAAGCCACAATCCACAAAAAAAATCTTGGTTAGTCTTATTTATCTGGTGGTCAGTCAGTTGTGTCAATTTTAGGTAAGACAAAGGTGGCAACCCTAACATAGATGCATTCAACTCTTGGCACAATTTAAAGTAGCGGCTTAATGTAAAAACATTTTTTTGTTGTTATTGATATTGTTCATGTTTCTATAGTTACTTGTAAGAGTTTTCTTTTTTCTTTTAAGAGACTTTTTGTTTGTAGAAGGCACAATTTGAACCTAACTATCTGATTTCTGCCCAACATAAAAATTACATCATTAGTTTTCTTAATGTGGAGCAAGTAACTGCAAACCACAAAATCGTCCTTATGTGTACAATCTAATCAATTTAATCTCGCACTGAAAAATGTTCCTTCCTTTTCAAGCGGTTCCAAGTAGAACTCCTTTGGAAAACTAACACAGTTAACCCAAGCTGAATCATACTTAAGCTTAAGCAATACTTCTTTTTAGTATGCAAAAAAACCTTATTGTTTGTGAAGGTAGGAGGCACAGTCTCTCATGGTGTAGTGTTGTTACCTCTCAACATTGAGCTATAAAGGTCCATATTCAGGTTGGGTTTGGCTACTCTAAATCGCCTCTGTTGAGAATGAGAGTGTAAATAAGTGTGGTTGTGTCATGCTGTGTGATAGACTAAGTGTTCCGGGTTCACCACAAGTCCTGATTAATGGTCATTTGTTGGGATCCTATAAATGACAAATTATTTTCATCCATGCAGCTTTTAAAACCATCTACACGTTACTGGTGCCTGTTCTGTTTTTAACTTCGTAACTTACAATTAACCCACAGTTTGTAGATCTGATATAAGATAGGCAGGTTAACTTGTGGTCAGGTGACTGACTTGATCATTTAAGATTAAGATCAAGATTTAATCTTTTTATGATCAAGATTAAATCTGTTTATTCACCATAAGGACCTCTTGGGTTGCTTTCAATGCATGTTTTGTATCACTATCCATTTAAACTGTAAAGCACTATCCTATCAATTTTTCAATTTTTCCAGCATTAGACTTATTCAGAGCTGGTGTATTTGCTTTAGAATTCACCATCAGGGGTTACACCATCAATAACCACCAGTGATTCAGCTCCGCTTGTAGCTCTACATGTTTATGCCATAGCATTACTTTCACTGCTGATCTGGTTTGCTTTGTGTCATGAGCCCTTCCTTATCTTCTCAATGTTCATCTCTTCCCCGCATTCTGGTACAAAGTCATCTTGGTCCAAAGAATCTTATTCCAGAACTGGATGTTGCTGAGCCCAACTGCTCAGCATTCCTCCTTTCAAAGGATAAACAATATATCTGATAGGTCTTTTTTTTCTTCTTCGGTCTAATAATAGCCTCCTTCACTTGCATCAACAACTCTTTGGACAGCATATTGAAAGTTCCCATGAAGACCTACCAAATGCAAATTCAGTCATTTTAATCTACATTTTAATTTTAAACTACAGACATTTTAATCTTCTGAATTTGTTATATTTGTATTATTTTTCATGTAATAAGTCATTTGAATTTAAGGTATATATTTATATTAAAAAAAAAAGAAAAATATTTATATATATATATATTGCTTCATTTAAAAAACACTGTGGTGAAACGCATTGGGAAACCTGTCCCAATACTTATGGTCAAAACGGTATACATCAGCCATTGGTAATTGGTAAAGGCTGTGTAATCCCCTGGAATCTGTTGTCTGGAGGGGAGAAAAAGTAAATTTTTATTAATATCTGTTCTTACAACCATCAGTGGTGCTATTGTGTTAAATTTGTACAAAAGTACAAAATAATTCACATTAAGACTTTTGTTAGCATCAAGCCGACTGATCTCCAGGTCAAAATGAAACCACTATCGATGTCTGTATACGAAGGTGAGTCAAAAATGATCTGCACTCTGGGTATATTAAAACTTCTGTTGGCCGCAGTGTCTTATCAGTACTTTCCGTCACTGCTTCCCAGTAATTGCTGTGCAGGTGTGAACGTCTTACATCAGTTCATTTGTAGCTGCGGTTTAACTTGTTCTGCATAGTATGGAGAAAGAGTTTTGTCGCAAAGAAGAAGAAGGAGCTGGACGCTCATCCATGTCCATGGCTGATGACGACACTGAGCGTACATGTGAAATGCTTTTGTTGAATGGACGAATCACAGTGGATTATGCGTCAATCCATTTGCAAATCAACCACTGGTCTGACTATGAAATCAGCCCTACGAGGATGAAGATTCACCTCTGATGAAGAAGTGAAAACAGCGGTGCATTGCAGCTTTTGTAATGAGGGAATAAGTAAGTGTATTGAAAAGAAAGGAGATTATTAAAAAAAAAAAAAAAACTTCTTTCTGTATTTTCTGGACTACTACCAGAGTTGGCTTTATTTAGAGCACTCACAAGTTCTACATTATTCTTAGGGTAGACTACAGTATTTTAAATTATTATTACTTAATTTGTCTCATATTACTGTCGCAGATGTTATGGGTGTAATGAGATCATATATTCTGTGGAGGTCAAGAGATCATATTTTGTCTATACTCCAGTTTCTTCATCCGGTTCCAAGAAATCCCTAGCAGGTCCAGAATAGATATTAGTGTGTCTGGTGGTAGTTGAAGCTGAAGGATTCTAGTTTAATAGAATTAAAATGCTTCTCGTGCTGCTACTACTCATGTGAGAACATACTCTATTGTTCGTCAGTTGCATAATGTTTGCTTTGATTATTTACTGATAGATTGGTGATCTGTGACCAGTTTATTTATTTATTTATTTATTTATTTATTTTATAAGCATAGATGTTTACAGAGAGGACATGCTTTAACTCTTTCTGAGATTAGAGGTGAGAACTGCGGAGCACAGCAGGTTACATCCACCAGCCCAGATCACCATGGAGGCACGACTCCTCAGATCCATGGCAGCAGATTGTTTGGCAGAGCTGTCTGTCGAGAATATGCCAGTGACATCATGCTCAGTCATGTGTGTTTATGAGCACAGCATACACACACACACACATTTTATTGTGGCTGTGGGGGAAAAAAATGATGTGTACGTTGTTAATGAAATATCTTAAGGTGTGTGTCCACCTGTCGCTATATTGTGTGTGTGTGTGTGTGTGTGTATGTGTGTGAAAATAGACAAGACTGAGTGTAAGATGCCAGTTTGTTCCCAAATCTGCTCCTGCGATGGACATCTGCCCCTCTTTCCGGCTCACTTATAATACAATTAGACATCAGTGTAAAGATGAGCAAGGGGGAGAGCTCGAGAGGTGGATGGGGGACGTTATTGCTGTGGAAAGCGTGAAAAACGACAGGAGGGGTGTCAGAAAAGTATGACGTGATGCATTTAGTCAAAAAACGAGAGGCTGAGAGATGGATTATCTGGCTTGAATAGTGACCTGGAGATTTGATAACATGCCCAGTGTGGTTAGGTTCAAGATGAAACAGGAGGAGGGGAAATGGAGAGGAAAATAATGGTGAAACAGATGGATAATAAAGAGAGAGAGAGAGAGAGAGAGAGATACAGTTTCATATTGTTCCTTAGAAGGAGTTGTCTTGTTTCTTTGAAAAAAATACTGTTTTTATATTATTATTCATGAACAGGTTTTGCTATAGTGCATCTAAAAATTGAATGTTTATCGCAGTTCCCCACACTTTGCTTATAATTATGCTTTTCTTTCATCCAGCAAACAGAGTTTGTCAGTATTTGGCCACCTCTAGTATCCAGACCTACTTTGTAGTCTCCATGGTAAAGACATCTTCATGCTAGTACAAATAGGTCAGATGGATGTGCTTTTAATATTTATATGTCCTAACAGAAAACATTCAGCAATGCTTTGCAGGATTAAATCAATATGAATGAGGAACATAGTCAATCTTAAGCTTATAAATGCCTTCTGCTATATTACCAGACAAAAGTTTGGATGCAAAACTATGAAAGTTTGGATTTTTTTCAAAACTGTGAAATGACACATAGGGTATTAGGTAATTAGGTAACAACAGCAACAACAGTTAGTTGTAATTTTAAGATATGAAGGTCAGCTGTTCTGGAATATTCCTTGCAAGAACAGTATTGTCAAGTGTATTTGCCAAACCCATCAAGCACCATGATGAAACTGGCTCTCATGAAGACCATCCCAGGAAAAGCAAGACCAAAACCTAGCTCTGCTGCAGAGGAGAAGTTCATTTAGAGCTACAAGCCTCAAACATCACAGAGCTGTTATGAAGGCTTTATGGAGCATAAGTAGCAGACACTTCTCAATATCAACTGTGCGAAAGAGATTATTGTATATTTTGGACGCATTCAGCAATTATATATTTCAAAATAAACAATCTTGTAGCTAAAGATTAAAATTTCAAATTAAGAGATACAGTATGGAATTTGTACAGATTTAAAAAGTCAGATGAACAAGTCTATGTAAAGTATGATGCACTTCATCGAAAGCACTAATATGATGGTCGCCATTTTCAACTTTGATGCGTTCAACGGACGAACTGGAATACTAGATGAGCAAGCAGATTGAGCAACATGCTAAGCAGGCTGAGCAACATGCTGAGCAACATGCTGAGCAACATGCTAAGCAGGCTGAGCAACATGCTAAGCAGGCTAAGCAACCCTGATAAGTGATGTATATACAGTATTCTTTCTCAAACAGCTAACTGTATAGTCTGTATGTTTATTAATCAACATGTCTGTATGTTTATTAATCTAAATCTTACACTTATATGTACAGTGTAACACATTTAACGGTAATTTTTTTTTACTTTGGACCTCCAGCGTCTCGGGTTTGCATGTGTGGAGTATGTGCTTGGTGGGGTTCCTTCCCAGTCCAAAGACATGCAGATTGGGCTACTTGCCATTTCAAAATTGCCTATAGTGTGTGAGTGCACACCCTTCATACCCTGGGATAAGCTCCAGGCCTCCTCCGACACCATACAGGATAAGTGATATAGAGAAAATTGTCTTTTTCCGATACTGTGGACAGCCACATTGATTTGGCCTAACTCTGTAAACAGGGAAGAAAGAGACTAAGACTCCAAATTGACTTCATAATTGTGAAAAACAGGGTCCACATTTACTTCATCAGCAAAAAGGATTCATTGAGTTGTGCAAAAGTAGTAATGGTAGTAAACTTTATAATCCTTATTTAAAAGAAACACCAATAGTGTTGTTACTACTTTTCAACAACTACATAGACGTCTGTGCATTTTTTTGAGAACCAAAGCTAAGTTTTATGCCTTTTTATGCATTTCTTATATGTTCATGGAATTATGGCTAGTTTGCTGCTGTATACAAGTTTATACGTTTACACGTTAAATTAATAATAAATGAAAATAAAATGTATGTCTTTTTTTTCACGAACCATGACTTCAAAACCCAGGTTCATACCGAACTGTGGCCACCATTAACCGCTTGCACATTTCATCCCCTGCCATGTTTTCCAGTTTGAACACTTCATGGAAAATGGACAAAAAGTGTTTAACTTGTCTTCTGTAATTACAGTACATTGCATGCTAAGGTAGACTGTCACATATCATTTAATGCTTCGCATTATAAACCTTTATAAACCAGTCTAACCAGTATAAACTATGAGTTTTACATGTCCTCCTTGTACAGGTATCTGTGTGGATTTGCTCTGGGTTTTGTACGATTTCTTTCCACCTCTCTCTAACATGCCTCTAGAAGTGTATCTGTGCATAGTGTTCTTTGCATCCTTCCTCTAGCACTGGATATACAGTAATACTAGGTTAAAAAACATTTAGAGCAAAAGCTACAGTCCCATATTAAACTAGGATTATGATTATGTCATTCAGAGGGTGCAGTGTTTTTCCATCATGCACACTAGTTGATTTCATACGACACGGTGTAGTCTATTTAATGAAATATGGCAAACGGCAGTAATGTTGGGTGGAGTGCCTGGATTGATGAAGACAGAAAGTAGGGAATTTATCAAGCTAACGACTGGCTGCTTTCAGCATTAATGCGTCACATGACTCAGGTGTCTGAATGACAAATGTGTGGAGAGGCATCCCGTGGTCTGTTGGCACAGTGGGCAGCATAATGAAAGGTCCTGACTGTTTTGTTTTTAATTTATTTATTTTACTTTTTTTTTTTTTTAAACCTGACAGTAATAAATAAAAAGAACAGTATAGCAGATACGCACCCTAATGGTATAGTGTAACACGTGCAGTGACACCGCAGGTGTTATATTTCATTTGTAATGAAACACTGTGTTGTGGTTTTATCATAGTGGGCCTTTATGGACTGCGGTTACTCTGGGTTTCTGACTGTGTCCTGAATCCCCCTCTCTCTCTGTCTCTCTCCCTCTCCCTCCTCCCTACTAGTATACAAATTGCCCAGTCATGCTGTTTTCTGCAGACCCATTTCCTCTATATATATATATATATATATATATATATATATATATATATATATATATATATATATATATAAATGTTTTAGATTTTAGATTTCCCTGAAGTTTAATAACCTGTTATACTTAACAGAGACTAATAACATTAATAACATTTATCAAAAAGATGCTCTGAACATTTAAATATACACTGTTGAGTTAATAGTAGTTAATCTATGACCTACCAAAGGGACATGGGGAGTGCATCTAGACTAGTAGCTTAGTCACATCTTCCTAGTATGCTTGATAGCTTTATAAAGCTTTATAACTTATAAGGACATCCAGTATGGGGACCATGGAACTGCAGCTCAACAAATCACATTGGGCTTTATTAACATTCCATAACTTCATAATTTCCATTGTGCTGCCCAGGAAGCTCCAACTTTCATAAGCGTGTTACTGTATGAAATCATAAAACTGAGCTTGAGTCTGGGACACATATTAAAATACACTATATGTACTGTATGTTTATAAAAGCGTACTAGGATCACGTGACTGAGACATGCTAGGTGTCTGTAAAAACATGCAGAAAAGAAATAGACCAACAAAAAAAGCTGTGCTGTTTAATCTTAAATATATAACCAGGCTTCACAGTGATACAATATGGTGCATTTAGATATGATAACTATAGCACATGCTTTTTGATGTGCTGTAGTGGTTAGCACTGTCGCCTTGCACCTCCAGGGTCCGGGTTCGATTCCTGGCCAGATTTGATATATATATCGGTATATATTCGCCACGTAGCCAAGCGAATTGAATGAGAATGTTTTGATCAGAATTCACACACTTTTTTGCCTCTGTGCATGTGTGGGATACTGATGTCATCAGTTATTACTGGCAAGACAAAGATATCATAGCAGTGCAAGCAATAGGAGCAAAAACAACTAAAGTGAGGCGTCTGGTTTTCTTCCTTCATCTGAACCTCAACAAATAAAGTGCTTGCCATCGTCCAGAGCAAAAGCCCAAGCATATTTTTGCTGAAATCATATCTATGATTGGAATAAATGAGTGATCGTGCAAATATGATGTGTTTAAACACAGATGGTGCATACAAAGTCGTTTTGAAGTCCACATGTGCGGCGTTTCCGAGGACAGATGCATCCACTTTAGAGTCTGATAAAAGTCACTTGTAATTATGAAATGTGAACCGTCATGGCATGCAAATCCGATCGGACCAAAAAAATGGACTACAGTATGAACTATTGAACAATGCAGCTTGTAATGTGAACATAGCCTTTGCATTCACTTTATATGCAAGCAATAACATGGGATCAGCCACCATACTGGACCATTTCTGGTGGGTTAGCTAATTTGTGGACACCTGAAATTACAGTACACTCATATGTGGTTCTGCGCTAAATTGGTGTCAAAAAAATTGTAAGAACGCAAATGTATTGAGAGTTTTCGTATGCTATGACATTCAAATTTTCCTTCACTGGAACAGAGCTCAAATTAGTTCTAGCATTATACAGAGTGAGATTTATAAAAAGTGAAGTGTTCACATACTTTTGGCCATATAGTGCCAAGGGAACCCTGAGCTGTATTTATTTTTGCTAAATGCAGATTTTTATACTTCCTTTAAAAAAAGATTGAGGTTCATCAAAGATGATTGCAATCCACCATAAGACATTTTACTTCTATATGGTACATACCATAATATACATTAGTATTACCATGGTAACACCATAGGACTTTATAGTACCAGGGCAGGTACAGTACTACAGTATTGTGTATTACCTTTACGAGTGTACCGTAACAGGTCAAATTTTTCCATACTTTACTAATATTACCATTATGGTACATAAACAAGTATTACATTTTTGACAGTATCGTGTACTGTATGGGTTCCATACTACCATGGTATACAGTAAGCACGTACCATATTATTGTACATGTACCGTTGTACCATGGTAGAACCATGCACCATAATGTGGTAAATACTTTATATTATATCAGCAAGTCCCATGTCGCTGTAAAACATAGATCAGTAGTGTAGCTAGAGTACATGTTGCTGTGTGTGTGTATTGAGTATGAATGGGTTCTTTTAAATTCCTAGTGCAAAAGTGAGAGGCGATCCCACAGCATAGCAATCCCAACTCTACACTCCCTATTTCTTCAATCTGTGAGGAAATTCTTTCACGCTGATTGACTCAGTACAGGCTTAGTTTGCCACCAGCACGATGCATTCCAGTCGCTCTTTGAAACGAAACACTGTGTCTCATCCCACATGCTGCACTGAGACTGAGCAGAGACTCACAGTGGGCCCCAGACCCACAATATCTTTGCTCTGATGCTTATCAGAAACTTGTGATATACTGTACAAATCTGAAATTCCTTCCTTTATCAGTGTTGCACATCACTTTTTAGGTGTGCTATAGTAGTCTGAAGATATGAAAATCTTATTATATATATATATATTCGGATGTTCTGTCTGACTAACAACATTCTAATCAGATTATGGAAGCCATTCATTATGTACTGTTTTAGTGAAGGGCCTTTTAGGGCAGTAGCTAAATTTGGAAGCTGTTATCTTGTGCCCTTCAGGCATTCCGCCAGCCGCCCTTCATTCGATTTGTCACACGCAGGTACAGTAGAATGGGCTTTGGCCTTCTCTCTTCCTCCACTTCCCAAGTGCTTTCATTGGTAAAATTATATTGACGTAAATCAAGTGATGTTTTAGGCGGCGCGGTGGTATAGTGGTTAGCACTGTCGCCTTGCACCTCCAGGGTCTGGGTTCAATTCCCGGCCAGTTTTCGATTCCCGTCTCTGTGTGCATGGAGTTTGCATGTTCTCCCCTTGCTTGGTGGGTTTTCTCCGGTTTCCTCCCACAGTCCAAAGACATGCAAGTTGGCGTTCCCAAATTGTCCATAGTGTGTGTGTATGCCCTGCGATGGACTGGCACCCTGTCCAGTGTGTACCCTGCCTCATGCCCTAAGTCTCCTGGGATAGGCTCCAGGCCCCCTGCAACCCTGAATACAGGATAAAGCGGTATAGAAGATGAGTGAGTGAAGTGATGTTTAGAAAACAAGGATAGGTGGGAGTAGATTTTTCCTGGTAAAAAACAAAACAAAACTCTCCATCAGTGTTTGACTCAGTCCATAAAAGGGTCTCTTAAAAAAGTTCTCTCACTCATGCTCCATACTGCTTATCCTGTACAGGGTCACAGGAAGTCTGGAGCCTCTATACCCTGTACAGGGCGCCAGTCTATTGCAAGGCACAAGCACACGAACGCTATCAGTGGTTTTGAAATGCTAAGTAGCCTAAGGGGTACATGTCCATCATTGTTCTAGTCAACTTAGGACTTTTGAATGGCAGAACATGGTTATAAGAGTGAAAACTCCCTTTATTTCTCTTTTATGTACTCCCCTGCTACACTAAGGCACTTACCCCAGCATTTCACTAGTGCATGGATAGCATCAAGGTAGAAAGTTTCCTTAGTATGCTGGAGCTATGATCGGAACTGACTACTAAGACTGTACAAGGGATGTGGAAATAATGTGCAAGTGGTGTTCGTAAATGATTCTGTGTACCGTTCCCACAGACAGGATGTGTCCCTTCCGCAGATGTGTCTCTTTGGCGACAAGCTATCTGTCGATTTTTAAGGATCAGGTGTTCAACTCGCTAAATGTTCATGGGAACGACTACAAGGTGGTTTGAGCCACCTTGGCTGGGATCATCCTTTATTTAAAACGGTCAACTTTGTACTGAGAGTCTCATCACTATACTGTGCTTGAAGACTTCTGTAAATGTGAAAACGAAATTCACGTTCACAAGAAATTTCATCACGAGTCCCAGTTTGATTTCAACGCCTCTCATATTATGAGGCTTTAAATAATTGACATAATGCGGTTTGCGTAAATACTCATGACTGCGCAGAATAGAACAGGGACGACCCCAAAGACAAGAAGTCAAAAGTTCAACCCCATTACTCACAAAGTTAACAGATTGATGTGTTCACTTTACATTAAAACCACACTGATTGCTTTTACTGATCTGCTCATCTCGTTCAATGAAGAGTCTGTAGACCTGCCCATCCACTTTTGTCATGATTGAATGCCATTAAGCACCGATTCAAGAGACCTTTTCTTTCTACTTGATATCAGATATGAGCAGTCAGAACTCTCTCTCTCTCTGTTTCTTTTTGCTTTTCCATCTGTCCATTTTTCATTCTCAGAGGACATACTAGTAATCCAATTAAGGCCAGCACACCAATTAGATTAGCATTATCACAAGACATGGCTAGCTGACATTGCTGGGAAATGGGAGGCTTGCGTATGGGTTGGTATAAACGATTATTGGACAGATACTGTTTATTGTTGTCGCTAGACATTTCTTTTTATAAAGTGACAAAAGTGAAATTGGACCTTCCACAGGGAATAGGGACAGCAATCATATTACAGCTTTTTAAAGGAGGTTTGAATAGTCTTTTCTGTAGATCGTTGTAGGCATTTATTTCTAGAAAGTAGAAAAACTACCTGCAAATACTGTATAAGATCATCCAATGTTTGAAATAAATAATATTGTGGACGGGAATTATCACGGCCTACCCGACACCATATTATCACAATACGTAGGTGCCGATTCGATTTGTATTGTGATTCCTGCTTTTTAAATATCATGCTTTAATAAATATCCCAATTTGATATAATTGCTTAGTGTCTAAACAAACTTGAAAAATAATTTGCCTGTACTACACGGATGCTGTGCTGCCTGTCCAATTTGTGAAGTTTGGAGTGCGCCACCTGTAGGATCATAGAGAAACAGCAGTGCTTTACCATCTCAAATGCAAATGTATGTTTGTTAGTTTATTTATTTATTTATTTATTTATATATATGTATATATACAAATTTTTTATTTTTTATTTAATTTGGAGTCAGAATCACATCACCAAATATTTTTAATAAATACAGAGAATAATGTATAAATAGCTAAATAGTATGAGTGAAATGACTCAGCAAAGGCAGACCAGAGACCATGCATACCTAATAAACCCTTTCGCCCCAGTTCCCACCCTTACTTACTGAAACCATCCCTTTCTGTTTCTTGTGAATATTCATACCTACAAATAAACTAGCTGGCATTGATGACCGTGTGCTGCTTTTTACCGTTATATTTCTATAGTCATTTTTTAAAATATTATTAAACGTACTTGTACCTTAAAAAATCAGCACCTTGTTTTTTTGTGTTTTAGACTTTAACTCTATAGTTTACTGGATCATTATACTGGAGCTAAATAGACAGAATCACGATTATTTCATATAAATAAAAAAAAATCATAGTTGTTATGTGAATATGGAAAAGTAAGCAGTTGTGCTATGCCAGAACAGAATTCTTTAAATTTCAGTCAGTTTTACTGCAAAAGGTATGATGTTACATTAATAAAACTTCAGCTCTGCTGGTTTCATGCACCGCCCCATTACTGTAGCAGTGAGGAATGTGCACTTTTATTTCCTACTTGCGCACAGGCATGTTTTTGAGCAGTTAATCTATCCCAGGTTCTAGACTTTAGAGATTGTCTTACGAAGTCATATTGAAATGAGAGAATAATTGTTACAGATTAAAATAAAGGGATATTATTATTATTATTATTGTTGTTGTTGTTGTTGTTCTTGTTACTTAGACAAGTGATCTTTAAAGCCTTTTTTATTCAATACAGTAAGAGCAGAAAAAGAAAATGAAAACCATGTGTTAATTGCTTCTTTTCTCATCCTCTTCATACCAATTTTCATATTTCCTGCATAAGACATTGTAGTTCCCTAAGTGCAAAAGTAAGAATATGAACAGTGTAAAGTATTTATTAATTAGTGTTTATTTAACTTGACGGTTAATGTATCTTTTTGTCATTATAATTGTATGATTTATATTTAGGTGGCACAATGACGTCATGATTAGCACTGTCACATTACACCTCCAGGTTCCGGGTTCGATTCAGGCCTCAGGGTCTGTGTGCATGGAGTTAGCTCCTGGTGCTTGGTGGGTTTCCTCCGGGTACCGGGTTTCCAAATTGTCCATAGACTGTTGACTGAAGGTCATATCACTTTTGAAAATATGGGAATAAATACAATGGTCATCAGTGGCCTCCACAGTTTCTAGTTGGACTACAGAGTTTCCTAGATGGATGGTTGGAATTTACTATTTACTAGTATATATTAGCTGTAGTTATGGTAAAACATGACTGTTCACACACAAAGACGCACACTCACTATTCCCTGCAGAACACGAATAAGACATTATCCGTGCTAAATGGATCTTTTTTTTACTACCGAAGATTGATTTATGCTCAGGCTACCCTGGTATTATGAATAATTCATGCCGTATAAGCCACTGTATCACTTCATGTTCTAGTAATCATTTTATGAAGCATACTGTATGTGCTTATAATGGCTTAATTTTTCTTTGATGAATACTGCTCAAACTACATTGTCTGGCTGAAAACTTTGGTATTATACATCTACATAGTGTGATAGATAGATAGATAGATAGATAGATAGATAGATAGATAGATTTTAATTAAATATAAACTTCATTATTATTTATTTTGGTATTAAGTATAAAATATGAAATAGGAAAATGTGATAATAAACAGAGGTTAAACAACACCCATATAAATAGAATCAGAATACGATATATATATATATATATATATATATATATATATATATATATAGAGAGAGAGAGAGAGAGAGAGAGAGAGAGAGAGAGACACTTTTCTATCCCATGGTGTGAATATCACATTAATATGATTACTTTCAAAATTGTTATGTTATGGTCGCGGCAGTGCCAGTTCTAAAATTACACACCCTTACACCTTTCTATGATGGACATTCAAGTCAAACCAAGACCTTTGATTGTGCAGAGTAAAAAAAAAAAAAACAATTACAGGAGTATAAACCTCAAGGTAGAAGTTTTTTTAGTATGCTTGAGTAATGATCAGACTAACACATAACAGGTCAGGCCTAGAGTAAGATACACTTTGTATGGGATTTAGGTCTTCTGATTTTAGTCAGAAGTCATTGAAATATTTACACTGGAACATTTCACTTTTTTGTTTTGAATCCATTTTGTTATCACACAGTATACTTAGAATTGACAGTCTATTGACCAACACAGCTGTGATCAAGCTGAAACACTTTCCTTATGATTCCATTACTTAAACACTTGGTGAGCTGGCAAGGTACGTAATCAACAGTAAAAACCTAATTATTTTATAAATACTGTATCCCAATTACATCCAATAATAGTGTAACTAAGGGCATTTCCATACACGCACAGTGTAATTAGAGTTTATTAGTCCCAGAATTAGGACTAAACAGCTGTGTGTCCATAAGAAAACCACTTGTTAGTGAGACTAATCAGAAAAAAGGCTTAAGTTATCATAAAGATTGGACTTTGAATCAATGAAAAAGGATCAGGTGGTCTGATGAGTCCAGATTGTCCCTATTCTAGAATGTTGGGTGCAGCAGGTAAAAAGGGAGGCATGAAGTGATGCACATTTTGTGCATAGTGCCCACTGTACTGTACATAGCTCTGGAAGCAGTGTGATCTGAGGTTGCTTCAATTGTTTAGGACTGGACACAGCAACATTCTGTGGCAATAAAATAGTCAGCTGATGACCTTAACAGACTGAATGACCAGGTTATTACACCTATGGAGTTTTTTCTTCCTTAATTGCACAGGTATATTCCAGGACTCAAATTGTGAAAGAGTGGTTCTGGGAGCATGAGGAATAATTTTCCACACATGAACTATTTTGTGTGCTGCAACAAAAGCTAAAAGTGATTGAACTTTCTTTTTGGCCAGGCGGTATATCTTCACTGTGTCAGTTATGCACTTCACACCTAACTGTAACACACTGCAGGGTAATAGAAGCAGGTTATTTCTACTGAGCACATGCATGCAAGAGGCCTGTGTCCTGTCATGCTGCCATATGTTCAAGTTTGACACTGATGTGAAAGCTCAGAATGCCTAACAATGACATACTGTAACTTTAACTGACATTAACTGACTTCTATTTAATTAAGAATCTGATCATTCAGAGTCAGGAGATACAGTGTGATTAAAGTACTATGTCAAAAAATTAATAAACAGATACAAAGGAGGCTGCCGGAGTCACTGGCATAGCTTTATCTAACTAATATCATAAATCCTCCACTATTCATGAGGTAAACTACAGATCATGAAGGCCATTTTACTGATTCTGGAGGAGCACCTACCGTGATGTTTCCTGAGTGTCAGAGAGTCATAAAGTTAGGTCCAGAGATAAAACCCAGCAGAATGAGCAATTAGCATGGAGAAAGCTATTTTGTTTCTCTGAGTACTTTTGCTCTCTGCTCACCATCTAGACACACATACACACTTTGCATTCAGATCCATCATCTCACTGAGCTGTTGGATTGATAGACCACAGCAGCAAATCAATACAAGACAATTCCATCATGTCATATCGGCGCTTAGCTAATGTAGCTAATGTGTGGGCAGACTCTGTGTCTGTAAAGTTTGTCCAGCCCAAGGCTTCAGCATGACTGGTTACGTTTTAAGTAACATGACAGGGTGTGGAATTATAGGAAATAATAATCAATGACAGGGTGGAGTGATGTGGAACAACACAAAGCAGAGCTACTGTTCCCACCCACCATCTAGAGCTTTCTAGATTCTTCTATAACAGTAACCTCATTTTTGGTATCTTACACTATGAGGGGGTATCGAGAAGTTTCCACAGATCTGGTCGTTTTTCAACGTACGTCCTCCCTCAGACACATTAATATATATATATATATATATATATATATATATATATATATATATATATATATATATATATATATATATATATATTCACAGCATTCACAGTGGAAAAGCTTGCTTCGTCTCAGAGCAGGTGCTCCCTGTGACTGTGCATGCAGCCTTGTGCTGCCATCTGTTGGTGTGTTACAAAAATAGTCTCAGAACTTTTTGATACCACCACAGTTTAACAACAGTCAGAATATCCAAGAAACATTACAGAAGGCAAAATGAAGGAAGTAAACATAAACTAAGGAGAAATAAGAAGAATTATTTATTAAATTAAAATTTGCGATTTAATTTCTGTGCTTATTCTCCTTGTGGCTGTGTGGGCTTCCTTAAGGTCCTCGCCAACAGCTAGGATTAATTGCTCTAAAGTGTGACGTAAGATGTACAGTAAGTGTGTATACTGTGGATTATGATGAACCAGCCTCACATCTGGGATGATTTCCCATATGTGTTTCCAAGTGTTCTGCTCCAGATCCACTGTAATTCTAAACAGGATTACTGGATGTGAGTGGGTGACAGAAAGCAGAAGTAATCAGACCTGAAGATGAACAAAGCAATAGGGCTTCATGCAATCGTTACTATATCCAACTTTCAAAAGTTAGACGTGGGAATAAAGTCTAGGGAAGATCTGAGCAATTATAGAAAGGTTGAAAAGGCACAAGCAAGTAGATATTATAAAAACCCGTTATGATTGCTGATAAAAACAAGTGCAGGTCCTGGTAGTGAATTCAGACTTTTAGATTCTCCCCTTACTTTTTTTATTTGAATCTAAGAATCATAAAACCAACATAGTGACTTTGAAGCTGGAAAGTGTGCTTCCCAAGTGTGCTCATGAAAGTTTTATTCAAGGGAGAACACAAACGCACACATACTGTACTAGAGCGCTAGAATCCTGAGGAGGCCTGGGACAGCTGAGTACCCCTTCCTCTTGCGTGTGTCTTTTGTCTGAGCCCAGCAGGGGAGGATTAAATAGTATTTTAAGACTTAAGAAAGAAGAAGAGGACCTTTGTTCTCTTCTGCTCCTTCCTTTTTATTTCCTGTTTTTAATTTCAGGCATTCCTGGAAATCACCAGCACGTTTGTCATGGTATTATTTCACTGCTGTGGTACTGACGATGCCTCTGTGCGTTTCTTACTCTTTATCTCAAAAAAGCATTTGACTGTTTTCGTTAAATTTCTTCCCCACGATGCAAGTCAGCCATATTCAAGTCCCAAACAGTTTCTGATCCATGTTGTTAGTGCTCCTGCATAGTATATGATATAATGGACCTGAAAGCCCTACTTAGTTAATGCCACGATGTTTCAGATTAAACTGTGTAATTAGTGCTTATATTCACTCGATGAGAGAGAAATGATGTAATGCCATGTACATTTTAAAATCAAATGAGTGTTTCATTTGAAATCATTCTCACTTACATTTCTGGTGGAGTTTTACTCTTAGAGCCGAACAGACGGCGCACAGTGGCTTGCACCGTCGCCTCGCACCGTCACCTTGATTCCACCTCAGGGTCTGTGTGCTTGGAGTTTGCATGTTCTCCATGTGATTGGTGGATTTCCTTCAGGTTCTCCAGTTTCCTCCCACGGTCCAAAGACATGCAGATTAGGATAATTGGTGTTTCCAAATTGCCTGTAGTGTTTGAATGTTAACCACCTACCACGGTCGTGAAAATGGGAATAAATGCAATAGTCACCATTGGCCGCCACAGTCCCTAGTTGGACTACAGAGGTTTCTAGATGGATGAATGGAAAGTAATAGACACATACTCAGCCAGTATATGTAATAGTTCACCTTCTAAGAGCTAGTATAGATGGAACAAGTAGATATGATAGGCTGACCTTGGATCATAGCAAGCTGTGATTTATTCCTTGTCAATTGTTTCCCAATCCTCATCTAAAAACAATGTACATACGATTATGTGCTTTGTAGCAAACCGTATCTCATAGATCTGCTATAATAAACGTCCGTCATATACAGTTTCTTTAATCATTAGATTATACGTATGTGCATATAATTATATGTGTAGGCTGGATATATTCATCTTTCGTTAATGTTCAAACTTGCTATTGTTTCATGATCACATCTTAATATACAGTTTTTTTAGATCATCCACCTGGCAGCACTAATGTAAAGTGTATTACAGCATTTAGTACGCATTTACATATTGTAGGCTCTTAATAAACTCTCATTTCTGTATTGATTTTATAGTATGTGAACTAACTGCTGTAACAATCAACAGCACTTTCCCTTAGGGACTCAAATAGCACTCTCTCTCTCACTCTCTCTCTCACTCTTTCTCTCTCTCTTTCTCTCTTTTTTTCAGTGGTTCCTATTAGTCCAAATGATGTAGCTTGAGTAAGTCCTTCCTGCCTGGGTCTACATTGGGATGTTCTACTAGGTTTTAGGAAAGAAATAAGCAAATACAGTATGGCAAGCAAAAACTAACCAGCTTCTAATACAGAGCTGAATACCAAATCCCTCTCTATCTTCTGAGCAGGGGTACTACTTGGTGTGTACAGTGTAGGATTTGGCACAGTCTACATAGCGCACTAAATTTCCACTTTTGAGTTTCAACCTCGGAACCCTGGAAGTTACTGTAGCTGATATTCTAAAGAATAAATGGAAATAAAAGTAAATCTCATAAGTTTCTCAGGACTGTCCACCTCCTCCAGGGTTTATTCTCCTCACCTTTTGGCTACATAGTTGGTACATAGGACCATTAAAACCTTTAAATGGTTTTCAATCCCTAGTAATTACACAAAACTGTCGGTCGCTAACTGTCACCAGTTTCACCAGTCATGAAAGGATACGCATTGTTGGTCGGAGCAAAATAACCAAACAAATCATAATAGGTTAATTGTTTTATATGTTTACATTACTTTTGTATCACACAGATGTAAGCACGTGGTTAGCACTGTCGTCTTGCACCGCCAGGGTCCGGGTTCGATCCCCGGCCAGGCTCGATTCCCGTCTCTGTGTGCATGGAGTTTGCATGTTCTCCCCGTGCTTGGTGGGTTTCCTTCGGGTACTCCGGTTTCCTCCCACAGTCCAAAGACATGTAGGTTAGGCGTTCCCAAATTGCCTGTAGTGTGTGAATGAGTGAGTGAGTGAGTGTATGTGTGTCTGGGCCCTGCGATGGATTGGCACCCTGTCCAGGGTGTACCCTGCCATGTGCCATGTCATGTGCCCCAAGTCTCCTGGGATAGGCTCCAGGCCCCCTGTGACCCTGAATACAGGATTAAGTGGTATAGATGATGAGTGAGTGAGTGAGAGATGTGAGCACAGCTGGGCTTTGCCCTTATGCTTTCGACCGTATCACAGCCATGTGCATGGCCAGCACAACATCGGTAGGAGAAGTTGACTGGACCTCCACTGAGAGGCGCGTCCATGTACTGTAGATAACTGCCTGTGAGTGTTTCATCCCAGACAAAAGTGAAGCAACTTTGAGGCCTGCTTACCTCAGATGGCTTTGAGATCTGATCACTTGCTAACAATTAGTAATGGCATTCTTATGCTTATTTCAACATCCAAAAGTAAATTCTGGGTCTGGCTTGTGTATTCATCTGGGACAGATTGATTTGAGTTGGAAATTAATAATCGAATATTTCTTAGAATAAACTCCACCTGGGTTTCATCCTTGTGCTCGGAACATGTTTACTATTATGTCTGACTGTCACATTGTTAAAGGAATTGGGGTTTAACTCCATTCCACAGAGTTTCCTATGGCCTACAAATATGGCCACCATAGACAACAGCTCCCAGTTGTCCCACAAATTGCCATGGTTACAGATGATTCATGCAGACATTTGCTAGTCTGGTACTTGATCTGGTTTGTTCTCCTTGTTTTAATGATTTTGCATCTGTCCTGGACTCCTACTCTTGACTATGTTTTTGCTAAGTGTTGATCTCAGTTGATCTAAATGTAATGTTGATCTAAATGTAATGATTTCATTTATTTATCTTTTTTTCTTTCTTACATGTTATTGTTAGGCGGCATCGTGGCTTTGTGGTTTGCACCTCCAGGGTCCGGGTTTGATTTCCGGCCAGGTTTGATTCCTGCCTCTGTGTGCATGGAGTTTGCATGTTTCTCCCTGTGCTTGGTGCGTTTCCTCCAGGTACTTTGCAGACATTCAGATTAGGCTACTTGGCGTTTCCAAATTAGCAGTCGTGTGGGTCACCCCTCTTACCCCCCAACCCCCCATCCCCCATCGTGACCTTATATACAGGATTTAGCAATATAGACAATGAGTGAGTGATGTTATTAATATTTTCTGTACAGCAATATACTGTATGAACTCGTATGCGGAAGAATACGCTAATAGCTAAAACTTCCTCTTTCTAACTTAAATAAAATTGGGTTTTAGCTCTAAATCCTAAAATTTCCACTGTCAAAGCATTGAATTACTTCTGTTCTAAACACTTAAGTTAATATAAGCCACTTTGTCAATGTACTGTGCTTGTGCAGTAGCACACTGCAGAAATAAGACACTTTCAGTGATGTGGGAAATACAATTTGTGTGAAGTTCGATGAGATCATCCTTGACCTAACGACTGAAGCTGATGTCCAGATTGGTGTGCTTGGCATGACAGATTGACAGGCAGATGTATTGATGCAGTGCCAGAAGCCTCTCTGTTTCACTCATTAGTTCTGCTTTTCAAAAATGTTCCTTCATATGTTGTATCTCTAACACCAAAACAGCTTGAGGGGCATGGTCTCTTTCTGTTACCGTCAAACTATAAGAGCCACAATTTTTGGCGGTCTCTCCGGCTATGATAAAAAAAAAAAAAATAAATAAAAACTACATACAGTGCTGTGAAAATGTCTTTGCCCCTTCCTGGTTATTTATTTATTTATTAATTAATTTTTTTCATATTTTTCACGTTGAAATGACCGAGATCATCAACCAAAGTTTATTTTAACCAAAAATATTACCCAAAGGTAAGCATAAAAAATTTTTTTTTTAAATGATTTAATTTATTAACATTTATGAAACACGTATTGTATTGTAAATGAAATACATCATAAGTATTTCATTTATGAAACACACCAACAAGTCCACATCTGAAAGGCTCTAAAAATAGAGAGTCGGAGTCCGGACTTAAATCATGTGGCATAACTGGGAATTCATGCTTGAAAACCCTCCTATTGATAACTGATGGCCGGTCATGCGCAAACACTTGATTGCAGTTGTTACTGCCAGTTATTAGGTTTAGGGGCAATTACTTTTGCACATAGGGCCAGTCAGGTTTAATAAATTAAATAATTGTTTAGAAACTGCATTTTGTATTTACTCTGGATAGCTTTGTATAATATTAAAATTTCAATCATTTAAGTGAAAAAAATATGAAAAAAAAAAACAAAACAAAACAAAGGGGGCAAATACTTTTTTGTCACTGTATATATACTTTTGCATGTTAGACACAGATTTTTTTTCTCTCACTCATTGATTCATTGTCTATACGGCTTACCCTGTACAAAGTGGCGGCAAGCCTGGAACCTATCCCAGGGAACTTGGGGCAAAGCCTACAGGGTGCCAGTCACAGGGCACACTCACTTACACACTATGGGCAATTTGGAAATACCAGTTACCCTACTTTGCAACTGGAAAGATGGAGAAAACATGCAATCTCTACACAGACCCAAGGCAGGAATCGAACCCTTGAACACCGTGGGAAGTGCGAGACCACTACACCACCGTCCAGATTAGACACAGACTCACTTTTATAAAATACTTTAGCTTTCTTTTCTGTAAGTGTAAAGATGGAGCCCTGACAGGTTTTCTCTTCATTCAATACGACAGTGATTGCGGTATTGCATTGGGGTATTTTGGGGTATATGCTGGTCGATACCTTTGCATTATCTTCGCACACTTTGCATTATATTAAGCATGGTAATAATCATAGTAATGTTTATAATATCTGATTTTCAAACTTATGTGCCCTGAGATGCGGTTTCTCTTTTTGCTCAATGTCTAATATTATTCACAATATACAGACCAGAATGTGTGCTAGAGCATAAATAAGTGCACCTTTTTGCAGAAATGTCAGGCTAAAGTAAAACATAGGTTTTGCTGCCATCTTCTGACAGATTTTTTTTTTTTTTTTTTTTACAGCAAATATCTGAGCCAAGAGAAAATTGTTACCTGTAGCCGTTGTGTAAAGAAATAATGCATATCCAAAATGATGGGACATATTTTTGGCATTTTCCAAAGACTACTGAGTAGAGTAGTGGACATGGAGACATTTCCGTCAAGCCTGCCCCGTGTGACTTGTTCAGTTGTTACACTGAAGATTTAAAATCGTTCCAGTTAAGACACCATAACTTAATCATGAGGTTGCACTGGCCATGCATGATAACTTCTTATAATCAAAGCTTGTATGATTGTTTTGTAGGTCAAAATGATCAGCTAATTAAAAAGCTTTTACAAGTTAGAACTGAAATAATCGAATACGAATTGTCTTGTCTCTTGTCTATTCGCGTCTTTTATTAACACTTCTGTGCAGTGACCTTATCCTGATCTGACATCATATTGTAAATGGGGATCTAGTTACAGAATAATGGCCTGCTGAAGCTGTCAGGTTAGATTTTGGTCATTAAAACATGCTCTAGATCTGAGATTAGTTTGATCATCACTTTTATGACTGTGAGGTTGGGTGTTGGTCTGTATGAAGGGGATGTAAATTCAGTACCAGGCCAGTTTCTGGTAAAAGACGCACGCTCTTGTTACCCTGCCATTATTCAATCACGCACACTCGGGGGGGGAGTAAGGAAATCCAGTGCAGCTTTGTCAACCTGATCGGTGTGATATTACTGTATATACGGCATCACCACTATTGGGGAAATGAAAATCAAATGTTGAATGACTGTAGAAGAACCAAATGTCTTGAATATTTATTTTTATTTATTTATTTATTCAAGAAAATACAGATATATTCTGATATGTTTTCTCACTCTTAAGTGATAAAGTATACAGTAATGTAAGGAATGTACTTCAATAGTTTTGGTATTTTTTGGCCATTTATGATAAATAACACACAATTTTAGAATGATTTCGTAGGAAAATGTTTGTGTTACTTGTAATGTACATTGAATGGACCCCGAAAACATTAACCTTCTGTTTAAAGCAGTAAAAATGATCAATGATAAAGTTTTAAATCAAGTATGAGGCACGGCCACAGGGACTTGTGATGTACTGTACAAAGCGAGGTACAACTATCACCGGGCGCAAGAATACTCCCACTACGGGCGATTCAGAAACACCAATTAGCCTAATCTGTATGTCTTTGTACTGTGGGAGGAAACCATACAGCACAGGCATACAGTACAGACCTGAAGGCTGGACCCCTGACCCTGGAGGTGAGACGCCAACCTGCTACTGGCATAAACTAAACTGTAAGCATTATTTCCAATCCAGAAATCACTACAATGTGCAATGCATGAGTGAGGGCATATATAGCCAAAGTTATTGTAATTACTGTAAGTCGGGCATCACAGTGGCATATTGGTTACCACTGCGACCTTGAACCACCAGGGTCCAGGTTCGATTTGCTCCTGTATGCAGTCTGTGTGTGTGGAGTTTGCATGTTCTCCCCATGCTTGGTGTGTGTCTACAGGATTATTCCGGTTTCCTTTCCCAATTCAAAGACATGCAGGTTATATTAATTGCCAAATTGTCCGTAGTGTGTATGTGTGTGCGCACCCTGACCAAGGTGTCCTCTGTCTTGTGCCCGCAACCCTGTACTTATCAATATAAAAGATGAATGAATATCAGAAACACAGAAATATAAGAAAACCTGAAAACTCAAGACAGGTAATTGTGTTTGAAATCAGAACACTTTTCACTTTTCACTTTTCACTATGCCTTTAAAACTAACACATGAGGAATTTCAGCTCCTTATTCCCATGGGTCTCTTTGTAGCTATGGGGACACACCCACTTTATACAATGATAAATCACAAACATCGATCAGGGATTACATTAATACCACCAACAGGTAGCAGCACTGATTATCTTTTTAAAGGAGTTGGATATATTTAAGCAGCAAGTAAACAATGCAACCTAAATATTGTTGCCCACCCAAGTACAAACCCCTTCATGGAAACGGTATTCCCTGATGGAAGTTGCCTCATTCAGCAGGATAATACACCCTGCCACGCTGCAAATGTCGGAGACGTGTTGACTTAGCCGCCAAATTCCCCAGATCTCAATCTGATCAAGCTTCTCTGAGACGTTCTATATGATTAAGTCTGATCCATACAGGACTTATAGAACTTATAAAAATGACCTGCTGTTAACATTTTGGTGCCCGGTACCACTACACACCTTTAGAGGACTTGGAGAGTCCATGTCTTGACATGCCAGCTGTTTTTGCAGGATAAGGTGGACCTTAACAATATTAAGCAGGTGGTTTTAATGTTGTGCCTGTTTTTGTTTCTGAATCTGTAGCTAAAACATTAGGATTTGGAATTGTACAAAAAAAAAAGAAAAAAAAAAAGTTTCAGTCTAATCAGAGCGGCTCGCCATGAGACCCGTTGGTTGTGTGACATGACCCAGGCTCAGAAATTCATGAAGCAATCAATATGCTTCTCCAACATATTAAGACACAACAGGGGATAAATAACCAAACTAATTAAGAAGTTAACCAACTAATGATAGGACGAAGTAGAGACTGGTCTAGAACAAAAAAAAAATAGCCTATGGGCAAACATTAATAGTACCATGAAAATGAAAGTACAAAAAAAAAATTCGCATAGCTTTGTCAACTTATTCCCAGTATTTTAATAATCAATGTCATTTTTAACTCCCATATAAAACCCCTTATAGTAAGGCAAAAAAGTACAAATTGGAAATAAGTGCCAAATACTGTAAGTACCCAACATGTCATACAAGGCCAACATTATGTTTCTAAGATGGAAACCCTGCTGAGAGAGAAAAAGCGAGAGGGAGAGAGTTTCTTATAAAATATAAAAATAAGCAAACGGAAGTGCTTTTACTAAGATTTTTGGCAGTGATTCGGACAACCTAATTGTTGGATACGTAACAGAATCCAGCCCATTTCTGACATGGATATTCTTTTAACTGCTGCAACAAACAACATGCACTTATCCACTACAGTAACTGACTGACAATTACCGAGCTCTTTGAAGAACGCTATCATTTTCTCCTCAATGGACGAGCTCTTATCATGATGTATTTCTTGTCCTTTACCTAATGATGTCCCATGTCTGGATAGACTGGATAACGTTCTGTAGGTCATTGATTGGAGGAGGGGAGATTGCCTTGTCTGTGGTTGCCTTGTCGGGTTGATTTGCCAGCAGTCACCTGGGGAGGTTCAGGTTGCCGTGCCAACAGTCACCTGGGCCACAATATTCGGGGCAGTGAGCCTGAAATGGCTGATGTTACATATTAATAGGATCTTGCCCTGTTGATTGCCATGGTTACCATTTCCAGTCGATTCCCGATCCTGTAACTGATACGTGCTTTAATTACCCCATACCTGAGCTCACATGGGCAGTATGGATTATTGGAACATTTCATCTTACCTCCAGAGACCTGGACAGCTCTCTTCTGATTTCACTTTAATATTCATGTTTATTAATAGGCTTTTGTTTTTTTTTATTTACTGTATCTCACATTAACTTCTTCTTTCCGTCTGGAGTGGGTCTGAAGTCATACTAGATATAAAAGGGGGATATATCTCGAATGGGACGGCAGTAATTTTATGCTTCTAATCCATTTATCAGCATATTTTATCAGAATATAGGAGCACACACAGGAGAACCCGAAGGAGCCCCACATGGACACAGGGGAGCATGGAGTCAGGAAATGCAATGCTAAGACACATATTTGGATGGGAAATGATTCATGAAGATGGATGGTATCACAAAATACTATACATTCAGTAATTATGCAGGATAATGTATCACTATTTAGGAGTACACTCTGGGTGGCACGGTGGCTTAGTGGTTAGCACTGTCGCCTTGCCCGCTGTACGAGTGTGTCCTGGGATGGACTGGCACCCTGTCCAGAGTGTCAGTCTTCTGGGATAGACTCTATAGTACACTATGTTAGCAATGCTGCTATCTAGTGGAGGATGGACGCAAACAAGCGCGCATACACGCACTCACACACACGCACACACTCACATTATAAAGTATAAATGCCCCCCCTTGGCATGTGAATGCAGCTCATATACTGTAACACTACATATTCTGAGCAGAACTTCATTATCAGGACAATGCAATCTTGTTCACATTTGACTCCCATAGGTCACACCTGTCACAGACACGCACAGACACACACAGACACACACAAGATGACCTCAACGGTTTGATATTGACTTTGAGCTAGTTGCCATGGTTATTTGCTTAGATTGTGTCTCTATGGCAACCAAGCTTTCTTAACCCTAAAGCTGCTCAAACAATAATGTTTCTTTTATCTATCATTTACATAACAATGTCTAAAACAGTATGGGTGACTATTGTAATCTATTAAACAGAAACAAATATATCCTGTGACTTTACTGATTAATTATTGTACAATATAAATTAAATACGATTGACTAATTCAACACGTCTGTGGTTTTATTTAAAATCCTATTAATATACAGTAGAAATGTATGAAGAGCTAATGATTGTCCTTTTTACTTACTGTACTATTTTGATAGTATGATCAATTTCACTTATTAACAATTCCTCCAACCTAACGTCTGTTTGTATCTTATATATATATATATATATATATATATAAATAAATATATATATATATATATATATATATATATATATATATATACATATATATATATATATATATATATATATATATATATATATATTTATTTATTATTTTTTTTTACAGATTTGGTCAGTTCATATTTTTTACATATACAAATGTAAATTTCAAATATTGCATAATTAGCTCATTTGATGAGCTTTTGCTGAGCTACACCCAGAAACAAAATAGCTGTTATATGAGGAGCTTATATGAGGTCATAAAAGGTGGAAAATATAATTGTTTTCTTTAAACCTCTTACTCTTTAAACCTCTTACTCTTTAAACCTCTTACTCTTTAAGCACCTTACTCTTATTTGTCACATTTTATGGTTGTATACACACACTGGAGTGTCTGAAAATGACTAAAATGTGAATTTTTGTAACATATTAATGTCTTTTTTTAAATGAAGTTTATGTACTAAATTCTTAGGATGTATTAGGAAGGGTTTAACGTATTTGTTTTCAGTGCAGCAAAGCTGAATATTAAATGAATAAATAAATTATATCTTTTTTCAGTTGAGACGCATTAGATACTTTTACTTACTCAGCCTTATTCATCACACGGACTACCACATTATTATCTTTTTTTATTTATGTTTGGATTTGAGGTGCCAAAATAGGCGGCACAGTGGTGTAGTGCTTAGCACTGTTGCCTTGCACCTCCACCGTCCGGGTTTGATTCCCGCCTTGGGTCTGCATGCATGGAGTTTGCATGTTCTCCCCGTGCTTGGTGAGTTTTCTCCGGGTGGGTTTCCTCCCACAGTCTAAAGACATGCAGATAAGGCTAAGTGGCATTCCCAAATTGCCCATAGTACAGTATGTGAATGACCCTGTGAGTGTGTGTATACAGTACTGTATGTGTGTGTCTGCCTTATGATGGATTTACACCCTGCCATGGGTGTACCTCGCCTCGTGCCCTAAATCTCCCGGGATACACTCCAACCCACACCCCGCCCCCCGAGTCCCTGTACACAAGATAAAGTGGTATAGATGGTGAGTGAGTGAGTGAGAGTGGGTGATTAAATATTGCAGTTCCTTCATAATCCTACAGGTGGTGCACTCTAAACTGTTCACACAGCACAACATCCTGTGAGGTAGGAGCAAATTATTTGCTAGGCTTGTTTAGAATTGCAACAAAAACTGAATAAATAAATAAATAAATAAATGGTGATATTTATAAAATCACGATACTTACAGTACAGAATCACAATACAAATTGAATCAGCACCTAGGTATCGTGATGAAATCGTATCAGGGAGTCCCTGATGATTCTCATCCCTGATATTATTAACTTCTTTCTAGAAATAAATAATCAATGGAAAATACTATATGAAAAAGTGTATATCTAATATATTTACTAATGTTTTATGACTAGTTTTATCTTATAATAAAGTATGCAATGTATATTTAATTATGTCCAAGATATTTTGTACTTGCTATGATATCAGGTTTTGGGGTGTGGTTGAAAAAGAACACATATTAGATGCAAGCGTGCCGGAGGGGGGAAGAAACAACAGGGGCGGATATTAAGCGAGCCTCGGTGTCCCTATGGAGTCCAGAAGCAGGCAGAGAAACGAGAGCGTACGTGCATGTGTGTGTGTGTGTGTGTGTGTGTGTGTGTGTGTATCCATTGAGCATTGCTGTGGGGGAAGGGTGTGCCCGCTGAGTCAATTACCCCTTTTTCAAAGTGGGCCTGGAGTTCACTCTCACTCTATTGACTACATGCTTTCACCCTGCCAGAACACTTGCAGCCTGTTAACCTCCCACTAGCGGCGGATATTTATGGAACGTTAGTAAAGAAGAGCAACACAAGAACTAGTAGGAGTGAGAGTAGGTGTTGGCATTCAGCTCATGTGTTACACATGCCAGTGTAATTCAGCGTGCATGTGCATCTGCATCAGGTACTTCTGCGTTCTATTGAGAGAATGTCAGTGTGTTGGACAGACAGCAAGAACAAAAGGGTTTAATGATTTACATAGTCTTATAAAGGGATTCTTTAGAGGAGGTGCTCAGTGCATACTGTGCCAGTCTTTATGTTTCAATCGAAGGCTTGTTAGACTAGGTTTGACCTTTTGGTGAATAGTGGATGTGTGTGTGTGTGTGTGTGTGTGTGTGTGTGTGTGTGTGTGTGTGTGTGTGTGGGCGTCTGCAAAAGTACTTTTTAAGCAGGATCACGGTCTTAACGGAACTGTGAGAAGCAGAGTTATATTGAGTAGATATCACCATATCAGGAAGCATTTTCATACATGAGGTAAAATAGTTACATTATGGCATCAGTCCAGATGTGTAGTGGCCCCTTACATGCATGAGGGTACACCTTCTACCCTCTATGATGCCGCACTCTTAGGAGATGATAGGGTGGTTAGGCAAGCTTTTAATTTGTCTGTGATACCAACCAGTGATGGGTTGTTCATGAATGAATCGTTCTTTTTTTTTAACAAGTCTTTAACGTGACTCAGAAGAGCGAGTAGTCTTAGAGAGTGATACGTTCATCTTCTACTGGGTGTGCTTGCGCAAAATCATTGCGCAAACAGGATTGAGCAGTTATTCCCATGAGCCTTCTGGTCCGAGTCGTTCATTCTTTTGTCATGTGACAAAAGAACGAACGACTCGGACCGGAAGATATGAGAGGTGAGCTGATCATTCTGCTTATCATAATATGTCCTTAGCTGCATTGTAATATTCCCATTACTGGAACTATAGCCAAAATTTGTGTTTGTAGACGTGTTGGGGGTCTGTTTATTGAAAATGTAACATTTTATTTTATTTCTGATCAAAAGAACGAAATGAACTAAATGACTCGAAAAAAAGATTCGTTCATTTTGATGAATGAGATTCAAAGAACCGAGTCACTAAAATCATCCAAACGTCCCGTCACTAATACCGACACAACTCTACTCTGTGAAGAAGGATAACAAAACAAAGTAGTTGCTTGTCAGAGATGGCCTTGATTCACACATATCACAAGGCTGTGAGTGAAGTGTGTGTTTGTGCAGTGGTGAAGGACAGTCAAGAGCTTCAAAGCTTTTTGGAGAGAGCCTCGTTTCCTTGGTGACAGCTACACTTTCTGTCCTGTGTCTATGACACACACGCATGCACGCACACACATCTCAATTTCCGACATCAATTATTATTATTTATTTTTTTGTATTTTGGTCACCCAAAATGTATACTCTTGCACTAGATAACTATCCATTGTTTAATTGTCATTCACAATTTGGGAACACCAGTTAGCCTAACGTGCATGTCTTTGAACTGTGGGAGGAAACCAGAGTACCTGGATTCCTCCCAAGCACGGGGAGAACATGCAGCCTCCATGCACACAGACCTGAGGTGCAAGACGACAGTGCTAACCACTACACCACCGTGCCACAATGCTGATGATAATACAGTGCCAACAACCAGCATGACATACTGTACATAGGCTTCATCTTGTAGTATCTAAACTTCTTTATCATTTTGTATGAATAGTAAACTATTCCATGGACAATGTATAAAAAAAAGAAGAAAAAAAAATTGGTCACAGATACATTGTATTATTACATATGTATCAGGAGTGCATGTCACGTGGCGGCCAGATGATGCATGTTACCATAGATTTTTCCTTCACCCTTGAGCTCAAATACACACGTGGACAAAATTGTTGGTACCCTTCGATCAATGAAAGAAAAACTCACAATGGTCACATAAATAACTTTAATCTGACAAAAGTAATAATTAAAAAAAAATCTATGAATGTTAACCAATGAAAGTCAGACATTGCTTTTCAACCATGCTTCAACAGAATTATTTTAAAAAATAAACTCATGGAACAGGCCTGGACAAAAAGGAAGGTACCCCTAGAAAATACTGAAAATAATGTGACCAAAGGGACATGTTAATTCAAGGTGTGTCCACTAATTAGCATCACAGGTGTCTACAATCTTGTAATCAGTCAGTGGGCCTATATATAGGGCTCCAGGTAGTCACTGTGTTGTTTGGTGACATGGTGTGTATCACACTCAACATGGACCAGAGGAAGCGAAGGAAAGAGTTGTCTCAGGAGATTCGAAAGAAAATTATAGACAAGCATGTTAAAGGTAAAGGCTATAAGACCATTTCCAAGCAGCTAGATGTTCCTGTGACTACAGTTGCACATATTATTCAGAAATTTAAGATCCATGGGACTGTAGCCAACCTCCCTGGACGTGGCCACAGGAGGAAAATTGATGACAAATCAAAGAGACGGATAATCCGAATGGTAACAAAAGAGCCCAGAAAGACTTCTAAAGAGATCCAAGGTGAACTTCATGCTCAAGGAACATCAGTGTCAGATCGCACCATCCGTCGTTGTTTGAGCCAAAGTGGACTACATGGGAGACGACCAAGGAGGACACCATTGTTGAAAACAAATCATAAAAAAGCCAGACTGGAATATGCCAAACTACATGTTGACAAGCCACAAAGCTTCTGGGAGAATGTCCTATGGACAGATGAGACCAAAATGGAACTTTTTGCCAAGGAACATCAGCTCTATGTTCACAGACGGAAAACTGAAGCATATCAAGAAAAGAACACTGTCCCTACTGTGAAACATGGAGGAGGCTCTGTTATGTTCTGGATCTGCTTTGCTGCATCTGGCACAGGGTGTCTTGAATCTGTGCAGGGTACAATGAAATCTCAAGACTATCAAGGGATTCTAGAGAGAAATGTGCTGGCCAGTGTCAGAAAGCTGGATCTCAGTCGCAGGTCATGGGTCTTGCAACAGGACAATGACTCAAAACACACAGCTAAAAACACCCAAGAATGGCTAAGAGGAAAACATTGGACTATTCTAAAGTGGCCTTCTATGAGCCCTGACCTCGATCCTATTGAGCATCTTTGGAAGGAGCTGAAACATGCCGTCTGAAAAAGGCACCCTTCAAACCGGAAACAACTGGAGCAGCTTGCTCATGAGGAGTGGGCCAAAATACCTGCAGAGAGGTGCAGAAGTCTCATTGACAGTTACAGGAATCGTTTGATTGCAGTGATTTGCCTCAAAAGGTTGTGCAACAAACTATTAAGTTAGGGGTACCATCATTTTTGTCCAGGCCTGTTCCATGAGTTTATTTTTTTAAAATAATTTCGTTGAAGCATGGTTGAAAAGCAATGTCTGACTTTCATTGGTTAACATTCATAGAATTCTTATTTATTATTACTTTTGTAAGATTCAAGTTATTTATGTGACCATTGTGAGTTTTTCTTTCATTGATCGAAGGGTACCAACAATTTTGTCCACGTGTGTACTTTAGGCTTTCTGTCAGCTCAGACTATTCTTTTCATTCTCCTCTGAGTCCCAGCACATCAGCATTTTCTGAAATACTCAACCCAGCACATCTGGCAGCACCAACAACCATGCTACAGCTAAATCCTGTTTTCTTTCCCCTCCTCTATTTTGATGTTTGATGTGATGTGTAACTGAGGTTGTTGCATGACTTTATGCGTCGTGCTGCTGCCATGTGACTGGAATATTCAAGAAAAAAACAAAAAAAAAAACGATATGAGCAGGTGTACCTAATAATGTGGCCATAATGTGGATGTATGAAATGTAAAATAAAAAATGACATTAATAAGTGTGTATAAACGTAGTTTTATAACATACAGTTTTTAAATTCTTATCATACAGTAACAGTCTGGGATTTTTTTTTGTGGAGGTTATTTATATTATACACATACTGTAATAAGAGCAGAACAGTTTTTTTATGATGTCATATCCATGAACTGTAGTTCCATTTACAAGGGAGCATTACTACTGTATGTCCAAGATGTTGTTAAAATTCCGTTTCCACAAGGAGGCAGTGTCGATGTTGTTTTATTACAGCGAGGCAGAAAAAGCCTCTTTTGTCTTTCTTGTTTTTACACTAACAGCTTCCATTAACACGGTCATACAAGTTCAGAGCTCGCATCTGTTCTGACTGACAAAGGTACAAAGTTAATTACCTTCCCATCTCGACGGTCGACTCCAATCCTCTGCTAGTGTTTGGTCGGGGGCGAGCTCGTGCCAGTCGTGGTAGGCTTTTCAGTGGGGACAGTTAAAAAGAATAGGAATGACAGATCTACTGTAGATCAGTACAGTGCAAGAATAATGAGAAGCTAAGGCAGTGAGACAGGAAGATATAGAAAATATAGAAAGGGATCTACAGTATATAGGGACTCAGTTCCATTTGCAAGGCTAATTTGTACAAATATAATTTCTTATATATTACATTTTCTTCCGGTCCGTCCTCATGCTGTCCGGTACATCGGGTGATGCATACTCTTCACCCTGGAGATACAGTAGGGTATATCCATCATTTCTGTGCCAGTTACTTATGAGGGCGAGTTGCCAGCTTACACACACACACACACACACTACAGCCAATTTGGAAACTCCAAAAGTCTTCGGACTGGGAGGAAATCAGAATACCCGGAAGAAACCCACCAAGCAAGGTGAGAACATGCACACAGACCCCGAGGTGGGAAACGAACCCGGACCCTGAAGGTGCAAAGTTATTGCATTTTGAACCCCCCAAAAATGAAATGGCAGACATTTTTATTTAATTTCCAAATCTCTTGAAAGATGTCCTGCCTGCTCCCACATGCATACTATTTCTGCCAAATTAAAAATATATTAGTCAGCCACAACATTAAAGCCACTCACAGGTAAAGTGAATTGCAGTGGCAGCTGTCGAGATGTGGGATCTGTTAGGCAACAAGGGAACAGTCTGTTCTCAGAGTTGATGGGTTGAAAGCTGGAAAAATGGGAAAGTGTAAAGATCTGAGCAAATTTGTAATATGGCTAGATGACTGGGTAGACTCCCAGTATGCAGTGGACGGCGCCCAAGGCTTATTGATGCAATAAGGGGAGGGGGGGGGGGGGGTAGCCCGTCTGGTCTGATTCCAGTCCATCACAGGACACACACATACTGTATACAATACACACTCATTCACACACTATGGGCAAATAGAAACACAGATTAGCCTAATTTTCATGGAAAATGGAGAAAATCCACCAAGCACAGAGAGAACACGCAAACTTGGACCCAGTGACCACTAAGCCACCGTGACATCCTGTTCCTGTTCCTGTGCCATCCAGCACATCGGGTGACCCCAACCTGGCGATATATCCGTTGTTTCTGTTGTTACTTTCGGGGTTGGGTTGCAAGCTTCATACTCGATTGTATCTGAGCACTTGGGGGTTAGCCTTGCTCAGGGGTTCAAAAAGTCGCATCAGGGCTCAAACGCGGGATCTCCTGATCAGCAGTCCAACACCGATAAGGTGTTGGACTGCTGATAGAAGGGGCGGCACAGTGGTGTAGTAGTTAGCATTGGGCCTTTGATGCCTCACACCTCCAGGTTCAAAGGATCGGTTCCTGCCTTGGGTCTGTGTGCATGGAGTTTGCATGTTCTCCTCGTGCTTGGTGGGTTTCCTCCGGGTGCTCCGGTTTCCGTCCACAATCCAAAGACATGAAGATGAGGTTCCCAAATTGCCCGGTGTGTGTGTGTGTGTGTGTGTACGCCCTGTGATGGATTGGCACCCTGTCCAGGATGTACCCTGCCTCGTTCCCAAAGTCTCCTGGGATAGGCTTCAGGCTCCTTGTGACCCTTTATACAGGATAAAGCGGTATAGAAGATTGAATGAATGAATGAATGAATGAATGAATATACAATATATGTATATAATGAGAAGTGAGGTATCATTAATGAATGATCTTGATTTCAATTTGATGTCAAAATTGATGTCAATTTTGTTATAACACACAGTTAATTATTCAATGAGCTTCCGAGAAAGTAGCCTAAATAAAATTTTATAAAAAGTAATCCAAAACGCCTTTGTGTGTATATCCTGTACGTATGTGAAATAAACACACTATATGCACAAACACATGAGCTTGTGTGCTTTGCTGCTTCGCTTACACTTCCAGATAAACATTAGTAGCAGCTGCTGCCATGGCAACACCATTGTGCTCTTCCCCTTTGCTGCTCCCCCTCCCCCTTTTCTCTCTCTCTCTCTCTCTCTCTCTCTCTCGGCATCCTTGAGCCACTCCCCCTTTTTCGATTGCTTTGCACTGCGCTCGGTCCCTGTTTCAGTATAGATCATTAGACTAGAGGGTGTGGAAGGAGCTCCGTTGGATGGGAAAGCGGATGAACCACTTCGTGACTTAAAAAGTCCAAATAACAACAAAAAAAGTTGAGTTTTGGGGGATGAATGAAGACAACCAGTGCCATCTGAGGATGGAGGCTACAGACAGACTAAATGGGCTCGGAGGAAGAAGGAGGAAACCCAAAAAGGTAAACTTCCAACAGGAATGATGTGTTTCTCAGTGTCTGTACACAAGTCTCAGACAGGTGGAGTAGTTTTCAAGTACTGAAAAATAGTGTTTAATGAAATGCTGTATAACGTTTGGTTAAATGCCTGATATCTTTAGCAGGAATCTGTTTCAGGCATGTTTGATGTAGTGGCATGGTGATGGAAGTAGAGTTAAGGCGGTTAGTTGAGCAGCAGGTTTGATGGAGCTCGTGGAAGCGATGCTGTTTGTGCTCTGCTCTGAGACATTCATTTCTGGGCAGCACTGCCTGATGCTGTCCCATGAGGCTGACTGGTAGGCAGGTGCCATGCTGTTTTTGCATGTGTGTGTGTGTGTGTGTGTGTGTGTGTGTGTGTGTGAGAGAGAGAGCTTGTGTGGGTGTGTGGCATGATGCCCAGATGTTATTATTTCCACTGCGTCTGCCTTAATGAGGATTCTGTTTTGGGAATAAGGATGCAACAACAATTGGTGCGTGTGTGTGTGTGTCCAAAAGTAGTGCTGATCATGCTGTTCTTTTCTGTGTTTATTGCTCTATATCGTTTCGAGTGTGCCTCTCCTTTATCTGTGGTTAGATCTGATACATGTGACAATGCTTTACCCATGTTGATCCTCAGGCTTGTATTATGGAATGTCATGAAGCACCTTTGTTCCTCATGGTGGTGATCAGAGATGAACATGGGGCGGGTCCACGTCTTTTGTTTTGGTCATCTCCTCTGTCCTCTGAGTCAAGAATAAATAAAGCAGTATTTTTGTATGATTTTATGATTTTAAGGTGTGTGTGTGTTTGTGTGTGTGTGTGTGTGTGTTTGTGGAAGTGAGCATGTTAGTGAAAGAATGCTGTTATTGTGTCGTGCACCTGTGCATGAACAGTTAATTACTCCTGGAAGAGAATTCTTAATGCAGTCATAGTCGATTGCTATTAGATATTAGGAAACGTTTGATGTTTCCACGTACGATCTTTGTTTCTGTGGATGATCTCATCGTCAATACCACATCCAATGGAGCTCGCGAACCAATCGAACTACAGTCAAGCTTGTTGGATTGGTTACCGTCCTGGTGACTCATCACATGGACTTAAATGTGAACTGAAAAATTATGAGACAAAAAAAAACCTTCTTTTTTTTTTTTGCATTTTTATAAATGCCATGGTCAGTCCTTGTAAGCACAATATTAGTTATATTAGTTCCATAGTTATCAGTTTCTATGGATTTAATCTAAAATGATAGCATTGTTTCACGTTGCCCAGACATTTTCAACTAATAATACAGGTTGCCCTATACTGTACGTCCAGCATCATATGAAGGGAAAAAAAGTCAACAGCAGCTTTTTTTAAACGTAGAATCAGTGGAATTATGATTTTGGTGAATTCTGCCTTGCTCAGATGCCCAAAAGTTTGCTATATAAAAAAAATAAAATAATAATAATAATAATATATATATATATATATATATATATATATATATATATATATATATATATATAATAACGATAACCACCTACATTAACCCTATGATGATGGGCTTAAAGAACGCTTCTGACATATTGTGCGACTGTCACGGTCGCAGTGCACAGACAATAGCTTTAAGCCGAACAATCACACCCTAGTTCATCCCAATTCCTTTTCTAAATGCAGAGGGCAAAGCGGGATCAGTGTTTGAATTATTGATATGCCCTCCCCCACTGAACCCTCCACAGGCTCGGGGGGGGGAGCAAGCCGACTGGGGTGTAATCAGTGCAGAAGTGTAGGGTGGAGCAGGGGTTCTCTGTCTGTCTCTGCACTAATGAGGAAAAGGAAGGACAGGGTTAAGCACAAGCACTCAGACCTGTTAGTTTTTTTAATGGCGCATCATCATTAACAGGACAAACATTCATGTCAAATGTAATGACAAGTGTCTGGCAGATTATAAATGTTAATTTGCGGTCCGTTAACTCAGTAGGTAATGTAGTCTTTTCATACTGTACTGTAGCTCCGGCATGTCCGGTTCCATCCTGCGCTCAGGTTTCTGTTGTACTTTAACAGACAGATTTGTATGTTCTCCCTATGTGTGTGCATTTCTTCCAGTTTTTTTGTTGTTGCACTTCCAAAAAAACATGTCGATGCCTACAAGACATTTTTTCTAGGCGTGAATGGGTGTGTGCATTGTGCTCCGCAGTGGACCGACATCCCGTTCAGAGTTGTAATTTCTGACTCACACCCAGTGTTGCAGGGAGACAGTAGGCTCCAGATCCACTGCAAACCTTAGCCAGGATAAAGTGGTTCATGGAGATGAATGAATTGATGAATTATGTTTTTTATTATGTTTAGCATTATGGATCGTCATTGATTTAGTTACGTTTTGTTAGTGAGATTTCGTTTTGTTTGAAATTGCTTACATCAAATTTTGTAAAGTAGCGGATACTGTATGCATCGGGTGCTCAGCCTATTAATCCAAACCATTAGAACAATAGGGAAGCAGTTCAGAATAACCGTCTAAAGACATTTCAAAGCTTTATTGTGCATAAATCCTTCGGATAAGAATTGATCAACAGTCCTCGTGTTTGTGTATCGATTTAAGCTGCAAGACCAATGCAGTAACAAAAATGGGCATACTGTACCTGGTATTATTTATTATTTTTTTAATGGCGATGCATCAGCTATTTTTCCCCCCCCTATAATTTGATCTTCCAGTTGTGCAACACTTCAACAGCTGTAAAATGCTTTCGGAAGTCTTCTCGAAGGCATGCATAATTAAGGAGCAAAGTATAGATGATTTTCTTGGCATCCATCAGCCCTTACAGCATGAGGTTCCCAGGGGGCCGCTTAGCGCTTTAGCATATCGCGCTCAAAGCAGTGTACACTCAGCAGCAGGTTTAGAGGCTGAGGAAGATGTCGCTGACGAAGAAACCTTAGTTGTGTCAGAACGCTGCAGAATGCAGCCTTTATCTTTGGCTGGAGATTTAGATAACAGGTTGTACAAGTCTGCTTCAGATGTATAAAATACGTATAAAAGTCACGTTGTTTTCAGCTACAGACCATGTTGTGGAACGAGCCTAGTCTTCTGTAGCTAATCCATCATACGTAGTAGATGATTTTATGATGTATGGTATGTAATTGATTAACAAGCTCAGATTTCTAAATGTGCGGTCTTCTCCTCAGAGCATGTGGTTAACTAACTGCAATAATGCTCTTGCTAGATTGAGTATTGAGCTATACAAGCTGGAAAAGCCATGACTGAGGTTTTAAACTGAGCATCTGAGATCCAGCCCTCTCACTAGGGTAAATGTAAAAGATTTGCTGAATACTTTCCTTTCAAGTTTGGGAAGTGGAAGGATTAAAAAATTTGGCCTGGATGCAGTGGTAGCATGAGTCAATCCTAATTGGAGAAAAGGTATCGATCGGAGATGCAGAATTACTAGGCCCCAGACGGACCTGATTTAATTTGTGCTACTAGAACTTCTTCAGCCGGGTCGTAAAACTTATGGCGCAGTAAATGTTTCAGGAGTAGATTCGAATATGCAATAAAGCGAGTTTCGTTCTGAGAGCTCGTTTGTAAGTTCAATTTGTCCGTAAGTCGAACAAACATCGTCTAGGTACTGTACTATGATACTAACACAACTGGTTATACACAGGATATTACAGTACAGTGTTCTTTAGAATCTATTGATGGTTGAACAATTCATGTGAAAAGAACGAGCAATGCCAGTCGTCGTTTCACCTCGCTCCATTCTCTCCATTATTCTCACTTTTGCCTCTGTAGTTATAATGTAGCTTGGCGCTGTTTAGCAGTACCAGCTTCATCGCCTCTGCTTTTACTCTTGCTTCTGGACATATGGACCCCAGATATGCACGTGCCAATGTACGCCAGACATTGTCCGCAAAAAAGTTCAAATCCTTGATTTGAAAGTTCGTAACTTGAATGTTTGTATGTAGGGGACTTAGTGTAATAATGTTTCTATCACTGGCTTTTTAGATATAGGCCCACCTTTTAATTCATGTTATAATAATCTACTACAAGAATTGATACCTTCACTTAAACTTATGAGGATATGATTAGGTAGTAAGTATAAGTAGATTCATTATTATTCTTATGTTACTGTTAAAGTAAATAAGGTTTGGCCACGACCAGCAGATGCTGCAGAAACCACTCTGTCTCTCAGTCTCTTTACTGTTAGAATCTGGCTCAGAGATTTCCAACAATAAATTTTGAAGACGAAGGAAAAAAAACACCAGTTTATCGAAAGGGCATGAAAGGAATCATACGGTGCTTGAAGCTGTTGCCATGCATGTGGCCCATTGTTGTCTGTACCCACTGTGAAGCATTATATTGTGTAAGGTGGTTTTCTGTATTGAGCGTACAAGCTCAAAGCACTATGTTAAGTGTGAGCTGCTAAGGGGGAAAAGCCTTTTAGAAAGCACAAATTGTCATGCAAGCTTCCAGACCTTTCTGAGACATTTGTCTGGAAGGTTATGGCTCTGGAACTTCTTGCTCTGGTGGTCATTTATAAGGATAGTTTATGTGTTGTATCATCTGTGTAAAAAATATAGCAGACTTAATATAGCCACGCCCTTTATTTTTCTCAGTTGCAATTATCTGAGCATCGCTAATACAACATGCCTTTCAGGAAAAGATTATATTGATTCTAAAGCCAGTACTAGGACACACATACATACATACTCTTGGTCAGAACTTGGAGCACACTCGGTGAGGTTTGGTCATGTGGTCCTGCGATCCTCACGCTATATGAAAGACCTGGCGCTCGTGTCCGTGCTTGTTTATCGCACATGCTCTCTTGACCATCTCGCCACGACGCCTTCCTCACGCGTCTTCTGGAAAGCAAATAGCAACACAGATGGGAAATACCCATGTAGATCATCTGTTTCCATGGCGACAAAGTACCGTAGCAAAACAGAGATCTAATTGCATTATAAAAAAATGAAATTTTCAGCTATTCGTTGTATTCGTTTTTCTCTGAGCTTACCGTGTCACCTGAAACAAGAAGATAGAGACGTCCAGAAGCGATTGCCCCATGCATGCTCTCTTGCCTTAGACAGGGTGGGGCCCGTAACCCAGGAGACAGTCATGCTCTGAGAGGATTGGTTCGTATCACAGCCCATTGAAAGTGGGACGGGGGTAGAAGATGGAGTGAGACAGTTAAAAAGGAGGAAGCAAGATATTGATCATTGCTGACATGATCGCATGTACTCTGGCTGGTCTAATTTGAAATTCATGTCAAATCTGAGAGAGGAGGAGATACGAAGAGAGAGAGAGAGAGAGAGAGAGAGAGAGAGAGAAAAGAAAGAGAGAAAGAAACCCCACCCTGATTATGAACAACCTCTTTGTCTGAAAGCAGAGAAACAGATAGGTGTAAGAGAAAAACACAGACTGTATGAATCAGCAGTGTGGACTTGTTTATAAGCCTTGCTCTGTGTATCTAAAGAAAAAAGACTTAACACATCACCATCAATCTCGCGGCACCCCATAAAGCAGCGAGTGATTATAACCTGCAGTCTGACCAGCTGAGACTGAGTAAACTGGCGGAGGGTTTATAGACGTGCACACTTAGTGGCCCTTAATGACGAGCATCACATGGAGGCCAGTGTTCACGCCCAGTTGGATTTCTTTTTTGTTTTCGTTCATTCAAGCGTGTAGCTATCTGTCAGTCGAGGCATCGTTAATTGTTTATTAAATGAACACGAATACTGTTGTTTAAGGTAACTTTGTCAAGAGGGTGTGTAAATGATGGCAACGTAATGCATTAGTGCGACTTCATTAGTACAAATGAATAATAAATGATAAGGCTCACCAAGCATGAGCAGCTGATTAACAAATCCAAGTCCCCTCCTCCCTACTTTCGTAAAATAGATAAAAAGACATCATATTTCATTTCCTTTTCATCCAGATCAGATAATGTTTTGTGGAATCGAAATCAAGCATCTCCATGGTTTGTGGTCTATGAAGAAGCAAGGCTTGGGCTGATTCTATAGGTGTATTGTCTGAACTCTAGGAGTAATGCTAAAGGTATGTACTGTATAGATGTACTCCTTCATCTAAAGGCAAGTAAAAGAAAAAAGCTTGAGGAAAGATGAGTAAACCCAGAATTCCTTTTTGGTACCATTCAGTCTTTTCTTGAAGTTCCAGCGAAATGGTTTGAGAGTTGATTTCCTTTTGAAACAGGAAGCCTGAGTGATGGAGGGTTGAAGTACTTAATTGATTTTAAAGTTATTCAGCCTGCAAATATGGAGTGCAGTTAAAGATTTAACTTTCAACTTGGGATTCACCCAAGTCTGTAAACTTAAAAAGCTTACTGTAGATGCGAAACTCCATGTGTTCATGGGTTGGTGTTCAGAGAGCGCCAGGATCATCAGCAGGTGGCATCTGACACATAGCAACTGTAGGATTATACTGTAGCTGAAGGATTAAGTTTAGAGATCAATACAACTTTAGAAAATGATGTTACTCTATCTTACTGATGGAGAAGCCCTGACGCGTACATAGAGATGGAATCAGGTAGCAAGACATTCTCGGCAGTGAAGACTCCTCTGTAAAGTGCCTAATCACGTGATCACGTAAACATGCACGTATTTTGTCCTATCTGAAATGAATAAACTCCTTAGATAAACCAAGGGATGGTTGGAAAGGAAAGCATGTACGTTCTAGAGAGGGGTTGATTAGACCACTAAAAGAACGTGATATAACATTACAATGCCTCGTATTGTGCCACATGGGCAGCTCTGGCCCCTGGACGTGACTCCGCAAGACCTCTGTGGGTGTGCACCAGGTCAGCATTTGGCACCAGGATATTGGCAGTGGATGTTTGTCTGGCGCATCCCTTGGATGCTTGGTTGGATTGAAATCTGGGGAATTTGGATGGCAGATCATCAACCTTGAACTCTTTGCCTGCTAAGCCCTATACACTGCAAGCTGTGATGCACTGGATGTTCTGATGCCTTTCTATCATGGCCAGCATTAACGCTTTTTTCAGCAGTTTGTGCTACGTTGGATCAGACTGGTTGTTGGTCCTTGTCCTATGGGCATGGGTGATCCTTGCGTTCCCATAACCCTGTTTACTGGTGTATAACTGATAATCAATGTTCATTTGTTAATGTTATGACTGTACAGTATATTATATATTTATATTTTTCTAGGAATATAGTCCAATTTTAATCTGGATTTGATTGCATCATGGCGTCTTCGGCTATTCGAGCACAGGTTAAATCGTTCATAAATGCTCATGAGGGATGTAGTACAGCCAACCATGCTTGTTCGCTCTCTCTCTCTTCTTCCTTTTGCTTTAAGTCTGTCTTCTTGTTTCCATGGCACCTGTGTCTGCCATCCTGTCGCTGCCATCTATTTTCAGGGAATATTAAAACAGCTCTATGTCTGTTCAGACTTCTGTTATTTATTTATTGATTTGTTTATTACTCCTGTACCTCTATTAGCTATGGATTTCACCACTTTGGATTTTATCAGCTGACAAATTTGGTCCTGAAGTCAATTACTAAAATGTCATGAAGTGACCCGAATTTTAAGTTTTATATAATCATCTTGCCCTGAGGCTCAGAAATGCTTTAAGATTCCTTTGTATTAGAGTGTGCTGGATACGACACGTAATGGAATTCAGTGGAATTCTGCAGAAAGTTGTCAGTCGTAAACAGCTCAGTTCATATCTGGGAACTCGACAGCATGATTTCAGTCTCGCAGTTGTTTTTCATACTTTCCAATCAGTGACAGTGACTTATTCATGCCAAAAGAAAGGCCTATAAAAATGTCAGGAGAAATTATGTGCCAGACTGGTTCTGAGGATGAATTCCTCTCTCTCTCTCTCTCTCTGTGTGTGTGTGTGTGTGTGTGTGTGTGTGTGTGTGTGTGTGTGTGTGTGTGTGTGTGCTTGTATGGATGAGGATGTATTCATCAGATCTACAGTACTGTCGCTTCTCCGAGCGAGACTATACATTTTTCAGGCTTATTCACAGTATGCAATCTGTTATTGAACCAAAAACAAAGTAGAACTGAGACATATTTGCTCAATATTATCACATGAATTCGTTAGGAGATTGTTAGCGACTCGGGAGCATTCGTCAATATTTGTTCCTTTACAAAGTGTACTGTCTCCTGCATGGATGTTAATTTATTGACAAAATAATGCAATAGTGAGTATTTCATTCCAAATCAGAGGTATGCTATACTATAGTATGATAGTGAAAGATTTAATGCTTCAAATGCTGAAACAAAATAATGAAATAATTGTTTTTTTTGTTGTTCCAAAGAATATGCATTTAGGTTTGTTTTCGGGTAAAGATCTTATCTTATCTGCAACATCACCCAGATCATTTTTATGTACTATACATTAGGATTAAGATGACTGCTGGTTGGACTAGAATTAGGTATACCCTGCTCAGCCGTAACATCAGCCAGATCTGATCGAGTACCCATGGGATGCACACATACAGTATAAACACATTCCATAGACGCCCCGCCCCCTGTAACCTACAGCACACAAAAGATCTGGTGCCAGACACCAAAGCACAACCCCAGAGGTCTTGGAAAGCCATGCCAGAGCTGCCCCAGTGGCGCAAGGACAACCCGAAGCCTAGGTGCTTTTAATGTTGGGGCTGATTGAAAAGGAAATTAAATCCCTTCTACATAGTGATATACTGTATATAAGTGATTTATAGAATTAATTTGATTATTAATTTGCTTTCCAGCTCAATAGTATCCAGAGGTTTATCTGAATCAGTCTACTTTTTACTTAATGCACCATTACAGTATATTTATATTATGGTCCTAGGCTAAGGGGAAAAAAATTAAAGCACGTGCTGTATTTGAGTGAGATCTGGATGTCTGGAAAGTGTCACTGATGTGTCTGTGTTTGAAAGTTCTTCACTTTTAAAGCGATGCGTTAATTTTTTCTTTGTCTTTTATCTCTTTTTGTTCAAATCAGATTGCTTATGAATGAATTCATGACTTGGAATCTTTAAGAGGCCTGTATATGAAGAGCTCTGAAACACTGAAGGCTTTTGCAAAAAAAAAAAAATAATAAAAATTTGTGCTAGTGATTCTAAAAATTATTTTACATATTTTGCTTGTGATGCACTTATTTGTGTACCAAACCAATACAGGACACACACACACATACACACAGGGCAATTTGGGAATGCCAATTAGCCTAATGTTCATGTCTTTGGACTGTGGATGGAAACCGGAGCACCCGGAGGAAACCCACCAGGCACGGGGAGAACATGCAAACTCCATGCACACAGACCCGAAGTGAGAATCGAACCTGGACCAAGGCAACCGTGCGAACCACTAAGCCACTCTGCCACCATTTCTTTTTCAGTTAAACCCCAATATCTAGAGCATTCATCCATCCAATTGCTTGGAGAAAGCAAAGTAGGAAAATGTGTGGTTCTGTCTTGGTGTGAGGGTTGAGGGTTGCAGTGTGTATTCCTTCTTCCGTATCAATCACAGCAACATTAGCCATTTCGGGGGTTTGTGAGTTCATGTATGTGGAATAGGAATGAGAGATTCTTCAAAGTGTGTGTCTCACTGCCTTCACTGTGTTGAAAAGAAGCCTATAATAGCCTTTGTGAGATTCATGGTTGGTGTTTGTCATACAGCAGATGATATGTACATCATGGTTATTCTCATCGACACATTCCGTGAGCCCTCATGCTCCGTGGATGAGGGTGGGTTCATTTTTAAAGAGGCTGATAGAAATGTTTCATCGTAGGATAAACCTGAGCAGTCGGTACTGATTTGGAGAAATAATTCTCTTCTTATTTAAAATATTTATCTTCCAGTTTAGATTAAAGGCGCATATCTCATGCCATCTTTAAGGAGTCACTGTTTAAAACATAAAGCATAAAGCTTCCAGTTCAGAGGTTATGTAAATGAAGGAAAGGAGAAACAAGAGAGATAAAAAACAAGTGTGGCAGCCGTGTCTAATGGAGTAGAATTTGTTTAAACGTTTTCATCTCTGACAGGATAGATGATGACATTCCGAGTTATATGCATTTCCTGATACACCAGTCACAAAGTGTTATATACAGTATAGGCCTGCGAGTGTAACAGTAAAGGATAAATTGTCACTTCACATATCCTGTCAAACAACACACACAGGCATGCACACACACACACACACACACACGCACACACACACACACACACACACACACACACACACACACACACACACACACACACACACACACACACATACATATTCTTATTGAAAAACACATTATCTGTTTTTCTGTTCAAAATAATCTCTATTTCTTGCCTTCTGGGCTCACAGAAAAGTTTCTGCTAGATTCTTATTGTCTAAGGAAATGTCTGAGTAACTCTGTATTGCTATTCTGACGCACACATGTACTGTGTACAGTATACCATCTCATGAGAAAGATTGGGAAATGAGAACTCCTGCCTACATTGATTGATTACAATGCCATTTCTGGACAACTTTTTTTCCCCCCCACCTTCTTTCTTTGATTCATTCTAAAGTTGAGTTACTTTGGCTCTTTCTCACATCTATCTCCTGAGCCCGGTGTCTCATTTTCTCCTTTCAATCACTTGATGCTTTTACTTCAGCTGTTACTCATGTCTTCTCATTTCCTGTTTCTGTTCCTGTCTCCTATGTCTGAGTTCATTACAGTTTAGGATATCCTGTGTGTGTGTGTGTGTGTGTATATATATATATATATATATACACACACACTCACAAGGTTGAGTCTAATGTTATACAAACTGCAGTTATATTAAAATTGAGCATCCTCTTTACAGTGCTGATCTTGCTCCATCAGACTTTCCAGACTTTCTGTTCAGCCCTACGAGGACGATGATTCACTTCTGAACTTCTGATGAAAAAGTGAAGACAGCGGCGCGTCCGTGGCTCACAGCTCAGCTTAAAACGGGAATACGAAAGCTTGTTTGTTTGACAGATGGACAAAGTGTATTGAACAGCAAGGAGAATATGTCGAAAGCCTTTGTTGTTGTTGTTGTTGTGTTTCTTTAAAGTTTATTTAAATACCGTCAGGGGATACCACTAGAGGGCGCCAAAGCGCCCACAGACTCCGTTTTGTTTGCTTTTGTTTTCATTTGTAGTTTGTTGGACTTCATTCCCCAGAATGCACCTCGGTCAGGTGATGTGGCGCTCACCTGAACCGAGGTTGATCATTAGTTTTGTTATAAATGTTCCTGAGTTCTGTTAAGTCTTGTCTTGCATCTGTTCGGTTTGGGTTACTGTTTGGTTTGGTTTGCTGTCAAGTTCTGTGTTCTCCTAGTTCTGTGTTTCCTCCAAGCTCTGTGCTTTCTCCAAGCTCTGTGTTCTTTTAGTTCTTTGTTCTCCTAGTTCTATATTCTCCCAGCTCTGTGTTCTTCTAGTTCTGTGTGTTCTCCTGGCTCCGTGTTCTCCTGGCTCCGTGTTCTCCTGACTCCGTGTTCTCCTAGCCTTTGTCTGTCTCCTGGCCTTTGTCTGTCTCCTAGCCTGTCTGTCTCTCCGTCTGTTTGTAACCCCCAGTCTGTGTAGCTCCTGGTTTAGTTTATCCCTGGTTTAAGTTCATGTTCTGTTCACCTCTGCTACTATGCCTTTCCTTCGTCCCTCAAACAGTACCCGTGACAAATACATTCTACAGTTAGTGTGCGGATAATTTTCGATTCACCCTTGTAAATACAGTACCAGTAAAAAAAATTTCCATGCAAGTTTGGTTTTATTTTCTACATTCTAAAGCAATACGGGAGATTTCAAATCTGCCAAATAACACGTAGGGTATTAGGTAATTAGGAAGCAGCAACGGCAGTCAATGGTTATTTAAGACATGCAGGTCAGCTTTTATGGAATGGTTCTTGCAAGAACAGTATTGTCAAGTGCATTTGCAAAACCCATCAGGCACCATGATGAAACTGACTCTCATGAAGACCATCCCAGGAAAGCAAGACCAAAACCTACCTCTGATGCAGATTAGAGCCATTATAAAGGCTTTATAGAGCAGAAGTAGCAGAGACATCTCAATACTGTTCAAAGTACAATATTGCATATTTTGGTTCCCTTTAGAACTGTATTACAATGTAGAAAGAAATTGGAATCAGGAAAGGTGATAGAGTTAGAAGGTGTGCTACATTTAACACTGGAGATGCTGCTTTGAAAACTAGACTGTTTTCAAAGCAGCATCTCCAGTGTTAAATGTAATCCAGTTACAGAGCCAGTTCTGCAACAGCAAGTAAACCATTCGTTCCAGCAATCCTATTTGTTCTGCTGTTTTTCTCGGTTCGTCTTCTTTCTACCGCCAAATGAGACAAGGACAAAGCATAAACCCCAGACGAAAGTCTTCTTTAGAGAAGCATAATAGCTTGCAGCTTTAAATTAACTGAAGATTCATGAAATACAATCTCTGTGGTGTGTGACTGTGTTCCTACTCATATGCTCTTAATTCATGAAGAACTCGTAGTTAGTGATGATGCGCTGAAGTGAGTGTAATTATGAGTAAAAAAAATATTATCGGGGGGAAAATTATTTAAACAGCAAAAATGAGCAGACAATAAATAAATAAATAAATAAATAGGGTTCTGAGTTTTTCAGGTCTTCAGGTCTTGAACCTGATCAGGACAAACTCCTTACTGAAATGACTGAAGGTATAAACCAATGAATGAACCAATCGATATATAAATTCAGTCTTTTATAACGTACAGTAAAAAGAGAAACGTCTCCTGTCAAAGTATTTCTCATTTTCCATTATTACGTCATCCCTACTGATTAGCGCCTCTTTACTTCAAGCTGTGCAGTTTTTGAATGGTAAGTGATTAATACTGTACATTCTAATTCTAAGAAAGATTTGCTTTATTATGAGACAGAGCATTGTGCCTTTTGCTGCAGAGCGAGGTGCATTTGTGTACACCGGTCTCGTCAGAGTGGTGTATTGTCGGCTAATTGTGATTAATGACTACAGAGCCCTGCGACAGCCTGGGTTCTTATCTAGGATGCAACTAACAGCAAGAATAGCCAAACCTTTGTTATCAGGTTCTTTTTGTTTCAGGGTGTGTTGTGATGATGTTTCCTGGCTATCATGGGAATTCTTATGTAACAAAGAATCTCTTTGGGGATGCACCATGACCTCAGGAAGAGATCTACTGTTACACCATTTTAAGGAACAGTGCAGTCAGACCATATACTGTGTATATAAGTTAATTCTTATATTACATGCCATTGGTATTCTAAGGCTTTTTCGATTCCTATGTTTTCTCTTGCATTTCATGGAGTTTTCTGTATGTGCATGGCATGCGCATACACACACACACAGAGGAAGCGACTGTGAGAAAGTGCGTGGCGTCCTCAGACGATTCCAGAAGAACAAGAACGCCATTGACTGTGTGTGTGTCAGTGTGTATAATGATCCGACTATGAGCTGAAGTCTAGTTTCTCCTCCTGAAAATGTCAGACAGCTGAAACACTGGACACTCTGTCATTTCCCATATGAAAAGCTTTGTTGAGATCCTATCAATGTTCTTTTGATGCTGATGGAACATCATTCCGAGGCTTTCCTACCTCTGGTCAGGCCAGACGCAGTCTACATGCATTGTTGTGTTCAGCTCACACAATGCCACACTGTCTCATCCACTGTGCTTCAACTTTGCCATATTGCTTTAATGCAATTTGCTCAGATGATTCACAGAGACTTTCCATCTGTCTCATGACCATAGATTTTGGTGGGGCAGGACGACTTTAATAAAGATTTAGTTTCAAACCTCAAACAAAATTTCAGCTGAGAGGCTCTTACATGTGGTCACTTTAGAAGCTACAAACAAGTCATAGGATATACAATGAACAGTTGGTTCTATTGTTATTAGCTGCAAATTCCCCTGGGAACCTCACTTCGGATTAATATAAATCCATCTTAGCATCCTGAGTGGTGCCATAGAGAAGAGTTTGCCCTTTCGTCCCATGATCACAGGTTTGATTCTTGGGTGATGCTACAGCCATCCAAAAAGACGAGAGCCTAGAGAGCAGACTGGCTGGACTCGCTCGTGGGGGGATGGATGGCATCCTCTCACTCATACATCAATCATTATGACACTGGCCAATCATGTGCATCTGTGAGCTCACAGCTGGTGGGTAGCTGCCACTAATAGGGGAGTGCCTTAATAAGACGGGTGGGAATTGGAAGCAAATATATTAGGTAGAAATAAGTGGAAAAATCCACTCCAAAAAGCCATTTATTTTATCTTATTCAGCATACAGTCCAGTGGATTATTTAAGCAGTTTTAGACATACCTTTACTTGGCTGTATTCAAAAAAGCAGGTGTGTTTCCCATCTTAAAGAGACCTTCTACTATCCTGGAAAATTCAGGTATTGAAAAAAAAAAGCCCTTTTTTGCTTTTGTGTAAAAGAATGATTTATGAATATTATCCATCCATAATCCCCCACCATGCCATATCCCTATTTTTGAGGAGAAAAGCTTATATATCTGATCAGATGTTTGATATATGCGGATTGAAATCAGTGTGGAATCAGATTGCTTTCATGTAGTCTGAACAGTACTGGATCTGACTCAAATCGGATTTCAAACTGTCCATTATGTCCAGAAACCTGAAATATAACCTGAAACAGAAATCCACATGATCACGTGAGATGGGTGATGGATCCATGGTTGAAAAATGACAGGGAAGACAATGTATGAAATGGAGATGGAAATAAATAATTGTAATTTTGTAGAACGTAATGTAGCCATAATTTAGGAGGTCACAGAGGGTCTTTTTTGGCACTATTTCTTTTATGTACGTAAGAGCCACGCCTTGGAATGTTCACTGGAGCTAGATTTAGCATGTTAGACAGAGCTGCTGGGTTAACGGCGTTATGCAAATTACGAACAATAGTCCCTAGGAACAGGACGGAGTAAAATGTCTGATAGCACTTTGGGGGATGCATCAGTGCAGGCAAAGGAATTATTGTGCTGCATGTGAGCTTCTGGCTTCATTACCACACAGCAACCACTGCAGTTCGACAATGTGTGGGATTTGGCCCGCAAAATCCGATCTGATCGCTCAGTGTGAAATGACTGCAGTCTGAACAAGGCCCAAGTAGCCTGTCCACTGCTCCTCCCCTGAACATGGGGCAGCTTGATTTCTGTCCCAGTGGACCTTCACTCTTATTGGTTGAAGTTCTCATTTTGACAGCTAGGTGTAATACTAGTGGTAGCTAGAGGAAAATTCTATATATATATTGGAGCTAAATACTGGCTTATATTTGCTTAAAAAAACATTGGGCGGAAATGCGACAATGGACTTAAAAATGTATGGAGGTGTGCATAAAATTAACATTTTGCATGATAATATGGTTATATGATTTTTTTCTGAAATGTCAACGTTTCCTTTTATTTTATGGTGGACTGCTGAACAGTAATTGGCTACTTGACTCTACACTTGAAAGTCCATTCTCGACAGTTAGCATTTGTAAGCCTACTTACTCACTTGATGGCAGACCTCGACTTCACCTCGGCTATTAGACAAAAATGCAGAATGACATGGTTATATGATCAGCCAGAAGCGACTTTATGGATTATGGAATGTCTGTGTGTAGTGTAAGGTTCTAGCTGTAGTCAGAGGTTCTTGTTTTCTATTTTCACAGCCTGCTTTTCATGTATAAATCGAACTGCTGAATTTCAAACTGGTCACAATTGAGTAGTATATGGAAATGAAATCCAGGCTTAATGAGCACCGCCACACGCCTGCACTTTTGGAAAGCCTCGGGCCATCTTGAATAATGTGTCTGTCTGCTGCCCCCAATCTATTGATACATTATTCATTTAAGACACGGCTGTGGGGTGCTACTCGTGTTTAATGACAGAGATGGGAAATTGGGACTTAGCCACTTGAGCAAATGTCACCACGCTGACTGCTGTTCCACAGAGGTGTAAATATTTATGAACACCTAGCTGATGCTTATTTTCTGGAATGAAGGCTCATAGACAGGTGACACAACAGATGCGAATAAAATAAAGGTTCTTCATACCGTGTCCCCAGGAACATGTACAGGGAAAATTTAGTTAAAAGCAAATGCATAATAATAATAATAATAATAATAATAAAAATAAAAATAATATAATTTAAAATGTATAGCTTATACACTAGTTTACTGTATGTATTTTAACCAAATCTCTTTCTCTATCTGTCTAAATCATCCATTGTACAGAATCCATTGTCAGACACTTTTTTTTTTTCTTGTCATGCTATTTTAATAGCAGATGTTGGTTAAAAATAGCTGCAGATGCAATTAGTGTGAACTATTAATTAACACTAAATAGTACTTGTGTTTCTGTGTCACTTTGGCAACCTGCGCTACTGCTTTTAAAAAGTGCCTCCCACTCACTGCTGTCCCTCCAAGGAGCCGGAAATACCACGACACTAACTTCTATGATCAACCTTATTCATGTGAAACACGCAGATAAGCTTGTAGTTTGATGGACTTAGTTTAAATAGTCCTACGTGTCCTGTTCTGGTTCATTATCTGGTGCCATGTTAGCTCGCTCGTGTTAGACACATGATGATGGATTTCAGTGCTGTAAGTGCTTTCTGCTCAGAGCACCTGGGCTCACCCTTCTCATGAGTTCACTTTGCAATGATATGGACAATTAATGCATTACATATTTTTTTTATTACATCACTGTTCTGGGAGAAGAAGCGTTGGCAGTCGGTCTGTCTGTCTGTCTGTCTAGGAGGGGCATTCGTGCAAAGACATTCTGACTGATCACTTTAAGCCTATAATGATAGAAGTGGTATTTCATATGTATGTATATCATGTATTTTTCTGCAATACGACCTTGTGTAAAAGTTTTTGCCCCTTCTTTTAATGAAATGTTTGCTTGTTTTTTGGTGGTAAAGACGTCATTAAAATCATCTGATTGTAGCAGGTCTTAGTATTAGGCAAAGACAAAACATACTATATAATTTTTTTCCCACCATGCCATTATTCATTTAATGAAAATTAATCCAAAAAGGGAAAAAAACAAAACAAATCTGGGCAATACTTAGGACCCCCTATGAGTCTCAATAGCTTATAAATCCATGTAATAAGTATTGGGTCTCTTTATGACTTGTTCAGTCTCTCACATTGTTTTGTTCTTCCATTCTTCTTGCTCGATTGGTCTCATCTGTCTATAGAACATTGTCCCAAGAGCCTAGATTAGATGTGGTTTTTTGAAACTCAGTCGTGTTCATGTTCTTTTTAAAGAGAAGAAGGTTCTCCTGGCAACCCTTCCAAATAAAACTGTACTTGTTCAGTCTTCTTCCAATTGTACCGTCACAGACTTTCAAAATGAACATGCTCATTAAAGCCTGTAGGGTTTGAGATGTAGATCTTGGGTTTTTGGTATTTCTCCAAGCATTGAGTCTGCAGTAACTCTGGGGTGAATATGGTGGGACGTCCACTCCTGGGAAAATTGGCAACTGTTTTGAATGCTTTTCGCAATATAATAATGTAAAGGGACAGTCAGCTTAAATATAAATTTGTGCTTACTTTTATGATTGTAATAGCAAGCTATCAAGAACGCTAATATGTCTGGACATCTGTTTCATTGCTTGTAAGTACATAGATTCAAGTATGTAGGTTTTCTAACATATTATCAGTCTATTAAATGAGTTTTGAGAATTAAGACTAATCCGGGATAAACAGCGTATACAAATCTGTATGTTCTATGCCTTTTAACATATGGTGTGATGAGTAGACTGTAGATCATGACAAAGCAAAAGAACTGGATACTGCAGTAGAACACTGCAGAACCTTTCTCACACATTTTGCGCACATTCCAACGTCTTCACTGGTTATTAACGATTTACTGCCCAGTTTGCCCAGTGACTGGTTAAACGTGAGATCTCTATCTAGGATCTTTGCCTTTCTGTGCATTCAGACTCATGTTAGAGATCTTTTAGGTTAGTGAGGATAAATTAGGATCTATTAATTAATTAATAGGTCTATTAGTTTAGGGTTCGTGTATCATTTGAACAGAGCATCTGAGGCAGAGACTGACACTATTTCAACTCATACTGTATCACACTGCTTTTAAATTCTTTATTCCGGTAGGTCAAAAGGTGTTGATTTATTTTCTATAACAGGGCCACCTGGACAGCATGCTACAGTAGCTGCAGGTTTCTATTAATGTGCTCATTGGAATTTTTTTTTTTTTTTTAATGGTGTAGGGACCAAGTGCGACAATAGTTAATCACTTCGCTGAAAGTGGATGAGAAAAGTTACCATCTGTTGTTACACCATGCTGGAGCACGAAATCACACGAGACCTGGCATTATTTTCATGCATCATTCATAATTATTAAGCATGACATAATGTTAGTATTACATAATAATAATAATAGTAATAATAATAATGATAATATATTATTATTAGGCACACATAATATGTGCTAGCCATGATAGAAAGGCACCAGAACACCCGGTGCACCACAGCCTGCCATGAACAGGGACCAGTAGGCAAAGAGCCCAAGGCTGCCGACCCGGCCTCCAAACCCCCAGATCCCAATCCGAACGAGCACCATGGAATGTGCTGGACAAACATGTCCAATCTGCTGCCATCGCCAAAAAAGTATAAATTGTCACTATTTAATCAATACAGAAATCCTCTGATCGTTATTACCCTGTAATATCACACGCACCATTTTTAATTGATCCCTGTTTTGTCTGACGTTAATCCATGGTAGTATAAATAGCAAATTATAAACACTCTTATCTCTGGGAGGGTGTTGTTATTTAAGGAAGCCAGGAGAAGGGAGTTATATTGGTGCTTGTACAGTATCTCTCATCCAGAAGGCTTAAGAGGAGATTTAACACACTAACACACACACACACACACACACACACACAAATCAGATATACAGTATCCACACAACCATAAATATATACGCTGAAATTTCTGTGATTTTTGGGGACGCCCTGTTGCACTCACTGGGTATGTGTCCTGTGTGTGTGTGTGTGTGTAGTGTGCAACCTGTCTGTGTGTTCCGATTCTGGATCAGAGGAAAGACTTAACTATATCTACCCGCCTAATCCTGTAAGCTATTTCAGTAGCATCTGTGTGTGTGTGTGTGTGTGTGTGTGTGTGTGTGTGTGTGTGTGTGTGTGTGTGTGTGTGTGTGTGTGTGTGTGTGCGAGAGAGAGAGAGAGATATCACAACGTGCTAATACCTCCAGCCTGACGAACAGTAATCCACTTGACTTGCATTGACCATCTGTATGGCCTTCCCTCACTACGGATCTGTCTGCTGTCTCGCTCTCTACGTACTTTCCTCCGTTCATTCTTTCATGTCTGGATATTGCTCAGAGGGCTGCATTGTCCACAGACACACATGAGTAGACGGATTGTGACTCGAGCAACGGTCCAGGTAAGGAGAACTCTTGCGTAATTCTAATTGGCAATGGTGATTTCAATAGATTTAATATGGCTAAATGCGCTGTAATGTCTACTCCAGTCTGTCCCCAATGTCAGCGTTTGTGCCAGAACAGAAACACTGGATAGTTCGTATGCTTTTTGTTTCTTGAGATGAAACCTAATATAAATCTGTTGTTCTTAAATGACAAATACAGATATAAATACCGTAGCAGGCACCATATAGACTAGGTGTGTACATTAGGACTGAGATCCTGCAGGTAGAAAAAAAAATGATGCTCACGGGCACAGAAACGTATAGTTTCTGTTAAATTGTATAAACTGTAATAGTAGTTAAATTGCTTTCTGAGTCACATTCCTTAATGAAAGCCTCTTCAGGTATCCTGGTTTAGGAATTGACTAAAATTGTGATCAAATTGCTATATTGTTTTTTCTAGCAGCCGGTTGTAGGGCATAGTAGCAGGATCCACATGAAACAAATGCATACATGGGGCTTGAATGTTCTCTCTGTGCTTGGTGGGTTTCCTCCTGGTACTCCGGTTACCTCCCACAGTCCACAAAGACATACAGATTAGACTTCTTGACGTTCCCAAATTGGCCGCAGTGTATGAATGAGCGTGTGAGTGTGTATGTGAGCTACACATGTTGTTACTGAGCTGCCAGTGAACCAGACTCCCTCTGCCCTCTGGAGCTGTCTGACTCGTCCTGGTGCCCCGCTTCTGGTTGGAGATCTCGTCACATGGATGCCCCGTGTGGTCTCTTTGGGATGCGTCTGGTGCCTGGGGACGGTTTCACTCTACCATGAAGACGGTTCTGGCCTCGGCTGATGTCGACAGCTGTTTCTCTGAGGACTTGACTTGACTGCAGTCGCTTGATAGGACTGGAATTTCCTACAAGTCTACCTCAGCCTCCAATATCTAACTGGACTCCATATTAACATCAATTAACATCAACTGTTATACTGTACTGAACTGCCTGCCACCTAACACACAGTATGAATGCGGATCAATTCCTGCTATCCGTTATCACCCACATGAGGATGGGTTCCCTGTTGCGTCCAGTTCCTCTCAAGGTTTCTTTCTATTGCCATCTCAGGGACTTGCCACTGTCGTCCTCGGCTTGCTCATCAGGGACTATCTGACCATTTTGATTCATACATATTCACATTTCATACAAACTTAAATAATTCTTTTGATTGTGTAAAGCTGCTTTGCGACAATGACAATTGTTAAAAGCGCCATACAAATAAAATTGAATTGAATTGAATGTGTCTGTGCCCGGTGTTGGATTGGCATTCCTGTCCATTGTATCTAAGTTTTCTGGGATTGGCTCCAGGCCACCGAGACTCTGTATACAGGATAAAGTGGTATAGAAGATGAATAACTTTTTTATTAGCTGACATAGGTTGTTCAGTTTGCACATTTTAGTAGAGTACTGTTCCTCTGTACAAACTCAACATAGTCTCCATCACAACTGGTGCATTTAAGTCATCGTCACACCCAAGTCTTGAATCCTTGTTGAAAAAATGCCCTCTGTTGCAGGTGATGGTCTTCCATTGCGCCTCAAAATGGGTATGGAAATTAAAATGTGCACAGATGGATGAAGAAGTTTAAACAAGGGGAAGACCAATTAAAGTATTAAAGACAAACCATGCAATATGAGAGCATCAACTGTGACAAAAGACATTTTCAGAGAGGATTCGAGAGTTGGGTTCAAAAATGGTGCAAATGCATTTATTTGTGATGGAGGCTATGAAGAGTAGTACCTTTAGTAGTCCAGCGGAAGAGTTACTCTAAAAAAAAAAGTGCAATTTGAACCACATAATAATAAAAAAGGTGTGATGGAGACTTTTTTATTTGCTCTGGGGCGGCACGGTGGGGTAGTGGTTAGCACTGTCGCCTTGCACGTCCAGGGTCCGGGTTCGATTCCTGTCGCTGAGTGCCTGGAGTTTGCATGTTCTCCAAGTGCTCCGGTTTCCGCCCCAGCTTTACCAGGTTGCCATTGTTGGGCCCTTGAGCAAGGCCCTTAACCCCATCTGTATAATGGCTGACCCTGCGCTCTGACCCCAGTTACGCTGGGATATGCCAAGGAAGAAATGCCTTTCTATTCAACGTCTCAGTGCCTCGAGTTCCAGCATTTCTTCTAAGAAACAGTTGTTGAAGTGTGTAGACCTGAATCATGATCTGAAATATTTCAAAGATGTCTCACTTGCGTTTGCTGTTTTCCATTCCCTCGGCTTCTTGGTGGCAATAACTATCTAACTGCGACATTAATAATATTTGTGGCTTTGAGAATCCTGATCCGCAGCACCAGTGTAGGGATTTTTAGCTGACGAACCACTTTTTTTTTCTTTTTTTTTTTTTTTTTTTGCGCCAAGCTTTTTATTCTAGTCCAAGTGTGTCTGCCTGCCTGCCTGCCTCCCTTTGGCTGAAATCGTTAATTAAACAAACAAGAGCCAAAAAAGAGCAGTGATGAGTGCACGAGTGGGCGGGTCCTAACACGGCCACCTGATTAACACAAATCCTAATACTAATATTTTATGTTTATAATGATATATATTTTTAACTGTTGTATTGCTATTATTTTCTATTTCATTGTATGATTATTTTCTTCTCCTTTATGTAAAGCACTTTGCATTAGCATTGCGTATGAAATGTACAATATACAAATAAACTTGCCTTGCCTTGCCTAATTCCTATTTCTAATCGGGTCCCTTATTTCAGTTTCGATAATTAAAGGATGAAATCTTCTTTTGTCCAAGATCTTTTTCTAAAAGCATGCACTCGTTCCATCTTCACACCAAACAAGCTCTCGGATTCAAGATTGATTATAGCAGTTAATAGAGGAGGAATAAGAGGACTGGATTGGTTTGTTCTTATTTGGTGTCATTTTTATGTACGTGAGTATTTGTCATAATGAAACAGTTTGAAATAATTAAACAGTGTACTTCTAAGAGCCTGCATTCAACAAAAATGGAGGAGAGAGAGAGAGAGAGAGAGTCTTTTTGTTCCCGAGCCTGGTGATGCTGCTCAGGTGATGAATGAGATTATTGTGATAAGTGGGAATTTATGGCATCTTTTACTGTATATGTGGGTGTGACTGAAGGCTCTCTTTCTTTCTCTCTCATGTTTGTAGGGATCTTTCAGATTTTAAAATTTCAGAATTTAAAATATAATAAGCTGAAATATTCACTTCTGTATTTTTAAAATTTCTAATCATAAAAAGCAGCTTTCCAAAACTGATCTTATATTCTGTGTCATTAAGGGGATATTTGGCCAACACCCTGCCCCTCCCTACACACACACACATAGAACGATGATGATGCCTCTCCATCTTTCCCTTTCCCTCCATCTGCACTCAGGTGTGAATTGATTGGCTCGTGTGCCCTGAAACTCTAGGGACACCCAGTCAGGATAAAAATGCACGGAGGGCCACTCGTCTCCTTTGGAAACGCCTCGGCTTTGTTTCCATGGGGACTCAAAGCTGCAAACGGCGAAGGTGGAAGCGTTGCTTAAAATAGCGCGAGATCCACTACCACCATCGCACCACTAATCTCAGACGTGTTCACTGCTTCTCGATAAAATCATGTAAGAATTGTGAGTGTGGGATAATAATAATCATAATAATTATTATTAATTTTCAATCTATTCATCAAATAATAACAGCAGTTAGTCAAGTCATACTGTATAACATGGATTCATTTGTATTTCAGTCAAAATAGTGCTTGATTTTGATTAGCCAGACTTTCACTTGTTATATGCAGGGCTGGTGGCTTAAATATCAATGTGCTGAAAACAACCATGACATTTGATGCTGCTGAAGCGTGCTGTGGTGCTCATAGGTCAGGCAGGATGTGACTAAAAGATGCATCAAATATTCCATATGATACCACAAACCTGTCCGGAGCTCCTGAGTCTGGATCACCTGCAGCTTATTTCAGTTGGAGAAATCAATGCTCCGGTATATAACTAACAGTTAGAGTTGTTTCCGTTTGTCTGTGTGTGTGTGGTGTGTGTGTGTGTGTGTGTGTGTGTGTGTGTGTGTGTGTGTGTGTGTGTGTGTGTGTGCATGTATCCATACGTGACAGAAGGGTTTCAGCAGACCAAACGAGCCAGTCTAACCCACTTCAAATCTTTCTCCCTGCGATCATCTGAATAATTTTTTTTTTTGGCTCACATGATACTGCCATGAATTCAGGATGTGCCAAAAACCAAAGCCATCTGCTCTCTCTCTCTCTCTCTCTCTCTCTCTCTCTCTCTCTCTCTCTCTCTCTCTCTCTCTCTCTCTCTCTCTCACACACACACACACACACACACACACCCTTTCTCTGTTACTGAGAAAATTTTCATATATGTATCACCATAGATTCTGTTTTGTTTCTTTAGCTCTGTGTGTGTGTGTGTGTGTGCGTGTGTGTGTGTGTGTGTGTGTGTGTATGTGAGCACATAGCTAAGGTTTTAAGAACCGCATTTTTGGACCAACCACACCTTTATCCCAACGTCATCAGTGACCTGTTCTTCCTCAAGAAGTAAAAAGATTTTTACAACCAGGTTTTAAAAACAAACACATTATACAGCGATATAGCCAACATAAGCTGTGTGCTTACATACATGCTTTGGTAGGTAGAATAAAAATAACTTCCATAGCTAATATTTACTGAAAATACGTTGCAAAAATTGTTCAATACGTTTTTCCTAAATAAAATACGTCACAATATCGAGTGCATGTGGAGCATCCAGGATGTTACCACCGAAACGATTACAGATTCGCATGAGCACATTAATAAAATGAATGTTAGAGCTGCTGTTTTTTGTCTCAAAGTAAAATGAAACAGCACTTTGGAGAAATGTAGAACATTTGGAGAAAAATGGTGAAGGATCGAGTGTTCGAACTCTGCCTCAGGTCATGGCGTTTGCATGTTCTCCCTATGCTTGGTGGGTTTCCTCCAGGTACAACGGTTTCCTCCCAAAGTCTGTCTAAAATGCAGATTTATGTTTTTTATTTTATTTTTGTTGTTTTTTATGATCTTCACATTCATGCATATTTGCACATTCCCTGGACATTTCTATTTAAATTCGGTCAATTCCCACAACAGTTTCCATATTTACCATCTTTGTACAGCCATTGTCTATATTTTGTACAGCTTTGCTCTTCTATTTCTTTTTCCTACAGCTACGTTTTCTATATTTTATTCTTATTCTCTTCCATAATTTATTCATAATTGTGATTTTCCATTGTTATATTCTTATCTTGATTTTAAGGTCACGAGTTGTCGTATAAGCATTTCACTGCATGTCTCACGGTGTATGACTGTGTACAGTATGTGACAAATAAAATTTGAATTTGATTTGAAATTATTTGGCATTCTCAAATAGCCTGTCGGGATATAGGCTCCAGGCCCTTGCGACCTTGTACAGGATAAGCAGTATAGAAGGTGAATAGATAAATGAATGAATAAGTGAATGAAAAAAAAAAAACACTTCTACTATCCATATGTTCTATTTTATCATAAATATCAGAAACACTTTGTATGATGCACAAATAAGCATGTAATATTTTTTTTTACATTTACAGTATATTAAAATATTTAGGTTATTATAAAATATTAATATGTAATATGTTTTTAATTATTTTAATCCTAACTGATGCAATTATTTTAAACCTAACTAGATTCTGACTTCTTGAACAAACCATGTCGGAAGATGTATCTCATGGTCATGGAAAAGACATTTCAGTGTTTCAGAAGAGTCAAATTATTGCCTGCATCGAGCAAAGAACAGAACAAAGGAGATGGCTGAAGCTACTGGAATTGGATCCAACTCATTATTAGAAACTAGAACTGTAGTGCCGGACTGTCAACTTCACAGAAGAAAAAAGTGACCACAAGCAGATCACTTGGACACTTGATGAAGTTGCATCATACTAAAAAATGAAATCACAGCTACATGTATTACTGAAAGTAAGAGGATTTCCACATGCACAATGTGACAAGAACTCACAGGATTGTCGCCATAGTGAGGCTTATTAGGAAAAAGGCTTGAATTTACTGGGGAGCATAAAGATCGGACTTTGGAGCAAATGTAAAGAGGTGATGTGGCCTGATGAGTTCAGACTGACCCTATTCCAGAGTGATGGGTGGATCAGGGTAAGAATGGAAGCGCGTGGATTTGTTCTATTCTGATGGGACGAGTACATTACTGTATATTCCACAGCAACGATATCAAGATTCATATTCACTCACGTTCACTCAAAGTCCTGACCTTAACCCTATTCAAAGTCTTTGGAACCTTGGACACTTTGTGGAGTAGTTTGATTCGCCCTTCATCAGTATAAGATCTATAGAATAACATTTATTTCTCTGGACAGAAATAAATGTTGTCATGTTGCATAGGATTGTTGAAACAATGCATCAGTGAACGTGCGCCATTAGCAAAGTTAAAGCCGGGCCGTTAAAGTTAAGAATAACTTATATTCATTGGATTCATTTGTATTATTGTATTATTCATTTAAGCCAGGCATTGTATATGATTTAGTGGTTGTTCATGGAATGGCCCTAAGGATTAATTAATGTATTAAATAATCAGTAATAAGTGCATTAGACGAAGATTGATAGTTAATCTGTAGCTGTAGTGATTTTAGAAATATATAAAATATACAGTATATCCGGCCAATATATACAGTATATTGTTGCAAAACAAGCCAGTTTGGTGTAATAAGGGGAATCAGCCAGCAGATGGCACCATAGTAAAACAAACCAGGGTGCATGCTGCACTGAAGCTCCCTGACAGACCAGTTTGTTTTTGTTGCACTGATATCACAGTTTTATTATTTAACTGTTGGTGTCACTTTGCATCATTCCTGAAAAGGCTTTGTTAAAAATGTATTAAACAATAAACAATTCATTTACTATTAGCCTAACGTTCTGTAAATGTTCATTTTATGTCTGCTTGTCCGTTTCATGAGCGGCCTTGTTTTTATTTAAATGTGTTTATTAATCATTATTCAGACTGTAGAGTGTAGAATGCATTCATCACACAAAGAATGGACGAGTGCTATAGATGCGGCGGTACACACGTACTACGCACGCAGGCAGCCGTCACCCCACACACGCTCTCTTTGATGTGGCTCTTTAATCTATCAGAGGAGCATCCCAGATCCTGTACGTGTGCTGGGATTTTACAAGCTTGTTTTGACTTGATGTGGAGGTAGACGGCACCATTTTCTCCTCCTGACGGGTGGGAAGGAAATGTGATGGGGGTTGATGTGCTATGGATGGTTGCTTTTAATATTTCATCTCCCTCCCCCCCACCTCCCCTCTGGTCTTCGCACATGGTTGAATCCGTTTGTCCCGGCGAGTGGGTACAGTGTGGAAGTCAGGAATGTGATTGGTCGCATCATCATGTTTTTTCTCATGACTGTTCATGTAGTGCTGAAGCGGGGCCGTGTGGACCCACGGGGATGGGTCACCCCCTCGTTCTGCCTTTCAGGATTACTTATTGACCGTCTCTCATCTCTATACACCGTCCATTATCTTACACACTTGGCGTCACCTACAGTATGTATGCTTTTAACTAGAGAGAGACGAGACTGATCTGGACTAGTCTATTCAGAGAACTGTCGTGGGAGGAGGACTACAGCTTCTCTCTCTCTCTCTCTCTCTCTGGTTTACTTCTGATTATCCTATACCCCTCCCTTCTTGCATTGTTTCTCTCACATCCACGCTGTCACCTGTGTTGGATGCTGCTACCCAGAGTGAGGAGGCTGAGCTTGAGTCTGGACTAGTCTGTTCTGAGAGCTCTTGGATCTGACTGCGCTTGTGCAGAGACAGCAGGTGCTCCTTCTCTGCCCTTGGGCAGGAGACTCGCCTGCCATTTGGCAATCGGACTCCTGTCCTGTCAACTTATCTTTTTCGTCTTCCTGTGGACAACCTGTATCCATCATGGCGCACGCGGCGGCGCACCTCAAAAAGGCCCGTTTGGAGATGGAGCAGGCTGACACAAAGGTGCTGGAAAAGGCACGTGAGAGAAGGAGACGCTCCAGAGAACGGGCTGAGCGCAAACGCAAGGTACGCCACACGGCAGACCGGCTTTCTTTTCTCCCCCCCATCCCACCTCCATCAGCAACATGGGCACTGATGCTTCCTAGAGTCCTAGAATTTCATACCACCCTTACCATGTCACTACCAGTTAAATCCGCCACAATACATCTATGTTTTTTTTTATTTCTTCCTTGAAAATCCAGAAATTTCCAGGATTCTTACATCAATTCCATATTCCTTTTTTACTTTCCCATTTACCTCCATATTTTCTCAGCCTTCAATCATGTATACCTTCTTATGTAGCCCTTACAGGAAACCTTCCCTCTGATGTATCTGTTTTTTTTTTCAATGCATCAGGATGTTATATTGAACCAACCAAGTACAGATACCTTCCTCATACCAATATTCGGTTCACTCCTCCTTATGTATTCATATGATAACATCCAGTTCTTGCCAGTTTATATGCATGCACACACACACACATATATATATATATATATATATATATTTATGCTTTAAGACACCGTTCCTCTGGCTTACACTGTAGCATCCTTTGAGCACCTCTTTGCTAAAAACCGACCGCATTCAGCATGTTGTCAGCGTCTTGTCTTGCTTCATTAATCTTCTCATAACATGGTGACCGGTGTCACACCGAGCCTGGTATGAGTCCTACTGCAGCATCACATATTCGTGCAGTACATTTGCTGCTATGCGACTGTGTATTTGGGCATCTCTGATTGTACACAGGAGCGTGAGATCAAGGGCATGTCTTAAAGAAGCAGTGAAATGCAGCGCGGCTAACGCTGCATTGCTAATACTTGATGAAAGGCTGTTTGTATGGAGATGGCTTAGAGAAAGAGAGAGAGATTTACAGTGCTTCCCATATGATCACTCTGCCATGCTTTGTTTCCAAGGAGATTGATCAGCGTTTCAAAATCGTCTCTCGAGAAGCTCGTTTGTGTGTTTATGGGGGGGGGGGGGTGGGAAAGGTGTCATGGTTTTCGATCTGCATTAATGGAAGCCACCCATAAAATCTCAACAAATGTTTCCTGCAGTTTTATTGAATTAGTTTGTGTCTGTTATTTGCTGAGGACGTTGTTGCTTAAATGACTATAATTGTGAACTGTGAAAAAAAAAAAAACAAGCTGGAGAAATGACTATTTACTCGCACAGAGATTGAGAGTTATGTAACAGCGATATTTTGCGGCAGTTCGACAGAAGCTTCAAATGGCAGGTTGCAGAGACAAACATAAGACAATGACGCAAAACAACTTATTCACACACTTTATCATATAAAGAAACAAGGAGGTATGATTAAGCGCAGTGATTCAGTACTCCTTCAGTACTCGGTTTACCGTGTCATCGCCTAGTAAACAAACCAAACATTATGATGAGCTTTGTTACTTTTGTAGTGCTGCAGGATAAAATGTTGTAGGTTGATTTCGGAGTTTGCTGATGATTCCGGCTGTACTGTACATTACTAAGCTCCCTGGACAAAAACAAAACAGGTGACATCCATCAGTCTTACTGTTGAAATGCCAGTTGTTTGTGCATCTGGATGATACTGAATTGCCAGATACTGTGAAACAGCTCTGAACCAGCACTGTTGGGTAAACTGAGTTTAATTGTGGTCTAATTAAATGACTTTATTGGGAAACATTAAACACGTAAACTACTAAAAACCTCAATTTGAAAAGGATGAAGGATGAAGTTTCTGGTCAATTAAACGACTAGCTAATGACTAGCGTTCGTATTGCAAGCCACATCGTTCAATTCCAATCATGGTTTGCATGTCATGATATACATTCATATTTACAAGTGATTTTTATCTGAGTCTAATGTGGACGCGTCTGTCCTCTGAAACGGCACACATGCAGACAATGATACATCTTGAGGAAAACATGTCATATGTATGCGACAACTCATTCATTTTAAATAGTGGATGCCCTTATAGCAAAAATATGTCATCTGCAGGATGTCAAGCAGTCGTTGTATTTGTAGAGGTCCAGAGGAAGGAACAAAGCCTTTAGCTGTTTTAGCAGCTATTGCTAGCCCTGCTGTGAAATCGCTGTGCTGCCACTGCCAATGGACGTCAGCAAGCGTCCCACGCAAAAAGCTGCATGACCATTACCATGTATCGGATATGTATCTGATCTAGGGGCTCATATCAATGTGAATCAGATCCAATCTGAAAAAGATTTGTGCATTCTGGCAACCTTAAAAAAAATCAGATCTGCATCACTCACTCGGTCACTCACTCACTCATTGTAAATTGTATTAAACAGCTTTATCCTGTATACAGGTGGCCTGGAGCCTATCCCAGGGGATTTAGGGCATGAGGGGGGGATGCACTCTGGACAGGGTGCCAATCCATCGCAGGGCACACATATTGTACACGTAAACACATGATCATATGAAGATTCATATACTATGGACAATTTAGGAATGCGAATTAGCCTAATCTGCATGTCTTTGGACTGTGGGAGGAAACCGGAGTACCAGGAGGAAACCCACCAAGCACATGCAGGAGAACATGCAAACTCCATGCACACAGACCCGAGGCAGGAATCCAACCACAAACCGCTTATCTGTGTCACATTAAGGTATAAAAATCGGATTTGAATCATTTAGTAATGTGAACGCAGCCTAAGCCTTAGAACTAAAAGAACAGCCCGAGATTTTTTATAAAGATGATTTAAGCCCCAAGTAGCACATATAAAATATGTATGTAGTTTCAATGATGATTACCTGTTAATCTTATAGAAGCAAATATGGAGTGCACAAATGTACTTTAACTGCGTTAAATTTAGCATTGTTATGTCTGGAAAAACAGCCTGGGTTAAAATGTATTCATATACAGTACAGTATTTATTTACCTTTGCGGGTGTGTTGTGTCTAGGCCGGATATTGTTTAGAGTTTGTGCTCAGGTCGACATAATCCATACTCTTTTGATTTAAAAAGTAAGGACTGCAGTCGGAGACAGATAATCACTTCCCTACTTCTCCTTTGTTTTCTTTCTTTTTCTTTTTTTTTCAAGTTTTGAAGTGCTCTAGACTCTCCATGAATCTTATATGAGAATCTGGAACACGAGCTCACACATTATAGATGAAGACTGCAAAGCGAGGAGCCATTTTAATGCTTGAAGCAAATAAATGAGATTTCTTGCTTTTGCTAACCTTCATGTCCTTCTGTGTGGACTGCTCCTGTTATTTATAAATCTGCTATGTAACTGGCAAGCATGGAGGACCTGCGTGGTTCTAGTCTCTCCCTAGTGGATACAGCAAAGTTCTCCAAACTAGGTTTAATGCTGTTGAAGGAATTAACACCCATTTGAACAGTTAAATATTTTGCTGAACAGATTCCAGACATGAAACATCAAAATCCAAGCATCCGTATTGTAAACAGTACATTCTACTTGAAAAAAAAAAAATAATAATAATTTACCTGACTCTTTGGTGGTTCGGACATGATTATATTTGGACTATATACACTTCCTCCAGGTACTCTGGTTCTCCCCCCACAGTCCTAAGACATGCAGATTAGACTAGTTAGCATTCCCAAATTGGCCGTAGTGTGTGAACGTGCGTGTGAATGTTGACTTCAGTCCTACCACGGTTGTAAAAATGGGAATAAATACTATGATCACTATTGGCCTCCACGGTCTCTTCTTGGACTACAGAGTTCCTAGATGGATGGATGGATGGATGGATTGATACACATTACAAACAAGAAAATATCCCTGACACCATTATACCACCAGCATTATTTTATACAAAGCAGAATGGATCCCTGCTTTCATGTTGTTTTCACCAAATTCTGACCCTACATTACTATCTGAATGTCACACCAGAAACCCAGTCTCATCATACAGGCAGTGTTTTTGCAATCTTATATTGTATAATTTTGGTGAGCCCATGCAAATTGTAGCCTCAGTTTCCCCATTCTTTAGCTGACAGGAGTGGCACCTAGTGTGATGTTCTGCTGCTGTAGCTCATCTGCTTCAAGGTTTGACATGTGTGTGCAGAGATGCTCTGTGGCATACCTCCGGTGTAATGAGATGCTACTGTTGCCTTTCTATCAGCTGGAACCAGTCTGGCCGTTCTCCTCTGACCTCTTGCATCAACAAGGCATATAAACCCAGAGAACTCCCGCTCACTGGATATTTTCTCTATAAACCCTAGAGATTGTTTGTGGAAATCCCCGGAGATCATCAGTTTCGGAAATGCTCACACCAGCACTTCTGGCACCAACAACCATGGCCTTTAGATTCACTTAAATTATCTTTTTTTTTTTTTTTTTTTACCCATTCTGATGCTCGACTTAAATTACAGCAAACCATCTTGAATCTCTCTCTCTAGATAAGGACAATATAGACAGACACCTACTGTTAATGAATTTGTCAGCGAACGGCCTAAATCCACAGGATCAAGAGCAGGAACAACTGGAGTTGTGTATGTTTAAGGTTATTTGGGTCAATGTCCTATTCCATTGTTGAGTGCTGGTGCACACGTAGATGGAAACACATTCACATGCCCTAATGGTGTTTCTTTCATCATAATAATGAAGCCATAAAAATATTCCAAAAGGAAATACAAAATATATATTTTAGCATATCTGGTAGGTTATAGGTGGTAGAGTTGCATATTGGGTAGCACTATGGTCTTGCACATCCAGGTTTGAGGGTTCCTTGGGTCTGAGTGCCTGGAGTTTGCAATGCTTGGTGGGTTTCCTCCGAATGCTAATGTTTCCTCCCACAGTCCAAACACATGCAGAGTAGGCTTATTGGCATTTCCAATTTGACTGTAGAGGATTGTACACTGCGATGGACTGGGACCCCATCCAGGATGTACCCTGCCTCGTACCACGAGTCCCCAGGGATAGGCTCCAGGTTTTCCGAGACCCTGACCAGGATAAGAGAGAATGAATAAGAAGACTCAAATTTCAATCTGAATGCTATGAAGCAGTTGATAAAACCAAGAGATCAGCCAAGCACACAGTCACAGAGAAAAAGGAACATGTACTTGCTAAGTCATAATTTATTCACAACAATGGTTTTCACCAGTTCTTTCATTTCCCTTCTTTTGTGTTGCCAATTTTTCCTTTTATTATCGCAACTATAACATAATTTTATTAATGTGTTTAGAATATCAGGTGTTTCCTCTTCTTTAACATACTGTATGTGATGGAGTCAGGTCATGTTTAGGTTTTCGATTTTACATGCGTCTTTGCTAATCAACCCACCTCAGTCATATCCAGGCGAACACATGAGCACAAAATGTGTTACGGTACGAGCGACTGAATTATCCTGCTGCTCAGAAGGATCCTGTGCTATGAGGGGGGTAGAGCTGCAGTATACTGTATGTACTTTAGATTCTAAATCAACCGACTTAAAAATCCTCCACATCTGGCTCTGTGGACTGGGCTGATAATCCAGCCTTTTTCATTCTATGTGAACACCCTTGCAATCCATTTATGCCTCTGACAGTAATCTGGAGAGTGTTATGCAAAACAGCAATCTGTGCATTTGTGCACTCTGTACAGAATATTCAGTATATAGTCTGAAAAGTAATTATTGGACTTTGCAATATTTAATATAAACTCTGACTTATTTCATAATTCATCAAATACGCTTGAATTGTATTTTGCAGATTTATGATTTCGGCTAAATGTGTCTCACATGAATTAATGCTAATTAATTACAGACTGTAATCTACTACTGTACTTACTCTAATTAGTTAAACCTTGTATTATATCCATTAAAAAGGTTTGATTTTAAGGAAATCCTTGTCTGGTGGAATCAATAACAAATCATTTAATATTTTATCAGTGCCAAGCTAGTATTTCTCCCTTCGGTAAACATCTCTTTAAAGGTTTGCAGCTCGATTTATTTGGGTTGTACAATGCATTAGAGTGCCTGATGTGTGCCGCTTAACTAATCTTCTTCCACCATGCTACTGTATAGCAAGCCGGTATACTGTATGCAGTGCAATAAAGATTAAATGCTGAAAACAGAGAAAACACACATACACGCGCGCACACACATACCAAGCTTGCCAATAAACTCTTGCAGTCCAGCTGTCCGAGTTGCTATGGTAACATAGCCCCTGACTCCTTTTTTTCCCCATCCTTACTCAGTGCAATCGTGTAGCCACTGTAAATGATGAGGACTGCGGTACTCTTTGAGGTGTTTAAGCTAGTCAAGACAAGAATTTATAGTTTGAAGTGATTACATTTGTGTCAAAGATATAAATAGTCCTTTGTAGACATAGACTAACTTACAGTAAGACGCGTACTGCCTCTTGCTTACAAAACCATATGAGGGTCTCCAATGTACTGTATTTGTGTTTGATAGCATTAACATAGAATATGATTTAGAGATTTTGATTTAGGGTAATTACACTATGCCTTTGATGATTACTGTATGTTGCTAAACACTTGTGAAATTTTAGCTGTTAAGACATTGTTACAGAATTATTTATTTATTTATTTATTGAAGATTAAACTTTCATTTAGTGCCCCAACCCCACTATGCCTGGCATGTGGTTTATCACAGATTAGATATGTTTGTCTTCTGCACCTATCAAAGGATTAAAGCATGCAATTTGATTGTAGTGGGGGTAAACATGAAAAAAAAATCTGCTCTCAGAATGAAATATTGAGTAATTAAAAGAGGGGTCATTAAGGTCATTTGGGAGATACATTTGAGTTGCATTACAGAAAGGTATTTTATAGGTATTTTATACACACGTGGACAAAATTGTTGGTACCCTTCGATCAATGAAAGAAAAACTCACAATGGTCACAGAAATAATTTTAATCTGACAAAAGTAAAAATTTAAAAAAAATTCTATGAATGTTAACCAATAAAAGTCAGACATTGCTTTTCAACCATGCTTCAACAGAATTATTTTAAAAAATAAACTCATGGAACAGGCCTGGACAAAAATGATGGTACCCCTAGAAAATACTGAAAATAATGTGACCAAAGGGACATGTTAATTCAAGGTGTGTCCACTAATTAGCATCACAGGTGTCTACAATCTTGTAATCAGTCAGTGGGCCTATATATAGGGCTCCAGGTAGTCACTGTGTTGTTTGGTGACATGGTATGTACCACACTCAACATGGACCAGAGGAAGCGAAGGAAAGAGTTGTCTCAGGAGATTCGAAAGAAAATTATAGACAAGCATGTTAAAGGTAAAGGCTATAAGACCATTTCCAAGCAGCTAGATGTTCCTGTGACTACAGTTGCACATATTATTCAGAAATTTAAGATCCATGGGACTGTAGCCAACCTCCCTGGACGTGGCCGCAGGAGGAAAATTGATGACAAATCAAAGAGACGGATAATCTGAATGGTAACAAAAGAGCCCAAAAAGACTTCTAAAGAGATCCAAGGTGAACTTCATGCTCACGGAACATCAGTGTCAGATCGCACCATCCGTCGTTGTTTGAGCCAAAGTGGACTACATGGGAGATGACCAAGGAGGACACCATTGTTGAAAACAAATCATAAAAAAGCCAGACTGGAATATGCCAAACTACATGTTGACAAGCCACAAAGCTTCTGGGAGAATGTCCTATGGACAAATGGAACTTTTTGCCAAGGCACATCAGCTCTATGTTCACAGATGGAAAAATGAAGCATATCAAGAAAAGAACACTGTCCCTACTGTGAAACATGGAGGAGGCTCTGTTATGTTCTGGGGCTGCTTTGCTGCATCTGGCACAGGGTGTCTTGAATCTGTGCAGGGTACAATGAAATCTCAAGACTATCAAGGGATTCTAGAGAGAAATGTGCTGGCCAGTGTCAGAAAGCTGGGTCTCAGTCGCAGGTCATGGGTCTTGCAACAGGACAATGACCCAAAACACAGCTAAAAACACCCAAGAATGGCTAAGAGGAAAACATTGGACTATTCTAAAGTGGCCTTCTATGAGCCCTGACCTCAATCCTATTGAGCATCTTTGGAAGGAGCTGAAACATGCTGTCTGGAAAAGGCACCTTTCAAACCGGAAACAACTGGAGCAGCTTCCTCATGAGGAATGGGTCAAAATACCTGCAGAGAGGTGCAGAAGTCTCATTGACAGTTACAGGAATCGTTTGATTGCAGTGATTGCCTCAAAAGGATGTGCAACAAACTATTAAATTAGGGGTACCATCATTTTTGTCCAGGCCTGTTCCATGAGATCATTTTTTAAAATAATTTCGTTGAAGCATGGTTTAAAAGCAATGTCTGACTTTCACTGGTTAACATTCATAGAATTCTTATTTATTATTACTTTTGTCAGATTAAAGTTATTTCTGTGACCATTGTGAGTTTTTCTTCCATTGACCGAAGGGTACCAACAATTTTGTCCACGTATGTGTGTGTGTATATATATATATATATATATATATAATTTGTGTGTGGTGTGTGTTGTCATTCAAACACTACTGGTATACCCACCAACCATGAACACAGACCTGAGTCGGGAATTGAACCCCGACCCTGGAGGTACTGTATATGGCAACATGCTAACCATTAAGCCACTGTGTCGTACATGTGTACATGTACAGTACTTTGCAAAATCTTGAGGCAGCCCTAATTTCTTAAAATGTTGCTTCCATAGAGCCAGACGTTCTTGTATTTTTAATGTAGTCTTGAAAAATATTTCTCCAGGCTTCCTGGAGGACTTATTTGGCTCTCATTTTTTTTGGCTCTCATTTTCAGTGTAGTCCCTGTACCTGACCAGTTTCTAAGGAATGTTTTTTTGTTTGTTAAGCCACGCAATGGCCTATAACTCATTCAAGCATAAAAAGTATGCTAAATGCTGAGTGGTTGGAACAGACGAAAGGGAAAATGAGATTGCTGTTACGGTTGTTAAATAAACAACCAGTTTTTAAATAGCATCTTCAGGCATTTTAGAGCCTGTCATAGTAAAACATTTGTTCCCACTGTATTTTGTTCCCAAATGTAATGAAATTTAACTTGAAGAAATGAGTGGTGGCTCAGTTGTCTTGCTGTTTCCGAGTTTTCTTGTTTAGGAAACTGTGACTGCATCAAGCATGTACGAATGAATAGTTAACGTGGTCTCCTGTTGCTCCGGCACTGGTCTACAAGTCTGGAACAGTTCACCAGCACACTTTTTTCTTTACTTCAGGTGTGGATTAGACCTCAGCCCAGTATCCTATTTATGATAAGACAATGTAATGCTGTGTCATGTTTTTCTGACTTCCAGTTCTGTGTTTGTAAGGAGAATTGGGACATTTAACTCTGCCTCCCACACAGCAGTGTGCTGTAGCTTTGATAAATCATACCACATCTCGCGGGACAACTTTATGGCTTAGAGATAAGTAGAGTCGCTCACTGGGTCAAAATCTAAATGAATTACAAATTATTGATCATGAGAGTAGGATCAATAGATTTGTTGGGGTTTGTTTTTTGGATCCTCCTGAATTAATATACTACTGCTAGCACAATATATCGTAACATAACCCGGGTAATGTGAACACTACCCAGTCGGTATTTAATTTTACTTTTACTAGTGCCGAGGGATTTAAGTGGGCTTATGGGGAGTTATACAGTATAGTATACCCAGGCCGCCTACTAGAGGCTATTGAGTAGGAGTAATATAGTCATAGTACAAGGTAGACCAAAAGTCTCCATACATATGGGAAATTAACACAATGAAGCACAAATGCATATGCATAACACAACATTTATAACACATGTGCATCATGAGTGGGGGAGATGATTAGAAGTGTGTCCCATTTACAATGAGAACTTTGATTCATCAGCTTCAAATCCTACACATATCTGCTGATTAGTTGTTGCACTGAATGTACATATTTCAGTGTTGTACTGTACCGTATGTGAATTTCTTCTAAATTTCGAATGCACGCAAATTCAGTGATGCTATTATAAAAATGTAGTCATTTCACTACAAAGAAAGCAGTCCAAAGAGAAATCCATGAAAGAAAACAAATAAACCAAAAGAGATAAAAATCAGAACAGGAATGGCTCTCTATGAAAGAGGAAGTGTGTGTGTGTGTGTGTGTTATCTATGGTGGCCAACACACTGTAATTACTGGAACATTTAGCACACGCTGTGATCAGGAGATGCTCTTTCACGGCTTAGTCATCGTTTCGTCATTTTCAGCTCTCCATGAGCTTTGCCTGGTATGGAGTTTGCTGAGCATAATCAAATGTAAAGTTTGTAAAGTGTAAAGTCACACTTTACAAAAATGTAAAGTCACACTTTGCACATTTTACATGTGATTTATCAGAGTTAGCAGGAGTAGCTCAGAGGTTAAGTCCTGGGTTCAAACCACAACCACCAAGCTGCTACTGTTGGGCCCTTGAGCAAGATTCTTAATGCTCAGATGTACAGTACAGTATAATGAGATAATAAATGTAAGTCACTCTGAGTAAGGGTGTCTGCTAAATGCTATAATGTAAATGTAGTAGTGTAACTAAAACTCCTGTAAATCTGGTGGGGATTCTGTGAAAATGTTTATATGCCACATGCAAAGTTTAACAAAATGTGCTTAGTATGTACAGTACATTAAAACAATAATGCTTTACTTTCCATATTACCAGGTACACATCTAGGCATGATTTGTACCCGAGGCCTAAGTTGTACCTGTTGCCATGGTATTGTTGTAGTGATTTAATGTACATGTATATGAGCTCCCACCTTCACACCAGTCGCCGTGTACTCCTGTACACTTTCTAGTTCCAAACATACCACTGATACTCCACTCACATGCGTAGCTAGTGGGTGTAAAAATAGCTGAGGCTCAAATGAACAGTGAAGACGCCAGCAGTAGATGGTTCTTTCTGTTTATGGAAGAAGCTGAATGTCACTCTAGCAAATAAACAAGAGAGTAAAGTGGCATGGTGCTCCTAGTAAGACACAAGACTGAAGCTTAAGGAAGATTCTTTTAGTATTAGTAAGTTTCCACTTTGATTGAAACTTGTAATGAGATGAAATTCAATCATAGTTGCCATGGGCAACAGAGCAATGCATAAAATGCCCAGAGAAACGGAGGAAAATCCAGAACGGAGTAATCCTACTTTCAATACTGATGGTTCGAATCAGAGCTGGAGCACCGAACCCTCGGTAAGAATCTGCAGATTTGCATCTTCCTGACGTTTTACTTTGTCGTTTTGAAGCTGTAGTTGGAATCATATTGTTACACTTTCCCACTTGGACCTTAAACTCAGATGCACACACAGTAACAAATCTTTATGCGTTTAACAACGACTTCTTTCTGAGTTTATCTATAGCATGACAGGTTTTCCCAATAACGTGCGGATATGTTTTATGGCTGTTCTATTCCAATGATTTTTTTTACCAGCCTCTGTGAATTGGTTACATGACCGAACAGCTGATCAGATCCAGGCACGTCATATTTACTGATGGAAATTTCCAAAGTGAAACCGCAGTGTATGGATTGAATGATCTGGCTGTAGATTTCTGCAAGACTGCAGCTTTCACACTTCGGGAATCACAAAGTGTCCAATAGTTTGCTTCGATACGGTGCTACAGTTCACAGTTCAGCTGTTTTGAAATGTTACAGTAGAGGAGTGAAGTGTCTGGTAATCATAACACTGAACAAGAAAAATAATTGGTACGAAACTCACTACTTGCTAACACAGGCCATCATGGGGTCTTTGAGAAATCTTGACAGCTGTATTAGAGTATCAGAGACGTTTGGAAGAGGATACTTTCTGGATACTAGGCCACAAATGGATCTTATCTCTGATTTATTTATTTTCAATTTTTGCCATTATATACTTAACTGACGTTTAACCATAAGATACCTGGGTACAGTTTTATGAGAAACGAATTACCACTAACTAACTAACTAACTAATTAAATAAATAAGAGGTGAGGGGAAAAATAGCTATATACAGTAGATGCACCATATTCCTACATGACATATAGTTTTCTATTCTCAGGACAGAACTCAGTCTGACCATATGGAAGTGATCTGACTAAACCGCGGTAGAGAGAGAGGAAGTGTGTTTTATGGTACTTTGTTGCTTATTTTCGTGCTTTAGGAAGTGTGAGTTGCTTGGCTGAGAAGAGTAGGATGTTTCGATATAGATTATAGTTGTACTATTATTTGTTCCTTATGAATAATTCTGAATAATTCTAATCCTCTTAGGGCATTGCTTAAATACTTATCTGTGGGCTGTTCATACTGTATATTACGATTATATAATACGATTAAGCACAATTTTAATATACTCAGATTTTCTTGTATGATAAACATGCATTGCTGGAATAGACGCATGCATTTGACGAACTGGTTAGAGGAAACAGATTATGCAATTTTTAATATCTTAAACATGAACATTTAACACAAGTTGAATACAAAACTCCTGAATGGGACCGGCACTGCATGTAGAGGCTGGGTAGTATGGGGTGTGGCAAACCCACTGACGGCAGGGCTAGAACCCAGATCAGGAAATCAGCTAGAGCCTTAGCCACCTGAGTCACCACTCTTGCTGCTAATGTATTCTTGTTAAAAGAGTTTCTCTTGAACGTAACTCAAGCACACGACTTTGGTTTTATCCAAACTTCCATCTAAAAGCTTTTTATAATTCAACTTACCATTCAAGGCACTTGGTGATGTTTGCTGAGTCATGTTATTATCTGCGTTAGCTTAATCACATGTTAATGCGCTAATATTGACAGCCCTAGTAAATTCCTTTGCAAACTGAACATGAGATACAAAAAAAATACAAAAATACACCCTTGTTAGCAGGGTAGGGAGATACATTTATTCTGTTACATTTACTTAAGTAACTTTTTGAGAAAAAAAAACATGTATTTCTGTGAGTAGTTTTGCTGCACCATACTTTTTACTTTTACTTGTGTAGATTTGTGAAGTATAAATACTACTCTTACTCCTCTACATTCGGCTGCACTTGTCTTGTTACTTTTCCAAATGTTTGTTTTACATATTAGTTCTTTATTTTTGTCAGAGAAATGCAGCCAGTAGCTCTACCACATGACTGTGTTTCAATCAGATGTAGCAACAACAATCACATGACTCCGTTTGACCAATCAGCCGCAGTAGACGCATGCATTTGACGAACGTTTGACTAGATTGCACTAAGTTTTTTTTTTTTGTAGTTTTGTTTGTAGACTCAGTTTCCCAGAATGAGATGAGAGTGCACACCTGAACCGAGGTAGCTCATTAGAACTTTCTATAAATAGCTGTTTGTTCTGGGAAACTGGGTCGAGCATTAGTAATGTCATGTGGGCATTTGTTTTAGTTGAAGTTATGTTATGTAACCTCTGTTTGAAGAAGGCTCTAGTTTTGTTATGTTTATGTTCTGTCTCCAGTAGGTTTAGCCTCTAGTATGGATTAGCCTCTTGTGTGTTCGTTTTCCATTTAGGTCCAGTTACTAACCCTCTTAGTTACTAACCCGGTTAGGTCATCATCTGTTTCTACAATAACCAATTTAGATACTAACCCGACTAACTACTAACCCGATCACTTTCAATCACTAGTCTCTCCCCCTTTCTAGTCTCTCCCCATCTTTAGGCTTGCATCTGGTCTTGTCTCGTCTCTCGTCTCGTCTCGTCTCTGTTTAGTTCCATGTCTCTTTGTTTTGCTAAAGAGCCTGTGCTCTTTGTCTAAGTTTGTTTGTTTGGTTTTGTTTAATAAAAAGACTATTTTATGAGAAACGCTCTGCGCCTATGCCTGCCTTTTGTAAGCCCAACATCAGCCAGTATAACCATCAGATGTGATGATGTTACCTACAGTAGGTATTAATTTCAAAAGCTTTCTTGTGGAAAAGGTGAGATTAGGGCCTTTGTGTTTCTTGTTTCTTAATTTGACGTTTTGTAAAAATATTTAGTTTTGTAAAGATAAAATGGCCTAATTTCAACCCCTTTCTAAAAAAAAAAAAGGAAGAGTTTGAGATAATTAAGAGCCATGCTTAGCGGCAGACTGGTGCTGCTAGGGGTTGACCTCCTGACCTACTGCTCAGTAACCCAGAGTTTTAAACGACGAGCCACCACTTGTCTCAGAGCTTTTTAGAGCGTCTGAATTCTTTTAAATGTAATTGCAAAAACTGTCTTGGAGGATGGTTGGGGTCAGAGAAAACTCGCAGGGCCACAGGACCTCCAATTTCATTCCTGAAGCCACAAACTATTAGCACTGACTGACTGCATGCGGGTGCCATTTCATATGCTAATCCAATATGCTACCTTTAAATCTCCTTTCTTTTAGACCTTGTTATTGTCCAAAGACATGGTAAAAGAAGTGAGTGCCAGCTTCCCTGCTCATTCTAAAAGCCAAACTGTGTTTCAGCCTTCTGGCTGTGATGAATGGTGACCAGATATATTGTCCCCTCATCACACCGTGTGTCCTTGGGGTTGGGGTTATTGCTGAAGAGATGAAATGAAATCACGCCACGTGGTTGAGTGGTATAAATCAAACCAGGACAATCAACTGATCCTTAGCCAGACTGCTTCATCAGGAGCTCTTTAGAAGTATGTGTTCGGTGTGTATTGCATACTGAGTATTTTTCCAGTATAAGATGATGACTACTGATTGAATAATTTGCTTAATTCTTAAAAACTAATCCTTGTCCATTGGGAATTTTAGTTTGAAAATCCTTTGTCACAAAAAATGATGGTCTCCCACTGTGCTACAGAATGTGTATTGAGATGACACCACTGACAAGAACAATGTGCACAGATGGATGGGAAGTTTAAAGAAGGGTAAACCTGCACTGAATACAAACCACACAGTGGGAGACCATCAACTGTGACAATGGTTTCAGTGATGCATCACTTGTGATTGAGACTATTGGACAGAGGTCAGAGTTACTCTACCAACCATGTACAATTTTAATAACCTATGTCACTTAATTAAAAAAGCTATTCCCACTCCCCCCCCCCCCCCCCCCTTTTTTTTCAGCCCTTGTAATTATGCATGTCAATAATACATAAATTGTTTAGCAGTTCTATTGGGTAAAAAAACATTGTTTAGCTTTTTACAAGCTAATTGATTTAAATAGCTTTCCTGCCCGCTGCCTGGCACTGCATGACATCAGTATTTAAGACTAACTGTTCACTTGCGACCATGTTCAATTTTTATACTCACTATTTAACCAAAGAAGTACGGGAATGTTTTTTTTTTCTTTCTTTTTCTGGCAGGAAAGCAGGAAATCCAGGAAAGCTGATAATGTTGGAAAACTTAGAGACATTATGCTTCTATTGTTTCTATGCTTACAGTCTATGATATTACTTTATTACTTTATGATTGTTACTGATGAGGATTATTTTGTTACAGGCACCCGGGGCATGCACAAGGAACTTTGAATGTCATACAGATAGTTGCTGGGTGGCATGTAAACACACACATGCTGTAGTGTGCTGATAGGATTACCAGAAATAGATTTTAATGATGCACAGGTGCCACCCAGTGTGTGTGTGTGTGTGTGTGTGTGTGTGTGTGTGTGTACTCAAGATTTTCTGTACATTTGTCTTGGCTGATAAATGTAAGTAGTCTAATGAAAAACTTGGCAGTCGGATGCAGCGGCTGTGGATAATGAACACGATCCGTACTTACAAGTTCTGTTTTAAGGTGACCCTCAATTTTGTTGGCACAGCGATGGTTCATTGCAGAGGGACGTTTTTACATGCGGCTGACTGTATTTATGTCCCCCATCTCTTCAGTCTCCTTTTTTTTTTTTTTTTTGATTTTTCCCCGATTTTCTCCCTAATTTAGTCGTGTCCAATTCCTCCCCGTCACTAGGGGGCACCCACATTAAGGCTACTACTACCACTCAGCCGGGAGGGCCGAAGACTATCACGTGTTTCCTCCGAACCACGTGACGCCAGCCGACCGCATCTTTTCGACCTGCTCGCTCGCGCACCGTTGGGGGCGGTGTAACACACTCGGAGTACAGCGCTATCCGCTCCCTCCATTGCGCGAGCTCACAGACGCCCCTGACTGGCTGTAGAGCCGTGATTAATGTGGGAGCACTAAGTACCTCTCATTCCTCCCCTCTGAGAGAGCTCGGCCAATCAGCTCTCTCTAGACCTCCGGCTGCGAGAGGTTACAGCACCACCCGGGATTCGAACTAGCGATCTCCGGATGATAGGGCGAGCGCTTTAACCACTGCGCGCCACTCGGAGGCAATCTCTTCAGTCTCTTGTCATGTTTGAGGGATTCAATATGTTCTTCTCTTTCAAATGAACTTTTTGCTATACAAAAGGATAAAATGTCACTGCGAAGGAGAGCATAAACAAAACCGCAATAAAAAAGTGTTGCATCTGCCCTAGGAAAGGTTCTGCTGTCACGGTCTCAGAGACAGTGGTCTGTGTGGTCACTAGGCAGAGTTTAGATGTTTTTAGCAATGATACTCATAGTCCAATTTTGTATTATTCATAACTCCTTCAGGTAGTGGACTGATTAGAGTAGATATGCTCTCTGGGGATGAATATCTATCATATTTACTGTTCTGTTTGATCTTAAAACAGTGAGGCTCATCATCCACAAATCTTCATGTTAAAGTGAGAGTGCACCAAGCTGAGAGTTCTTGTCTGTGAGTTTATCTCTGTATCCATCCTCTCTGAATTAAGGCAAGAATGCACATGAGCTTTTTAATTTGAGCTTGTATGCTTGGCAATTTAGATGACCTATGTAACATGTCTCTATGCCACATACCCCCTCCAAATGACACAGGTCAGGAGAAAAAAAAAACTGATTCATTGTGAGGTTAAAGGGTCTTAATCCATTACCAGATTCCAATGAGTAATCAAGTTACGTTGGCAAGTTTTATGTTGCGCAGCACTGCAGGAGATTGTGGTCAGAATACAGAGTAAAAGGACATCCAGCTAAACAGTATCAGAGAGTCATGGCTAATGTACAGCACCCTTCTCTACCATGTCTCACTGTCACCTTTTTGTTCATCTCCACCCAAAGGGCACCCACGGCTTGTTTCCATCTGGTCAAAGTCACACTGTGTGCCAGGAGCTGCATCCACTGTAAACATCTCACATCACTCTACATGTCAGTAAAACGGCTAATTCAACAAACTCCAAATTTTGTCAAATGCTTCCCAAAATCACTCTACAGCAACTGTTTGTTTTATGTTGTTCACCCATAAATTAAGTGGCACCAAAGTGCACTAAATGAGCAAACCTGTAAATTATTGACTTCAATAATTTGTTTCAATCAGGCCCTTTATCCCCATTTAGGGCAATCTTAATACTTCAGCATACCTAGACAATGCTATGATTCCAACTTTGTGGCAACGGTTTGGAGAAGACACTTTTCTATACTATAAAGTCATGGTTTGAAGAACTCCAATTCAATTCACTTTTATTTGAATAGCCCTTTTAAGAACTTGACTGGCCTGCACAGACCTCAACCCCACTGGTGGTTGTATTCCCACAGAAACACTCCAAGATCTTGTGGACAGCCTTCCAAGAAGAGTGGATGCTGGTATAGCTGCAAATTGGTGACCAACTCCATATTGAAGTACAGTGGAACATCGGATTGCGACTAACCCGATTTGCGACAGTTCCACAAGACGAGCAAAATTTTTAAATTAAATTTTGGTTTGATAAACAAATGAGTCTTGATATACGAGTACCAAATATTGTGGAGTTTCATTTTTTTGGGTTGTGGAATGAATAATCAGAGTTTTCATTATTTCTTATGGGGAAAACTCACTTTGATATACGAATGTTTTGATATACAAGAACACTTCTGGAATGAATTATACAAGGTTTCAATGTATATGTTTTGGAGACAATGTCATTGCAGATTTGGCCAAATACTTTTTTCTATATAGTGTATATGTGTGCACTTGACCATGAATACACCTCAGCTTTGCCATGACTTAGAAGTCAATCTAATACCTTAAAATGTACAATTTCCTCTGGGTAAATGAGTCACTAAAATGAGTATCAGCCTGTTTTATTCTTGAACCTGAAGGTTCTCTGTTAGTTGAATGACTCAGATATACAGGAACAGTCCAGGGTTTCTGTATGGGTTGATGGGTTTTTGTAATTCATACGAAAATGGTCAAACTCTCTTGACTGTAAACAAAAGACTTACAACAAAAATGTTATGTAGGAGTTTAAGGACAATCAGCCATTTCTTCTCTAGCTCACAGTTATGATATGAGGCATAAAACTGTTTTTGTTTGCAGATATTTTATCTGGAGTGCACATTGTTGGCTGCCTGAGGATAATGTTTGACTTTGCAATATAATCAGACATCGACTGATGAATATCATCGTAGGGTATTTCTGCTTTGTTACTGGAGCTGTTGTGAACTAGTAAGAATCATCTACTGTATTCCACAACCAATCTCATCTAATTTCATGAATGCAGAAAAGGAAGAAGAAAGGAATCAGCCTACTCCGTTTTATTTGTAAGTCACAATCTGTCTGATTTGTGGGTAGAAACTCAGTGATTTGTTGTGACACACAGAATATTAGAAGGCAGTTGCTCAATACATGGACCAGAATGTTTAGGTAACAAATATAGGTTAAAATGACAGATGTAATAATTATTAAGTTAATTAAATAGCTTCAGTGGTGTTATGAGAAATCTTTATCCAGTAGTTTTTGGATAACGTTGAAATAAAGGTTTAATTTAAAGGGTTTAACTCTGATATAATAAATTTAGTCAAACCAAGCTAAGATGACATTTAAGGCCAAAGACCTGTAAGTGAGTTGAATGCCACCCTTCCCAGAGAGATCCTATAGCAAAACCTCCTGAGTGTTATCCTGGGACACCTGTGTGTATATAGCAGGCACAGCAGGGTGTATCCAAGCCCAGTATGAGGGGCAGACGAGTGGATCCTGGCGCCTGGTGCCGCCTCCTGAGGCAGTCGCTCCACCAAAACAAACAGGTTGCATCATTCTTTTTATCTGAATTTGGGCAACTCTTTATGTCTCAACTGAAAACCAGTTGTTGGCTTAAACCAGGTCCTTCGCTTATTCTCTCTTTCTGACAAATCTGCACAGCCTTCTTTCAGTAATATCTGTTTTCCTAGATATTTTAATTGTTTTTCATGCATATATTAATTCTTACTTTTCATGTCAAACATATATTGCATTTATGTTTGTATATGGACAGGACTGAGAATAATAGAGCATGGGTGATTAAACAAGCCACTTATTAAAATATAAAAACCATAATTATTTGAGCTGATTATTTAAAGGTAATCAAATAATTTGAAAATTCCCATTTTTAATATAGAGTATGAAAAAAAGAGAGTTTGTTTGCATTTTTTGACATAATTACTCCTAGATATCATTACCATTCTGCATCATCATCATATTTTATTTATATTTTGATTTCTTCATATTTTTTTCTCAGTCAAAGTCTAAAATATTAAAGACTATTGCTAAAGTAGAACAGATACCATGATGTACATTATTACAGAATTGTAGATAATTTATTTGCTTTATTTTTGCTATAGTACTGTACATTGTTTCGTCTCTATTTGTTCATTCCATTAGAGTGATTTATCAAGGAATCACAATATTGTTCATCACGTTTGATCTTTATTATCATCATTATCTTTATTGCAACCACTTTTTGGAGCCGCTTCTGTTCACAGTACTCTTGACATACCGACACTGCTCGGACTCCTGTTTGTTTAGATCCCAAATTGCCGGTGTAATTGTGCACCGTACTCTGCTGCTGATGAACCATCACACTTTACATTTTATAATTTCAATACATCTCTGATGTATAAGTGTATTACTCTATTTGTATAATTTTTTTTCTTTTTGGAATATTTTTTATTCTTGTTTGCCGATAGTAATTCATACTGTAGCTCCCCAGAGATCAAGTGGAAATATACAGTACTGGAATCATCTGTAGATTATGAGTCTTAATCCCAAAAATGTCATTGCCATTTGTGGCTGAAAGAACAAGAGAGCAAGATACAGAGGCGTCCTTCATGTGGCTTAAAGAAAAAGCACTGGTCAGGGGCTGTCATGTTATCCACAGTTGATTAAACTTAGGAGAACAATGTCATCCTTTTCAGGATGGTCACACAGATACTCTTTAGAAAAAACTGATAGAAGCCATAACTTCTGGTGCAAATTACACGCACACAAACTCAGATGTGATTATGTGGCCTTTAAATGAATAAGGACTTTGTCTGAAGATTTCTTATAGCAAGTGTTCTTTTTTTTTTTTTTTTTTGATATAATGATCCATCTGCATGTATGCTATGCAGTCCACTCTCATCCTACTGCTGAGATTTGAATTCTGTTGCTTTGTGCTTTGTCATGCCTGAAATAAAAACAGGGTAATAAGATATAATTGCACCAAATATGATGCATTCAATAATAATTTTCTACATATTTTTAATAAATGAAACTATTATAAATATGATATTTAAATCAATTTGCATATATTATAACCCAGACTTTTATAAATACAGTTACTATAGTTAATATTTTACATTCTCTTTTTGCAATTTACAAATATTTGGCTCTATGAATGCGCTCTTCTATTGAAAATGAAGCTTTTTTAGTCCTGGCATCTGAAGGATAGTCTTTACTTAGCCAGCCACTCCTACCACCACAAAGATAATACAAAAATACACGCAATTTATTATTTTTTTTTTTACTATTCTGCCATGTTCCGATGTAGACCATACTCCATCCTTTATTATATCAGGTGTTTAACACTTAGGATAACCGTAATATGTTTCATATAACAATAAAATAATGTTCTTGTGTACTGTATCTTGCCATATATTGCCACATCCAGTAGCTGCCACTGGGATTTGTAGTAAATGCACATACAATGTGTAAGCTATTCAAAACTTATTGTCCTGTCAAATTTGCATTATTAGTAAGTAAAGAAAGGGGATAGAATGTAAAAGCTAGTGAATTTCCTAGATAGCTAACCTTGCTAATTTCAAAGCCAGTAGCAACTGGCTAGCAACATGCACTGTGTGACCAAAGGCAGCTAGATAAGGTCATTTTAAATTGAGAAATCCTTTATTATTCTTTTTTTAAAGAGCTAAACTAATATTGTCTTTGCATATATAATATCTTGACTTTGTCTTGACTGCTATAATGTCCATGTCCTTCTGCATTTTATGTGTTTTACCTTTACACAGCATTCATTTGGAATTGTGCTGCTACTAAGGAAATAGCTATTAATGTGCTGACTAGCATATTGATATTTGCATAGTCATGTACTTTTATATAGTACATAAATATATTTTATAATGTCACCTTGTGTTTTTGCAAGCAGCTGATACAGTAAACCAAGTCTTGCTATAATAAGCAGTAATGCAAGTTACTTATTATACAATACTGCAAATATGGTCATGGTCTGTGATAAGCATTATAATATTACTATTATAAATCACAAATGATGGAAAATGCAGTTTTGAAATGCAGGAGACTTTTTCCGAGGTCACGTTTCATTATCAGATGGTTTGGAATTGCTGTACACAGTTTATATACAAGTGGAATCTTCAGGAGCACAGGATCTGAAACAGAACTGTGTATGGTCATGTGCATCCAAATGACAAAGCAAGTTATTTGTTAAAATCATTCAATGTGGGATTATACATATATATTAAAAAAGTAATGTGCCACTATTGAGTTACACAAAGGTACACAAGGTATTGGCTTATTAGGGATGACAGACTTAACAAGGGGTGTCTTCATCATCATCATCATCATCATTAAACTGCAAACCAGAATATTAAACATGATTGTGACAGGATTTCTAACCCCTGATCACCTGGTCAATTTTATATGGCAGGATCATCACTAATACTAATATTGTCTTTTTTTTTTCTATTATCCAGTCGGACAGCAACACCAGTTTCTTACGAGCTGCAAGAGCTGGGAACATCGATAAAGTGGTGGAGTACCTTAAGAGCGGTGTGGACATCGGCACTTGCAATCAGGTTAGTTTTTTTTCCATACAAATGCATGCAGTACAAAAACTACACTGCTTAATCAACAGAAAAGTCGCATAATTAGTTTCACCTAATTAGTTTCACCATCTTTTGCTTTGATTACAGCACGCAATGCGATGGCGAGTTCATGTGTGAAAATTATTCCTCATGCTCCCAGAAACACTTTTTTTCACAGTTTCTGGAATATGTCTGTGCCATCAGGGAAGAAAAAAAAATCTGGTCATTCAGTACATTCAGGTCATCAGCTGATTTCATTTTTATGCCACGTAATGTTTCTGAGTCTAGACCTGACCAACTGAAGCAACCCACTGCCTCCAGAGGCTTGTACAGTGGGCACTATGCATGATTGGTGCATTGCTTCCCCTCTTACCCTGACGTTCCCATTAGGGTCGATCTGAACTCTCACTCCTGATCCAATCTTTATGTTTCTCAGTAAATTGAAGAGTTTTTTTAATCAAATTATTCTCACTAACATTGTTTTTCTTATGGCCAGGTAGTAGTTTACTTGCAATCCTGTGAATTCTCAGCTGTGTATGGAATGCTCTTACTTTCACCGTTAAACATTTTTACTGTCGACTGTTTATGATGCAGCTTCCACCAAGTGTATGAGTGATCTCCTGTCACGGTCATTCATGATTTCCTTCCATAAGGCTGACAGTCCTATCCCTCTAGATTTTAATAATGCATAAGGAAAGTATGTGGAACATTTTCTTTGCTTGATACAGGCTAATATTTCGAACCTTCCGACATGGCAAGGGTTTAAACATTTTTTTTTTGGCCAGGCAGTGTAGATGAATTCATTAGTGTGATACTGAGCTACAGTCCTCAGCCCTGCCTAAGAATCCTGTGCTTTAGTTCAATAAGTAATCATGCCTCAAGGTTTGTGGCACTTGCATCCGTCCATCACTTCTAAATGACATGACCTTTTTTAGTGAAGAGTAAACGAGAGACATTTATCAAAATTGCATATTTGTTACCAAACATTTTGTTGTTGTTGTCATTGTTTGAGTTGCCATTTATTTGTGGACATAGACATAATGTTATGCCATTCCTGTGATGGATGCGCCAAAGATCTTCAGTTCATAAACATGAGTAGTACATCATTTAGGTTGCTATCTGTGAAGAAGGGTGTTGCTTAGCAACAGGCTACAGTAACACTTTGTGCTAACTCCCAAAGGTCAGTATATCCCCAAGGCTTCCCTTGCTTTCTTTTTAGAAAAGACTGCCAAGAAAATGCAAATTTGGAAGCAAATTAGCTGTGCTCTTGTATATTTAGACTCAAGCAACTTTTGCAAATGAAACTGATTAAATGGCTACAATCGCATAAACATACTGTATCAAAGAACTAAGATAAGGATTGAAACCGATGAATAAATGAAACAACCGACAAGACTTCTTGGTAAGACATAGACACCCTGCGGTGAACATAATTAAGGAATAAGCTAATTACATGATAAAGCAGCGACAGGAACCAAAACAAAGGTTTTGTTTACAAGTATAAATATCTAATAGCAAGTGTATTCTAGATGCTAAGGATGAGAATTTGGGACAACATCTTCCAAAATGGAAATCTCAGTAAATAAAATGCTTTTGATGTGTATTTGGTGCTGAATTAAATAAATCAAATGGTGTAAATTAAAGAACCTAGAAAAGCACCGGCACTTCAATTAGGGTTGTCAACTAGTGCTGTCAGTCGATTAAAATTTTTAATCTAGTTAATCACGGTCATGGTCTGTTTAAAAATACTCGAACCTGGATCCTCAGTTCCTCCATTCAACCATCTAGATCCTTAGCCACCTCAACCACCACTCCCACACCTTCCACTTAATGTATTTTTGTAAAAATAGTTCCCCTTAAAGGTAGCTCAAGCACACAACTTTGGTTTTATCCATATTTTCATCTGGAAGCTTTTTATAATGAAATTTATTGTTCAGCACACCTGGTGATGTCTCCTCATCTGAGTATCCGCGTTAAACGTGCCATTATCACACACAGTCTGGTAACCGCACTGTGAATATGGGAAGCCATTAGGGTCAAACTTGGTCATTAGATTAATTTTTGTAAAAAAAACAAATAGTAATGCATTCTACATTCTAGATTCATCAAATGCGTTAACATTAATATTTTCAGGAAAATTCCCTAAAGACTTAGCGATAACAATGAGCCTTTTGCAAATCATTCATCATGTAAAGAAGAAAATAAAATTATTTTACAAACCAAACCTCATTCAGCGTGCTTGCTGTGGATGTGTCCCCCTTCAGTAAGATCTTCACATGAATATTTCCAGTCTTTCTGCTTGTTCTTTCACACGAAAGCCCCGCTAGTGTTTCACATTGTTTGCTCAACAGCCTTTTCCTCTGACAAACTCTTCAGTCGCTGAATCAATCACAAAATCCAACTCTTTCTTCTCTCAGCTTGATCCTACACCAGCATGTCAGACATCAAATCACTGCTGTCACATTTCTCCTGGTGTTCAGGCATTCTTACTCGAACACCAAATACCCAGAATTACAGTTCCTGACCACCACCACCCTTGAAAGCAAGTGTTTATTTCGGTTGGATTGCATACAGTAGCTATGTGGAATTCCTCAAAAATCCTGTGATCAAACAGATAAATCAGATCACACTTTCCAAACTATTATATTCACCACAAGTTATTTTTTTCCTCCGGCATTTAGTTAGTGAGAATTTTATTACCATGTATTTCATCATGTGAGAACAGATTGTGAATTTCCAACTGCACCAGAGATACAGATTGTATGCAGTGTAGTAAATGCCAGTCATGTGCTCCACTCTGACTGAGTGTTTCCTTCTTGCCTGCTGTACAGGAGGAACCTGCAGTCATTTCACTTACAGCATATTTTAAATAATTCGAACTAAAATGGTGAGGGAAATTCGGAGAGGATGTAATTCATAAAAACGCACGCTTGGTGTTTGCCTTCATTTCTATCTCGTATATTGGTACGCGCAATTGACCTTTTGTCCCTTTCCATTCACTGTGTGTGGGCGGTGTCCTTGTTTTGGTCAGGCATTTGAAACACTAGAACCATGACCTATGCGGAGAGTTAATTCAGTCTCTGGTGAGTAAAAGACTCACATGCTGCACTGCAAAAGCTCCGTCACGGGGAGAATGAAGTGACTAGGCATTTAAAAAAAAAATCTTAATATTTGATAAATGCATTTGACAGAGAAAGATGTTTGTCTTGCCCTGGTTTATTGCCAAATGCAACTGACATTTTGATTGACTTTATATTCAATTTTGTTTCTGAGCACCATGTGATAACCATATTATTTCAAATCGTGACTAATTTTTTTTTTAATGCAAAAAAATATATACAGTACATGTAAATATTTATTTGTTTGTTTGTTGTTTTCTCTATTGTTGTTATTCCTTGCTATGTTATTTAAGAGTCAATTCCTGTTACAGTGATCTGTCACACTGCAATCAATAAATCCTCACATGTGCAGTTAGCTGTGCTGTACCAAATTAATCTCTGCTCATAAATCCACTCATCTATACGTCTTGACCTCTGTGACTATTTTCTGATTTAATTATTATGCGGGTATCGACATTATCATGATTACCAGAAACATATCACCCATTTCCTCATTTGCTGTTCTCCTAAAAAAGGAAAAGAACATTTTATTATTAGTAGATATACATTTTACCTGCAATACTCCATAAGGTTATTATGTTTAATTCTAGCTTTTATTATGATATCCACTGTTAATTTGTTGTAGTCAGAACAGTCAGTCATTCAGGGATTTTTTTATCCTTTACAAATTACATTACATTATCTTCTTTTCTAACCGAACAGATGTACTGCAGGAACACTGTGATCAATCAGATCTCTGTAATTATGTAGCATAACAGAATGAGCTTTTGAGAGGGCAAGGCAATCAAATTTAGCTTTTCAGCAGGTACCGTTCGATGCTTTGGCCTGCTACGATTAAAGCGCTGTGTTGGTGCTGGTGGCTGAATGTAGAACAGGGTGGGGGTGTAGTAAGAGAGGTGGATTAAGTGCCTCTGAATCTGAGCAGTAGAGATCCTCATAAATTTTGCCCACCTGCAGTATAGCACCACTCTCAGAGGACAGTCATTTATTAGGAACATTAATTTTCACCGATTTACACAGACCGATACATACTGTAAGAAGGTTATGTGTTCTGGACAGTGATTGAATCCCAAAGTGGAGAAACATGTGGGTAATATGTTACATGCACAATTATAAATTATAAATACTTATTTATATAAATAAGGACAGTAACATGCTTTAGGGTTAATACTGTGTTGTTTTATTTATTCATTTATTTTTTTCCATTCTACTTTTCTTCTACTAGCACCACTGATGATGTGATGCTGTGTTTATTAATAGGAAATATTCTAAGGCGATATTCACTGTTACTTCGATTTCCTCCCACTGTGCAAAGACATGCATATTAGTCTAACTGGCGTTCCCAAATTGCCCATAGTGTGTGAATGTGCATGTGAATGTTGGCCACTATGAAGGGCTCATCACGGTTGTAAAAATGGGAATAAATACTGTACAATGGCCACCAGTGGCCTCCACAGAGGTTCCTACAGTAGATGGATGGATGTTCACTTTATAGGCCACATTGCCGCATGCACAAAGGCAAAAAGTCACACCCATTCCAATATGCCTGTTGTCATTCAAGTCCAGTAAATTCATATATATATGTTTTATATATCTGGTCTAGGACCACATATGAAACTAACCATTATATTCATACAGTATTTGCTTGTTAACATCCCTTGCCAGATTTAGTCCCCCTTTACTGTTACAATAACCACTACTCTTCTGGAAAGGCTTGCCACTAGATTTTAAAACGTGGCTGTGGGGATTTGTGCTCACTCAGCGCTAAGAGCATTAGTGAGGTCAGGCACTGAGTGACGAAGTGAGTGAGGAAGCCTGGGTGCAGTTGGCGTTCCAGTTCATTTCAAAGGTGTTCAGTTGGGTTGAGCTTAGGGGTTGTTGCAGGTCACTCAAGCTCTTAAGGACCAACCTTGGCAAGAAATGTTCCCATGGAGTTCTCTTCATGCGTAAAGGACATGGTCATGCTTGGTCATGTTTGGCCCTGTTAGTGAAGTGGAATGCTTGTTATATATAAAGACATATATAAAAACATATAAAGACATGCTATACAGTTTTGTGCTGTATGGTGGCGACAGTTTATGGACCGCCCCCGCACAGTATGGGTGTGATGGTCAGATGTCCATATTTGATATATGTTGCAATGTGATAATGACACTTATGAAAAGAGAATCATTCATGATTATATTCACTGGTTGATATGTGTAATATTTTTTTTCCTATCAAGTCTCTATGATAAATGTTTTACATCTTTACAAACCCAGGTTTTCGCGCCATAAACATTATGTTATATTTATTTATTTATTTCTCAGCATCTAACATTTATGTAAGATGAATTATGGATGCATATGATAAAACTACTGAGTAGTTAATTTTTAAAACTAAAGGGTGTACAAAAATAAAAAGTGACATTTTATCTGCCACTGTTGTAGTATTATATTATAGCCTGTTATAGCTCTAATTACAAAATCCCATTTAATCAAGCTTTGGAATTTTGCACTGGGCAACTTAAGTCCATACTGTAAATATCAGCGGTCAAGCATTAAGCAAAAAAAAAAATTCCCAGGGGATGATGGAGAAAAACAGATAAAATCCCAGTGTAGCTCCTGCAAATGACAGAATTACCTAAAGTCCCTATAGAAATATAATCCAGTCTGAATAGGACTATGTTCTTTTGTTGCAACAAAAGAGTAAAGACACATCGGTATTCTTGTTAGAACTGGATTTGCAGAGTTGTCTCTGATTTCCTGGGGCATAAAGCTCATCTACTTGTATTGGTGTGTACCAAAATGATTCTTAGGGGATCTGCAAATGCATTTATTTCTGTGTTGTGTTTTTGGAGTCTTAAACCTCTGTTAAAAGTTAAAGTGAAATTTTGAAAACGTATGTCAGGATTTCTTCTTGCTGCCTTGTACTTTATTACTTAACTGAGTGTGGGGCTTTGAAACACTTTGACATTGCCAGTTTTATTAATATCTTCAGTGGAGCCTCAAAAGTCTTTGGCGCTTCCCTGTGCCAAAGTGACACAGCATTTATCTGCTTTGATATTTATATCAACCCCCTTATGTGTAATAGTGTAGTACAGTTTTCCATGTCGAGAAACACATTGTAAAATGGATGAGGAGGTAAACAGAAAATCTGGTTCTTTTTCTGTGTTTCAACTGTTTTTTGTTTTTTTTTGCAGATGATTGCTGATTGTTTTTTTTCCCTTACAGAATGGACTCAATGCTCTGCATTTGGCAGCTAAGGAGGGGCACATGGATCTCGTCCAGGAGCTGCTGGATAGAGGTGCCGCAGTGGACGCCGCAACCAAAGTGAGTTCTTCCTGAAGAATAAGAAATGATTCTAGGATTAGTGGTGAGAAGCATGAGAAGAGATTTAGCTTTGGTGTGTATTTGTTAAGAGGTTTGCAATGTTGTACACAAGGAGCAGTGCTTTGGCAGTCGGTAATATCTAGATCTGGCAACAAGAAAACACACCGACTACTCACTAGGCTATTATTGGTATGTGTCATATGAGTGCTGAGCCAATGGCAGCAAATGGACCGTAGGGAGATATTATAATTCTTGGGCTAATGAACTAACGTGAGGTTTTAGTCTGACTTAAAAGGGGACATTTAGACCTCCGAGTGGCGCAGTGGTAAAGTACTCGCCCTATCATCCGGAGGTCTAGAGAGAGCTGATTGGCCGAGCTCTCTCAGTGGGGAGGGATGAGAGGTACTAAGTGCTCCCACATTAATCACGGCTCTACAGCCAATCAGGGGCGTCTGTGAGCTCACGCAAAAGGAAGGAATGGATAGCGCTGTTATCCAAGTGTGTTACGCCGCCCCCGATGGTGCGTGAGCGAGCAGTTCAAAAGGATGCGGTCGGCTGGCGTCAGTCTTTGTCCCCCCCGACTGAGTGGTAGTAGTAGCCTTAATGTGGGAACCCCCTAGTGACGGGGAGGAATTGGGTACGACTAAAATTAGGGACAAAAAAAAAAACCCTCCCCCAACATGTTGCTCAGCTCTGCTGGTACAGTATCTGGCTCAGCTGTACATATAGCTCATTTACATAGACCCTGAAACGGCACATTTGCAGGAGGAGTGAGATTGAGGGGTATTCTAGCTGGAGCGCTAACAGACAAACTTGTGGAAAAAAATTGCAAAATATCAAAAAAGCAAAAACCAAATGTATTTATTTATTTATTTATTGCACTCATAGAACAGACAATCTGGTAGCTCAGTATTATTGATCAGAAGGTAATCAGAAGAAGGCCCTTAACCCTGCCTGCTCCAGGGCCCAACTTCCTGAATAAAAGTATTTCACTTTGAAAAAAAAAAAATGCACTGTGGAGTAATATATATATGTGTTAAATAAAGACTTACTTGAATGTCTAAAAATGACTGAAGAGTGAATTCTGCACAATTCCCCTTTAAATCTCTGATAACAAACACTTTCAGGCAAAACAGGCGCATATGCGCTATACATATGTTGTTTATGATCTAGTAAGATTAATCATTATTGCTAAACCCACCCCAAGCTGTTGGACCATTATAGTACACATTTTTCTATCAATAGGGAGTTTCGAGAAAAAATTAATAAATAAATAAATAGGTAAAGTTTCTATATATTTTATATTTAATCATTTCTTTAGAAACCTTTAATAGAGTTTAAAGCAATGATATGTTTATCCCAAACAAGTGTAATCCCACGGAACGTTATACATGTGTCACATGATCCTGCTCTGACAGTGTTCTGGAATGAGTGATCGTCACTTAGAAATGACCTGCTATCTCAAGCATGGCAATCAGACACGCTTTACTCTCCTCAAGCTATCACACCATAAGAATCTCTTTTATATGTCTCATGATGATCCACAGTCTCTAGTAATCATATACTGAAGCACATGCTCATGCATATAACCTTCAGCCATAGTTTATGGAAAACATTAACCTTTAACACACACACACACACACACACACACACACACACACACACACACACACACACACACACACACACACACACACACACATTTAAATCTGCAATTGGATCATCATCACTATTTCTCTTGTTTTTATCTCTATAAGATTACAAGGCTTCCTAATGAAGACCTTTTTTCCCCCAGACTATCATTATTATACTCTATAAGTGGGAGTGTGCTAATATAAGCATTAAATCACTTACAAGGGATCACATGTGCTGTCTGGCTCTGAGCTCCCCGTAATCAAGCAACGGGGCTATTTATTTATGCAGGGGGTGCTATGTCCACTGCTCCTTTATGAATAAATATATCACTAGATAATGCAATGTTTGCACATACAGAATATTTGTGTACTGTACATACAGTATGCCCTGGTATAAGTTAATATTTCTACATAACATCTTGATCTTTTCCCATAATACCTGTACCTTCCTACTTCAAGATATCGATATTGATTGACATACAAGCTTAACATGATACACTGCCCAGTCAGAAAGTCACTCACTAAAACTTTTTTTTTTTTTGGCCAGTTAATGTTTGAAAATTATTCTTCATGATCCGAGAAGCACATGGAATATGGATGAGAAAAAATGGTTTATTCAGGTCATCAGCTGACTTCATTTTATTGACGGATAATGTTTCTGAGCCTGGACCTGACCAACTGAAGCAACCCCAGATGATAACTGATAAATAGAATTAATCGAAACATGAAACCTATGTAAATAATGATTGGCAGTTATGGTATAGGACTTGTCTTTCAACACTTCAATTGAAGTAATTCCATAATAATCATATTTGTTTCGCTTGAATTTGATATTTAACAATATACACTCACTGGCCACCGAACATGCGAGGCCACTGGAGCACGGCCATAGACTACAATTCCTCAAATAACCAATTTTTTTTTTTATTATAAAAGTTCTTTTTAAATCTCTGAACACACAACACTCCACATCTTGTTGCAGACACAACAGTGAAATACCTTAATAATCTCCACTCCTGGTGGCCAAGATAATGAAATATTAGTTCAAGCTTACAGTAGCTGATTTTTCCCCCCAGTCTTTGTTCAGTGAGCCTGTACCTCAGATGTCAGATCTTGTTTGACAAAAGTGTAACATGATGTGGTCTTATTTCTGTTCCTTTGATATATTAACCAATGATAAAGCTATTACAAAAAGCAGAAGTTTTTTTTCTTTAAGTATCATTACTTAGCAAGGAATCACTTTGTAAAGACCTTTGTGGAATTTGTAAAGGCCTAATGCTTGTGGGGTTATTATAATAATAATAATAATAATAATAATAATAATAATAATAATAATAATAATAATCTCAGCCTGAACTACAGTATAAATGATTAATCCTGTATATTGGCTCTGGTGAAACAATGTTTGTTTGCCCCACAGAAAGGAAACACAGCTCTCCACATCGCCTCTCTAGCAGGCCAGGGCGATGTGGTGAAGATCCTGGTCAAACGTGGAGCAGATATCAATGCACAATCACAGGTGAGGCTAGTGTTTTTTTTTTTCTTGTTGCTATCCCATGATCGCTATGCTAAATTATTCTTTTGACTGTTCCTGTCGAGCTAACCCCACAGCGGACCCTCTGATTCGCACATCACTTTGGCACAGGGTTTTGTGCCGGATGCCCTTCCTGACGCAACTCTCCCATTTTACAGGATGCGGGCTTGGGACCCGCACTGCATCCAGTGGTCGGGGTTTGGGAATCGGGTGGGAATAGAAATAGGCCTTCAGTATGGCCGATGAGAGATCAATAACATAATTATTGTATGTCATTTTGCCACAGAATGGATTTACTCCCTTATACATGGCTGCTCAAGAGAACCATTTGGATGTGGTCCGCTACCTTTTGGAAAATGGAGGAAACCAGAGCACAGCAACAGAGGTAAACACACAAAAAATGAGTTTTAGTTTTAGTCAAGCCATGTTAAAGTTGCTAGAAATGTCTTTGATTCATCATAACCTCAGTGACTTTGCCAACCCCTTTTTTGTGGCAGATTATTATTACACATACAGTATATATAATGTATAATTTAAATTATAGACTGTTAAATATATTTATATTTATATATTCATATTCTTATTAAGTGTTTTTATCATACAGTATATAAGATAAAAACACTTAATAAGAATAATTTATTTATTTAATCTGCACAGTCTGGATTGTACTTTTTAAAAGTACTCATACTTTGACACACCCATTATGGACCACGTCTAAACAAGTTTATTTAAAATGTATGATCTGGTAATTTTAATTATTTTAATTATTAATTATTTTAGGAATTTGTAAAAAAAAAAAAATATATATATATATATATATATATTTAAATAATTCCTTGGAAGATACAACATTCAAGAACCTACAGAACTAAAAGAGCCTGGATATGTCATAATTACTGTAAAAAACAACAGAACTACATGTTCTTCCCTATAAGTGATGCTGCTGGCTATTGTGCATGTTCACCATGGGAATGATGTAAACACAGGAAGAGGATTTGGGTCAAGTTTTACATAAACAAATGGAACAAAAAACAGTTCTGCGTTATCAACATTATATCATATTTTTCAGGATGGCTTCACCCCTTTGGCCATTGCTCTACAGCAGGGCCATAATCAGGTTGTCTCCATCCTCCTGGAGAATGACACTAAGGGGAAGGTGCGCCTCCCCGCCCTGCACATTGCCGCCCGTAAGGATGACACAAAATCAGCTGCACTGCTACTCCAGAATGACCACAACGCAGATATCCAGTCCAAGGTAAACAAACAGGGAATGATAAATGAATGAGTCTAAACAGTAAGAGCAGTATACATGAGCATGGTGTTACAATTAATCCTCTAACTCTTATGTGCTTCTATGTTCTATACCATCTTGTCCATTTCTCATTCATGTTACTGTTGGGTAGCTCTTGTAGGAATCTGATCTCCAGCACTACAGTCTTTTCATCATTGTTTTCATTGTGTATTCCATCTTGTACTGTTGTCCATTTGCTAGAATTTGTCTCCATCTCTCTTTGTCTCCTCTCCAGTCTCAGTGCGCCTGTGTGCTGTGTCTCCATCCTGATACTATCCGGGTTCTTCTCTTTTCTCTATCATTCCATTCATTGATAAGACTATAATCAGTTTTACTTTCAAGTATATCCCTATAAATGTGTAACCCTAGCATGATTGCTTTGTGAAAATGAAAAGTTTTGGTTAAAATAATAATAATAATAATAATAATAATAATAATATGTGCATGTGTTGATTTAGTTGTACTCATTTTTCTCTGGAAATTACTACAGACTCATCTGAGGACAAAAGTAATGCGTAATTAAGACTAGAACTGTCTAATGCTTCTGTCTTAGCATCTCTTTCTGATCCTGTCTAATATGTATAATTCTTCATTAAGTATAAGCTTTAAATACACATGCATAGACACATTATGGCCAAAGATGAGCGGAGACCTAATCAATCCCGTTCCAAAGTTAGTTCCAAAGTTAGCATTAATGAGATTGGGAAATGATTTCAGACAAGAAGCCACAAGGTGTTTAATTGGGGTGAAGTCCGGGTAAAGTTCTTGATTGGCACTATATGTTTATGGAGCTTTCTTCACACACAGTGCTACAGTATGAATATGTTTGGACCCATTATAACTTGTGAAAAGAAGGATGAAAGGTACAGCATGCAGTATAAAGCAAGTCTATAATGGATAGATGTCCACATACGTTTGGGCATATAGTGGTAATACAATTATTACTACAAGCAGTCGGATCGTTGTGACACTTCTCCGTACTATCCATTAAACTACTGCCTACTGGAATCAAACACCCCAAACCTTCCCAAAAGAAAAGAAGGTTTACAATCACAATTATTAGTGTTAGCATTGACATACATTATGTTTACATCTTAGCCAGATGTTGAAACAATACACAGTATATTACACAAGCAGCGTTCAAGTCAAAACAGGACTTTTTTTGTGCAGTTAAGAGAGTAAAAACTATCTTTATTTCTCAATGTAATCCTGGTGCTTGGATATCATCAATGTAAAAAGTCATTACACCGAAGCCATGATCGAACTGCATGCTTCATATCTAAAACACCGGCCTCCCAGGAACTCCTTTAATGGCCCAAACATGTGGAAATGGCTTTGAGCTATGAGATAAGTTTTATTTTAACAATGTCAGTATTGCTAGATTTACTGCAGTACTGTATGTGGAAAATTCTGCTCTGTAGGGAGAATTACATAGTCGTGTACTACATTATGTAACTAAATTAGAGATTCTTATAGTGGATGTACTGTAGGACTGCTCCAACAATCTTTTGTATTTAATGCAGAGCACATGTTTTACTGTATATAGTGTTTAAATCTAGAGAGATTATCAGTAAAATAACACTGGGTTTATTTAAATGATTCATTTATAGCATTTAATTTTCTATCAGAGGCAGCTGGGTATTAAGCTAAATTAGTGATGCTATGAATCTTCACTTTTGCCCACTAGTCAGTATTTGACTCGCAAGCGCAGTAGTAAAATATTGAACATGTAAATTATGTAAAAAAAAAAAAAGATTCCAAAGAAAAATGGGAAATGTGCATGCAGAATATGAGTACTCTGTGTGTGTGTGTGTGTGTGTGTGTGTGTGTGTGTGTGTGTGTGTGTGTGTGTGTGTGTGTGCTCGTAAAACATAACAATGCTTCTCCCTTCACATTCTTTGCTGCTACAGATGATGGTCAATAGGACTACTGAGGTAGAGATCTTATCTAGATTCTTTTACAAATATTTTTCAGCAGGTTCTCTGCTTTTTTTTTTATTTGACATGTTTAATGTCACACGTGACGCTTCTTGACATTGCATGTTGAATTCCTTTTGTTACTTGTTCTTACTGTATGTCCTGGAAATTTCGACTTCTGTTGGATTGGCTTTTTAACCATCTTATTTACAGTAGATGTCATTCGGAATGCTTTTGGGTTTACTGAATCCCAGTATGTACATTATTTTCCTCATGATAAATGTGCTTGCTTGAAACATTCCATTATTTTATGCTGCCATGGTTATGAACATTCATTTGCCAATATGGTTATGTCACATGCTAAGGATGCAAATCCAGTAGAGCATGCAGACTGCATCTTCAGACCAAACATCTGGAGCTTTCTCCATCCTGGATAAAGATTGCACTTAGGGAAAACAAGCAAATAGAACTACGTACTATTAAATTAAAGCGTTCTAATCCACCTCTTTAAATCAACAGACTGTTTGTGAATTTATAGTGTAGCTATAAAGAAACTACAGAGACAAATGCAGTTTTAGCTATTAAGTAGGATTATACTTAACAGCCAAAACTTGATTTCTTTGCTCAGCTAAGTAGACGACACTGAGGATTGCTTTTAATTTTGCTTGCTGCTTTTTATTCAGTCCATAGCTATATGTTATAATTAATATATTTATGCTCTAATGTTAAACATGTCAATTTAACATTTAAACCGCATCAACATGTTAAAAAGTACAGCACGTTGTACTGTATATATTCATACAGATTTAAGCAGGGTATGTGAACGTTACCAGCAAAATCACACACAAGGAAGACAAAATAAATGTGCATGGATACGGTTGATAAACATGGGTTGTTTAAAATATCCCAGACCTGATCATGACGTATTGATTTGCATGCTAAGCTGATTATCCGATTATTTCTCAGACGTTGCATAGCATGATGCACCGCATACTGTAGATTACTTTTTTTTTTCTTTTTGCACCAGCTTTGAATGTGTATCACATAGTCAATATATCCTTCACATTTTTGTAAATGATGTTTTCACATTAAATCGGACCGTGACTTTCAGAATGGAAAGGTAAGGCCAGAATTTCACATTTTTCAGACTGCTCAGCCAATCTCTATCTTCTCATATTCCTAACCTGATTTGGTTCCTGGTATAAACTACCGTGGGATAATGCTCTTTTTTCGTCGTTGTTGTTGTTGTTGTTTGTTTCTTTCCTCATTATTCTATGGATTCTCATTTCTGTTTATTTCCTGTCCTCTGTCCTCCAAAACAATATATCTATACAAAAATTTTTTTTTTCTTAAATTCTATACGCACTCACTTTTTTAACTTTTTGATTTTGCATGTGTGTGTGTGTGTGTCCTCTAATGTTTCTGTGGATGTGTGTATACGAGTTTTATATATGGAATCTTTGCATTTTCTATTTTTTCGTTGTTCCATTTTTTCGTCCTCACGTTTATAGGAGAGAATATCTTAACTGAACTTCCTCTAGAAATCTGTTTTATCTATCTATAAGTTTCATCTTTTGAAATGCGATGCTACAGTATGTTTGACTGCTGCATGCCACTATAATGTGAGGTCAGGGCTGCATTTCTCCTTCTCGAAGCCCGTCTTGTCAATAAGTGCAGATCTGAGATCTACTGTAAGTTGTGGGTGTAAGATCATGATAAATGCATAGCAAATGTTGGGGAGAAATAAGCTGTTCTCAGATCAGCATTTAATGACGGTGTGGCTTTGGAGCATGTTTCGAGGTGAAGTGTTAAGTGGTGTGTTCCTGTGTTGCTCTGTTTTCTCCATGTGTTGCAGAGTGGATTTACACCACTGCATATTGCGGCTCACTATGGGAACGTGAATGTGGCAACGTTACTCCTAAATCGGGGAGCTGCTGTGGACTTTACTGCACGGGTGTGTATTTAAACGTTATGTGCACACACGCACGCATGCACGCACACACACACACACACACATGGGCACACTTGTTTCTGACTTTAAAGGATATCAGATGGAAATGTAATGCCTCTTCAGCATACCCGAGTGCCAGAGTCTGCATTTTCAAAGAAGATTCAGTATCTTTTTTTGTCTATAGTTGCACTTACTGTACATACCCTGGAACTTAACTGAACCAGTGATCAAATCTTAGTTGATCCTGAACACTTTATCCTGGTCAGAGTCTTGGTGAATCTGTGTCTATCCTAACATCACTATGCATGAGGCAGGAATAAAAACCTGGATAAGTTTTTAGTTTTTCTTTTTTTTTTTAAGCCATCAAGCCCAAATACTGTACTGGTATATTTAGCATAATGTGGTGATCAGTTCATGTGTGAAAAATGATTTACTTTCATAACCACACTTTCCCAATTCAACAATGAGTCTTGGAATATTAACCCTTGCAAGTGTTCTTAACCCTTCAACCAAATCATCACCCAAATGAGAATGGCTCCCCTGTTAAGTCTGCACCCTCTCAAAGTTTATTCCTATTACCATCTCAGGGAGTTTTTCATCACCAGGAAGCTGCTTTTGCGCTAATGACCATGGTTAAAACGTAACCATAAATAAAACTGAATTGAATTGAATTGAAATTCAATCAAGTTCCAGTAACTTCAAATTACCTTAGTTGTTTTCTTTGCTTGATGCAGATAAAATTATGCCTTTATTTTGGCCAGGCAGTGTTTATTCTGATTTAAATCCCATGTACTATATTCCTTTTTATACAAGTTGTTAAAAGCCTTAGAGGTCTCCAAAATGTTGGCCTGTTAATTTTCAAGAGCAAATACAACTCAGATGATATTAAAAATAATATTTTTTGAATGTACATACACACACACATACACACACACACACAAACACAAAAATCAAACAGAAACACAAAAATCTGTCCAAAAAATGATCGAAAAGGAACTTTTTTTTATAATATAAAAGATGTCAAATTAAATAATGAAGTTGAAAAAATGAAATGAAAGTGAACATTGTTAGAAATGAATAATTGGTTGTTATCCTTCTAACAAGAATAATGATATTTATAATTAATTCAGTTTTACATTTTCACATTTTTTAAAATTCCAATATGTCTATCTATCTATCTATCTATCTATCTATCTATCTATCTATCTATCTATCTATCTATCTATCTATCTATCTACTGCATGTGCTTTATTCATTTTCAAGTGTGTATCTTGTGCTACAGTTACAGAATCAATGTGTGTCCCACCACTGTAAATCTCTTTAAGCTGTACCATACTATTCTACCAAATAAAAAGTGTTAGAACTGTGTTTGCCCCACTCTGTATTTTCTGATGATTTTCAGTTTAATTCAAAAGTCAAGAATGTTATTGTACACATAACCCTTTGGTTTGATTTATTTCGATTTTGGTTTACAGATGATGTAGGTTATATAAATGGAACTGCTATTCAGTTAATTAACCCTTAGGTCAGTATAGCTGCATTGTAAAATCAATTTACTGAGCACCATGCCTACACTTTTCTGTCTAAGCAGTCGATATATGGAGGTTGGTCATCGTTCATTATAAGAAGCAGGCAGCAAAGCGTCACAGTATTTTAATTTGCACAAAACAAATTTCATGATACACACGATGTCCCCTTATGTTGAAGGTTCGCAGACCTTCAGTAATGATATCTCTCTCTTCTTATTTTCTTGCAGAATGGAATCACACCGTTACATGTGGCGTCCAAGAGAGGAAATACGAACATGGTCCGGCTCTTGTTGGACAGAGGGTCAAAGATTGATGCCAAAACAAGGGTGCGTTGCTTTTAGTAATGGCTAATGTGTCTGGTATCCTTTCTCTTAGAAATGCTTTTGACATAGCTCAATTTGTTTCTCATGCTGGATTTGGGTGCTTGCTCCTGCAACATGATAATTGCGAAGCTGTGCTAACAAGCTGCTTCATAATTAAATAAAATGCATTAAGTAAAAATACACAAAGCAAGTCAATATATGTTGTGTTTTGTCTCTGAATCATAAGACACATACTGTAGATCCGAACCAAAACCCTGACCAAAGTGTTATACACAGTTGTCTATTCTTATCTACTTTGCCGAGTTCTGTGTGTTACTACTGTACTTTTTCTTTTTTTCTCTTTTTTTTTTACTTATTTCAAAAAATAAGTTAGAAAAAGCATAAAGTTCTATTTCTTTCAAGTCATAGTGTTCAATACCGATTTTTGGTCAGAACCGTTTTGCATGCCGTGACCGTTCACATTCATAATTGCAGTCACTTTTATGGGACTTTTACATGAGTGTTCTCTGAAATTGCACACATGCACACATTTATACGCCAAAAAGTGCATGCTTAAGTTGGGTTAAATCACTTCAGATTTATGTGACCACTCATTAATTTCAAACATTATAAAATACATGCTATTTTAGCTTTGGAAGTAATTAACCGGTTGTTTTTGTTGCGCTCCAGGAGAAAACTAGATGCCTTGCTTTAGCTGTTTTAGCAGGTGTTACTACGTAGCACTGATATGAAAACTGGTGCTGACTGACGTCAGAGCACACGCAGAGGAAAAGTCACATGAATCCGATCTGACTATTCTCATTCAAGTTGCATGAATGTGTATTGGAGATATATATCCTATCTTGGACCGAAGACTCAGATTTGACTCAGAGTCAAATTTGTGCATTCAGACAGCAGTGAACAAATCAGATCTGTATTCAAGTAGGATAAAAAAAAAAAAAAAAGGTTATGAGCCACTTCAGGCTACGAATGTGAATGTACTCTTAGTGCCTGAGTTGAAAATAGGAATAAATGTACATTATGACCCATTGATCGGGAGGATTTAACATTAACCTTAGCTGATCATGTAAGGTGAGTGCAGTATTACAGTAAATAGATGAGTGCAACTTGTCCAGATTATAGGTTATATTTGTGCTAGACACAAACCAGAGGGGGAAGAAAAACAACAAGCAAACCTCACTAATAAAGCGCAGTCAGAAACCCAACACACACTGTGAGTTATTTTTAAATGGCACTGATGACAGAGACAGTTTAGAGTGTCCAAGGGCATGGTATGTGTTTTTATGTTTGGAGAGGGAGAGAGAGAGATGGCAAACGGGTCATATACAGTGGTGCTTTGAAGTGAAAATGCTAATTTGAACGTGTGTGTGTGTGTGTGCAGGATGGCCTCACACCTCTGCACTGTGCAGCAAGGAGTGGACACGACACAGCTGTGGAGCTACTGCTGGAAAGAGGAGCTCCCATTCTGGCCAGAACCAAGGTATACTGTATATACACACACACATAGACACATATTACATAATCTAACCTCTATTATCTTTTATTCCTATAGACTGTGCCTAAACACTGTATAACAATAGCCAAGTCTAGTACATAACCAAGATGAAATATTTTATATCTATATTAAATCTTTTATGCCTTTTATAGTTTTTTAATTACAAGCTGCATTTGATCTTCACAGTGTTACTGACCCCAAACACACAAAAGCCCTTAGACACATATAGGGCATTTTAAGTACATTCTCAAGCTCGTACATGAATACAGAATGAGTATATAATGGTTCTTTACAGGATGCTAGAGTACAAGCGTGACTCATTCTCTCTTTCTCTCACTTCTCATCTCCAAACCAGAATGGCCTGTCTCCTCTCCACATGGCAGCACAGGGCGACCACGTCGAGTGTGTTAAACACCTGCTGCAGCACAAGGCGCCGGTGGATGACGTCACGCTGGACTACCTGACTGCGCTCCATGTTGCCGCCCACTGTGGCCACTACAAAGTCACGAAGCTTCTTCTCGACAAAAGGGCCAATCCCAACGCCCGGGCACTGGTACCAGTCCCGTTCTCCTCAGTCTCAGCTCTAGTGTTGGCTGTAGGATTAGAATAGGCTTCATATGAACAGGATTCAGAGCCATTAGGATTTTGATTCATTTATTTGGATTGTAAATTGCTCCTCGAAAAAATAGCTAATGATATTGACAAAGTTGAAGATTATGAATGTTTCGCCTTCATCCTGAACCTGTTTTTGTGTTTTACAGAACGGCTTCACGCCCCTTCATATCGCTTGTAAGAAGAACAGAGTGAAGGTCATGGAGCTTCTTGTCAAGTATGGAGCTTCCATTCAGGCCATCACAGAGGTAAGCGCGCACACACACACAGACACACACACACACACACACACACACACACACACACACACACAGCGATACACTGACAAATAAGCAGCATGCTATAGAATTATTGGCACCCTTTATGACGATGAAGAATCAACTCTATCCATTGCGCTTAATAATTAATACTTAATAATATTTAATACTTAAATAATTGAAATGTTTTTTGTTTTTACAAATAATATTTGGTGTCGTCTAACTAATTTGAATACATTTATTGGTTTGTGCATTAATTTACACCACAAGATTCAACCCCAGAGACTAACATGGTCATCGCAAAACATTTATTATGTGTGTCATAATCATCAATAATCATTTTTGCATTGATTTGGAAGTATGTTTCATTCAATATCTTGTTAAAAGCGCTATCTAGTGTACAGTATAGAAAATCCTAAACCTCCTGGCAGAGCAATCGGGTTTTGGACTGAAATATTATGTTTAATTATGTCTCTGGATTTAAAGAATTTTCCTTCAACATCATTAGCCACAAAGCATCAATACCGTAGCTGAATTGTATATTTTACAGCAAGATATAAAATGTCCTTGTACAGGACCAATTGACCGTTTGGACACATCTACCTTCTAATTCAATGTTCTTTGTTCAGTGATTCATTTTCTCCATTCTAGAACAATACTGGAGAAAAAACGCATATGGAATTATGTAATTAAGTAACAACAGTTGTTGTTGTTTTTTAAGACATGGAGGTCAGCTGTTCTGGAATAGTTCTTGCAAGAACAGTATTGTCAAGTGTATTTGTAAAACCCGTCAAGCACCATAATGAAACTGGCTCAGCATGAAGATCATCCCAGGAAAGCAAGACCAAAACGTACCTCTGCTGCAGAGGAGAAGTTCATTTAGAGTTACCAGCCTCAACAAGCACCGGTTAACAAAAAGCACCTCAGATTAGAGCCGTTCGAAGCCGTTCGAACTGTTCGAAGGAGATTGTTTCATATTTTGGATGCTTTGAGCATTGTTTTACAATGTAGAAAGAGATAAAAATCAGGAAAGACCATGGAGTTAAAAGGTGTGTCCACACTTTCGACTGGTGGTGTAGTGTATGTGGTCGTCCCCTTACTGTATATCACCATTCACGCCACTGGTGTGCATGACCATATAGTTTAATCCGGCTCAAATAAGCACAGGACAAAAGTTCTAATAACACTTGGTGAAATTGAGGTGCTGCATATTATGAGAAGATCTCAGGTCGTTACAGTTGCAAGAAACTGAAATTGACACAATTTTTGATCAAACACCTCAAAGAATAATTCTAGTACTGTAATATATTGCTTTATCGCTGCTTAATGGTTTTGGGAACTTTGATGTGTTTTAATGTTTTATATGTGCAAGTCTACAACTATCTGTTTTTAACATGTGTGTAACATCTAATTTATACCCCAGTTAATACTGTACAATAAAAGTAAAAAAAAAAAAATGGTATACATATTTTGGTTTGGTTTCCATCACAAGATCATAATATGTATGATTTTTTATTTTTTTTTTACCTTTATTGTAATCATTTGTTGGTGACCTGTTATTCGAATAAAATAATGTAGTCCTATTGTGAGTTTGAAAATAGTGTCTCCTGTTTGACTGAAATACAAGATTCTAAAAAGAAGGGTGTCAATATTTTTAAAGATATCGTTTTCATGCGACCTTTCCTTTATGCTGCCTTTTGCTTTCTTTGCCCCAGTCTGGCCTCACTCCTATACATGTGGCAGCTTTCATGGGCCACCTCAGCATTGTTCTACTGCTGCTGCAGAACGGAGCTTCTCCTGATGTCAGCAACATAGTGAGTGCTGTTAATGTGTGTGTGTGTGTGTGTGTGTGTGTGTGTGTGTGTGTGTGTGTGTGTGTGTGTGAGTGTGTGAGAGAGAGGGAGAGAGAGAGCGTTTAACTTATATCTTTTGGAATTCTAGCGTGGAGAGACAGCGCTGCATATGGCTGCTCGAGCTGGCCAGGTGGAAGTGGTGCGCTGTCTGCTGAGAAATGGAGCAGTGGTCGATGCAAGAGCCAGAGTAAGAGACTCAACAGACACACACTATTAACACAAGTTAATAAAAGTGGATATCTGACCTGAAGTCGTGTATACAGTTTCCTTAGTTTGTGCCAAATCCTTCTAAAGATAACAATTTTGATGTATCGATTTTGTCATTCATATCCATACTTGAGTTTGCCGGTGTCACTGACGTCCACATCTCCTCTCCTCTAATAGGAGGACCAGACTCCACTCCACATCGCCTCCCGTTTGGGGAAGACAGAGATTGTCCAGCTGCTCCTTCAGCATATGGCTCATCCAGATGCCTCTACAACCAATGGCTACACACCTCTCCACATCTCTGCTCGCGAGGGGCAGCTGGACGTAGCGTCAGTACTGCTTGAGGCCGGTGCGTCTCATTCCCTACCAACCAAGGTGAGAAATGAGGAATGTCCAACTAAATTCCGCAATGTTCTATCCTTATGTCCTTCAGTACAAGGTATTTACTGTATGAACGCTCATGTTTGACTTGAAACTGCCTTTAAGCACTGGAGGGTAAGGATGTTTATTAAGTATTCTGTTTATCGATTCGTTTTCGTGGAGATAAAAAAGCTAAAAAGCTTAAGACCACAAATTAATCCCTAGAGCACTATCAGAGACAAAGTTAAGCTTAATTCTTGCTTCACTTCATTGGCTAGGCAGCTAATCTAACTGCAATTCAATTTATGAAGTCATAAGCAAAGACACGCATACTTCATTAAATCTTCTTGCAATTTCATTTTGCATGAACATCTCATCCAATCCGGTGTAATCCAGTGTTTAATATTAAATGCAAACATTTTTGAATTTATGTTGGAAGTGAGGCACATTTTATACCACAAAGCTGTCAGACGGTCCATCTATCCATCATCTATACTGCACCTCTTATCTTGTGTAGGGCCTCGAGCATAGCCCAGGCGGTGTGCCAACCCATTGCAGGAAACGAGCACTCACGCACACACACACACACACACACACACAAATCATAAACTGTGTGCAATTTGGAAACACTAATCATCTTACACTGCATGACTTTGGACCTCGGGGGGGGGGGGGAACCAGAGTACAGGGGAACATGCAAAATTCACGCACACACACTGGAGGCAAGATTTCAACCCCCAGCCCTGTGGGTGTGAGGCGACAGTGCCAGACACCACCTTCTGTCAGAATTTGCTTCTTTTAGATAACTGCAGCTCTGATAGAAGTGCAGCTCTACTGTAGTTCAAATCACAAGTTAATAATGATGTGTATGTCCTAATACATTACAATTTCGATAGTAAGAGCTCAATTATGGAAACTATGGACATTTATGCACATCTTCACATTCATGCACATTTGCACATTTTATTTCAATTTCCATAGCTGAAGTTTTCTATATTTTTAAGCTATGTTTAAAAAAACATATATTGTTCCTATCTTCTATAGCTATATTTTCTATAGCTAATGTTTTTCTATATTTTATTCCATAATTTACTTTAAGGTCACCGGTGGTTGTATAAGCATTTATAGTTGTTATAACATAAGTGACAACAGGATGTAACCTGTGCTTATTAGTCATATTTTGCTTCCAAAGAGCCAGAATCTGCTCAACAGATTAATGCCATGGACATTACCCACCAATTAACACTGGAAATATCCTATACAGAACATTTATAAACAGGATAGATGCATAATATAAATAATTTGTGATTATTATTAAATTCATTTGCGATGCCTTGGATGATGCCTGAATGGCTTTTTCACTAATTCCTCAGTATTTAAACTATAATGATTGACAATGGAATATTATTGATAGGATCTTATTTTTGAAAGAAGCATGAAGATCATGTGACTTCATGGACACACCTTTTTCAGAAATAACTGGCTGACTAACTAGCACCCCCTGCTGTGTGCATCTGAGAACTGCAGTGATAGAAAAGTGACTGCATCGCATTGCATCAGCATTGTATTTTTTAATTTTTTTTTTTTTTAGGAATACAGCTTATATAAAGGAAAATCATGAAATTTTGTGTAACAAACAAACGTACAAACTCAGTATGTGTTAATTGATCATTAATAAAAAACATTGCTTACATCATGCTTTCAAATTCATAGCACAAAAAATAGAAGGTCATAAGTACATAAGTCATAAGTGTGCAGGCAAAAAAAAACGACACTTCCCAGATAATTCCAGGTCAATTAATTAAAATGTATTACTTTGCTGTGTTTTTTTTTTTTTTTTTTTTTACCCTTCCAGAAAGGATTTACTCCCTTACATGTTGCATCTAAGTATGGAAGCCTTGACGTGGCAAAGCTCCTGCTGCAGCGTCGAGCCCCTCCAGATGCATCAGGGAAAGTAAGCGCAACATCCTTGTGCTAATGTTTACATCAAATTGAGTAATGATATAAAAATTATAATAAATGCATTTCCAAAACGTAGTAGTATGCGACACCATACTTACTGTATATTTAGGGCTGACAAACTGTCAGCTTATTTAAGATTTAAGATCTCCATCAGGTTCTTTATAAGTTTGACTAAATGTTTAAGACAAACAGCTCTTGCAACACAGACTTGCTATATAATATTACACACATTACGATAGTATTGTGCATAGTCAGTAGAACCTAATTCATAGACTCTTTTGGGCTGTTGTTTAAAAGAAAGCCATAGAGACAATGTTGACTGCAAGAGCCCCGGTAAGCATATTTCCATTTGGTGATAATATGACCTTTTATAAAATAATAAACCAATTATTTCTGTTTCTTTTCTTTAATAAGAGTCCACATAATAGCTCTTGCCTAGCTTGCACATTAATCTAAACAATAACATTTTACAATAAGAATAACACATTAACGATCTCTAGTAACACGGCTCTCTTATAAACGCATTTGTGTCTTATGTGTGTTTTATTCACTTTGCACTTCTAACAGCTTTTTTCTAAACCATATGCACTGACCCTCACTCTTATAGAACGGGCTCACACCTCTCCATGTCGCTGCACATTATGATAACCAGAAGGTGGCACTGCTGCTTTTGGACAAAGGGGCTTCACCCCACGTCACAGCCAAGGTGAGAGAGAGTACACCGTCGTAATGTTGGAATGTGGTATGCTTTCTGCGAATCACTGTTACTGGCACTCACTCATCATCACAAACCCTCTCAAGTGTCTGTCTCTAGATCTTCCTTCATGTTCTTCCTTTGTGCAGAACGGATATACTCCCCTCCACATTGCTGCAAAGAAGAACCAGATGGAGATTGCCTCTACTCTGCTGCAGTACGGGGCAGAAACCAACACACTGACCAAGCAGGGCGTGACGCCGCTTCATGTGGCCTCTCAGGATGGCCACAGTGACATGGTGGCCCTGCTGCTGGAGAAAGGGGCCCACGTCAATGTGGCCAATAAGGTGACTTGATAGAAGTATATTTGACTACAGAATAAAAAAAAAAAGGAAAACAATTATTGGGAAAATTATATAATAATTAAATAGGTGGTGTAGTGGTTAGTACTGTTACCTTGTCCATCCAGGGTTGGGTTCGATTCCCGTCTCTGTGTGCATGGAGTTTGCATGTTCTCCCCGTGCTTGGTGGGTTTCCTCCAGTGACTCCGGTTTTCTCCCACAGTCCAAAGACATGCAGGTTAGGCTAATTGGCGTTCACAAATTGCCCGTAGTGTGTGAATGAGTGTGCGTACTGTCTGTGTGCGTGCCCTGCGAAGAATTGGCACCCTGTCCAGGGTGAACCCCACCTCGTGCCCTACTATAAGTCTCCTGGGATGGGCTCCGGGCCCCCTGCGACCTTGAATACAGGATAAAGCGGTATAGACGATGAGTGAGTGAGATTTCTACTTTATGCAAAAATCAGATAATTAGAAATTAAAAATCCAGACAACTTTGACAATGAGTCAACATTGGCCCTTGATCCACCCTACTCGCACATCCAGTAAGTCCAGCTGCAGCCAAACGTCATTGATTAGTCTGGCGACTTCTCTCTTAACTCTGGAATACCAGCAGCAGTAAATTTCAGCATTTTCTGTAAGATTTCTCGAATTATAGCAAATTCTGCGCACACAATAAAGTAATGCTCTACTGAGTTGGTAATGTAATAATTTCATGTTTTTGTCACTACAGATGTTTGCATCATATTTTTTATAGTGCAACATGTTTTACTCCATGAGTATATTAGTTAACATTATACTACAGTGGTGTTAAATTCGGAATTTGATTGCATTATACAGTATCAGTGTAGTATATAGCAGTATGCAGTATTGGTAATGGAAAATTGTCACTTGTCCATTTTCTCCTCAGAGTGGACTTACAGCTCTCCACCTTGCTGCCCAGGAAGACAAAGTCAGTGTTGCCGAAATCTTAGTTAAACATGGTGCCAACCTCGACCAGCAAACTAAAGTAAGAAAGTTAATGCACTACAATCACTTTAAAAGCCGATGGAAATAATGAAAATCCAATATAAAAGCTTAGTTATAGAAAATATAATATTACATATGCTTTAGGCCAGTGTTTTTCAACCACTGTGCCGCGGTACACTAGTGTGCCGTGAGAGATCGTCAGGTGTGCCGTGGGAAATTATTCAATTTCACCTAATTGGTCTAAAACCATGAAATATGAAAGATCAAAAAGACTGTTTTCACTGAGTTTATTTGATTCCTGTTCAAGACACTTCGATAAGTAAGGCTGTATATGGTTAATATAGGCTACAGAGTTTCATTTTTTACAGTTTCGATGTACGAAGGTTCGAAATGTACCTTGGCTCAAAAAAGGTTGAAAAACACTGCTTTAGGTGCATCGCAGTGCAGGGGTAAAGCAGAGGTGCATAGGAACAGTTTGACTGCAAAATAAGATAAATCCATTTTTGGCAGGTTTGATAAAAAATTTTTTTAAAAAAGAAATATTACAAGATGCTAGAAAGTGTTTTGTTTTTTGATAACTCAGTGTCAATTTTGTGCGATTTAGCAAAGTCATGTAGCGCCACTTTGGTACCAAATCAGTTCTGTTTGTGGTTAAGTAAATAGGCAAATTAGTATTAATAATGCTAATTCATCAAAAATATTTAGCAAACCCATGCTTTTTTCACACTTTTAAAAATATTAATGTGCATCATGGCTTCCACATACGGCAAAAACAGTGATAGTGATAATTTAACACCTATAAGAACATTTATAGCAATTTTTGCCTTTTTGATTTTTGAGATGCCAAATAATAAATAAATAAATAAATAACAAGAATAACTAGAAAATAAGTAAGGTACAAATAATTTCATATCCTAGGGCTGTCAAAATGGATCTGTGGGCAATACTTTTATCTTTGTCTCTCTCATATGCCAATTTGGATCAAATGAAAGCATCATTAAAACATACAGTAAATGCAATGACGGTAACAACTGCAATATAATTCCTTACTATCAGAGACTTGCGCCCTTTTTAAATGACTTATGCTCTTTTTTTTTTACAAACTATAACATCATAGAATTTGTACTAGATTCACGTTTAACATAATACAGAGTGATTCAGAGGCAAAAGAGGCCCCGAATATTCTGTAATAACTCTCGCTATGATGAAGCAATCTGAACCAAGAAAATACACTACATACCTTGATGGTAGTGTAATCGATTGCATTAAATGTGATGCTGGAAGTGATCTCAGACACATTTCGACGCAGCGCTCCATATGTCTGAACTTATTGACAAGGATGGGATCGGGGGGGGGGATCGCAGCAATTTCACATTCCTTTTTCAAATCTTCCAAAGTGCGAGGCTTATTCATAGACCTTTCCTTTGAGCATACCCCAAAACGAATTGGTGACCCTTTAGGTTCCCTATTACACACTATTGTACACCACCATCCTGATGAGAAGTGGGGTGAATGAGTAAAGGGGTACGGCGTTAAATGCTGCAATGGCGTCTACCTTTCAGGGGCATCCCGGCGTGTTTCGAAGCTCCATGTACTGTACTGAGGAGCACATTGTATGTTGAATTGTTCAGCGAGTTATTACAGCATATTCTGGATGTCTTTCTAGTGAATCCCCCTGTACTTTATCTTCAGTTTTATTTATTGCCAGATTTTTAAATCAACCTCTTTTCCAGTTGGGTTACACACCGCTGATCGTCGCTTGCCACTACGGAAATGCCAAGATGGTCAACTTCCTTTTGAAAAATAGTGCCAGCCTCAGTGCCACGACAAAGGTATATTAGTTCTAAACCGAAAAAGAAATGTAATGACCTTCAGGTTCTGAAGGTGACATGTCTGTGCTCTGTGTTCAGAATGGATACACACCTCTCCACCAAGCTGCACAACAGGGCAACACACACATCATCAATGTTCTGCTGCAACATGGAGCCAAACCCAATGCCACCACTGCGGTGAGTACACGACCGCACACACACACACACACACACACACACACACACACACACACACACACACACACACACACACACACACACACACATATTTACACCCTTACAAAACACACAGCCGATTTACACTGCTACTAATTATATTTGATTTTTCTTAGAATGGCAACACGGCGCTTGCCATCGCTCGCCGTCTGGGCTACATCTCAGTAGTGGACACTTTAAAAGTGGTGACTGAGGAGGTCGTTACTACAACAACTGTGAGTCTGATTTAAAAACCAGCACATCAGGTCTTAATTGTGTCTCGTGGCTATGTGGTGATGATATGATTGTTTTTCTTTTTATGCAGACCGTGACTGAGAAACACAAACTGAACGTGCCAGAGACCATGACTGAGGTCCTTGATGTCTCTGATGAAGAAGGTACGATTCAAAATCTGGAAAACATTTTGCTGCCATTATGTTTCTTTTAACATACTGTACAGTACATCTCCAGGACTGTGTTCCTAAATAGATTGTACCCACTGATATTACTGATATGACATGTCATATAGCGCTCAAGCAAGCTGCTGATGGTGCTATGTCTGATGACTCCTTTGACGAAGGTACAAGGCACAATTACACTAGTGCTCGGCTGCTATGCAAAATTGCCAGGTGTTCAAACAAAGTGTGCAGTAATTAACTGAATATTTGATTAATTGATTAAACACTGTTTTATCATATAATGTGTGTATTGCATGGTGTTGGAAACTTTCCCCTAAACCTATAACAAGCAACAGCAATTATTTTATGGCACAGTATACTGAAAATCAATACACAGTATGCTAAACTTAGCAATATTGTTAATAAATTATTTAGTTAGTTACAATGTAGCATACTTACTGTACAATTATGGATATTGATGAGATACTGTAGGGCTAGCTCCATCATTAGATCTGGCATGCTGACATGGTTGTTACGAGCTATGAGGATTCTCGGGTTTGGACCTCAGTAGGTCAGAAATGACAGCTTGATAAGTTTTTTTTTTTTCTTTTTTGCTTCTCATGCAAAAATCTATTCAGGTGTCAAATTTCATATACAAACAATGACATGCTAATAATGTGGTAATGTGAGTGTCGTTCACTACGGTATGTGGCTATCTGACAATATGAAAGAATAAGAATATGTAACAAAATATACAGTGCATCTGTAAAAATATTGAATATTGTGAAAAGTTACTTTTTCATAATCTAATTAAATATACACATAGTGTATATTCATTAAACATCAAAGCTAAAACAATACAGACAAGCTGGAGGCTGCTATTAAAGCAACATGGTCTTCAGTAACGCCTCAGCAGTGCGCTACTGATCACCGCCATGCCTTGCCACATTGCTACATTAATTTTTGCGATAGATAGATAGATATATATATAGATAGATAGATAGATAGATAGATAGATAGAGTAAAATGGTAAAATAAAATAAAAAAAAAAAAAAAAAATATATATATATAATGCCAAATATATGTAATGCCAAACTATTATATATATATATATATATATATATATATATATTATGTGCAGTTGCTTAAGGTGGGAACTTAAGTAACTCCAAATAAGGTGTACCAGCAAGTTGAAATATTAAGAAAAGAGAGTAGTATAATAAGCAATAACGATAACGAATAATCCTTGATTTGTTTCGTATTTAGACCAAATCAGATTGCTAGCTTATGTAATGTTAGCTGTTGTGCAAGCTTCTTGTATGGCTGTATACAGTACCTAATGTTAGTTCAAGTTTAAGTTGCATTAAGTTGCATTAGAAATGACCAATTAATGTGCTGTAGTTCATATACACATTGTGATACAGTATAATCATCTGTGGAAAGGTTGTCAGAAATGTCATTTGTTTTACATAAGTAGTAAAATACTAATGGATATTTTTATGGCATTTCTGATTAAAGGAATAAGACCGTAACATTTATAGTTAATGCCAAACTACTATTTTAGATACTTGTCTTTCTTGTGTTTGCCTTATACTAAAGTACACTTTTTTTTCCTTTTTTTTTTTTGTTGTTGATAAATGTCCATTCTTGTTTTACTCTGTAGGCAGCCACTATGCTTTTGACAGCCGAAGTCCACTCTCAGGCTTCAGTATGTTTTATATTAGCTGTCAATAATCCCTGCTGCTTTTTGCCAGACCTAGAAATCCTATCCCCGCTGGTCAGACCTGGCAACAAGACCTTGCAATAATTTTACCGATTGAGCCAGCACTGAGTTGTTAAAGCCGCGTAGGGCGTTTATTAATGCAAAGTAAAATGTGTGCTTTCAATTTAATGCTGAGTGTCAATACCTTAATGTTTAACTCGAAATGTAATATCCCCTATTTTAATATAGTGCATTGCATAATGCGTGTTGTTTACAATTATAATACCTCAGTATGTGTTTTGGAAATGTTAGGCATTAAAATAGCAACAGTATTTACTGTATATACTGTATTATATTTGTAAGGACCTTCAGGTAATAGCTTTTACATGTCTGCGTCACAGGTGAGGACACTATGACAGGCGATGGAGGAGAATATCTGAGAGCAGAAGACCTGAGAGAGTTGGGAGACGACTCTCTGCCTGGTCAATACTTGGATGGCATGAATTATCTGAGGTTCAGTCTCGAAGGCAACAGGTCGGTAACTGCCACATGTCCAAGTGAATTAATTGCAAGATGGCAAGTATAACGTTCATATAAGTGTGCATAAACACCGATCAGGCATAATATTAAAACCACTTACCAATCATTCATCTTATCATCGTCTATACTGCTTAATCCTGTATTCAGGGTCGCGGTGGGCCTGTGGCCTATCCCAGGAGACTTAGGGCATGAGGCGGGTACACCCTGGACAGGGTGCCAATCCATCACAGGCCATTTAAAAATGAAGCAAACAAAATGTATTATCTTGTTACAATAGCACCTGTCAGGGACTGGGATATATTAGAGAGCATCTGAATAATCAGGTGATGAATTCTCAAAGTTGATGTGTTGAAAGCAGAAAAATTTATTATGGCCAAATTGTGATGGCTAGAAGACTGCTTCAGAGCAACACCAAAACTGCGTGTCGTATGGAATGTTCCCAGTGGTTCATACCAATATTGGTCCAAGCAAAAATTGGTTTACACTGCAAAAAATTGTCATCAATGGTTTGAAGAACATAAAGACATATCAAAAACTCAGGGTGTTGACTTGGCCTTTAAATTTAAATTTCACATCATCTCATCCCATAGAAAAGTCAATGCAGCCCAACTCACTGAAAAAAGTCAATGCTGGCCACAGTATAAAATTACCAGAATACCCAATGCACCACAGTCCAACAAGTGTTAGGCCCGGCAGCAGCCAAAGAGCCCAAGGTGGCCGACCCTCACTTCAAACTTCTCCCCACCCCATGACCCACATCACCCAAAGGATCTACCCGCAGCTTCCTGATGTGATGTTCCAGACAACACAACACGCCTCCAGAGGATTTGTCAAATAATTCCACGAGAGGCCAGAGCTGCCCTGTCGGCACAATAGAAACCTACAGTATACAATATTGGTCATAATATTTTGAGTTGTAATGTTATGGCTGATCATTACTTTAAGTAATACTTTAAGGACTTCTTCAGATTTATATATACATTTTATTATAGACATGATAGCATTAATCTCGATGCTTTTGATTTTTCTAATGCTCACATAGTCGGTTCCAAAGGTATGAGGGCAATAATTTTGAAATTTTAAGCTTGGCATTGTCAGGATTTCATGTTGTTCCCTAGCTCATTGGTTGCTCTGCGTCATTTCAGTATGGACAGATCCTACATGTCAAATCGTTATGGCTATTATTCTCCAAAGCATGATGGGATGTTGGATGATACAATCCACAGTTACCAGGTAAATTTAAACAGTTACAAATCTTTGCAACAAAGCATTACTTTTACTGTGCATCCATTTATTGTCACTTGATGAACTTGATGCCTTCGGTCTGAGGAATTATCATTGTAACTCCTCTAACCATTTGGTGACTAGGGGTGCTCAACAATTATAAAAAGCCTTGTTATTTGAGGTGGTGATGCATAATGGATTAAAATGCAAAATGTTGCCTAATGACAGTCAGTACATATAAAAGAATAGGCTCTTTACCATCTATGAAGCAGGGAAAAAATTCACCTTTAGGATAATGTGTGCTTTCTTGACATGGTTCCAGTACCATCTTTTACTGTTTCCAGGTATCATCTCTTGCTAATGTGAAGGACCCATTTAGACTGAACTGGGAAACAGAAAACCTGGACAACATTGCACTCTCATCTAGTGCTGCTCATTCTGGGTATGGCATAATGATACACGTGTACTCTAATATCTAGCAAATGTCTTGGCTAATAGGTATGAATTATATCTCATCAACATATTCTGTTGTAGAAAGATTACATAAATTGTCTACTATGTTACTATGCCAAGAAGCTTGCTACTAATTAAGTGTACAATATCAGAAAGGGAGAGCTTGCAAGAACCCTACAGTCTTCAGGATCAATGGTTCCCAACCTTGGTCATGCAGGACCCCCCTGCTATGCATATTTTAGAGTTTTCTCTGCTCCCAGCACACCTGATTTAGTCTAATCAGTTAACTAATCAGTTAACTAAAAGCCTTTTGTGAATAGAAGTTGGTGTGCTGCAGCAGGGAAAACACTAAAATCTAAAGGGCAGGTGGTCGTCAAGGACCAGGTCAGGGAACCATTGCTCCGGGCTGTAACCCTCCTAGTAACAAGAATCAAACACGGGACTTACATGTATGCTAGTGTTGCTGCTCTGACAGGTGTTTTGGTAAATTGTAGCCCAGTAAGCAATGGAAACGTGCACCTGCTTGTTGAACAGCACGGGGAGATCTGGGAATCCAGTGGCAATTGTTGCATTGGTTCGGGAATGAGTTGAATGGAGTATCACAAGTACCATGGTTTGGCCTTGAGGACAGATCTGTGATGAAGTCTACCAATATGGGCATCATGGAACTGGTTTACCAGTTGGGGAAAAAAAAATCTTTGCCTGGAGCATCACTTAAGAAACCTTTGTATGTTATAGAACTTGATTTCCAATTAGTCCAATACTAATCAACCATTGGCTGTCCAGTGGCAATGGAGTTATGAACTCCGGTTTAAGCAGGGAGTCACAAAGAATAAAAAGGAGATAGCTTTTGTTTGAAGGGTTTTGATAGAAGAGCAGTTTTGAAATGTGTCATATCTACTTTGAAATTTGTGTCTACATTATTAAAAGGATAGTTCAGATTTTTTTAAAAGTCTACCTATAACTAACGGGAACTAGCTATACGTCTAATTCTGACATATAGAAAAGAGTTAAATTGATACCAAATTTAGTGTCACTTTGAAAGATTTCAACTAGATTAGCTCAGTGGGATGGCAGAAGCTTTATATGAGAATTTAGAATATATTTTGATGGTTGTGGAAGTTCGTGCCATTTACCTGAACTGTACTCATGTTCTCAAGCAGAGAAACGTACTGTATGATGACCAAGACCTACTATAATAAACTTACATGCAACTTATTTTGATTTAGGACAGACTTGAAAAGACCCAAACAATCCTTATACAGTACTGTAAGAAGATTGTCCATTGGTCTTATCTTGGCGTGGGCCAGTATAGACTACAAAAGGGTGTTTTGCTGGCCTACCAGTGCTTCTTTTGGAAATATCATAATATTGAAATGCAAATGTCAAATTTTATTTACAAAAAATATGTTCGTGTGTGCACCTTAGCTGGGTTTCCTTGATATTGAAAATGAATGGCTCCACACTGTCCTGTACCTGGTTTAAAGATTTTATGTACTGTATTTATTAGTTAGAAAAGATCTCAGTTTCGCTAGCTTATTTCCTTACTTGCTTTTGCTTACTCTTTTTATGCCTTTCTGCTTCTCCAACTCTCTCTCTCTCTCTCTCTCTCTCGCCCTTCCTCTTATATTCTGATGGGTATTTTGTTCTCTCTTCAGCCATTCCTCTCCGTGCCATGAACATGACAGCAGCAGGTGACCGGCTGCATTTTGACATATGACCTTTTGAACCCTTGTCTCTTGCACTGTGCAAACCATACAGAAAGTTCTGCAGTCTCTGTTGTGCCTGTCAGCTCACTCAATCCCGTGTTAATACACAGAAACATGTTTGTGGCCTCTTAATGGCTAAGGTGGATGGATATGTTATTTAACTCATTATTATCTACCCAAAGCATTGCAGGTTAAAGTTTTGGTCATTTTAGTCAAATGTACCAGAATCTGGTACACATCTGTTACATGTTTTGTCAGTTTTGGTGATGTTCACCACCAGCTACTTTGTATGCTTGGTTAATTTATCTTATTAAGAATTTAATATTACTGAGTACACTGATTGATTACACTGTAAGGCATATTTATGTATTTGATGCATTTGATCTTATATTCAAAATACTTGTTGGTGCCAACATAACAATATACTACATTTCCATAACCTGTGCTGAATGCTTTTCAACACATTCACAATTGAAGATGTTTTCACACCATGACGTCATTATTCTTGTCTACCTCACCACGACTGTCTTGCTTTCCCCAAACTTAAACTCAGTCATCAGAATGTTGTGACCTCGTGACTCCTGACTGTGTGTCGAAACCATACATTTCCAGCATGCCGAGGAATGTTTCTACCATATTGTCGAATGTGGTATTTTGTTGAGTGTCAGTTGTGCACGCAGGTTTATCCTGCCACATTAAGCTTCCTTGTTGGTGTGTTTTTGCATGTGAAAAGCAAAAAGAAATTTGAAAAAAGTTTGATATACTGTATTAAACGCAGATTATTTACGGACTTCCCACTTCTGCAGCTTTCTGGTCAGTTTTATGGTGGACGCCCGAGGTGGAGCCATGAGAGGGTGCCGCCATAATGGCCTGCGGATCATCATCCCCCCCAGGAAGTGCAGTGCCCCAACACGGGTAACCTGTCGCCTGGTGAAACGACATCGCTTAGCGACTATGCCCCCGACGGTCGACGGGGACGGCTTAGCTAGCCGAATTATTGAGGTCGGACCCTCTGGTGCTCAATTTCTTGGGTAAGTTCTTTAGATTCTAGAGTAACAGTGAAATGCAATAAATGAGATGAGTGAAACCTAACCAAAGACTAAAGATCAATTGAAAACGTCACCACAAAATAAAAACCTTGCATTGATTCTGAATGGTTGATGTAATACTCAAAGGCTGAACATCTGTAAACGTTAACAAAATAACATTATATAAATGGCTTTTTCTTGATTTTGCATAAATTTGAAAGATTTGCCTCTCCTTTGCCTCCATTAAACAAGCTTCTTATCTGCGCTTAATCAGACACGTTTGCAGTAACACTCAAGACTTTTGTTTGCTTCATAGCTTGCCATATGGAAAACTCCAAGGCTTGATTAACCATTTTGCAAAGCAAAACTCCCCACTAAAAAATTTTTTAAAAATCCATGATTGATTTGATATGTCTTTTGTGGACGATTAATTCCAGTGGAAGCTGTTTTATAGACTGAGGGCTGTATTCAGGGTTTGCATCTTAAATTTAAAAATTAAAGTGAAAAATATGGACAGTATGTGTTTTTCTGTATTTAGGGTCTGTTTGTGCGGGTTAATCAGCTCATGCAGATGTTTATTAGAATGACCAAGGTACCTCTAAGGTTGACAGATTTTTACTGGTGGGGTTTCAGTTGTGTATGGATTAATGGCATAGCACTTGTATTTTTGTCAGAAATAAAGATCATTGCGTTTTTTTTCTAGTCTTAATTACAATATAAGGTATTATGAAAGTGAATTTCTAAAAGCAGTCTTATATATTGTAAATGGAATGTACCTTCAAATTGCTGTGTGTCAGGATCATGACACATACTGTACTGTAAATGGTCCTAGTTGTGCTAATCACATGATTACTGAAAATGTCTTAATTTAGCCATGTGCTCCATATGCATCCTGCAAGCCTTTTAATAGCACTTGGCACAGCACATCCTATTTTTGCACAATGAACTAGAAATAGTTTAGTATTTGTACAGAGAGTGGAAGAAATGATAAAGCTGAGACAGTAGTGCAAAACTTTAGGAGTTTAGGGTTAGTATAGGGTGCACTGATTTAAAAACATGCACATGGTTAAATAGATATGGTAGCCAATGCCAATCTGTTATCCATCTAATGCAAGAATGTGTTGCACAAAATTTTACAGAATATTTTATAAAATTCAGTCCAAAATGTTTATGTCTAAAATCGTGTTTCAGCATGAACACAGTGGTGCTGTCTGTACTTGAGACCATCCTCACTCATGTCTACATCACACAAGAACAGCTTAAGCTCAAGGTCAGAAACACATATAAGCAACATTCTCAGACTAGCATGCATATGTCTGTAGTGAGGTCCAAACAAAGAAGTGCGCAATTTCCATACAATACTACACGTGCATAACTCTGAATATGGCCCTGAAACATTTTCTAATAGATGACAAAAAACTTTGATTCTGTTTTCAGCAAACAACACAATTCAAAACATTTCACTTTAGAAAAAGTGCTAATAGTTAACCCACAATTTGGGAGGCCTACATGCAAAATGTTACAGAAAGCTGGGAAATTCAGCCCCAAACTGTTTGTGCTCTCTCTTTCCTTCGCTGCTGTTGGATGACAGTAAGCTCCATCTCCCTACTGCCCCGCCCCCTCTGAATGAGGGTGAGAGTTTGGTTAGCCGCATCCTTCAGCTGGGGCCGCCAGGGACCAAATTCCTGGGGTAGGAGTGACACATATGAAACAATCCATGGATGCTGGTCCCATATCCCTTTTTTATCCCTCTTTTGTTTATTTTTCCCCCCCTAGCTTACAATTTAGTGTTTGTGTTAATAGTAGACTGTGATAGTTTGTGGTTTACTGTGTGATTGTTTTTTAGTTATTATTGTATTTATTCAATTTTTTTTTGGGCCTTGCATTATAATTTGTGTCTAAACCTGTTGCAGAAAAGTGGGAGTTCATGCAGAGCATGGCAGGCTTCTTAAACATGCGCTGAAATGGTTTGTTTTGTTACCATAGATATAGAAACAGTAGATGCTGCAGGAGCCACTGATTCTCGCTACAGTAATACGTCAGCGCCGGCAAAATCCGAGCACCAGATTTGATTACTGTACTAGCCATTAGAATTCTGGAGAGAAGTGTGGCTTCCCCGTTTACATTCTCGTCAAATGGTTGCCATGAAATGTTTTTTGACCCTGTATTGTTTTAAGTACATTTAAATCAGTTATTACACCAGTTATTAATATAATGTTGATACTATCTTAATAATAAAAAAAAGATCAGAGTGAAGATACAAAGCAGCCTTGAAATATTCTTGTTTATTTCATATGATAACATTAGTTAAAAGGTACTGTAGTTAAAGAATTTGTTTGATTTTCTTACAAATGAATAAGACATACAAAGCTCAATTAAAACCGTTCATCTGTTTTCAAGCTCTGGCTCGGGCTACTACGGCATCTGAAATGTTCATATCTATGGTTATTGTCTTTGTAGTCATTCTGTGTCAAAATTCACGTAATTACACGCTATACCATTGAAGTTGCACTTCTTTTTTTTTCCCACCTAGATTTGTGCTGTTGTTGGACTGCCTTCAGATGTTTCAGTGTGCTTTAACGTCAGCACCAAAACATTTGGAATGAATACTACATTTACTGTAGCTCTAGTTCTATCCGTTATATGTGCTACATGTGTGTTATATTTTCAGTTTGATATGTGCGTGACTTTTTTTAAAACCAAGTAATGCATAGTTTGTGTATAATTTAGACACATACCGTAATACTACCGATGATCCTTTAGTTATCCCTTTGAAGGATTTATTTGTAATTCAGCTCATTTTTGTATATTTTCTCAGACCAGTGATTGTGGAGATTCCGCATTTTGCTGCTCTGAGGGGGAAAGAAAGAGAGCTGGTGATCTTGCGTAGTGAGACAGGAGAAAGCTGGAAGGAACATCAGTGTGAATACACAGAGGAGGAGCTCAATCAAGTCCTTAATGGCATGGATGAAGGTCAGCCTCTGACGTTTAAAACGCGGTGCTGCTTTATGCTTTCTAATAACCAGAGGCAGTAAGAATTATTTCGATTCCATCTTGTGCACATACAAAGTAATTTTTAACAAATAATTTGCATTAATATAAAGTCATTTTTGCATTCCTCCATTATGGTAACATTATGGTAAGATGGGTTTTTGGGGAAAGAGCTTTCTTTGGCCTGCTCAGAGGGACAACCCATGTGAGATGTTTTGGAGATAAAGTCAGAGAGGCCCGATTGAGGTGGTTTGGACATGTTCAGAGGAGAGATTGTGAGCATATTGGTAGAAGGATGCTGAGGTTGGAACTGCCAGGCAGGAGGTCTAAAGGAAGACCAAAGAGGAGATTTATGGATGGAGTGAGAGAGGACATGAAGTTAGTTGGGGTGAGACAAGAGGATGCAGAGGATAGGGTTAGATGGAGGCAGATGATTCGCTGTGGCGACCCCTGAAGGGGAACAGCCGAAAGACAAAGAAGAAGAAATATTACTCAAGTAAAAGTCTTTAACTTACATGTCACATCATAGCAAAGTTAACGCTACCAATATAGGGCCATTCTCAGAAGCAGCAAATGATTGTCAGGAGAAGGAAGCACCAAACAGCGACATCAGGGCATTGGGATGATAGGAAGGGAACAGGTTTGTTCTCAGCCCATCAGGGTAACATGTCAAGCTTGATAGACAGAAGCGATAGAGAAAGAGGAAAGGTGTGAGGTATTCTCTTGTCCTATAGTGGTTTAAGAAGATCTACTTTGTGGTAGAGTGCTTCAGGAAGGATTAGATATGGCAGTATGACTAAAAGGAGGATTCAGAAGGTAACACAGGCATAGCCCAGACATCCTAGTTCACCAAAGCACTCTATCTATCCATCCTAATCTACTGTTCACCCAGGTTATTACATGCCAACAGACAAGGAGTGTGTCCTCTTCTTTCAGGTTCTATAAGCTTAACACCTTCCATCTCAGTGCCCTAAGCATGTCAGTTATTTCCAGACACCTTTTCAGATAGTCTATTGGTTCTGTTTGGCATTGCATTGTCTTGGTAATCTAGTTGGTCAAGAAGAATGCTAGCATTTTCTGTATCAATAAAACCTTATGGATCTTAATTAAGTTATTTGTATTTAAGAAAGAATAGATTTTACACTCTAAATTGAATGTCATTATATTCACTTCTCATCTTCTTGCATATCTTCAAACCAGACAGTGTTTAAGCTTGTGATTAGCTTTTATCCGACCTACAGTACAATATACTGTTTTTTTCATATCTCGCAATAACTGTATGGCATCGTCATGTGTTTTCAGACCTGGACCCTCCAGAAGAGCTGGAGAGGAAACGCATTTGCCGCTTAATCACCCGGGACTTCCCACAGTACTTTGCGGTCGTTTCACGGATCAAACAGGACAGTAATTTGATTGGCCCAGAGGGTGGGATTTTGAGTAGCACAGTGGTACCACAAGTCCAGGCCGTGTTCCCAGAAGGAGCGCTAACAAAACGTATTCGAGTTGGATTACAGGTATTGCAGTTTATTTTTTATGTTCCTTTTTTCACAATATTCTTACTTTCTGTATTTTAGTTATTGCTCCTTTACTGGTTTCCTGTCCGGAAAATAGTACATACTATCTCTATTTAACTATAATACTATTGTATTTTTTTTTTTTTTTTTTTTTTAAAGGAGCTAATTTGTTTGCTTCTCTTAATTAGACTCAGCCTGTGAATGTAGACATGGTGAGAAAGATCTTGGGGAACAAAGCTACATTTAGTCCTATAGTAACCCTGGAGCCCCGTAGACGGAAGTTCCATAAACCCATCACCATGACCATTCCTGTCCCCAAGACGTCAACTGACCCTCTACACAATGGCTTTGGAGGAGATACACCAACACTCCGCCTGCTATGCAGTATCACAGGTGAGGGAGCAAATACAGTATATATTTAAAGAAATAAAGAAAGCTGTATAAACAAATGAGCAGCAGGTTCGTAATCCAATTAAAATTTTTAAAACTGTCTCAATTTCTCAAACGAATTTTCATTATAAATTTTATATTATTTCAAATAAAATGATTAAATATAAAATTATTGTCTGTGTCTGTTTTCCAAAATGCCCGATAAGTGTGAGTGAGAAAGTAAATGTAACTTTATGAAACACAGTCGAAAAATTATACATTAACAGGAAGAGTCTGTGATTATAATCTAGGCCTCATTTTTCTCAACTTCTGTGTGTTTAACCAGGTGGAACAACGCCAGCTCAGTGGGAAGATATTACTGGAACCACACCTTTAACTTTTATCAATGACTGCGTGTCATTTACTACAAACGTCTCAGCAAGGTAGGTTTTAATTGGTACATTTGCACAGGTTTGTATTTCTATCCATAAGCCTTACATACAGTACAGGGTAAACACTGGTCATCCATAAGATTAACACCACATAATATAAACACATTCAACACTGATCGATTATATACCAGTAACCTGGTGACAGGATCATGGTCACAAGGCTGATCTATACCTCTTGGGGAGCAGAGGCCAGCCTATATGGTCTGATCTCATAGAAAAGCAGTACAATGCAGCACAAATTGCTTAAAACAGTAACTACTGGATATGATAGAAAGGAATCAGAACACCCGAAACATAGGGCCCAGGATGGAAAAAAGCCCAATCCAATACTGCCAAACCAGGCCCTAAAACTCCCCAGGTCCCAATTTTACTGAGCAACCATGGGATGTGCTGGACAAACAACTCAGATCCATAGAGGCCCCACCATGCAACCCACAGTACCCAAAGGATCTGCTGCTAAGATTCTGGTGCCAGACACCACAGCACACCCCCAGAAGTCTTGTGGAGTCATGACCAAGGGGAACCTACACAATATTGGGCTTAATGTTTTGTGTTGTAATGTTATGGCTGATCGGTGTATGTAAATATACTGTATGTCTATGTATATTTTAAACCACAGGGCAATTAAAGCACTTGTGTTTTCTAACTTTTTCTATATAGATTCTGGCTAATAGATTGTCGACAGGGCCACGAGTCGGTCAACTTTGCCACACAGGTGTATCGGGAGATCATCTGTGTGCCATACATGGCCAAATTTGTCATCTTTGCCAAAACCCACGATCCAATAGAGGCACGACTGCGCTGTTTCTGCATGACCGATGACAAGATAGATAAAACATTGGAGCAGCAGGAGAACTTCACAGAAGTGGCTCGAAGTCGGGATGTAGAGGTAAGATAAAGGTTAATGTGATCTAAAGTGTTCGGTAACATAGAGTGGTATTTCCTGAAGTTTTTTGATGTACTTTTTTTTTTCGTTTTTTTTTTTTATATGTGTGGCTAAAAGTATGTGCCATCTCACTCATTGTATATTGAAGAGCTTTACATTTTTATAAAACATACAGTATTGGGCCTTCACTTCAATTTTACTTAAGTATCATACTGTAAGTATTGATCTTGTATTTGCTCAAAGTAGTCTTTAACATTTTTATAAAAAAAAAAAAAGAAAGAAGCTAAATGATTAAACTATAAAAGCTTGTATGATGCAGACGAAATATTAATATTATAATCCTTGTGATGTTCCATTAAAGGTGTTAGAAGGAAAACCCATCTATGCAGATTGCTTTGGAAATCTTGTCCCTCTCACTAAGAGCGGCCAACATCATATCTTCAGCTTTTTTGCCTTTAAAGAAAACCGACTCGCCCTCTTTATAAAGGTAACCTCCCTGACTTATTCACGCCGTGTGTATTTCTTTTGGATATTTAAGATATTTTCCTTTTTATCACAGCATGCTTTTTGTCAGGGTTACACCTTTTGTTGTTGCTGAAATAAAGTTCCGGTTATTTGTTGCTAACCTTTCAGATACGAGATAACACTCAGGAGCCTTGTGGTCGCTTGTCCTTCATGAAAGAACCGAGATCTTACAGGAGCTTGGCCCACAGTGCGATATGCAATCTAAATATTTCTCTACCAATTTATGCGAAGGTAAATTAATTACCATTACCATATAAAGCATGATAATGATAGTGGATTCTATTGTCTTCTGAATGCTTTCTGGCTGATGTGTTTCTATTAGATTTAATGAATATATGAATTCTTATAAAATGTATGTATGTACGTTACTAATTCTATCAAAAGAACTGTTGATTTCACAGGTTCACCTTAGGCATAAATCTTAAACATAATCTTATGCACACTGCTACAATAAGCTATGTTCCAGTTTAGTTGAAATTAGTGAAATTAACTAAACTTAACACAATAGAGACTGCAGTAATGCTAGGGTTGGTATTCTAAATAGTTTAGGGACGTATATGAAATTCTTATTTCTAATTACATGATGTATTTTTCAGTGATAATTATTTGATTAAGTTTTTTGCAAATATTAAGCGATTTTACAATTATTATCCATCAGTAATGATAATAAAACCAGCATCAGTATGATAAGATTTTTAGACTGTATACATCCTCCACACATACCCCCTCTCATACCACTTCTCACAGGCTGGCTCAATAGTTGTTGCTATGGTAACTGCTTTGCGTGCTCTCTCTCTTCCCTTCTCTCTATCCTGTCCCCTGTTTCCCTTTCAACCTCTATCTATGTCTCTTTCTCTCTACTCTTTCTCCTTTACTGCTTCTTGCTCCTCAAAGGAATCAGATTCAGACCAAGAGCCTGATGAGGAGGTAACTGTGGAGATATTTTCCTACATTCTGTAAACATCCACACTTTTGGATGCTGTTTTCTCTGTACTTTAAAAGATGTAACAACGTTTTCGTTTGAATTTTTTCTTTGTTTATTGATTTAACCATTATATATGTTTTTATTTACTCTACTTATTATACTGCATACAGTATAATCAATTTATTATCATGAACAGCTGAAAATGAATAGTCCTCAGTAAATGTGCCAATGATCTAACGGGGCCTTGAGTTGAGCAGCAAGGAAACTTGTGCATTCTGGAGTTTAAATATATATCAGCATTTTAACCACATTGTCATGGGTCTAGCTGGTGGTACTGGCTAGACCGGCTGATGTAGTTGCCGTGGGCATATAGGGTAGGCATGATGGCAGAGGGGTTTTAAACAGAAATGGTCTTTATTAACAATACAAACTCAAACAGACAAACAAACAAACAAAGGAACCAAAACAACAAACTCAAACTAAAACTAGGGCTCAGGAAAAACACAGGGAACCAGGAGCTGACACAGAACTGGGGATGAGGAAACATGGAGCTGGAGCTAACTAAGGACACATAGGGGAACTAGAGACTGGAGAGACTGGGCTGGGCCGGAGACAGGGCCAGGAGCACAGAGACTAGAGACCAGATGGGTTAGTGGTTAGTGAGGTTAGTAGCTACATGGAATACTGGGGACACTGGATGCTGACCTAACCAGGTTAGTATCTAAAGGAGTTAGTGGCTAACCAGGTTAGTACTGACCTAATAGGGAAACAGAAAACAAGAAGCAAAGCACACGAGGCTATTCCAAACTAGCAGCTAACCTACTAGCGACCAGAACCACTAGCAGTCAATCCCAATAGAGGCTAGCCTACTGGAGGCTAACCCTACTAGCGGCTAACCCTACTGGCAGCCAAGGCCTACTAGCGGCTAACCCTGCTAGCGGCTAGGCCCTCATGTGGCTACACAAAACTAAACAGACACTGGGGAGACACAGAACAGTACTTACACAAAAGGAGACAGAGCCTAACTAAACACTGAACAAGGCAGCTCCATGAATCCATCAGAACAAGGAACATACAGAAAACAAAACTAGAGCCCTCTTGAAAACAAAGGTTACAAAACATAAACCCAACATAAACTTAAAGAAACAAAAAGGAATGCCCACATGACGGTATACAAACAAACATACCAAAACAATGCTCGACCCAGTTTCCCAGAACAAACTGCTATTTATAGAAGCTTTAATGAGCCACCTCAGTTCAGGTGAGCACTCATCACCTGACTGAGCTGCCTTCTGGGAAACTGAGTCAACCAACAAGAACTACAGACAGACATGAACAGTGACCTCTGGTGGAGGTTCCTAACACACATATGCCAGCATCATTTATTTGTAGAGAATAACCAGATTTCACTACAACAGGTATGTTGCAATTTCCATTGAAATTAGTTCTACAGTAGCAATATTAAACAAATAGAGTTGTTTACATGATATACCACGAGTAAAGTCTGTTGTTTCACTACTATGATTTTAAAAGGATATATGCTGAGAGTAATTATCTACAGGATGCCATAAATATTGTTCCCTCTTAACCTGTTTAGAGACAAGTGGAATGAAAAGTTATGTGCAGTTGTTTAACATTTTCATTGTCTTAGAAATATTAACAGTATGTGTGTGTGTGTGTGTGTGTGTGTGTGTGTATATATATATATATATTATTATTATTATTTTTTTTTTTTTTTTAAGCATACACTATGAGTCATAATGGTGAGACAAGGAGCATTAATCGTAAAGTATCATGTAAACCAGTGGTACTCAACCCTGGTCCTGGAGTTTTTTCTCAGCTCCTAGTACACTTAATTTAACTAATTAACTAATTAACAGTTCTTCTTATAAGGGTTGAAAACCACTGATGTAAACAACCCTATACGTACAAAAAAAGGATTCTGGCCCTTATGTAGCTTTTACGCATCGACACTATGCCTTTTTTACTAAAATGAAATAAGTTGAAAATTGTGCTTTAAATTTAAATATGTTCATACATGAATATTTTTTGTGTGTAGTTAACACAAGTGTAAATGATACTCGAACTATTTGAAATGAAAATTGCATGAAAATACTTGAAATGTTACGTATTTCCTTGCTGCTCAAATCATCTAACTTTCCAGCTCATGACCTCACTCATGGCCTTGTTGGATGCAGTTCAGCATGGTTTCTGCTAAAAGTCTGTTTAAACTGGATCGTGATCCACTGAAGACAGTTAAGGTCTGCCACTATAGCGACTAATACATTTTGACTCAAACTCAGATTGTTACAAACTGTAACACACAGATGATCAAATTAATAGAAATTCCTAAAATGGAGCATGTAGTTTACTGGATCTTACACAACAGTTAGTTCTGACCAAGTAATTTGATTGGACAGGAGTGCTGATATAGAGTACAACAGTCACTTCTCTTCACAGGTGTTCTAACAATCATTAATTTCACTAACTGTCAGTTGTCAGCTTAATGCTACATTGATGATGCTCATGGTTTATGTTGCTTAGCAACAGTCGATGTTGCGAAAGGATACAGTATCTGCTGCTGCAGCCAAATAATTGATTAACTAAACAAATTAATAATAATCTGTTAATAATAAATGTTGTTTGTGGAAAAACAATATTAAACTTGAGGTCATGCTGTTGTGCTTAATATCAGAATGACTGTGATATCTTTGACATTCAGCCTGTACCCTTGGGCCAAAAACTGCATCACAGTTTTTCTGATATTTTCTTTTGATTGTGTAAAGCTGCTTTGCGACAATGGCAATTGTTAAAAGCGCTAGAAAAGATAAAATTGAATTGAATTGAATATCCAGTACAATGGGAATATATCTTATGATATATTGCTTAATTCGGTGACTAAAATTTAAATGAAAGCAGAATATGTAGTTAAGTTTTTTGTAATTAAGATTTTACTTACAGTAAATTGACATACAATCGAGAGTTGTATCAACTGAGCAATGTCTCACCAGCAGCTTGATGATGGGATTTTTCTTAATCATGGTATACTTCAGAAAGTATATTAATAGTGACATAGAATGTGTTCATTGAGCTGCCTCTATTGTTCCTCACAGTTTTTAAGCCAGCATGGCTGTTTCTATTCTCCTTTATGGATATTGTCTGATATCTATCATTAGTTTACAATTAATCACAATAATCTTACTTGCTTATTTTTCCAGACTAGCCGAACACTTGGAAGATGTAAGACATTTCTCTTTTCTTATTCTTATCTGTCATTCAATAAACAAGTTTGCTTTTATTAAACTCACATACAGACTAAACACTAAATAATCTACTGCATATTTTGGCATGTCTAATTTGGCAGTTATAACACATGGTAATATGATGCTGCACACCTTTAACTTGTTACATGTTTTGAAGTTTTTGCTTATGTATTATTATGGGCCTTCATCAAAGGATGTGGGAAGTAGGATGATCAGGGAGCTGCTTCATTTAAAGAGAGAGAATTCATTCATTCTTTTTCATAAATGTGTAATAAAATGTGACCATTTTTATTGTTAGACTTAGATTACGTCCTTCATACAATTCTGTATGAATGAGCTGTTATGGAAAATGTATCGTACTAGACAGAAGGTTATCTTTTATATTGTACAGTTATTCTACAGTGTAAATTCAGATCCATTCCAGTATAGAAAATCAACCAACTTTTTCCAATTCAAGAATTCATTGGTATATACAGTACTGTAATATTTGACTGCTTTCAGATGCGATATCATAGCACACTCCACATGTATTCTGCTTAAAATCCCAACAATGTTTACATGCTTTCCCACATCCCTAGTTACCTTAGTTCTTAGTTTATTACAGAAAGAAAGATTTGAAATGACCATGTAATTCAACCCATAATGTGATGTATGTGTCATTAAATAGCTAGATTTCCACCCACCATGAAGTTTTATAACAAACTGCAAAGCAAAGTTGTTTTGTTTCTTCTGTAGTCTCTCTAATAAGTCTTATTTTGAGATCATATATATATATATATATATACACACACACACACACACACACACACACACACACACACACACACACACACACACACACACACACACACAATTGAAGTCAAATGTCTACATGTACCTGGACTGAAATAATAAATCATTTTGTTGTAAACTATAAAAATATTCTTTCACAGTGCCACTGAATTGCTGTTACATAGATTTTATTTGGCAATTCATTAGGGTATCTACTATAAATAATTGATAGAGACATATTGGCTTTATCAGACTTGGGTCAAAACTTTATGAGCTACTCACAACTACAGTATATCAAGTTTACTGTGTAGTTTTCTCATGACTATACCAAGATGAATGGAAATTTGTAAAAACTGATAGAACCTGATTTTAGACGGGTTTTGATGGACCAATTATAAAAGACTTTTGGGCTGTAGAAGCCTTTAAATAGCCATAATTAATTCATTGGGAGTTCACATGTGGCTGTATTAAGAGCCAGGGCCTTTTCCCTTTCATGGACAATCCACTTACTATAACTCAGATAATACCTTAGATAATACCGTTGGACCTCCCCAAGTTCAGTTCCTCCTTAGGAGCAATTTTCAAAATATCACCAGAGAATATACAGTAAGGATGTTGACACTACAAAAACACTGTGTTGGTCAAGAAGGAGGAACAAATGAACTTTTACGGGTTAATGAACTTTAAAAGGAAATAATGAAGAAAGAAGGATTACAATATAAGACCCTGAGACTGGTCAGATGAAACACAAATGATGACTTTAATCATAAGCTGAAAATTGTAACAAAATAGCTTAAATACAAAAATATCTTCATAAGTGTTTTGCAGCGGCCACCCAAAACTTCAAATCCCATGGAAAAATCTGTGGACTGAACAGAAAGACTTGCTCCAAATAATTGGCCAACAAACCTGACATCAGTTCTGTCAGAAAAGGTTCTGTACAGCTAAAAGCAGACTGTGTTTTAGCTATTATTTTGAAATCAGCCCCTATTTAAAATAAATTAAACTCATAGACAGGAAATGAAAGCTTTAGTTTAAATGTCTTTAGCCAAGGTATATGAAAACATTTGGCCTCAACTATGTTTCTCTCTCAATTTAATATGTACTGTAATTAAAGTAATTAATTTGCATGTATTTGCACATCAGCATGCAGTTGAGAAAGTAATCACACTGACAAGATCTTGAATTAACATGGAATTAATTTAAACCCATTTGCATAAATTGATTTAGACACATGATCACTTTTTTAAAAAATAGATTTCATACTTTATTGCAGTGATGATCACATAAATCCATTTTCACTATAAAATGTACCTGTAACAAGTGTTTAATTGCTTATGTGGACTGAAATCACTACATACTTACCTATTAGAAGTTAATAAGTTTTGCATGGAAATAACTTGACTTACAGTGTGTGTCGGTGTGCGTGCGTGCGTGTGTGTTTGAATGTTTGGAATGTGTGAAAGCAGTGTAATCATCTTTATGTTTGACAGCTTGCTTAACATTACCTTTTTCATTGCACATTCTAGTTGTATATTTTGATATTCTTTTTATTTATTATATATTTTTAATGGTTTTTTTTAGCTTAACTATTTTACAGACATAAGAAGCAATTATTCATTACTTCTATCACTTTATTCCTAAAACAAACACTTTTGTTATATCACTGGCTTTCTTTTGACAACTAAAAAAGTTTTTGAAATCATCAGTTATTTCTTTTATTCACCCTAATTAATTTATGTAATTAGCTTGAGAAAATGTTTATCTGTGTTGGTTCTCCACTGTTATTACAATTTCATTTCAGCTTATTCCATTGTCTTGAATGTGTGAATGTGCTTTTGTGCTGAATTCAGATAAGCAAGTTATTTCCTGCTTATTCCCCTAAGGTCAATAAGATTTGGCTATAATTTGCTTTGCAGTTGTTATTCATCCCTGTAAGTTTCTTTGTCTATCCTTCTAGTCTTTACTTCACTCTTACCACATTCAGTCCTATTCTGTTCCTTGAAGCTTTGTGCCAATCCAAACCTGACCTCTTTTTCAAATCTTTGTTCCCTTTAATTTAAACGTTTTGTTTAATTTGCTCCTTAAATGTCCTCCTTGTAAATGAAGACGATGAAGATACTGAAACTTCTACAGAGACATCCATCTTGAAAAGTCACTTGATTCGAGATTCTCCTGCCCTTGCAAGCCCAGATTTACTCTCTGAGGTGTCAGAGATGAAACAAGATCTGATAAAAATGACTGCCATTCTGACCACTGATTCATCTGAGAAGTCAAACTCTGTGCATGGGGGTAGTCTAGAGAAGATGGTGGAGGAGGTGTCAGGGGGACCTTTTGAAATAATGGAAAAGGTAAAAGAGGATTTGGAAAAAGTGAATGAAATTCTAAGGAGTGGGACATATGAAGATAAGGCTGATGAAAAGTCAGCAGAAGCAAAAAGTCGACCATATCAAAAGGATGAGGAGTGGGTTCTTCTTTCAGACTGTGAAATTGAGGAGGCCAAAATGATGGCAGCTTTTGAGACCCAAGAGGCACTTCTAAAGGATACTCGAGGCAGCCGAGGGTCACAGGCACAAAAGGGAGACCATAAAGCGTACATGCTTGATGCCACTGTGACATCTGGAGCTGTGGCGAAGGAGAATGTGGTACAAGAAAAGTTCACTGAAGTAGTTTTGCGCAAGGGGGGCAAAAAAATTATACCATCTGTGATCAAAGATACTAAAATACCTATTGCTGAAGTAAAAAAGCCCATTCGTAGAAAAGGGCCTCATGGTCAGAGTGATGAATGCAATGTATCCCCTTCAAAAACAGGTTCTGTTAGTGAGAAAATGGAAAAAACACATCAAGACGATGGCCTCCTACACGCTCCCTCAAACAAAAAATCTCCTGTATCTCCAGTAGTTGAAGAAACACCTATTGGCTCAATTAAAGACAAAGTCAAAGCTCTTCAAAAGAAGGTGGAGGAGGAACAAAAAGGCCATAAGCAGACTAGCAGCAAATCCTCTCCTGGTTTTTCGGGGAAAAAATCATCTCCTGCTGTTAAAGAACAAAAAACAGCGACCACTAAAAAATCACAAGCTCCTGTAAAATCACAAAAAAATGAGTCAGAAAGACTAGAAGAGACCATGTCAGTAAAAGAACTCATGAGGGCTTTTCAGACAGGACAAGACCCTTCAAAGGCAAAGTCTGGACTTTTTGAACATAAAGCAAATTCTGTACCAAAGCACACAAAATCAGGTCAAATGAAGGAGACCCTGTCCACACAGTCCCAGTCTCAAGCACTTGGACAAAACGTGTCACTTGAAGCTATAAAATGTGTTGACTCAAAGAAAACGAAAGAACATCAGATTAGCACAGAGATACAACATTCTCATGACTTAAGTTCCAACGTAACAGCAAAACCAGAAGACAGTATTCAGTGCGAAGAACCTAAAATTCTAAAAGCCCAAGATGAGACTACTTCTGCCTTGCAGTCAACAGACCCTACAGTCCAAAGCAATTTGGCTACTCCAGTAACAAAAGATTTGTCTAAGGACACGAGCGATTCTCAACCTAATAGTGGCCCAGATGCACTTAAAGAAATCTCTGACAGTCACAAAGTTGGAGATCTAGCTATTTCCCCTTGTGCCAGCATAGGTGAAGGCGAAGTCCACATGAGCTCAGAGGACAGTGACAAACATGAAGGCATGGCAGAAACTCTAGACACAAGTCCTGAAAGCCTTTCATCATCACCTAAACGCCCAGGTCAATATATAGATGGAAAAATGTCAAAAGTAGAAAAAGTTACAGCCAAACAGGACACAAGTACACTATCTAACTCCATTGCTGCAAAGACAACCGATAGTCAGGCATCTTCAGCAACTTTTGGATGCTTGTCTGTGAAAAATGCGATGGATTATCCTTCAAAAAGTGAGTCTGTATCTGCTTCTCAGGGCAAAACTGTTACATTTGTTGATGAAAAAAATTCTGTTGATGAGGACATTATGTTGAAATCATCTAAACCACCAAAATCTCGAAAACTAACCAAAAGGGGTTCTGAAACAATAGACAGTTTTTTGAGTGATGAGGAGCCATCAGATGGTCAACAACTATCAACCTCTGCTGACTACCGGGCTACAAAGGCTGACACACAGGGTTATAGTGGTTTAGTACTGCCTCTTAGGCATCGTTCAGAGACCATTAGTCCAGGAGCTGATGATTCTACAACCGTTAGTCATAAGGACTCATTAGAAGGTAGCCCCCTTATGGAAGACAACTCCTCCCATAAATCCCCAGACTCAATCGAACCCAGTCCTACTAAAGACTCCCCATGCTGTGATTCTCTAGAAAACAGCCCTGTAGCGCAAAAAAGGATCATGGCCTTTCCTCCAACAATAGAGCAACCCAGTGTGACTTCAGGGCACCCGACATCCTCCACAGCTCCTGAGTTACCCCCAGAAAATTTGCATAAACTCCCCAGAGACCAGGAGGGTAGTGTCGGCGATGACAGTCTCGAGCAGACATCCCAGCTGATGAGTTCGGGTAAGAGTCCCTTTTTACCTGACACCCCAAGTTCTGAAGAGGTAAGTTATAAACTTAATCCCCAAACCCCAGACCCTATGGTCCTGTCCATGTTCCTAAATCCATGTGTCATACCTGAGGATGCAGAGGGAAATGTGTTGGAGTGTGTCATGACCCAGAGGAAATTCACTCCTGAGGAAGAGATGTTTAAAATGGCTGCCAAAATAAAAACATTTGATGAGATGGAGCAGGATGAAAAAGACAGAAAGGGCAATAGCAAAAATATCTTCTCTCATACAGTGAATGAGTCTGAAAGAGGGCATGAAAGCATCATATTGATTGGGCCTGAATCCAAAGTAGAAACAACCTCAGTGGAAGGCTTTGGGCCTACTGAGACAAAACAAGGGTCAGAGGTAGCACAATCTGTTGAACCTACTATTAAAGTACAACCTCCCTCTCCTTTTCCAGCAGGTGTGCATGAGATCCCTCAAACATCTGAGGACATGGCCCACACTGCAGCATCAACAGATGAATCAGCAATGGAGGGACCTCAGTCTGTCTCAGAAATACATTCAGCAAAAGTCCATCAGATCTCTCTACAGAACGAATTGCAGTCACTTAGCTTAAAAGAATTAGAACAGACCAACAGACAATTATTAAGCAATGAAACAATGCCCAGTGTAGCTCCTGAACTAAAAGATGAGAGCCAGATAAAGTCAATGGAAAGCAAAAATTATGATATGGGTGGAAAGCAGAAAATTACAACAGATTGTCAGGAAGTTTATAACAAATCACAAAGTCAGATAGAAAACAATATAACAGATGATGATAAAGGCGACCAAATAAGGCCTGCAGGAACAGCTGATCTAGGTTTAAGCAGGGATGGTTTAAAAGCTAAAACTGATTTGTTGCCCAGTATTATTGGGCAAGCCGGAGAAACATTTAAACCAGAAATATGTATTTATGATGACACTGAAGATGATTTAGAGGAAGAATTTCCCAAAACAAAGTCTAGAGGGGTAACTGCAAAAACACTGGCGGACAACTGGAACACTATGCGGGAAGATGATGAAGCATTTGCAGCAAGAGTCAAAGAAGAGGAGCAAAAGATTTTGGGTCTGGCAGTAGATCGACAGTCCCAAGGTGCAACTCCAGACACCACACCAGGGAGGACACCCACTGAAGAAGGCACACCAACAAGTGAACAAAATCCTTTCCTTTTTCAAGAGGGTAAACTATTTGAAATGACTAGAAGTGGGGCAATAGACATGACTAAAAGGGGATATGAAGAGGAAGGCTTTGCTTATTTTCAAATAGGAGAGCAACCAATTGAAGAGGCACTTATAGAGGATGAATCTGGTGCAGACGTCACTAGAGCAGAAAGAGAGGTTGCCGTAAAACTCACTGAGCAGATTAAACCAGAAGATGCAGAAGTGCCTTTAAAAGAGGCTAAAGACATATCGCTTCAGTCCACACCTGAGGATGATCAGTCATGTATAACTTCTAAGTCAGATGCCTTACAGTCAACAATCCCTAATAAATTGGCTGTTTCTGCTTCACCCAAACCTAGTAAAAACAACATTGCAAAAGAAGCTGTAGAAATAAAATCATACACGTTAGCTGAAGGTAGTCCTTCAGGGACCGATCTTGGTTCTTCAGACAGTATCATAACTGATGTCCTGACAGCAGTGTCAACAATAACCAGGCCAGTTTATTCCCAGCAGGACCAAGAGTCCTCAGATTCCTCACCAGAGGAAGAGCATTCCGTGATAGAAGTACCCAAAGCCCCACAAAAGAAATCCCAAACTTCAAAAGTGATATCAAAGTCAAAAACAAAGCCTGGCTCTAAAGGTAATTCTGTATCCACTCAGAAAAAAGCCCCCTTCTCTAAGGAGGAGGAGAAGCCAAAATCAAGAATCCCTATAAAAGCTATTTCTCATGATTTACCAGTGAAATCTCCTAAGGAGAAAAAGTCTAAATTACCTGTAAAACCTGAAACAAGGAGAAAATCTGAGACAGACACAGGTCCCTCTGTAGGCTCCAGAGTGACAAGGTCTATCAAAGCCAAGAGCTTCTGTGAAAGCGATTCTACAAAGAAACCAACAAAAAAGGACCAGGGCCATCCAGCAGGTACTGAGTTGCCCAGCAAATATAAGACATTGCCATCGAAGCTACCTGTCAGGGGAAAACCTGGTCAACCAACTCATACCACTACACCTGGCAAAAAAGATCAGCCATCCGACAGCCGCAAGAAGTCGATTGATTTTTTTGAGGAGATTAGTGATGAGGCAGCTAAGCTAGTGGAGAGGTTGGCCCAAGCAGAAAAAGAGAAAGAGGAGGCAGCTGCCATGTCGGACGATGAAAGCAGCACCATAGATGTCTCAGTAATAGAAAGTGAGCCTTACCCTGACATGCAGATGCCTCTTCCTGAGGACCCATTGGTCATTAGGCCTCGATGGGACGACCCTGTTGAGACGCAGATGGAAAGAATCCCTGCTGATAAAGCCCAAGTCCAAAGTCAAGGTATCCCCATCATAAGGGGCCCATTCTCTCTCTCTCATCTGCCTCAGCACGTTAGCAATGAAGGTGCTGCCTCTCTGTCTTGTAGCTAAAGCTTCAACTCTTTCTGGTGCTTTTGTGACGTTTGAATTGTGTTTGTGTCTGTCTCCTTTCCTTGTATGTGTTACAGTATTGACAGGAATTATTTTATTAATTGGTTTTGTACATGCTATTTATATTAAAGAGTTAGTTTCCAGAGCATGCGAAAATGGCTGCAGCCATACATCTAGACATTTATAGATATGCATATGGAATGATGTTTTCCCCTCTATATATTTCTGTAAGTTTACTGGCAAATTACTATATCCCATGAAGTTATCTACAGTGCATCCTAGTTCATAGTATACACCAAAACAAAATAGGAAAAAAAAAACCTTTACACAGAATGTGTGTTACATTAAAATGTTTATTGGAAATCCTTACTAATCACAGCTAATCTAGCTAATCATGATAAACCTCTGATATGCTATTTAAGTGTTTGATGATTTCTGTTAGAATTCAAACATAATTCAAACACATTTAAAAACAAATAGTAAAAGTAGTTTAAAGGCAAGAGAAAGCCAGTGATTATGTACAGATGGGTGACAAATTAAAGGAAAAACACTCGGTCATTCTGTGATAGATATTTTGTTAGCATAGTTTGTATCCAATCTTAGAGTGAAGAGTGGGATGAGTGTAAACTTTTCAGTGCCACACCCAACCCGCAGGTATGTAAAGTATGTAAATATTATACCTTGGTATTTGTAGCCATCAGATCTCAACCTAGCTATTAGACAGTGTTGTACACCTCCATCATCAAAAGACCAACTAAGCAGGTGTCTTTCAGAAAGTGCTGCTCCATGCCTCCAGTACTGTACCAGACACTTGTGTCAATTTATGTCAGCGTTATTTTGCCAACTTGCAGTGCCTCAATATTTTTCAGCAGTTTTTTCTCTTTTCATTTGTCACCTACCTGTATTTCATTTACATTTTGTCTCCATTAGTAGTGAATATGATCTTTTTTTGCGACTACTTCTATTCCCTATTATAGGGACCATTTTTCTTAGTTTTTTAGTATGTGTTTTGGTGATGCCATTTTATGTGTCTTGACCATGGCATTTTCAGTGGATCCACAGGATGAGCTTGACAGGAAGGAAGGACGATTGGCTGTAATGGCTGATCATCTTGGTTTCAGCTGGACAGGTAATCAACATTAGTATTACTGTAGGTGCTAACACAAGGCAAGTGGTAGCTCATGCGACTAAAGCTCTAGGTTGTTGGCTTAGGGATCTAAGGATCTGGGTTCGAGCACTGCTGTTGGTGGGTTGCCACACCCCGTAATACCCAGCCACTGCATGCAGTGCCGGTCCCAAGCTTGGATAAAATAGGATGGTTATGTCGAAGGGCACCTGGCATAAAACCTGTGCCAAGTTGTTGTGCTGATTGATGGTACAGTAGGCTGTGGTGACCCTTCGACGGGAGCAACAGAAAGACCAACAACAACATTAGGTGACACAAGAACATTAACGGAAAGATTCATGGACCAAACCTCACTTGTACCTCTAGTGGTTTTTCTTTTAAATCACACATTATACTGTGTACTTTGATGGTTGAATACTTGCTTTCAACAGTGTGGCATATGATATGAATAGCTATATAGCTGGGTTGGATGCATTGTCATAAATACTGTATATACAATTTAAAGAGAACTTAGTAATTGCAGTACTGTCTTTTCTTTCAAACATTGCTGTGTTTTCTATCCTTCATCTAGAGCTGGCTCGTGAACTTGAAATTGATGAAGAGCAGGTCAATCAGATAAGAGTGGAGAATCCAAACTCATTACAAGACCAAAGTCATGCACTCATAAGACTGTGGACAAAAAGAGAGGGGACAAATGCTACAGGTAGGACTGTTAATAACTTTAAGAGTAAATAACAATTTGTTACAATATAAAAGTAAATAACGTTACAATTATAACGAAATATCATAGTGAATCCTTTTTATTTTACAAAAATGGAAACTGATGATGTTAAATAGTCTGTAAAAATGTCCAAACAAATGATTTATGAATAGTCAATGCAAGATATGTCTAAAAAGTAAATAATATTGTTCATACTGTAGACATTTGGGATCAGACTCAGATATTGTTTTTTTAGCCTAAAGCTGAAATCAAGAATTAAGAACAAAATGCATATTTAAATGTGTTACACGCTTTTAAATTGTCCACAGAAAGCATTTTGATCTCAAAGCTCACGAAGATTAACCGTATGGACATTGTACATCTTATCAAAGCAAAGATTGTGCAGTCCACTCAGGATCACTCATCACATACCTATGCAGAAATGGAACAGTCTATATCACTTGACCACAGTGACGGTAACCATAATATCCACTTTGACAAATTGAAAAATTATATATTTAATTTTAAATAATAATACAGTTATGCAAATATAATTGCTACTGTCATGAGGTACAAAAAAGAAAAACTAATGCTTAATTTGTAGTGTGCAATGTTTTGCCTTTTAAAAACAAAATTATAACATTGTAATTTCTCCACCAGGTTTCTCAGCTCTTCAAGAGGACATTGACAGCCCTAGGCCCGTCCGCCACACAGAGCTCACTACAAGAATGCCAAAGTCTGGAAGTCAACCTCCATTAGTATCTGCCGAGGATCTCTCTTCTAGTGTATCTTCACTCGATACTCAGAAAGAGAAGTCGCAGCTGGACATAGATCAAGCTGAAGAGTGAGTCTTTTTTTAGAAAAGCCTAATTATTTCATCAAACCAATAACTTTAAAAGGATTTTATTTTTAAATTCATCTTTATTTATAGGGTGGCTGAAGGCTCAATACTGTCTGGTTTTGAGATGATTGGTCTAAGACAACAGTTCCCTGGCACTATCAAAAAAGTAAGTCCTTTCTTTACGCTGTACAAAACTGCACCATGGAAACTCCAGTCTCAACACTACAGCCAAGTTTACAAAAAACAAGGTCTTTCCAATCTACCCTCAAAAATTTCACCTCAGCAGTTAAATCCCAATTATGACGAGGCTCTGCAAGAGTTAGGTGCAGCTGGGAGTCAACCCGAACACGTTCCTATTCATACATACATTGGAAAGGGCATTTCATCTGCTGAATCTCCCCAAGTCTGCAGACCAAAGCAAAAAGAAATAATAATGACAGATTTTGAAGAGACCCTGATGGAGTCTGAGCACAGTGAGGCAGATTTCAGTGAGCTCTTTTTGGAGTTAAAACAAGAACCCGAGGATTATGTTTCCCATCATGTGTCACCTACTTCACTTCCGTGCTTTCAGCCATCAAACGAAACGACTCATGACAAAGTCACACTAGCTTCATCAATACCAGAAAGCACACATTATGAGATGGAAATACCAATCCTAAAAGCTGAGGAAACGCATGCGTTTGAACTGCAGAGTGACCAAAAGTCAAGTGATGAGTACATAAAGAAGCATGTTGAAGAGATTTCTGATAAATTCTACAGATCCCTTTTCGGTGAAGAGTATGTTTCGGCAAAGGCTCTTGGCAAAGATATTAAAATAATTACAGAGAATTCTGAATCATCTGAACACAAGGGCTTTAATTTAAACAAATTGGATGCAGCAGAGGCCTTAAATGTTGATCAGGTTGTTTTCGTATCCCCAGAAATGGCTGACAAAAACTTTTCCACTAAGGAGCAACTGCAAAACATTAAGGCATTTTGTAGTTCACCACCAAAACATCTGTTGTCTTGGCATGAGGGTGAAATTGCAGCAAATAATATTGATTCTGCACTTTCTCAGATGTCACTCGACTCAGCAACTGGACAGACAAATTCTTTAGCAAATCATATCATGGATGAGTCAGAAGCTCGAAAGTTCAATACAGTACACAGACCAGAGTCTATGCTTAAAGCAACAAATTCCTTGGATGAAACAAAATATTCTAGCGTTTCAGACTATAAAGATTTGATGTCTTCAACTGAGTGTAGATCATCATCACCAGTTTCCGTATCTGAATATGACTTGGAAATGACTTTGCATGAAGATAGATCCTTATCACCTGAGTCTACCATTTTACTACCACCCGACTCGCCGATTCCAGTTAAGTACAGATCAGGCTCTCTAGACTCATGTACACTGATAGATGAATTAAGAGTATGTACACCAGAATCTGAAGCATCAGGTACTGAACAGAAACTACTCTCTCCTGATTCCCCCATACCAGATTTTAGACCACAGTCACCTCTACCACCAGTCTGGGAATACACAAGACCAGAATTTTCCATGTATGTGCATGTGGACTCTGATCAGCTGTACTCTTTTGACTGTAATGAGTCGAACACAAGATCCTTTTTAATGGTTAATGATGAAATTGATAGACCAATTTCACCAGGATCATGGAATGAATGTAGATCATTTACACCTGAATCAAATGGATCTTTTGGAGTTGAGTCCTTTACCATTGACAGGTTAGACAGCGAAGTATCCCCTGAGACTGCTCTTGACTCTGAGCATGATCCTTTGACTTTTGATATCTTTGTGGACAGATCATCTAGCCCTAGATCAACAGTATCGTTGAATGAGTATAGGTCACTTTCTTGTGATTCGCCACTACCCAGTTTTACACCAGACATTTGTGGCTACTTTACACAAGTGAAAGGATCTATATCATCATCTCAATCTGAGATTTCAGATTTAGGGTGTGAATTGTCATCAGAATGGCCGTTTGAAGCTCGTCCGTCATCTCCTGAATCAGCATTATCGGTCAGTGAACGGAAATGTCTTTCCTCTGATTCACCTCTACCCAGCTTTGTTCAAAATGTATATGAAATCATGCCTGTAAACGAACATAGATCGGTATCACCAAAATCTGATCTTTCAGACAAAGAATGTGAGCTTTTTTTACCAATAGGATTTTCAGAGGAATACCGACCTTTGTCACCTGATTCATTTTCATCCGTTAATGATCACGTACCTCTTTCACCTGATTCCCCAGTACCAAGCTTTTCACTACCAGTTTGTGAACTCTATTCATTTTTAGGATATCACTCTGAATCAGTTGAGTTAGATCTTTCAGACACAGAGCACACTGTGATATCGCCCACAGAAATCCAGTTTGAGAATCGACCATCTTCACCAGATTCTGTATCATCGCTTAATATTCCTGGACCACTTTCACAAGATTTAATATTTCCTGAATATAAAAGGAAAGGGGTGGAGTATGATGTCTCACTAGATGTACATGAAATATCTTCATTTCAGGTAGAATTAGCAAAAAAGACTATATCTGAAGCTGAACCTACATTGTTGCAAAGTCAGCAGTCCGCTGAGATTTTGGAAATTGATAATTCCTTAAATACATGTGATGCACAAGGTCTACTACTTTCTGATCCAACCAAAAATGTTAACAAACAGACAGCAGATATGGAATCTGAAAAAGAGTTCACATCCAATGAACATTTAAACCTATCTGCTATGATATCTCCCAAAAAATGTCGAAAGATAAAAAGACTATTGAAAAATTCAACACAAGGTGTGGATGCCCTACCTCTACAGGTTGAATCTACTTTGACACATGGACTTAGTAGTTCCAAAGAGTATAAATCAAGTGGCCCAATAAAAGGAACAGATGCTCAAACCTTAACTACAGATACATGTGACTCTGTGTCCAATCATGAAGTCATAACAGTTGGGTTGTCAGAAGCTGGGACTAGTGTAAGTGGGAAAATCCAAGACCAATTCAGTCTTAAAACATCCAAGGAAAGTGTAGTTAAAGCCACTAAGACCGAAACTCATAATCTCATGGGTAAAGTTTATGATCCCCAGTACAAAGGTAAAACATTCTGCCCTTACAGTAGTTTTTTTGAATATAGCATGAGGACCAATATAAGTACACCATCATCCCCTGATTCTTTTTTTCCTAAGAGTAGTTTCCCAGTTTCTGGATATGGATCAAATGCACCTGAATCAGTATGGTCTAATTCAATAGAAAATAAAGCACTTGCTGGAGACATGCTAAATCTCAAAATCTCGCAAAAGTTAGAATCACCTGACACATTTCAATTAAAATTAGAATCTAGGCCCCTTAGCCCTGATTCCATTCCAGAGTACAGGCCTATGTCACCAGAATCTCTAATTTTAGCATCAGATGTTAGAGGATCTTCACCAGATTCATTTATTGCATGTAGACCACTATCTCCTGATTCACCAGTACCACAGTACTCAGGATTGTTTTGCGACATAATGCCAGTAACAGGACATAGACCGGACACTCCAGAGTCAATGACTTTATATACAAATTATGAAGAAGATGATGATTATGAGTTAAACATTGTTGCTGTGGCAGTTTCTAGGGCATCATCACCTGATTCCATGAAATCTCTAGATGCGAATAGGCCATTATCACCTGACTCGCCTATACAGCAGTTCAGACCAATTATTTCTGAGCGTAGTTTGCCAGTTTTTGGGTATAGATCATGTTCACCTGAATCGGTATGTTCTAATCTAGAGGAACTTGAATTATTTCCTGGAGACCTTTTTGATGTTGAGCAAAGGCCAGTGTCACCTGAGTCATTTCAGTCAGAATTTGAATCTCGACCTCTTAGTCCTGACTCCATCCCTGAGTACAGGCCTATGTCACCTGAATTTGTGATCTTAGATTTAGACATTAGAGGATCTTCACCAGATTCAGTCCATGGATACAGACCATTATCTCCAGATTCACCAATACCACAGTACTCAGCAATGTTCTTTGGCTTAGTTCCAGTAACAAAATGTCGATCGTCCTCACTTGAATCTGTAGTGTCAGGTTCAGATTATGAATTAGAAGTTTTAAGTTCCATTACTTCTGATTATGAACCTCTAATTGAATCTGTAGTATCATTAGTCGATAATGAATGTTTACTTCCAGATTCACCTGTGCCAGATTTTAGTTCTGTGTTTCCTGAGTGTACATTTCCATGTTTGGGATCTAGATCATGTTCAACTGAATCAATATATTCTAATTCAGTTGAAAATGAATTAATTTCTGAAGACCTGTTTTATGTCAATCAAAGGCCAGAGTCACCTGACACATTTCAATCAGAATGTGAAACTAGGCCCCTTAGCCCTGACTCTATATCAGAGTACAGGTCTATGTCACCTGAATCTATGATTCTAGATTTAGACATTAGAGGATCTTCACCAGATTCAGTTGCATGTGGACCATTATCTCCAGATTCACCAGTACCCCAGTTCTCAACAATGCGTGTTAATTTAGTTTCAGTAACAGGACATAGACCGTCCTCTCCTGAGTCTGTGGCTTTAGATAAAAATTATGATGAAGATGATGATTATGAGTTAAACGTTGTTGATGAGACAGTTTCTAGGACATCACCTGATTCCATGAAATCATTAGATGAGAACAGGCCATTATCACCTGACTCACCTATACAGCAGTTCATGCCATTTTTTCCTGAGAATAGTTTGCCAGGTTCTGGGTATAGATCATCTTCACCTATATCAGTATGCTCAAATTCAGATGAACTTGAAGCAATTTGTGGAGACGTGTTTGATGTTGAGCAAAGGCCAGAATCACCTGACTCGGCTCAACCAGAATTTGAAGCCAGATCTCTTAGCCCTGACTCTGAAATAGAGTACAGGCCTATGTCACCTGAATCTATGATCTTTGATTTAGACATTAGAGGATCTTCGCCAGATTCAGTTAGTGCATGTGGACCACTGTCTCCAGATTCTCCAATACCACAGTTCTCAACAATGCTAGTTAATTTAGTTTCAGTAACAGGACATAGACCGTCCTCTCCTGAGTCTGTGGCTTTAGATAAAAATTATGATGAAGATGATGATTATGAGTTAAACGTTGTTGATGAGACAGTTTCTAGGACATCACCTGATTCCATGAAATCATTAGATGAGAACAGGCCATTATCACCTGACTCACCTATACAGCAGTTCATGCCATTTTTTCCTGAGCCTAGTTTGCCAGTTGCTAGGTCTAGATCATGTTCACCTGAATCCATATATTCTTCTTCAGATGAACTTGAATTTGTTCCTGGAGACTTGTTTATTGTTGAGCAAAGGCCAGAGTCACCTGACTCAGTTCAGCCAGAAATTGAATCTAGACCCCTTAGCCCCGACTCCATCCCAGAGTACAGGCCTATGTCACCTGAAGTTATAATCTTAGATTTAGATGATAGATGCTCTTCACCCGATTCAGTTCATTCATGTAGACCACTATCTACAGATTCACCAATACCACAGTACTCAGCATTGTTCTTTGAGCTAGTTCCAATATCACAATGTAGATCATCCTCACTTGAATCTTTGGCATCAGGTTCAGAATGTGAATTAGACATTTTAAGTTCCATGAATTCTGTTTGTGGATCTCCACCACTATCTGTAGCATCATTAGGTGATAATGAACGTTTACTCCCAGATTCACCTGTGCCAGATTTTAGATCTTTGTTTCCTGAGTGTTCACTTACATCTTTTAGATATAGATCATGCTCACCTGAATCAATGCATTCTAATTCAATAGAAAGTGAGTCATTTTCTGAAAACCTGTTTGATGTCATGCAACGCCCAGAGTCACCAGACTCATTTCAATCAGAATTTGAAGCTAGACCTCTCAGTCCTGACTCTATATCAGAGTACAGGCCTATTTCACCTGAATCTATGATTTTAGATTTAGACGTTAGAGGATCTTCGCCAGATTCAGTTAATGCATGTAGACCACTATCTCCTGATTCCCCAGTACCACAGTACTCAGAAATGTTCTGTGAGTTAATGCGAGTAATAGGACATAGACCGTCCTCTCCTGAGTCAGTGGCTTTAGATACAAATTTTGATGAAGATGATGATTATGAGTTAAATGTTGTTACTATGGCAGGTTCTAGGGCATCATCACCTGATTCCACAAAATCGGTAGATGAGAACAGGCCATTATCACCTGACTCACCTATACAGCAGTTCATGCCATTTTTTCCTGAACATAGTTTGCCAGTTTCTGGGTATAGATCATCTTCACCTGTGTCAGTATGTTCTAATTTAGAGCAAATTGAATCATTTGTTGGAGACCTTGTTGATGTTGAGCAAAGGCCAGAATCACCTGACTCAGTTCAGCTAGAATTTGAATTTCGACCCCTTAGCCCTGACTCCATCCCAGAGTACAGGCCTTTTTCACCTGAAGTTATGATTTTAGATTTAGACGATAGAGGTTCTTCACCAGATTCAGTTAATGCATGCAGACCACAATCTCCAGAGTCACCAATACCCCAATACACAGGAATGTTCTTTGAGCTAGTTCCAGTATCACAATGTAGATCATCCTCATTTGAATCTTTGGCATCAGGTTCAAATTATGAATTAGATGTTTTGAGTTCCATAAGTTTTGACTGTGAAACCCTATCTCAGTCAGTAGCATCATTAGGTGATAATGAATGTTTACCCCTGGATTCACCTGTACCAGATTTTAGATCTTTGTTTCCTGAGGACGCACTTCCATGTATGGGATATAGGTCTTGTTCATCTGAATCAATACATTCTAATTCAGTTGAAAATGAATTATTTTCTGAAGAACTGTTTGATATCTATCAAAGGCCAGAATCACCTGACACATTTCAATCAGAATTTGAAGCTAGGCCCCTTAGCCCTGACTCTATATCAGAGTACAGGCCTATGTCACCTGAATCTATGATCTTTGATTTAGACATTAGAGGATCTTCGCCAGATTCAGTTAGTGCATGTGGACCACTGTGTCCAGATTCTCCAATACCACAGTTCTCAACAATGCTAGTTAATTTAGTTTCAGTAACAGGACATAGAACGTCCTCTCCTGAGTCAGTTGCTTTAGATAAAAATTATGATGAAGATGATGATTATGAGTTAAATGTTGTTACTATGGCAGATTCTAGGGCATCATCACCTGATTCCACGGAATCAGTAGATGAGAACAGGCCATTATCACCTGACTCACCTATACAGCAGTTCATGCCATTTTTTCCTGAGAGTAGTTTGCCAGGTTCTGGGTATAGATCATCTTCACCTATATCAGTATGCTCCAATTCAGATGAACTTGAAGCAATTTGTGGAGACGTGTTTGATGTTGAGCAAAGGCCAGAATCACCTGACTCGGCTCAACCAGAATTTGAAGCCAGATCTCTTAGCCCTGACTCTGAAATAGAGTACAGGCCTATGTCACCTGAATCTATGATCTTTGATTTAGACATTAGAGGATCTTCGCCAGATTCAGTTAGTGCATGTGGACCACTGTCTCCAGATTCTCCAATACCACAGTTCTCAACAATGCTAGTTAATTTAGTTTCAGTAACAGGACATAGAACGTCCTCTCCTGAGTCAGTGCCTTTAGATAAAAATTATGATGAAGATGATGATTATGAGTTAAATGTTGTTACTATGGCAGATTCTAGGGCATTATCACCTGATTCCACGGAATCAGTAGATGAGAACAGGCCATTATCACCTGACTCACCTATACAGCAGTTCATGCCATTTTTTCCTGAGAGTAGTTTGCCAGGTTCTGGGTATAGATCATCTTCACCTATATCAGTATGCTCCAATTCAGATGAACTTGAAGTAATTTGTGGAGACGTGTTTGATGTTGAGCAAAGGCCAGAATCACCTGACTCGGCTCAACCAGAATTTGAAGCCAGATCTCTTAGCCCTGACTTTGAAATAGAGTACAGGCCTATGTCACCCAAATCTATGGTCTTTGATTTAGACACTAGAGGATCTTCACCAGATTCAGTTAGTGCATGTAGACCACTATCTCCAGATTCACCAGTACCCCAGTTTACAATAATGCTGGTTGATTTAGTTTCAGTAACAGGACATAGACCGTCCTCTCCTGAGTCTGTGGCTTTAGATAACAATTATGATGAAGATGATGATTATGAGTTAAACGTTGTAGATGAGACAGTTTCTAGGACATCACCTGATTCCATGAAATCAGTAGATGAGAACAGGCCATTATCACCTGACTCACCTATACAGCAGTTCATGACATTTTTTCCTGAGACTAGTTTGCCAGGTTCTGGGTATAGATCATCTTCACCTGAATCAGTATGCTTCAATTCAGATGAACTTGAATTAATTTGTGGAGACGTGTTTGATGTTGAGCAAAGGCCAGAATCACCTGACTCAGTTCAACCAGAATTTAAAGCTAGACCTCTTAGCCCCGATTCTGAAATAGAGTACAGGCCTATGTCACCCGAATCTATGGTCTTTGATTTAGACACTAGAGGATCTTCACCAGATTCAGTTAGTGCATGTAGACCACTATCTCCAGATTCACCAGTACCCCAGTTCTCCACAATGCTGGTTGATTTAGTGTTAGTAATAGGTCATAGATCATGCTCTCCCGAGTCTATGGTTTCAGATAAAGATCATGATGTTAAAAGTCTTGGTGAAACAGAGTCTGATCATAGAACATCATCTCCTGGCTCAATGGCATCAATAGATGAAATCACACAATTATTACCTGATTCACCTATCCAAACATTTAGACCATTTTTATATGAGAGTACTTTGCCAGTTTCTGGATATAGATCATGTTCACCTGAATCTGTATGTTCTAATTCAATAGAATATGAGTTGTTTGCTATGTCACCATATTCTTTGACCCCATCATTGGAGATTAGAGGATCTTTACCAGACTCAGTTAATGCACATAGACCACTCTCACCAGATTCACCAATACCACAGTACTCAACAAGTTTTGCTGAATTAGTGTCAGTAGCAGGACTTAGATTATCTTCTCCTGAATCTGTGGCTTCACATGAAGATTATGAGTTGAATATTTTCCCTTCTGCACCTTCTGATTGTAGACCACCTTCACCTGATTCAGTAGTATCAGCAGACGAAAATAGACCACTATCACCTGACTCACCTGTTCCAGAATTTCAGACATTATTATTTGACAGAACTTGGCCAGTATGTGGCTATAAAACACATTCATTTGAATCAGTACATTCAGAAACAAGTGAATGTAAAGGCCTTAAAAAAGATTTGTTTCCTGCTGAACAAAAAATAGAGTCATATCCTCAATTTCAGGAGACAGTCAAAATGGTGCCTGGAAACAAACATGTATACAAAACTATTTCTTTAAACCTTATATCACACATACATGACCCGCATTACAAGGGTGAAATGTCCAGTCCCAAAACAGGTATATTTGAGTATACTGACGGTAGAATGGAAGTTGTTCAGTCTAGTAAAAGAGATGAGTCTAATAACATCACTGACCAAAGTGGTTTCAAAATGCCAGGTGATATACACAATGCTTCTCAAATTTCTAAGCAAGCACATGAGATTTTAAATAGACCCCTTGCTGAAAATCACATTTCAACCTTATCCCTAACACAGTCAGGGAAACATGATAAAGGATCTCATGAATTTCCTACAGAGAAAACTGCTGATGCAAAATCTCAGTATGAGGAGCATGAAAATCTGGGAATTTCATATGACCTCATAACTGCTTCACCAAAGTCTGTTAGATCTGTAAACGAATTCACACCTGATCAATCCATACCTCATGATAAGACTTTATTACCTTATCCAACAGCTTTTCAGTATGGAAGTCGGCCTCCTTCCCCAGAGTCTGTGTCTTCTGTGAACGAATTTCGAAAACTTTCCCCAGACTCTCCTACAGCTGAATTCTTACCCCCTTCACCAGTTCCATATGGACATAATATTCAATGCAGGCAATTTATACATATATCCCCAGCGATGTCTCATTTACAAAAATGTGAAGGAAACTGGATGTCTTCAGAATATGCATCACTTTGGCTGGAGACTGAGCAACGGCCAATATCACCTGGTTATGTATTGTCAGAATGTGATTCACGATCACTATCATCCCCCAGTTTTTCCTTTGATTCTACATGCAGATGTCCATCCCCTGAAGCAGTGAGAGATATAGATCCCACTCTGTCTATTACCCCTGACTCTCTGATATTTGATATTGACTGCCGCCCAGAATCCCCTGAGTCAGTTACAGCTCAAACACAGTGTAAGGGCTTTATGCCAGACAACAAATCTCACTGGGCAAGTGATGTTGCCTTGCTTGGTTTGACAGATGAACAGTATAAGACAGAATTTGAGATGATTTTTGCATCAGATTTGGCAACCTCAGCAAAGAGCCAGAGGGACGTCAGTTATGTCCTAAATAGTGGTACCTATCATCAGCTTGTGTTGGAACCAGAACAAGAGGAAACGATTGGTGAAACTAGAGAGACACTCCCTCCAGAGATGAAGAAAGTAAAGGAAATTTCTGCAGATGAAAGAGAGGGTAGTAGTATTTTAAACACTCAAGGCACTCATCAGAAAATTCAGATTGTTAAACAGCAATTGGAGCATCAACAGGGTCCTGAAGAAAGATCTGGCAGCCCCACTTCCGAAGTAGCCCAGCAGGAATTCAAAGCAAGGGTAAGCAGCTTAGCATGCCCCAGTGATTTAGTTGCAGTGTATGACACCCTGGAGATATCCTCTAATATTTTTTGTCATGACAGACCATGATCTACTAACTCCTTTATTGAGAATGCAAATTCACCCTTAGAAACTGTACAGTTAGTGTGGTGAAATCCTGTGATCATTTAAAAGTGTAAGATCTGCATGGTTAACTGGTGAAACAACTATATGACAAGTCTTGTGTGATTTTATTTTCTCCAAATAGTGTACAGTATCAAAGTATATCTGATTACATGCTCATCCTCCCTTTCAGGATCCGCAGGATAAAGTTTCAGAAAATGATATTCAGTTGAATGAACAAAATATAAAGATAAAACATACAAATATCAGTGTCAGTGAGGAGGAAAACCAAAGTGAAAATGTGAACATTATAGAACAAAACCTAATTGCATCTTCTTTGACCAGGGAACCAGGTGTGAATGACCCAAAGTCATTAGACCGTATACCAGAGGAAAGGACAGTTGTCAGTACTGATGTAGTAGATGATGTTCATCCAATGATATCACTTAAGCAGTCACTTGAGAAACCTAAGGAAGCAGCTGGACTATGTCAAATACATCAAACTCCTTTCCACTTCAATTACCAACAGTCTCATAGGACAGTGACTGCTAATTTGTCCACTTCAGGTTCTTCCTCCTCTGAGGGGAGAAATGTGATGTCAGAAACATCATTTTTAGGCAGTATAATGTTCACTGATTTGGGTTCTGTGCCACCTGAAACTAGTAAATTATGTCCTAACCAAGAGCCATCTACTAATTCACAATTATCCAATGAGAAGCAGGGTTTGGAGACCTTTCATCATGTACTTTCTGAATTTGAGAAAACAGGATCTGCCTTGAGTACTGATGACCTAAAGCTAGTCTCCAGTGAAATATACCCCATGGAAACTGCTTTGGCTCCTAGTTCATCAGAGCCAGCTCAATCTCCACAGGAGAGGTTAATGGACGTAGGCGTGAAAGCCAAGTCAAGGCCTGTCCAAGCAGATAGTTTAGAGTCAGATACTGAGTTCTTTGATTGTCAACAAACTTTTTCAGAGCTATCTGAACCAGAGCTGAGACCAGAAGAGCTTTTTGATTCTGAGACTGTGTACCATGTTGAAGAATCCCTATCTTTACCAAACACTCCAACCTATGACTATTTGTTGGCCACACCCAAAACAACAGAAAAGTCAGAGTTAGACAGTCAAGAAAGTCCACGGCCAGCATCCTGGGGAAGTGAGGAAATTGATTTGCCCATTATTCTTGAACCAGAGGACGAATGTGTAGGTGAGAATGATGAAGAGTTAGAATATCCTTATGCACATGAACGCTCCTATGCTGAAGAGCTATCTCCAAGGCAGAGAGGCCAATATGATGACGATGATGATTCTCTTGGAAGGGTAAGGGTTTGAGCATGAGTGAAACTAGAGCTTGAACAATAAGCTTGCCATGTTGACAGAAGCTGCCCTATCTAATATACTGACCTTCACATAACTAGACGTTTTTTTTGAATGTGTTTATTAGCATGCACATGCCTGAGAACTGAGTGGTGTAACATTGATGGATAACTCATTACAGATAAAGTGCCCATGAAAAGCCATGATTTCCACAGCAGCCAGTTCAAGAAATGCCACACTTCATGCCAAATCAAAACTGACTCCTCTGTGACTCAGCAAAGCAGCTGCAAGGCCACAAGCTTACAGATAGCTTTCTTTTACAACCATATAGGATGCCACACTGCCTATTTGCCCACCATAACTTTGTCATATTCTGTATCGTAGTGCATAGATTATTATTACCATGGCCCCTTGGCTTGGTTGACATGATGGCTTAGTGCTTAGGACTGTCGCCTTGCCCCAGGATCCAGGTTTGATTCCCACCTCAGGGTCTGTGTGCATTGAGTTTGCATGTTCTCCTTGTGCTTGGCGGGTTTCTTCCGGGTACTCCGGTTTCCTCCCACAGTCCAATGACATGCAGGTTATGCTAATTGGTGTTCCCAAGCGGTTCAGGCATCGAGCGGGCGACGCGAGCCCTTAAGTAACTGCCACAGAAACGTCGGATATATCTCTGTTGCCTGATTTGCCAAATGGCACGTGAACGGACCAAAATACCAAAAAATACATTGGCTTGATTGGCCATGGTTTCCAGCAGAGCACAGCAGTTTTTACTGCTTTCAAGGATCAGTGAGAGAATTAGGCTTTCCACAGGGGAGAGAAAAAAAGAAAAGAAGTGTAAAAGTGCATTATGAAACTTTTTAGACAACTCTCTCTAGCTCTCTCTCTCTCTTACACACATACACTCATTATCTGTATGCTGTTTTATTTGCGTGTACCGCAGTAAGTGTCTTAAAGCTTTATTTTGACTTCATGGATACTTCATAAATGTGGGTTATTTGAATGATTTTTCTCACTATGCTCACCTTCTGAACCTAATTAATGCCTTTTTTAATTATTTGCCTGTTTTCTGATTAACATCCTAGAATTTAAGTGTTTTATGTACAGCAAAGTTTATTAACCTTAAATAATCATTTCTCGGTATCTGCCAGAGATGTAAAAGTTTGAGAAATGCTTTTGTTCAATCATGTTGATGAATAACAATCATCCATTTGGTGACATGCACAAAACTCCATAAAAAGCGAAGTTCACAGAACTGACAGTTATTGTAACTCACCTCAAAGATAGATAGACATTAGCCTATGCCACAAGGCAACATGTCTGTTTACCTCCCAGCCTTGCAGCTGGTATCACATTATACTGCTTGGTGACTTGGCAACTGTAATTGTTTGTTACCCTGGCTGAGGCTCACAAGCAGTGCATTCTACTCCGGACTGCATGGATAAAGCTACTGTACCACAGTATATATACAGTATATCATATATGCAGTATAAAGTGTGAAAAGATAAGTGTGGATGTAAGATGAAAAGAATATGATTTAACCTGGAAAAATGTGTAAAATATACCCAGATTATTATAGTGGAAAACAATTTGTGTTAACAAAAAAAAAAAAAAAAAAGCAGGAGGGTGTCATAGGAGATCACGCACCACCATAGTGTCACAGCACATTACAGTAAAAGACTTGATGACCAAAACGGTCACTTATTAGTCACTTAGTGCTGCCTCTAATAAAGTGTTACACAGCAGAAAAAGAAACCAAATTTGGACCAAATTATATGCTGAGTCTTTGTTTCGCGTCCTTCTTTTGTTCATTGGCATTCTTTTTTTTAACCAATCACCTTTTTGGCCTACATTTATAAATTTAGTGTGACTTGTTTTCTTCTTCTTAACATTAATATTCCTTTTGTCCATTTGTAAGAAACAAACAAATTACACAACAATTTCAAACAAATTTTGATTGATATTAGGTTATATTACTTACTCGTTTTATGTATAAAATCACACGCTCAGCAGTGTGAGAAGGATATGCTCTTTCAGAAATGCTGTTTTCATAAATCCAAAAGGTCCTGTGTAGGTATAAATTAATCTTGTTTTCTTAACACACGAGTTCGGAATAAATGCATCAAGTGTGTATCCAGTGTGATAATTGAGGCTGAACAAGCAGCTAATACAAAATGCAAGTGTCAAAAAAAAAAAAAAATTAATTAATTAATTAAAAATATATATATATATATATATATATATATATATATATATATATATATATATATATATATATATATATTGCGCCTTGGCTTGGTGTGATATGCATGGATTTAGGAATAAATATATATTAGTTTAGTTTTTTACTCATAAAAGTTGCACATGTCGGGTTCTCAGGAAATAGCAGAGGAGCTAGGCTTGCTGTCTGATAGTTCAGAGGAAGAGGTGTTGACTACCCGAGTGGTACGACGCAGAGTTATAATCCAGGTATTTGTGTAGACATGCTGAATATACTACTATTATAATACCACTCACAAGTCAAAATATTAATTTTCTACTGACTAATTTAACCCCTAACATGATTTTCACTCTACTGTAACTACAGTAACTACTCTTTTGAAGACAGTTGCTTCATTTTTGGTGTGTTTTCCATATTAGACATAACATTTCATTTTGTTAGAGTACATTAGCTGCATCTGATGTGCTTAGATAGTAATAGCTGGTGCAAATACATAAATGAGAGTACATGTAAGAGCCTGCAAGTGGTTAATACTAACAATTACTATCCGTCAATAAAGTATCAAATTTTATGTACATTCTTGCAATTTCTTTTTATTTTCTTAAAATGTTAATGACTCAAATGACTTTATTATTCTAAATGAAACTGATGACTTAAAGTTTTCAGCATCTTTACGCATTGTATTAAATCGCTATGTGAACAATCTGAGCTTTTGAAACCTTTCCAGAATTTGACATTTCAGTACAGTGTAATTAATATTTGGTGTTTTGTCTTTATCCAGGGAGATGAATTGCCAGAGATTACCCCTCACAGTGTGACCGAGGAGCAATACACAGATGAGCATGGAAACCTGGTCACCAAAAAGGTCAATTAAAAATTCTCATGTTAGTGAGGAGTAACGTGTTAGTGCTCTGGATACTGCCTGGCCAAAAAAAGTCACAAACTTTAAGCTGTCATTCAATCACCTTTTGCTTAGATTACATTAATTAATGTAATGATTAATTTTAGGTTTTCTTTTGTAAGTCTTTCCTACCATGTTTATGAGTCTAATCAAATCAGGTCTGGTATTGAGGACAAGATTTTCTTAAATGGTATTTTGTTCACTTTAGTGAAAAGGTTATGGACTTTAGTTGTTTCACTATGTACAGGTGACAGAATGTTGTAATTAGTAATAATTGCATAGTTAATACTCTTTATTTATTGTTGTACCACCTTTAGGAACAAACAGATTATGCTGTTTTAATTTAGATCCAGGATTTCTATTTCTGTAAAGCTGCTTCATGACAACATCCACTGTTATAAAAATGCTATATAAATAAAGCTGATTTGAATTGAGTTGATTGGTAGGTTCACTGGATCTACTTTGGTTATTACACTGTTATAAAGGTTGTGTAAAATGGCAAATCCCACAGTGCATGCAAACTGTTTTTATCCTCTTCGTCTTTCCTTTGTCTATACTAATGTTGTCATTTATGTTCTTGCGTTGACACAGATCACAAGGAAAATTATCCGTAAGTATGTGTCTGCAGACGGAGTAGAGCGAGAGGAAGTGATGATGGAAGGAGCTCAACAAGAAGCTATCGCTTTAGATGATGCTGATGGTTTTTCCAAAGTCGTAAAAAGGACAGTAGTGAGGAGTGCCGGAGACCAGACGGAGGTGTGTGTGTTTTCAGTGATTCCTAGACTTTGATAAGATCTGCCATCTGAACTAAAATAAAAGTTTCGTTTCAGGTGACGTTTTCTGAGCCTGTGCCTGTTTGCGTGACGACGACAGCCTCCGAGTTTGAAGGAGAGACCGCTCAAGGTCGTAAAGTAAGCAAAGTCATCAAAACCACGGTGGTGCAGGGCGAGAGGACGGAGAAGCTAATTGGCGACCCCTCGTTGTCAGCAGACCTCCCTTCGGCAAAAGAAGACTTTGAAAAGGTTCACAGCTAAATTCGCAGTATTTATTTAGATGCAATGTGTTAAAACAACACAGCTTTGTACTGGATGTGAAAAAAAAAAATCTATAGTTCATCATTTCAATCATCAATATTTTGGCACAGTATTCCCTCCCTAAATCTAACATATGTAACTAAATAGAGTTAAATCTAGAAACTATATTCACCTTGTCCGTATGGAAGACAGGCTCCCAAGCATGGACAGAGAAAACCCTGTTTAGCAGGTAGTTTTAACAAATCAGGCTTAATTATAGGAACCCTTAAAGATTCTATGTAGAGAGTTCCCCTTTGTAAAGCATAGCAGCCTTAAAAATTATTTTTCAAGGAGCATATACAGTATAAGAAATAATATTTACTATTTATTTTTTTTAATTTTTTTATTACTATGTATTTATTTAATAGTTACTATTATTCATACACTATTACTATATACAGCGGGTAGTATACACAGTCTGCTTAGGCTACTAGTAAAAATATGTATATTTACTACTTTTATACAGCAATAAATTTTTTTAATACATAAAAATATACATACAAATTGAATGAAAAGTAGAATCTTTGAATTTTAGATTCTTAATTTCTTAGTGTTTGCGTGTATTTTTTTATTTTATTTTATTTTTTTTGCTTTAATGACATACATAAGCTGCGTTTACACACACAATGTTTTTCCAATCCAACTGAAATAATTCTGATTAGAAATCCGAGGTAAACTGTTTACGTGGACTCTGACAAGAGTGAAACGATCAGCTCAAGTACTGTATTTGTGGTTAACATTTACTCACTGAGTGAATTCCGGTTAAGAAATAATTTGGGATTCGGATCAAAATGTTCTGATTGAGGTGTTTACATGATGCACTTTTATTCTGTTTGAGCTATTATTCTGATTATTACTGGAATATTAGGGTCCATGTAAATGTACCTATTGTACACTTGAGTTTTCAGTTTTCAACTCCCCACATTTGTGCAAAAGTGTTAGATCAGATCAACTGGAGTGTTACGTAAACTCATGCTTCAATAGAATAGATGAGACATGAGGAAAATCAAATCAAAGCAGTTGACATGGTGAATATCATGTTTGCTTACATTTACATAGAAACAGAGAAATAGTGCAGAAACTTGAATATTGATCATTTAAGATATTTAATTGTAAAACATTCTGTTCAGTATGAACTCAGACTTTTGAACCCCACTGCATTTTTTTCTTGTTTTTTTTTTACTTATGTGCCAACATCTAAACTGCTAACACTTGTCCTATAATGTCTAGGCTTTAAGTTACGCAGGGGGCTTTGACAAAGTGCTCTTGCCACATTTAGTGGAGAAAGAGATCGTAAAGGAGGATGGATCTATGGTCAGAAGGTCGGGATAGTTCTTTGGTTTGATTTTTGTGCAAAACCTAACGTCATAAACAGATTTACATTTGCATGGTGTGGCGTGGGAGCAGATGTCAGACCTCAAATTCTGCTTGGGCATGCTTGCAAATAATGTGTTCTTTAAAGCTTCACTCATGAGGCATCATTAACTTTAAGTTAACTAACAGAAAACCCAGTAAATGTAGATCTTTTACTACAAATTGCTAATTAGAATAATATGAAAGCCCTGATAATATAAATGAGTATGTTTATAGCCTATTCCCACCAGCATGGACAAATCAACCTGATAGTGCTTGGCTTCTGTGAACTTCTGGATCTGTACATAATGTTGTGTTTTTGGAGAGATTCAGGGGAAAAAAAAAAAAACAGTCAATTGAAGAGCTGTGGAAAGATGTAGCGATGGAATACGATTGATTCAGTTTTCTTTGTGATCTATCATCAGGACCCACATGCGTAAGACGCGCACCCAGAAGAAGACCGTGGTGAGGGACGGCCAAAGCAAACACATCCACCTGGAGCGACTGGAAGACAGTCCGGAGTCCCTACAACCCGATGACCTGCAGCAGCACCTACACCAACTGCTCCAGCGCTACTGCACACCAGAAGTGGAGGAGGAGGAGGAGGAGGAGGAAGGGGAGGAGGCAAAAAAGGAAGAGGAGGACACGAATGACTGATTTTCTATTACCGTTTTCATTTATTTGCGCTGTGGCAGCCTCCCAAAAACCTTGGCAGAATAGATCAGATCCTCTCTTTTGTCATTTTGTCTCTCACCATCACCATGACAGTGACTTCCCCTGTTCCAGACACTTCTTTTTGTGTTTATGTTCATTTTTTCCCCTCCATTGCAAAAAAAAAAAAAGGGTGTGCACGCTAGAATGTTTTTCATTTTCATTTTATTTTTTCTTTTGTTCATGTGAAGTTTTCTGATTTTTCTTACTTTGTGACCAAAGATAGCTTTATTTTATTTTAAAATAACATTATGGCTAGAAATAACAATAGTACTAAATATGGGGGGAAGCAAATCATCATCATCATCATGGACACTACAGTTTCTCACAAACCCCTTCCTTTAAGAGATGAAATAATGAGATGTGTAAATACTAGAATGGATCCGGAAAGATATTCCGACACATACCTGTACTGCACATGCCGAAAAGCTGCACCAATGCACCACTGAGGTTAAACTGTTCATTAGCTCAAATTCTGTCCACAGGCTTTGGATAACTGACGTTTTAATGTCTGTTACTGGGGCATGTTTACTGTATACCGCAAATGCAGGTTCACATATGGACAGTATTGAGATCATGTTTAAAAATAATAATAATAATAATAATAATAATAATAATCATTGTGTAGTTCATTATGATACCCAGAATGAGCTTGAGTAATTTGTATGCAGTATAAATGTAAATTCACACACATACAAAGAAAAAAAAATGCTAGCTGCAGCTTTTAAATGTACTTTTTGGGAGTCATGCTGAATGAATGCTTAGCACATTGTTCCTCATACTCATACTCGTTTTCTGTCCGTCCTTCACATATTGTTCTGAAAGGGACGACAGCTTTGCACAGTGGATTCAGTCTGCCCTATTTACTCTGTGCGTGTGCGCGCGTGTGTTTCTTCACCATGTTAACCTCCAGTCACAACACTGCTACTCCCCGTCTGCACGCAAGAAAGTAGCAATCATTAAAGGTAACTTGATCAGAAGATTTTGTTGCTCCCTTGTAATTTTTCAACGCGTTCGCTAATATTAAGTGACATTTGTTATGTTTAATAAATACATTCATGATCATAACTCTGAGAAAAGGAAGAAAAGAAATATTGATACATTTGTAGACTTGATTTCACGTCCTCAAACAGACCTAGCACAAAAGCAAAATTCATAATGTGAGTTTCGCAACACTGAACAAAACAGAACAGCAGATTAAGAAAGGTGTGTTTTCGCATCTGATTTATTGCAGGTGGTGTCAAATGAAAAAAATTTAATGTCTGAGTCTCTTTTTTTTTTCCTTTCCCCACTGTGCCTAAAACACTAGAACAATTCTCCTGTAAAAAAACAAAAACAAAAAACAAGTGTGGTAGAAATAATAACCGGTCAAGACATTGTACATGAAATGTACCTCTTGCTACGAAGAACACACAAAAAGCCAACATGAAATATTTTTCCTCCTTAAATTAACCAGGTTTCACATCATTTGATGGTCATTTTGGTTTTGTGTACGTTTCTGCTAACTAAATGTAGTCTACAGTCTTCCTCATGGCATAAAGAGTCTCTAAGAACTGGAAGTGCAGCAAATTTCCAGTTGGGAGTCCCAACGATAAAAAGAACATTATATAATGCCATGCTGATACACTGTCCTGTTTTGAACTTAATTTTGTGAATGAAAACAAATCTTAAATGCAATATGTGAAAAACACCACTTTCTCTTTCAATTGTAAGTCAACTGATTCTGCTTCGGCTATGACGCTACACTCCAAACACTTAGCTGTTATTCAATTCTAAATACTTTTAAATATACATTAAATAATATACATTATAATATAATATTTAAGAGAATATTAATTAGTGATGGCAACGTTTAATGATTTTATATTCCCGTTGTTGCATATCAGGATTATAGCTAATGCACTTGATGTAAAAGTTTTATCTTCACTGAAACGGAGACAGCTAGGGCAAAGCTGGGGGAGCTACAAACGTTTACCTTCAGGTTGTGGAGAGTCTTTTTTTCCCCCTTTAATCTACCTGTTTATGCCTATAAACAACAGTTCTAGTGAATGCAGTGGTAGCAGATTTATCATGTTCAAATGTCAAGATTGATGATACAGATGATACAGATACATTGGCTCTGATGGCCTGAAAGGTACCACCTCTCTCTACTACAACTGATGCCGATTTTTTATTTACTCAACTTCTTAACTCCGACGCCTTGTTCATTGCCCATAGAGAATGTGTACTAGAAGTGTGTATGTGGAATTTTTCAGTGGTCTTTATGAATAGCGAGTTCTCCTTTTATAATGGACGTTTAGCATGTGTACTATAAAGCCATTCTTGAATTTATAATTATATGATAATCCTGTGTCATTCATCTGGGAGCTCTGGAGGGAGGGGAGGGATGCAGCCAGATCTAAAAGGAATAATTAACACAGAGGAGGACATTTACTGTTTCATGAAAATGCATTTTGTTTCTAGGCTGGAGAACATCTATAAAGGCATGTGTTCATGACTAATAAACTAAAGCAGCAGCTGCAGTGTGTAAATGATTGATAATAAATGATATCACGTAGATCACCTGCTGGTGCCTGGGGCTTTTTATTTAGCTTTGTGTTAACAGGGAAACATTCATTCATTCAATTTCTATACCGCTTGTCACAGGAAGCCTAGGAGACTTCAGGCAGGTACACTCTGGTCAGGTGCCAATCCATCGCAGGGCACACACACACACTCATATGGGTAAATGTGAGAATGCCAATTAGCATGTCTTTGGACTGTGGGAGAAAATTGGCGCACAAGGAGAAAACCCATCAATCATGCGGAGAACAGAGCAAACTCCATGAACACAGAACCCTCGACCCTGGAGGTGTGAAGCAACAGTGCTAATCACACTGCCACTCTGCCACCTTGGGGAAACAAATATATTCAAAAAAATTAATACCATAGTAAAGTTACTTTTTTCACAATATTCTAAGCCTTTTTTAAGTTTTAGTTCAGAAAAATGGCTTACAGCTTGTGGAAATCAAAAAGTCAGTGTCTCAAAATATTAAAACTAATTTCAAATAAATTCCTATTCATACAGTATAACCCATGTACCCTTTGTCTAGTTCAGTAAATACATTGGGGAAGACCATCAACATCCACAGATTCCACAGATCATTGATGAAAGGGCTGGCTGCACATGGACGATGAGTATTGCAGCATCATCATGGAAAGTTGACTGGAAAGAAAAAAAAATGTGATAGGAAAAAGGTGAAGAAGCCACAGGGGGAAAAGGAAAGGAAAGGAGTGGAGTGAGGCTGAAGTCAGAGCATCAAGAGCCACCATGCACAGACATCTTCAGAAAAAGGCGAACAACTGTTGCATGCCTAACATAAATCCACACGTGAACCAGCGAGAAAAGTGAAACATTGTCAGAAGTGTCATTCCTGGGCTAAAAAGTAAAGGAACCTGACAGTTGCTCAGTGGGCCTCTTTTCAGATAAAACTAAATTTTGCATTTCATTTGGAAACCAAGGTCCCAGAATCTGGAGGAAGAATGGAGAGGTACAGAATTCAAGTTGCTTGATGTCCATTTTAAAGTTTTCACATTCTGTGATGATTTGGTGGCGTCATATCATCTACTGGTGTTGGTCCACTGTGTTTTATTAAATCCAAAATCAACACAACCATCTACAGTACCAGGAGATTTTAGAGCACATCATGCTTCCGTCTGATGACAAGCTTTATGGAGATGCCGATTTCCTTTACCAAAAGGATTTTGCACCTTAGTGTCAAAATGGATTCCGGACCATGATATTACCAGTTATGGGAATTCTACAGTAAGTGACCACCTGATACAATATCATAGTGCAGATTCTATTTACAGTATATTCTATGCGATTTACGCGATTCTGTGATTATCACGATTTATTGTCCTGATTTAGTAAAAAAAAAAAAATCCCGCTTCTGTTACAATTTTAAGAAGGTCTTGTTTGTCATAACATATGAAAAGATTTATACCTTAGCCTTGTTTAACAGCTTTCTAATTGAATTGGACATATGTAATTAAATGTAGCCCATTCCTTATAACATTAGTTTTCTTACTTAAAAACCAAGGACAGCTTAAAAAAAAAAAAAAAAACTAACTTCAATCACAAGACTTATACATTTAACACACATGATTTTCCATAACGAAACACTAAAAAAAGTGTTTTTGTTGCACCATTTGAAAGCTTGTGTGCTCTCTACAGAATCACTTACTGTACATCTGAGGCTGATCAGTTTATCACAAGTCATTGCTAAGTCATCAAGCTGAAAACCATGATTCTGGGACTGGTGCATCTTTATTACTGTATAAATGTTGTTAAAAAAAAAAAAAAAAAGAAAAAGATTTTAGAGTGGCGGGACGGTGGTGTAATGGTTAGCACTGTCGCCTTGCACCGCCAGGGTCCGGGTTCAAATCCTGGGCCAGGCTCGATTCCCGTCTCTGTGTGCATGGAGTTTGCAAGTCTGCTTGGTGGTTTCCTACTCCGGTTTCCTCCCACAGTCCAAAGACATGTACGTTCCCAAATTGCCCGTAGTTTGTGAGTGAGTGTGTGTGTGTGTGCCCTGTGATGGATTGGCACCCTGTCCAGGGTGTACCCTGCCATGTGCCCCAAGTCTCCTGGGATAGGCTCCAGGCCTCCCGTGACGCTGAATACAGGATTAAGTGGTATAGATGATGAGTGAGTGAGTGAGTGAGAGAGATTTTAGAGTCAGTGTGGCGATAACATGAATCGCCAGACAAAAGAATCATAATTCTGAACTGCATCAATTTCCCCATTTCTAGATATTACTGTGCTTGATCGACCCGGTAACTCAAATGACCTGTACAATATAGAGAATTTATTAAGTATTGTTTTAAAGGTGAAAAACATCTGACCCAACAATACAGATGAGCTAAAGGTTGCTATCAAAGGAACTTGGTCCTCAATAACTCCATTAGTTTTCCCTTAAAGCCGACTTTTATCCCAATCAGTATTAGCATTTTAAACTATAACAAAAAATTAAGAAATGTTTTATTGATGTTTTTGATGTATTCTGTAAGTAATGTGTGTTTTTTTTTTATTTTTTTTTTACAGTATACATCCTCATACACAATCTTCTTAAATTGCTCCTAAAAGTTCTGAAACATGAAATTAAAATTTGTTAACAGATAAAAAAACAAGCACGTTTTCACAGTTTATTTACTTGCTTTATTAAGTCCTTTTTAACTGCTTAAGTATTTGTACTTCGGTCTAGTGTACAGGATTTTCTTCTAGTTACAGCAAAAAAAGCTCAAAGAAAACTGAATTAGAATTTTTAAAAAAAGTAACAAAAATGACAACAACAAAAAAAAAAAGCAGATAAAACACAAGAAGATAACAACTGATTTCCTTTATGTCTTAAAGCACTGATAGCATTTCGGACACTGAATTGGAATTCAACATTGATCAATAATAAGTCTCAAATTCAGTTTTTTACAAAATAATCAAGAGTAAACAAATCCAAGCGATATTTAAAACAAATACTTATTTAATAATCATATTACCTCTGCTGCAAGTAATTTATCTTTTTATTATTCTATGAAAGGTTTCCCCTTACAAATGATATATTTCTTTGCTTTATTTTGCACTTTGTACTGATAATAGTAATATGTTTTGCAAATATAAATAATTTTGAAATCACTTCTTTTTACTGCACTACCTACTCATCTCTCATTCTGTTTAAATGGACAGTCTGGGATATAAAGCATAAACCATTTATTCTACTTCACCCTTAAGCAGGGAGCCATCACTAGAGCATATATATATATATATATATATATATATATATATATATATATATTATACTGAGGGGAAAAGTAGTACATAAAAAGTAAAATGGGTTGATAAAAGATGTTCCATGCATTACGTAATGTCAGCTAACGCTAGTCAATTAGGAAAGGAGTGAAAAATACAGAAAACACATTTTTTTTTTCCAGAATACCCCCGTCAAGTGTTAGTACCGTAAACGATATATAAAAATGAAAACAGAACCATAAAACTCTCACAACAAGTGAATGAAATAAAACAGTTTGATTCAACGGTTCTTCGTGTTGATTGGTCTAAGTACATTCTTTAGTATATATTTTTCCCCCTATGGTGTTCATGTGACAAAGTTGAAAACATCTGAATAAAATAGTGAACTGTAGGCTAATGTGCTTCCTTGCTTGGATTTACACATCACTGATGCTAAAACCATTAGGCCATAGCAACCTAGAAGATAAAGCTCACAGAACTAAGATCACAATCAACTGTTGATTCTCAAAGATGCAGAAGCAGGAACAGCACTTCACACGACTTCACAAAAACATCACCGAAAAATCAAAAGCGTGCTCGTTTGTCAGATTTCTTTTGCCATATTGCACTTAAAATAGAAAAGCACTGTAACAAGACTGACGTGGCAGTGATTCGATGTTAATCGTATACCTCGTGATCAGTGATGGATATTACTAACATGATCGTTTCACACGTGTACCCGGATTTGACTTTGTGTACAGAGATCAAACATTTCATTTCCAGATGTACCCACACACCCAAAGATATATCAGCAAGTGCGACTTTCACACCATAGAAAACAAACATTAAATAAAAAATTTTTAAAAAGAAAAAAATGTATACAATTTTAGAAGTTTTCAACATCGATGATTTATGAGGAGCATACACACATGTCCTAATACAAAATGATATTAATTCCCCACCTGTGTGTAAGCTAAAGTCCAGCAGTGATGATATGTAAACAAGACTGACAGGGTAGAGAAGTTGTAAAGGTGGGGTTTGGATAAAGCAGACACTCGGTGGCCATTTAACATGAAGTCCCTTAGACTGAGCTGCGCTGCTCTTGACGCCTCATTAACTGTAACACAGTAAAACATACGTTATGAGAAAAATGTTTGAGCCATGTTTGGATGACATACTTTATATACACAGACATACAAAATATATCCACATACACACATACAGTACAGTACAGACTGGCACAAAAGTCTGGGTTCACAGGCATTGTTCCTTACGTGAGATTTTATATTTTCTTTTAATTTGAGGCAGCTAACAACACAAGATGCCAATTAGTGCTGAAAAAAGTAAGAAAGAAATGGAAATCCTGGGCCACAATTACTGTACCAAACATATTTTTGAGGTACATTTAGCATGCAGCAGCCAAGGCACAAAAGAAACACTGCATGTTCAGATATAAGAATAGATTCAAGAAGTACAAGGGGTGTTCAAGTCAAACCAGGACAAGGAACAGCCGTTCCACTGGTTGAATGTTCATGGGAACGACTGCAGTGGACTAGGATTGTCATCTGTGGATATATGGCTTTCTTTAAAAACCTTTGCATTAAAAGAATCATCACCGCACTCTGCTCGAAGACCTCTATAAACCTTAATCAATTTTACACGTTAATTCACAAGAAATTTCAAGTCCCAGTTTGACTTTAACGTGCCTTTTAAAAAATGGGAATTAAAAGTGATATGCTCAGTAAAGAAATTTAAATTGAAAAAAAGGAAATGCAGCTTATTCATTATTAGAATATAATCACTTACTGCACGTATAGGCTATGATAAGTTGTAGTTTGGAAACACTGATTTTTTTTAGTTTGTGGTATAAGATAGTACAGACATGTCCAGGGTAGATGCTTGGATTTTCTAACAGGTAGCTGTGCAAATGTCGGTTCGGCAAATCCAGTCCTGCTGGTTAATGTTAATTAATTGTAGCATCATTTACGTTTCAGGAAAGTGAGTGATCTAAAACGTATCAACTAAGGTCGCATTTTATTCAGCCATTTTTACAACACAAGCCAAGAAAACTGATCAGACCATGAAACTTGGCTTGTTCTGAGAGTTACTGTATTTTGCCTCCAAATAGGCTCTGCCCATGAAAAACATCACCGGCTTAAAGGGGTCTATATATATTGTACATACAGTATAAGGGTCTATATGAACATGTACAGTACCAGTCAAAGGTTTGAACATATCTTCTAATTCTATGGTCTTTGCTGATTTTCCTTACATTCTACATTGTAAAACAGTCTAAAGGCGCTGTACATTGATGATCTCTGAGGCTATAATAATACCAATAACAAAGGCCTATTGTATGTGTGTTATTTCATAGATTTGAAATATCCAGTATTGTTTTTAGAATGTTGAAAATAAATCACTAAACAAAACAAAAAATCATTGAATTAAAAGGCAGGACCAAACTTTAGACTTTCACTGTATATTCATATGGACACACACTCACACTCACTTGGTGGGCACGGTTGGCGAGCCCGAGCGGTGGAAGTGAATATTCTGCCACTTGCTGTCACGGCGATGCCACACCCGAGTCTCCTCTGACTGCATGGTGCGAGGCATGCTGTTAGCATCGATGTACTGTGTGAGTCTGATGTAGGCTATGCAGGCAGCATCTTCTCCCAGCAGGTGCACGTGAGGATTCAGCAAGATGGTATGGACAGCACGCCTGTGGCTTTTGGAGAGAGCTGAAGCCAGGAGAAAAATCGAAAAAAAAAACAACAAAAGGATGCTGAGCTATCATCATTGGGCTCTACACTAGAACAATGATAAAACAAGAGAGAAAATGCTAAATGGTAAATATTTTGTCATCACAAGCAAGGTAGTGAAAGTAAGCCAGTCACATGAAGATAGTTGAATTCACTCATCTTTAGCAACTAGTTTGTTGCAACTGGTCAGAGTTGGAATTGTGATAGTGATTGAACAGCAAACTGTAATAAAACTCCGTGTGTGTACACAAACTTACAGAGTCTAGTACAGTATATTTTCATAGGAAATTCTCCCAAATACTAAGAAATTACACTTTTTACTCTGATAGTTTCATCTGTTATGCTAAAAAAAAAAAAGACCTAATTACTGAAAATAAAAACTCTTGAGCTGGTTAACCAAGACTTGCTAACTTAACACACTGTGACTGTTTTTAACAAACACTACAACAGGTGACTTTCTGAACTCAACAGTACTTTGTTTTGGCTTTTCAACTAAATCACTGAAAGCTTACAGTTCTCAAAGTAGAACCTGTGGAAGTCTGTTCCCTCCACCAGGTTCCCCAAAGCCTCAGGTTCAAAAGAGGTCAGTCCAGGATCACAGATCTTGCTGTCAATCAAACAGAGCACAAAAACACTTTTACTACATGAAGAGACTGTAATGTACTTGAAATTAAACCAAAATGAATGCACTCACGTATAGGCTTCAAAATCTCCATTGTTGATGGCCTCAATCAGCTGCTCGGTCACTTTGATAATCTCCTGCTTCCGTGCTGAAAACAAGTGACACGTTGGTGAGAAAATTTTTAAATGCCTTTTAGGTGTGGGTTTAAAAATTTTATTTAAAATAAATAATTAGAATAATAAATGAAATCAGACATAGCAATGAATGTAAGGTCGAATCATGAAAATGGGGCTTTCAAGTCAAAAGGGGACTTTTAATTGTCCAGAACATAGTTATGAGAGTAAAAATTACTTTTATTATATATAATACTATATACCTGTATATTATATACTATATATTCCTCTGCTACACTAATGCACTTATCCCATCATTTCACAAATATTGCTTAGATATTAGAAAGATAGAAAGCTTTCTTATTACAGAACCATGTTTGGACTGCCTGTTGCACATTTAAAACACTGGGCTGCCAGGAACTTCTTTAATGGCTTATAAAAATGGCTTGAAGCGAGGTCAGGACTGTACACGGGATGTGGCAATAACTCCCAGCTGTTATTCAAGGATTGTGCGTACAGTTCCCACAGACAGATGCGGCTCTCCGGCAAGGTGGCGAGAAGTTATTTATTGGAACATTAAATAAAGGAACATCATTCACGGAAGTATGGCCTTCTTTGCACCATTCAAATGTTTTTTTTTTTTCCTGCGATGAAAAGTCTCATCACCGTACTGTGTTTGAAGTCTTCTGCAAATGTCAATTGGATTTACGCCATATACAAGAAATTTCATCACAAGCCTAGGTTTTACATGAACGCCCCTCATACACACAACAAAGTGACTGATGGCTTTAAAAATGGACAGGTTTTAAGATTTTAATTCTTAAATATATTAATAGTGCATATATTAATCATGACTTTTATATTCATTATGGGTCCATTAATATAAATGAGGTACTGTATTAGTACCACTTCTTTGAGGATCATTTAATAAATAATTATGCGTGTGGATCACATTAGGTCATAACAGGGTGATGTACAATCGGTAAAATTAAGAATAAATGCAAGGTAAAAGAAATAACGCCAAAAGGTAAAATCATACTAAAATACTACACTAGACATAGTTAATCACGCAGTGTTCGGGAGTTGGCAACACGGTGGCCATACAGTACTTTGTGTCATCATAAAATATGTGTGTCTCTGCTCAACTCAAAAATGGTTGCTGTGCGACTTGACTCACGGCTCATACATGGGGCATGACTTAAATTTAGGCAAATGCCTCAGATTTGCACATTCAAAAACAACCAGTAGATGTCTTTTGTACACTCAGTGTGCAGGAAAATGCATTCAATCGTACAGTGTGCCTCCATGCATAGGGGACTAAATTATTAATTTTGTAAGACGTTCTGCTACAAAGTGTTATTTGCCCAGGGTTATGTATGGAGCATTTTATTAAACCTAATGCAAAAGCACCTAATGTGAATGTGCTTTAACAAATTATAGTCTAATCCACGTAGACATAAAACATCCACAACGTATGTAAAAGACTTTAGACTTTCTGGATCAGCACTAATATTATGAAAGAACCAGTCAAGTCTTGCAAAGGTCTTATTGGTAGAGATTTGAAAATTAATACAAGCTACAGATGTGTAATAAAAACCTTGAAGTCTCCCACAGCATTTAGTGTAATCCCCTGACAGTAAACACACTAATGTGCTCAATAGAGTTGTAAATCGTTTGTAGACTCTCCAATCGATTACATTTTGGGGCATTGCAATTTTCGATTTGATTCCATCAGGCAGCTATATTTCTTAAAGTATTTTTTTTTAAATGCTAAATTAAAACACTACATGCTGTTATTTAATAAACACTGTAACTGGTTGTGGTGATTGCTTTAAACATCATGTCCCATAGAAAGCAATAATCTTGTTTTCCTGACCGACATGCAAGTCCAGTAGGTGGCAGTATTGCACCAAACACCCATAAATTCAAACGAAGACGCAATTTTAAAAACACACAAAAAAAAGAAACTGACCAATAAAATTTAGTAAATTGCTTAATCGGTTAAATTGCACAGCTCTACTGCACAGTACAGTAGTCTGTAGATGGTGTGATTTTGACTTCCACCAGCAGATGGCACTGTTCAATTGAGATTTTAGATAATGCTTAAAATGCATGACCAGAAAAGAAACTACTAAACATTGAGGCTTAATAAGCGGTGGTGGAAAACCCCCGAAACCATAAAATAACTGAATATAAACTTGTTTTACGCTTATTCGCTATAAATAAGATCATAAAATGTTTGGGAACATTTTTAATTGACCTTAAACCCAGCATAAAATTTTCAATAATAAAGACGGTTACGAATTACGGTTACTCCAAATATTGTTTGTTTCCATATTGCTTGTTTGTAAATGGAGTTGTGTGAATTCTTGCGCCCTCGTTTCTGCGCCACTTTCACTGGGTGGCGATGTGGTTGTGAAGAGGCTGAGGCACTGACCACAACTTTCTACAAAGTTCGTGGTGAGACACAACAAAAAGAATAATAAATACACAACCAGGAGCAGCTTGAGTGTGTGGCTACAGCACGCCTCTGTGCTAACGAGGTAGCAGACAATGGACGTCGAGGAAGAGCAGGAAGATGAAGAATGGGAAGAAGAGCGCCTGAGCTTGTAGATTCTAGAAGCATCCAGCAGGGGGTGCACTTGTCAGAGGAATGAGAAGGTGACGTATGGGTTTGTGGGGAAAGGTGTATGGAGAGTGGATAGATTTGCATATAATTTGTACATGCAGTAAAGGTGAAGGAATAAAACAACAGTAAAACTGTGGGGAGAAAGAAAATGAACAGTCAAAAGCATTTAAATGAGTGGAAATGTATTTCTACATAAATAAATACGGACATTCATGTAGGTTTCCTCCAAAGAATCTGGTGAAAACACTGAAAATCAGAAGGGACAGTGTGGAGAAGAAAAAAAAATGCAAAAAGCTTAAGGAAAGTTTTGCATACATGGTTTCATACGATCAGAGCTTGTATCCTTTAGAATGTCTTTGTTGAAGAGGTTGTTCCAACATTTTGACTTTCCAACTGACGTCCAGTGCGTTTTAGCATTAACACACATTTCGCGCATGTGAGTGTATTGAATGCACCCGAGTTGAGAGACATCTGCTTGTTTAAATGTTTATGAACAGCCATTTTATTTGCAGGTGTTTTAATACTGGATCTTTCAACGGCAGGAGTGTTAAATCTGCATCAAGTCAAAACTCTCCCCATGTTATCTTATTACCTCATTTTCTTCCAATCTGCTCATTTGGCTCGAAGTTGATCGTGACAGTGAACATCTTTCCACATGTTTTTTTTTTTTTTAGGGGGAGGGGAAGGGGCGTCTCTTTTCTTCCACATACACAAGCTCATTTACAGCCACTAATTATTTGGCTGATTGATAGGGGAAAGAGCAATGCCATTCCTTCACACTTTTGGACATGGATATGTGTTGCATTGTTGCAATCTTCTTTTGTGCTGCATCACTTGGGAGCTGAAATCCAACCTGGCATATTTTCCCCCATCATTTGGTCAACATGAGAAGATTATACTTAACCTCTATTCACTGCTGGACTACACAAGGTGATTTTGCAGAATAAACGAATAATTTCTCTATATAATCCGCTGCTACATCAATGCACTTATCTCAGCGTTTTACTTGTGCTTGGATACCATCAAGTTAGAAAGTTTTCTCAAATCGGACTGCCTGCTTCACGTCTGAAACGCTGGCCTCCTTTAATGGCCCAAACATGTTAAATTTACTCGGAGCGACTGTGCAAGGGTTGTGGCAATAACTCCTGGCTGAGTTCCTGTAAGGTTCAAGTGGATGTTTCTGAATGAGTGTGTACAGTTCCCACAGACAGATGCGTCTCTTCCTCAAGCTGGAGACAAGTTATCTGTTGATTTTCAAGGATCAGGCGTTCTCTTGGCTGGGAACCATTGCAGTGGGCTGCGAGCCACCTCAGCCGGATTCATCGTTTACAGATGGCTAAGAGACTCATCACGGGAGAGTGCGCCTTTGTTCGTGAGAAATTTCATCACAAGTCCCAAGTAACTCACCAGACACCACAGATAATCCTTCACCACTGAGAATAAGACGGACATCAGACCATAGGAGACATGAATCCCAGGACTGAAGATAGGTCATTCACGTGGCTCTCTTTTGCTGGGAAATGATCAATTCTTAAATGAATTTCAGTGTTGCAACTATGTTGGCAGAGCAAAGATTAATTTCCAAACTGTAGCTCTGCCAAAGAGAAAACCCGTTGTTCCAAATATTTGAAATATTTTTCACTCTCCTGTGAAAAGACCGGGCTGCAACCATCAGCAGACAGTAATTGCTTCGTTGGACAGCAGATTGCACAGACAATGCACAGTAATGAGCCGACAGATTAATGCCCTATGAATATCATTTACTCCTATACACAAACACACACAGAATATTGCTGCTTGTGGCTGATTATCAATGCACCGTCTCATAATGACTGCAGGAGCAAAGAAAGAAAAACAAAAATTATCAGACAGGGAATTAGAGAAGGACTGAAGAGGGAATGCTTCCCTGTAAATAAGCACTGGTAAACCTTGTGTCTCTTTAATAAGCTCATTTATAATAATGAGAAGCAGTGATATGTTTTCTATGCCTGCCATTCATGATACACCAACACAAAGGGGCACAAATAATTTAACTAAATGACCTTTTATGAGGTTAAAGTTGCGAAGTTAAACACTGCACTTAACCATGATGCACAGGTTGGAGTAAAGCATTTATACTGATACAGTAAAACTAAAAGCCATCAACCAACTGGCTTTGTAGACAGTTAAATAGAAATCATGACCATGACCATGCTAAATAGTTAGAACTCAAATTGTAACCTACACTCAATCAGTCAGTGTAATTAATTTTTGCAAAAAGGAGAAGATGGCTAACCATAATAATGTGTGATCACCGCCAAAATACATCAATGGTGACCTAATAAATAAATAGGCTGGGCTGATGACAGGGAAATTAATGTCTCTGCTGGATATGAAATGGAGCAAACACAATGAAAATCTGAAACTCCACCCTGAGAACTAAAGTGTGGAAGTGTGTATCATGTGAAACTGATTATACCTTTCACATCCTCATCTTCTATGGTAGTGTTGGCACTCTCAGAGGATTCCTGAAGAGGAACAGAATATGAATTCAACATGGATACATGTAGTGTAAATTAACACAATCATACCGAGGCATATTTTAAAATATCACGTTGACATACTGTACTGTATACTTCAGTGTCCCTGAAGTATTCATCTTTGTATCATTAGGAAATGTGCAGAGACTTGTTTTATTAATCCCCAAACATATTAACCTCCCCTTTAAACAGCTCCCACACTTACTGTAGAAGGATTTCCCTATGAGCCATGCCACAAAATACACACCCCATGCATTAAAAAAAAGCATAAAGATATGCAGAGAATGTGCTGAAAGGTTCCTGCGCTACGTCTTGACACGCACAAGAAAACACCACAGCTTGTAACACACAGGCATGCACAGCATTCACTACAGAGTAGTGGATGATATTTTTCGAGATGACATCTGTAGCGATGTCGTATATCGAAGAATCAGCTTGTTCTGCTCAGCGGCTTCTAAGGCATTTAAGGCAAGAAGTCTCATCAGCCATTAAAGTCAATGAAAACAGCGATCCCTTAACGTAAAATACACGACGGAGCAAGCTTGATCCTAGCAAACCTCTTTATATACATAATACCTTGTTTCCATCAGTTGGATTGTGGATAACAGTAGTTTGAGGCTCCTGATTATGAAGTGCAAAGGGAAAAGGAAGACATTCAAGAGGATCAGAAAGACAGACTTGAGAAATTTCATTCTTGTACACAGAATGTGAAAGAGTAAAGCTCACCAAGCATTGCTTTGTTCAGCAAATTTGTTTTATTCATCATGAATATGATTGAAATGTTAATTACAAATAGAATCCATTTACACATGACTCTAAATTACATTAGCAGCTATTTACCAGCCATTAAAAAGGTAATTTAAAAAATAGTACCAAAGCAGACATTTTTAACCGAATCAAAATTCAGTATGCTTGATGGTCTTTAGGAAAACAAGATTAGAGCAGAAGAATATAAAAAAACATGATGTTAACATAAAGAAAGATTGATTCTGGCTGATTTTTAGGAACTGATTTAGGGTTGAGGTGCAGTGTGACAGGTGTAGCAGCCAATTAACTGCTCAAATGATCCATGAGATCCAAAACTGGTAGATACAGTTTTCTGACCTGTTCATGTTGTTCAGGCAAATGATGTCAAAAGCATGCTAATAATGCTAAGGAACTACAGATAAGGACCTGAGAATTACATAAATATCCCAAAAAATTACATCTAACATATGTAATAGCATATCTACAGTAATTTAAGGAATATCACGCAATAGGGAGTGCTGTTGAGCTGAATATCAGCACAGCTGTAATGCGCTCACAGACACAAGGGCCTCATACAGTAGCTGTGCTGATATTCAGCACAACCGCACTCTCACATGAAATTACTTAATTTGAAGATGCTATTATTACAGGTGAAATACACATAGTAGGGAATTCATGTAGAGTTCGCCTGTGTCTTGTTTATTTTATTGGTGATGAATAAACATTGACAAAAATCCTCTTAATGAGATCATTTATCCAATTATTTAGCGGTAAATAATAGATAAATATGTTTGAATACAAAACGGTACATTTACTAGTTAAATATCGCAGTTTAAATGGCAATATATGTCAAAATGTGATTTTTGGATCAACTTGTGCAGCCCTACTAAATACACAGTAACTACGAAAGATTACAGTTTAATTTATCTTAGTGGGACTGCAGAAGCTTCATGCGAGTCTGAACTTTGAAATGCATTTTTGCACAAAACGATGGTTGAAAATTTTGACTCCGATTACTTACATTGTACTCCCGTTCTGAGTGACAAACAGGAAAATTTAAAACAACAAGACCCATCGTAATGTACGTACTGTACACGCACCTCAATTTTGATTTAAGACAGATACATTTTTTTTCAAACAGGAATATCCCACGTTACTGTAAGTACAAAGCACTAAAAAGACTGTGGCATCTAGTGAGCACATTTCCAGTACTGCTAACTGGAGCATTGCAAGAAGGAGAAAAGTGACATGAGCTAACAGAAGTTGTTTAACCTACTGTAAATGAACCACACTAAATAAACTTGACAAAAAGCTTTATGTTTGTGGTTGTCCCAAGTCACTGGACTGTAAGTACTGGAGGACGGTTGGAGCCACACCATGATTAAAAAAGCAGGCTAATGACTAAAAATCCCTGCCATTTAAGAAAATAAATGATAAACCGCATTAACACATCATCTGCTCGCTTTCTTATAGAGCTGGACGTTTGTAAGTGCAGAATACAGGCCACAAACAATAAAAAAAAAAAAAAAAGCCAGAATACGCAACAACACAACAGCAATAATAACAGCAAAAACCAAAGGCACAACACCAAAACCACAGAAATACAGTATAAATTTAAACACCACAGCAAAATCATAACCATGAACATTAACTCAAAATGACAAGGGCAGTACTTACTCAATGTCACATGCACATTGCTGATTGGCTACTGAGAACCAGCGTAAAGGGGAATGTTTAAAATAAGAGGGACTATGAACCGAAATACGCAGTATCTACTGATGCTTTTATAAGCATATTAATAAATGCTTATTTTTTAATCAGTGGTGAAATTCACATAATGCAACATTAGACATGATTTAAACTTCCTTAATAAGAAACAATCATGCTTGCCTATAACAATAATAATAATAATAATATAAGCAGCTTTAAATGAAATTATTTTAGTATTTATTTTTCTCAGCCAGTCATATGCCAGGTCAAATCAACAATGCGCATATAATGTTCAATAAGGACCCAACATTTCTGTTAATACTGACTAGTTTTTTTCTTCCGCTTTGGTTAGCTTGTTGTGATTTCTGATTTGCTCCTGTGTTTTTAGGTTTGTTCACATTATGCCCAACTGTAATTGAATCAACACAACTAAGCAGTTCCACCTTCACGTGTTAGCGAGTAAACAGTGGCTCAGAATGTCTGGAGTTCTAACGACATCATTGATAGAGAGCATGTTGAGCAGGTACGGAATAGTGTTATTAAGCATATTTAATATTCTCATTTGAAATGTGTATGCTCTTTTAACAAAACTATTTAAATGCATTTAACATTTTTAACCCGGCCTTTCTTTTTAAATAATTTAGTACTCCTTTGACAGATGTGCCACTGATTATTACACAAGGAAACGATGAAATGCTCAAACAAAGGCAGAAAACATGAGGTAGAATGAGATCAGAGACACACAGACAGAGAGAGTACCAGAGCAGGAGAGGGGACTGCCTCTTTAGGGCTGGTGACTACGTTGCCTTTGTTGTTGATCTAAAAAGGGGAATGGACAAAAACAAGACACGCAAAGCTGTCCAATGAGGAAACAGGAAATGGTGCGACCCATTCTGCATTTGTGCAATGTTTGAAGCTATTGATCAATAAGCAGAATGTACAGTAGCTGCTTAAAACATGGACTAAAAAATTATGACCAACGTGAGGTGAACTTAAAGATCCCCAAACTGAGAATAACAATTTGTCATACCAAAAGGTTATTCATGTAAGAAGGTTATTGTTAACTATCACTAAATGAAATGTCTGACGTCTGACTACATGACCATTTTTAAAAATGTTTTTAAAAGATGATTTTATATACACTGTATATTATACACTATATAATGTATATACGCATTATATATACATACTGTACACGCACATAGATACATCTCAATAAATTAGAATATAATCGAAAAGTTGATCTATTTCAGTAATTCAATTCAAAAAGTGAAATTTGGATTATATAGATTCATTACACACAGACTGATATCTTTATACATCTCTTTAATTTTGATGATTATGACTTACAGCTTACTTACAGCTAATGAAAACCACAGAAAATTTTAATATTGTGAAATAGTTCAATAACGGACACCCATGGTGTTGGACTCTAATGAGCTAATTAACTCAAAACACCTACAACGATTTCCTGAGCCTTTAAGTGGTCTCTCAGTCTGGTTCAGTCGGCTGGCTGTTCACAGAGTGCTGTATCCACGCACATCAATGGAAAGTTGAATGGAGAGAAAAAGAAATGTGGTACAAAGGGATAACTGCACCCATAAGAGGATTGTGAAATGAAGCCCATTCAAGAATTTGGGGAAGAGTAACAAGAAGCGGACTGTAGCTGGAGTCAGTGCTTCAAGGGGCACCATGCACAGACGTATCCAGGACATGGGCTACAACTGTCCCATGCCTTGTGTCAAGCTACTCATGAACCAGAAACAACCTCAGAGACTTCTAACCTAAGCACAAAAAGAACTAGACTGTTGCTCAGTGGGCCAAAGTCCTTTTCTCAGATTTAAGTAAATTTTGCATTTCATTTGGAAATCAAGGTGTCAGAGTCTAATCTCCTCCATGCCACGCCGCACTGCTGCAGTCATTCATCCAAAGTGCTGTACAAGGATTGGGTGCTGTACATGTTTATACTTTTCAGTAGTCCAAATGAAAATTTTATTTGTCATATACACAGGCATGTCAAATGGCTGTCTGTGACAAATAAATAAATAAACGTGTGTATGTATCTCAGAATTTAGTTTATAGTCAGGATGTTGAGAAAGTCAGAGAGAAAAAATGCAGAACTCTAAGATTATAGTCAGAACTCTGGCATAACATTACAGAAAGATTTTGAAATTTCTTTTTTCTATCCTCTTCTATACATTTAAGGCATAAAAGGGATGAAAAACGGGAAACTGACAAACAAAATGTTCTTATAAACGATTTCGGTGATTTCCAATACAGAGCAAAGAAACCAGACTACATTGTGGGAACTATTTTTCTTCTTACTACAATACAATCCATTTCCCAGCTTGCTGTATCCGTAGAGGTAGAATGAGGTCAGTCTGAATCGTTCCAAGAAAAAGAGTTGCACAACAGGAAAGATTAGGCTGCGGGTCTTATTTAAGTGATTTAGCATTCATTATTTTATCCTTTTCTTTGACTTTCAGAACATTTTATGGAAACTGGAATTGAGTATAAAGATATACCTTTATAGAAGCAAAAATAATCCCATCCCAATATTACACCGATATGAGAATACTTTCATGTAGTCTCAACCCGGGTGAATTCACTTTTAGCCAGGATAAGAAACGGAGCTTCATGACATAGTAAAGTCAAGAGAGCAAATGAAATTAAAGTGAATTTTTCTATTCTTCCCTTTGACAAGTCACATGACAGCCTCCTTGCACTTACCCTGTTTAACAAATGGATTTTTAAATAATAATAATAATAATAATAATGAAAAAAACAATAATAATAAATATTTGAATACATAAATTATTTAAATCACTAGGACACAGATATGTCCAGAAAGACCCTCTGCTTTTTGTTATTGTAAATGCACAGATGTATTGCTACAGTCATTTGCAATAAACAAAACTAAAGAGCCTTACACATTCACCTCAAAATTCTCACCACTGCAAACTTGCAGAATTAGACTTCCTTTTTTGCATTATAGAATTGAGAGACAAAACGAACATGCTCATTCGATAATCAGGAAATGCTTCTTGTGTGCAAATTCATCAGATCTTTCTCATCCACACACAAAAAACCCACAAACAAAAACATAATAAATAATATAAAGAAAATCCCATTCCATATTTATCCTGTTTGAAAATGGAGAACGCATTTTGCGGTCCGTCTGTTGTACCTGGTCTAAAGTGCCTTCATTATTCAATCAAACTGAAATCTAGATGAGAAAGGCTTCAGCTCATCCACACTCATTATAAACTGATCTCGCTCGATTGGCACAGGCCTGGATTTTTCGTGCAACAGATTTACAACCTTCTGCTACTCATCACATGGAGCTGGAAGTCAATTTCCCTTCGTGAATGGAGTTAACATACTGGTGTATAGCAAAGAAGAAGAAATGTTAGGGTGAGAGGGAGGAAGCGAATGGTTAAGGGGGTTACGTTAACCATTTTTAGGGCTTCACATGTGAATACATTTGCATGCCTGCAGTATGACACTTGTGATGAGCTGCAATGCAATGCAAGGAAAGGCAGAAGTTTCTTCAAATCAAGTTTAAAACATGATACAGACTGAAGTCTCAAGATTTAATACCATGCATTAACCAACATCTGTCCAGATTTTTGATGACTGACAGGAAGAGTATTCATTAACCTACCTTAACACTATCAGGCTTCTTGTATGGGTTCCCTTCTGAAGAACAGAAAAATCCATAAAAAATTGAGTAGGTACAAATGTGAAAGAGTGGATCATTAATAACATTTTTAATTTTATTTTAGTGACCTCAACACACACATACATACACACATACAGTACATGCATAAACGCACACACACGCACGCACATACACACACACACATCCCTCTGCAGGCAAACTAGGGAGTGTATTCTCACACATTCTGAAGTGTGTACAAGTGAGGTGTTGACAGTGAGGCAAAAAGAAACATTTTTATAAAAAAATTAAAAATAGCTTTTGATTGACAAAGTCATTTATGTAATGAGACTATAATTATTCAAACTACTGGGTAATTATCGGTGGAAATCGGAGTTTCATGTAGTGCCCATACACCCACAAACACCGAGATGAGATCTTAGATATTAACCTTCACCTATAAAAGAAAAATCACACACGCCTACAATACCCCTTAATGTCCGTGTAATCCGTGTAATGCTTTAAAAGTTTGTTTTGTAAGAGGTGATGGAGAGCTATGACAGAACTACCAGACAGCACGGCAAATTACATAAGCCACTCGAGGGCATGTACTGTATTACACTCATTTTATCCAAGCTAAAGTCATGATGATGAAATGCAGCTGTAAATCAACCCATCAAATTTATTGGTGATGATGCTTTCTTCCTCAAGCCAATGCATTCTGTTAAGAGTAAACTTTGGTTGCTAAGCAACATAGCAGACAAAGATTATGGGCTTCTATGGACAGAATGACGGCTGTAGAACGATCAGCAGTTTAAAAAGACAAAGATGTTGAGATCTTGTGTGTCTCGGAGGAAACCGGTGTTTGTTTCAACCGCAGTGGGGAGAAACTGCGATATTAATAGAGAAGCCAGTTTTAATGTGGTTCTAGGTGTGTGTGTGCAGTATATTAAGGATTTAAACTTGGCTGATTAGAATTTAAGAAACAAAACCATGAGTAATAGCATATATTAGTGTGAATATAATTCATATAGAATGAACTAATATGTCAATATTATATCTTTTCTAATGATCACCGAAATATCAAAGTTTCAATCTGAAGCCAAGTTACCAAAGCCTAGTTCCCACTTACACAATTTTTGCGACTGATTGCCACATCAGGCAATTGTCAGGGTGACCTGTAATGATCCAGCCACAGTGATGCACAGCTTAACGGCAAAGGCTATACTTTTTTTTTTTTAACATGCTTTAGAAATGTGTGAGAAAAGCTATAGCTTTTTATAGCCTGTTAAATATATCTGTGGTAATCTGTAACAGGCAACCGTAGTGGCACATGTCACATGACATGTTAAGGTGCTTTAAGTTTTAAAAAACAATTCTGGTTATTGGTATATAGCAAAGAAGGCGGAATGTTAAGGTTGAGGGCGTTTACGTTAACTTTGGGGTTTCACACATGAAGCAGATCCGAGGACAGTTGCATGTCTGGCAGGATGCCACTTGCAATGAGCTGCAATGCAATGCAAGGAAAGACGGTAGGTTTTTCAAACCCAGCTTGAAACGTGATGCAGACTGAAGCATGAAGGTTTAACACCGTGCATTAATTAACATCTTTCAAGATTCATAAATTTTTTCCTGTTTAATGACTGACAGGAAGAACATTCATTAACCGACTGTACCTCAACACTATCAGGCCTTTTGTATGGGTTAAGTTTCTCTGACAGGCCTGCTGTACAATCCTAAAATAGCTGCATTCATAGAAACAGACTATTATAAGACTAATAAGAATATCAAATGAAATCAAATCCAAATAATACAATTTACAACAATAAAAAGTCCACTCTCGTTATCTAAAATAAAACAGTAAAACAATAAATAAATAATAAATAAAAAGAAATTAAAATGGAGAAGAATACCTCATGGTTCTGTATTAAATGCCAAAGTGAATAAAAAGGTCTTACACTTAGCATAGCAACCAGAGGCCATAGCTTTGGTTGCTATGCTGTAGCTAATGATGTCAGTGCATGTCGAAGCCACTTTAAACTGAAGTGATTCAGAGCAAAAAAGCGTAAAGAGTGAGAACTGGGCTTAAGACTAGCACACCGCGCACTGCCCCGCCCACCATGTTACATTTACTTGACAAAGGAGAAGTTTTTTTTGAGTCACAAGTGACAAATGTAAATCATCCCATACTGTAAATCTATTTCTTAAGAAATGCAAATAATACACTGGACTATTTTAGTTTTTTCCTTATAAATGACTTTTACTCATATCGAACCGATTTTAATACTGGCGAGTGAGTGTAGTTTACTGTTCATCTCTTTGGCGTTAACTTGGTTCTACACTGTACTGATTCGGAGTCCTCAGTTCTCACTTCCTTTTCCATTAGAATGACCTTTCATCATTCTCAGCCCTTTTAAAAACTTTCTTAGTATGCTTAGTTTTGCCAGGTCAAGGCTCCAGTACGAAAATTGTGCCAACTTCTGTTGCCATAGCTGTTTCCAAATTTATGTACATGCCGAGCTTAGAGTAAAGTTTCTACCCAGCATCGGTTCCTCAAATGGTTCTTTAGTTCGAGGATATCTCTAGGTTTCTAAATCGGCTTTTACAAATCAAGCGCAGATCAAAGCATAAATACGTTGGCACTATCATATACTCTTTATTCCCGTGGGACTGTTTCACAGGAAATCTTGCATCGTCCTTATTGGCAACAAGCCTGTAAATTGTACTGGAAGAACCTGCTGCTTTTACTACAGTATACTGACAGAAGAACAGCAATATCTGACAAACCCTAAAAGCATTTGAATACTGACAAAGCAGGGTCGAGTCTTACTTGAGAAGGTCTTTGTGGCGAGCATGGTGGTCAGGATCGCTCCCTGTAAGAAGAAATGGGCAGCAGATGAGTGTGAGGGACTTTAAACTGGTCAAGGTCATGACTGGGTGAAACATTAATGTAGGAGGCAATGATTAAGTCCAAGAAGGTCCACCTATTTTTTTTTTTTTTTTTAGATGATTAATTTTTTTCCCTTTTATTTTCTAAAGCTGCACCAATAGTAGTGCACTGTGTGTGTGTGTGTGTGTGTGTGTGTGTGTGTGTGTGTGTGTGTGTGTGTGTGTGTGTGTGTGTGTGTGTGTGTGTGTGTGTGTGTCACCTTTAGCTTTCTCCTGGCATTAAACTTCTTCAGGCATTCCACAGTCTCCTGTCTGTGCATCATAGAGGCCACTGTAGAGCGTTGCTATAGAAACAGAGGAATTGGTTAAAAACATTTCTAAATATAGGTAGCACCTTGCTAGATATGTTTATATATAGTGCATGTAGGCAGCTGTAATAATAGATGAATTTATAATGAATAAGTGTGTATGTGTCAGTAAAATAAAATGACCAGTACACTTAGAGCGGATTGAGAATACACAAAGGCTGTACAAAAGCACTGATATTAAAATACATCAATATAAGGTGCAGGGAGAAGAGAGAGAATTAGGAGCGATAATAAGTAGGGATGAAGGGATAAAGATTGAAATTTGAAATTGGATTTGTTAATAAAAAACAGCTTTCGTGTGCGTGTCAGAGAGAGAAATGAAGTGAGAGATCCATACACAGATCCATGGGTGTTTGAGGGCCTCTGCAGCGGTAATGCGCTTGGCAGGGTTGATGGTCAGCATCTTATTAATCAGATCTTTGGCCTCTGGGGTCACCGTGTCCCACTCAGGAGAAGGAAACTGCACATAAACGCAGACAGAGTCCATGAATTTAATATATCCGATCACCTCCATGCTGTGCTGTATTGTTGGAGCAACCCATGCTACAGTACATGAGCCTGAATAAACATACACTGCCTAAGAAATCTGTAACGCTTAGCATATGCATAGTTTACAGGAAGTTAGTCATCATGTTACTGTATAACTGTATAAAGTACTGTAATAGTGGTTGTGACAAGTAAACAGAAACATCAGTGAACGTGTTACAGCAAGACTGTATCTTAGACGAATGTATTTTGACTTCGCTCTTGAACATGCTCAGTTAGCATTTCTATTTAAAATGGGCTTTTTTCCAACTTCACATGAAACTTTTAATTAACGTATCTATGTAAGACAAATCCTGACACGTCTACTCCTAATGTGAACAGAAGATCAGGTCTGTACATCGGTGCACTGTAAATAATAGTCGACCCCTTAAAAACATGTGTCCAAAACTGAAACATCCTAGAGTTACTACTGTGTATCCACTATATCCACTATACAGAGACGATCTAAACACTATTAAGAGTCATCTGTAGCAGCAGACATGAAAGTGACCGACCTTACACATGATATGAAAGCCACTGAAGTAGTGCAGAAGCAGCCACTAAAAGCACTTTAGTAGTAATTTTGAAAGCAAAACCAACATTTGCAGGATAAAAAGAGGAACCTTGCACAGGAACTGAAAGGTAAAAAAGGCTTTGGAAAATAGTTATGCTTTAAATAGAGTTCACATTGATGCGCTGGGGCAAAGACAAGATGGACAAAATTGTGTTCTGTCCCCGTCACGTCTCATTCTCTTCCATAATCTATCAGGATGTCTAGAGATCGCAAAATATACATTTTTGCAGGTGGTGTGTGCGCGCGTGTGTGTGCATGATCAGTGTCACGTTACTTACGTCATAAGCGCCAGCTTTGATCTGCTGATAAAGTCTGTGCTGATCTTCATCCCAGAATGGAGGATAACCCACCAGCAGGATGTAAAGAATCACACCTGTTGACAACATGGAGAGTCAAATATGATGATGCGCAGACAGAGGCTGACTCATGCTTATTTTATAGGATACATGGAAACTGTAAATGGCACAAAAAAATTGCTCATTTTCCTGCTGAGGAACTAATAACAGCACCTCAAGTGCATCATCGCATATACCCAGCATATAAGAGAGCGCATAAAAGGCTTCCATTCTACTCCTTTATGTTCTTGGTCACCACTGGATTCCTTCAGCACCACTGAAGGTTATGCATCAAAGAGTTTACATCAAATTGTACTAGTACAAGTTAAGCCTTTGTCACTTTACTGCACATGGAAATTCTTTTCTTTTCATGTTCCAGCTTGTTAGGAATTTGAGATCAAAGCATGTGATCAGACATGATGCGGCATTCCTGGAGCAGGCAGGGTTAAGAGCCTTGCTCAAGGGCCCAACAACTTGGTAAGGCTCGGGTTTGAATTTCCGACCTTCCCATCATAACTCCTTAATGCACTGAGCTACCACTGCCCAAACACTTGGAGATCACTGAGTGTTCCGTACAGTAGGCTATTGTGGATGAAAATCACTCTTGCCCTGATTTTCTTTAAGCAAATACTGCTATTGTTTTCATACTGTAGATATACTCCTGTACCAATTTCAAGTGTGGCCACAATGTGACATAACTAGACTCTGGTCCTCAACTCAGACACTGTACGCCGAACAATAACACCTGCCTACCTGTCTGGCTGGGGCACTTCGTGTGGCATAATGCTGGTTATGACCGACAGAAAGAAATGCTACCTTTATAATAACAATAATAAACCTAAGAATCCATGTAAGAAAGAAGCCTTTTTCTGAGGACATCTCTCAACATGCAGACACAAAACTCCATCGAAATGCATTGAAATTATAATTGCCATTGTGTGTTATAGAGCTGTGCAATTTTCAATTTGATTCAATAGCACTAATGTGTACTCTCTGATTTGGTTAGGCAGCTATAGTATATTTCCTACAGATGTACTGAAGTATTACCAACTGATAAATGTTTTTAATATATATTAAAATGCTGTGAAATGCGTGTTTGCAATTGTTTAAATGTCTAATACATAGCGGGTATCCTTTTCTTGCCAATCCTCTCCTCTAAAGTAGTCTAACCAAAGTCGAAACAATTGTAAAAATGTTAATTGAATATCATCAATTCACTTAAATGACTAGACCAACAAAGCATCGATTAAACTGCATAATCGATTTAATCACACAGATCTTATGCGCTATAGTCATGCATACCATTAGCATGACTGATTTCTCCAAACAGAGTACAATACCTGATAACCAGCATGCTTTGGATTGTTCTGACTAGTAATACAGAGGAACTTGTATGGATTAACAAACATGAATATTGAACAAATGTTACTTATTGCATGTGTTTTTCTTCATAACCATATTAGTGTTTGTGCATTTATAGTACATTATTCCAGTGTCTCAGGATGCTACTGTAACAGTCTTTAACTGTATCCCCAAAGGGCCCGTGTGGCTGAAGGCTTTCATCCGAGCCCAACAGGAGACACGCCAAACAGTCATTTGAAGACTAAGGTCAATTCATTAAATAAATGGAATCAGGTGGGACTTCTGCTTGGCTGGAATGAAAGCCTGCAGTCACATCAGTCCTTTGCAGATAAGATTAAATACCCCAGATACAAGTCCCTTTGTATGTAGTCACTGACCATGAAGTGTTCTGGGGTTATAGCTAAGTATACAATCTTTCTGTTTAACTTTCAGTCAGTTAAACGCGACCATCAAAGAGCAAGAAAATGCTAGAGGGAAACAGAAAACTTTTAAATTGTCCCTGCTGCTTTAGTCAAATATTTGTTTCCTTTATTTAATACACCCACGACATTAACACCACTGCAAGGCCACGTGAGCTGAATAGCACTGATTATCAATTATATAGAAATAACACAAACTGGTGACGGAGTCATGGGAACCCAAGGCTCCTTTATGCCTGTGGGGAGCAAAGGCTAACCTGACTGGTCTGAATCCACAGAAAATCCAATGTGTAAACAAAGTTAATGCTAGCTATGATAGAAAGGCACCAGAACACCAAGTGCATCACTGCCGGCCTTGTACGCGGCTTAGCAGGCAAAGGATTCAAGGTTGTTAATCTGGCCTCCAAGTTCCCCAAATCTCAATTCAACCAAGCATCCATGGAACGTGCTGGACAAACAAGTCTGAACCATGGAGGCCCCACCCCACAAGCCCATGGCACCGAAAGGATCTGCCCCCAATGTCCTTTTGCCAGACAGGAAGCACTACAAAATATTGGGCTTAAATGTTTTGCTTCTTTTTTTTTTTTTTAATTATGGTGGATTGGTGTACAATAGGTGCAGAAAAGATAAGGCAAGGTCAATACCTGTTTAAATATCTCTTTGGACTATACCGTTTGGATGACTTTCAGACATGGATGGGTATTATAATTAAGATCACTCTTTTCTAACACGACTACACTGTCTAATGCTCAACAAGTGACAGGCAGAATCAAACTAATGTTTAACCCGGATGGTTTCATAATGAAGGCACTTTCATCATGCTTCCTATTATAGTAACTTAAGTTCGTTAGTTTCCTCATCCGCATGTTCTCTATCGCACATGAAACTGAATGGAAGACAATAAGCTACACATGAAAGGCTCAGCTGTTAATGAAAGGTGTTGGCACATTCCAGTGCTTGTGTAATCTGAATGAGATAAGGGATATAAAATCAACTGTCTTTGAATAACATAAGCTTTGGGTCATATTGTATACCATTAGTAACGTTACCTTGTGTGTAGACTCATACAGTCAAATATCAGGGGACATTTATAGGAAGACAAAAATGGACAGGGGGGGAGGGGGGTTGGGGCTGACACTGTATTTATATGACAATAAAATAAAAAACAACTGTGAAAGACATACCACAAGCCCACATATCAACTGGCTTCCCATAGGGCTCCTTTCTTAAGACCTCAGGAGACAAGTAACCAGGAGTGCCAGCAAATCCTTTGAGACAAACAAAGAAGAAGAATAAGACCAAGTCAGGATTATCATACAATACATCAAGCTGACTTTAACAGTCAAGATTTGAGATTAAAGTTGCCTGTCTAGATTAAATGTGAACCTGTCAAGTGTTATGATGTTTTTCCTCTTCATTATAATAGCAATTATAATTTTAACAAATTCTAAATAAAAAAAAAAGTCCAATGTTTGCTCATTAGGGAATAATTGTGCAATACCTGGCAAAAAACCCATACTAATATTTCACTGAACCACCTTTAGCTTTAATTATGACCTGCATTGATTCTGGCATTGTTTCAACAACGATATGTAATGCCACAACATTTTATAATATTTATCCAGACTTGCAGCACAACATTGGTGAGTTGAAGCAACTCCACACGCCTCCAGAGGCTTGTACATGGGGCACAATGCATGATGGGTGCATCATTTATGCGTTTCCCTTGATACCCCGACATCCTCATCAATCTGGACTGCACATGACCTTTTTGCATTGCTCATTAGCAAACTTTTCTTACGGCCACACAGCTGTTTGGTTCCAGTCCTCTGACTTCTTGTCAAACTTTACGTATGAAAATGCTTTTACTTTCACTATTAAACATAGATCTGACTTCTACTGTCCCTTTTTTTTTTTTTTTTTTACAATGCAACTTTACTGAGTGATCTCTGATCTTCGGTCATTCCTTTTTTGTTTTCCTGACCACATTTCTTCTGTGGAGTTGACGCTTCATCATTATGCTGTCAGGTTTTAATAATGCATTGGGCAGTTCTTAACCCATTTCCAGTAACTTTATAAGTCTCCTTTGTTGTTATCTTTGTTTGACGCAGGACAATTATTTGAACCTTCTGAAACACACTAACATTTCATGACCATGGGATATGTGACCTGGTTTATTAAATAAAAACTATTAAGAGCTACTTACTGCATCAGTTAGGGTTCAAATAACTGTGCCCAGCTGAATCATATTAATCACTGCAGTAATTATCCAATCAAAGGTGCTTAAGTATTATTTGCTTATTAAAATCCAAATGGTGGCTGTTTTTTTGGCCAGACTGTGAATAAATAAGGTTGTTATATACAGTATTAGAAAAGAATAAAAGTGAAAGGAATAAACATTGTGCAGCACTCACACGGAACGTTTCCTCTTTTTGGTTTAACCTAGTCCTGTTGAGCATCAGCTGGCTCGTTATATATTAAAGAGTTGTCTGCTTTGTGACAGCAGGGGCTGAATGTGCATTAGTCTATTGTGCATTAGCATGTGTTAGTCTATTGAAATATATAATCACTTCAAAACCCCTTTTCTAATTTGCTCAGGGTGTGTCTCGGCTCATTTAATGGAATTACACATTTACATTAAATAATTAATAAGAGGACTATAAATAATGCAAAAGTGGGCATATCTCATAATTGTTAATTATCATCTAACATCATGTTGTGCGTTTGACACTGTGCCAAGAACCGAGACAAAATGTTAATTTGTCCTATTTAACACAGAAAAATTAAGGACACAGATTTCTCTAGAGTTTGATCATTTAAATATTAATACAATTTACAAGATGCAACTGCATATGAAACAACACCCAATACAATTTGAATAAAATATATTTTGCTTACATATAAAACTTTTTTTAAATTCTCAATTCCTCTTCACTGACACAAAAAAAGAGAAATAAATATTACCTAAGAAGTCTAATGTTGATGTGAGCCAAATAATACATTTTTCCATATTTCTTTAATCGATTTAAATAAATAAATAAATAGAAACACAATGTGACCCTCAATGGGCGGATGTACATTCTTGTGTTTGAAAACCTCAAGTAATTTCTGCTCCTGTATGCCATAGAAGTTAGATTTTATGCATTGCACTGCCGTCACATGTTTGTGTATACTATATATATATATATATATATATATATATATATATATATATATATATATATATATATATATATATATATATATATATATATGACACTGTTATATTTATGATGGTTGTGTGTTGGGGTAAATACGCACCAAACCATGCTTGCTGGTCTCCCTGCACCTCAATGGCCAAGCCAAAGTCGGCCAGTTTCACTGCAGCTCCCTTGAGTTTGCTGGCTAAAAGCAGGTTCTCAGGCTTTAGTTACAAAAGCAAAGAGAGCAACTTTAGATGTGACTTGGGACGTGAGTCGTTCATATTTAGTGAACCATTATGAGTTTGACCCTGGATCAAGAATGTTTATAGAATCTTTAAAATGCTTCATTAGGATGTAATAGTTTTTGCATATATTTAAAAGCATTATTAAAACTCGGTATAATAATTTAAACTGGGAATATCATTTATTTTCCCAGCCACCATCGCTTTACACTTTTGTGGTGAACAGTTTAAAACTTTATGATGCTTAATTATAGGTAAAATGCTGCTTCTTCAAAGAATCATTTTTGACCCGGGTCATTCTCAAGAGAAATGCCCTCAGGGTTATGCACAAGTTGCTACTGATGTAATTAAAGAAGTATAAATGAAGCGATAAAAGCTTAATCTAAAGTTTTTGAAAGATCACTGTGAATGGCGTAGCTGCACGAGTGTGCCAGTGCTGGGAATAATTCATAAAAAATACCTTCAAATATAGCTGTTAAAAAAAAGTATAATGTTATAAATCACCCCATTCAATATATGCTTGAAGATAGAAACTTATGCATAACCCAGTCAGACATCTGGAACTGAATATACATTACACACACACAGAAGAGCCAGAATATTAACACCATATAACATTAATATTTATCAGCTGTTAAATACCAATAAACAGGTGACAGCATAATGAGCACCAAGGCTCATCTATGCCTCTGGGGAGCAAATGCTAGGCTGTCTTGTCAGATCCCCAAAAACGTTAATCCTGACTAGGATAGAAAGGCACCAGAACACCAATTGCTCCACAGCTTGCTGCATGGGGATTAGCAGGCAGAATGATGATCCGGCCTACAGATTCCCCTGATCTTAATCTGATCAATTACACATCCCATGCGATGTGCCGGACAAACAAGTCTGATCCATGGAGGCCCCACCTTGCAATTTACGGGACTAAAAGTCCTGGTGTCAGATACCACAGCACACCTTGAGAGGGGTTGTGGAGTCATGCCTCAAGAGGTCAAAGCTGTTTTGACCATTGGTGGCACCCACACAATACTGGGCTTAATGTTTTGATGGCTTTAATGTTATGGCTGATCTGTGTATATAGACAACAGTGGATTTTCTTAAATTCAACTGTAATTGACAATTACACAAATAACTAATTTATTGTGATCATAACTTAAAAAAATTTTTTTTTTGAGATTTCCTGAACTTTGTTGTTACAGTGCAGCTAAATCTCCGAATTACTTAACTTGACCAATTTTATTTATTTCAAATCATTTAACACCATGCACAACCCATAGAAATTTGTAAACATTACCAACAAGTCCTTATATTTTACTTGGTGCTCACGAACATGGCATTCAGCTCTTATTTCATTGAGCCTGTACGTAACCTATCAAGGTTCATAGCAAGACATAAATGGAGCTGGAGTAACGTTCTCACAAAGGCGTCCAGAGGTCAGGTCATTCAGGAGGTGCAGTTAGTCGGGCAGCCATTCGCTGTGACTCATGCAGGAACATTTATGCTAATAAGCTGCTACCATGCTACCAAGGGGGGGTGCGATCGATGCTAACGCAGCCATTGCTACATTAACATCAACAATGCAGCCATTGCTTTTGCATACCTTTAAAACCATTTACCTTTTAAATACCTCAGTGTGCAACTTGTATGGAGGGCAATCGGTATGTATTTTACAGTAAAAGAAGGGCACCTAGTCAGTACGAGAGGCATTATGTAATAGAACACACCATGATACCGTTCTTGTATTCATTCTTCACATATTTCTTTGGGAGTGGGAGGAGCAGACATGTCGGTGCAAGCCAGGGGAAACAACTTCCACAGTATTCCTGACCTACAGAAATGGTCCGGTCTCGAGCAGTCTAACTGAAGACATCGAAAAACATAGTATGTCTGTAATAATCCACCAAATTTATTTATATTGCAGGATGCCAATGTATACTGTAGATGCATACCAAAATTAGACTAATAATGACCTTTCAATAAATGGCACTACGGGTATGTACAAATCATTCTGAGCACCTTCATCTCCATGTTAATCTCCATGTCTACTTCGGAAAAGCTTTAACAAATAAACCGCAAACACACAAGCCTAACAGAACTTATAAGCAATAATTAGGTTGTGTGGCTATGTGGAAGGGAGAGAGAGAGAGAGGGAGAGGAGCTAGTGTGGGAAAAAAGGATGAACCAAAAAAGGTAGCTCCTTATGATGCGCGCACACAGTTGTGTCCTGCTTGTATGCTCACTGAACTACAGTACAGTTCGGTGAATCGGAATAAATGCAACCACAGTGCGTGTGAGTTTGCACGTGTGCGCGTGTTATAAACGTAAGAATAACACAACCCTAGCCAGGCACATTTGCACAAACATAATACCTAAATTAGGTTCCTGTTGACGATATTAAACAATGTTATCTTTTCTTTTAATGTTTAGTCTCTAATGACTTCATCGCCACCACCACGCCCAACCCTCCGTGTGTTTGCCATGGTAACGCTGTAGCAACGGCGAATCATATGACCGAGTCTGGACTCTAAAAGCAAGGAAAGGATTACACTCGTAGCTGCACCTGGCTCATTTGATTAGCAAATTAACGTTCAGCACTCGGAACCTTGGCACTGGCGCGTTGGGGGATGGAAGATTTTGTAGTTTCGGCTGAGGTAACATCATCATGCACTAGGCATAATAGACATCGCTCGTTCATAGACACACAAAAGTTTATGATGCAAATATGTTATTTTACTGTCTCGAACACCATTTAATCCAGCAGTCAAGACTTTTTGGATATAACTAAGGCTTTGACTAAAGGAAACAAAACTCAAAACACTCATTATTGATGGGAAACTGGTGTTAGTGTGGAAACCCCAGACATGGTGAGTTAGGAAATGAACAAAATGTCAGAGATTTGAAGGACATTAGGCTTATCAACATTATGGAAGTTCACCACAATATGACCATAATATCCACATAATATATAATAATAATAATATTTGGTTTATTAGTGATTGAAGGAGAAAAGAAAAATGAATTTGGTGTTTCGGACCCCTTAGTGCATTTACTCACCTTCAGGTCGCGATGGACCACTCCCATCTGGTGGCAGTGGAGAACGGCCTCAAGGATCTGCTGAATGCAATGACTGCATGCAAACACCAGGGGGGTGTGGGTTAGTCATGAGCTCACACACACTCTGCATTTGCATTGAGACCCAGGAAGTTGGAGGAGTCGTGGAGTTAACTAAAGAATCGAGGCTCAACATGGCCTCTAGGAAAAGCTAGGATTTATTCAACTTAAGTGTTCTGCTTTAGCTTTTAGTAGAAAAATAACGCAGCGTGTATACACAAATGAGCAGTGTGGAATTTTTACTATAAGGCATTTCTGAACAAGAACCTAATTGGAAATTGAGTCAGAATACTGGACCCATATTGAGCGATAAATCCAGTTCTCATTGCTTTCAGTGTTCTCTCCATCCTACTTTCTCTGATCTCAAAGCAGAAGTGGTGTTTGCACTAGAGGTGGCTGTGGGCTTGACCCTAGTAGGATATTAGGATAACCCTGACTTTCTATTCTGTCCTTAATTACTTGCTAAAATAAAAAAAAATAAAAAAAAAAGTTTATAAGCTACTCTATCAGACTATGGGCTACTCCATGTAGACATCCCTTCGAGTCAAACCACACACCCACTGGTTAGAGCACGTTTCTCGGACATGCATATTTTTTCCCCACCCTTTACAACCCCTGATGCAGAACAGAAGACGTTAAGGTGGGTGCAGTGAGCTGAAAAGAGCGCAGCATCCATGTGATCAAGTGGTTGTTAATTGTTCATCTGGAGAGCCAAGCCAGGATTGTCATACGTTTCCGGCTGTCATACTAACCTTCAAGTCTCGATGGACAATACCACTTAGGTGACAATGATTTACACTCTCTAGAATCTGCTGTATGCAATGACTGAGGGAGAGAAAGACATGGCAGGAAAGCAAAAGAGGAGAAATACAGTTCAGCAAGCACAAATCCAACACACAGTACGACAGAACGTCCCACAACAACAACAAATGGAAAACGTCCGTTGGCTTTATATGAGTATTCGGTTAGAGATTTTACTGAATACGAGGTCGTTTAAGTGAAATAATACATACGATTCACAATGAGCACAAAACATTTAACAAATATACAACAGGATAGAGTAGTTGCACTGTTGCAAAGACAACTCTATCTACTGTACATTAACCAGGAATGAAACGGACCTTTAAGGCATTGGGATACAGCTCGGGACAAGTACGAAGTATGAAAGGATATAGATGCACAGCAAAGCCAGATACAGTACACAACAAAAACACACACATTTTAAACAGTCATTGCTCACATATTGTATGCAGATCAAATTCCCATTCATTTTATTTAACATGTCACATTTTATTATTATATTATTTTATAAATTCCAAGATCTTAAAAATAATGTAATGTAATTTTTTTAAATTTTTTTTTTATAGTGACTTGTAGAAGCGGAAATAATATATTCAAATCATTACGACAATACTGTATATAATATAAGAAGTGGAACTGTATGTATACAACTATTCATTATCATTATGTCAGAATACTAACCTGGCATCAGCTTCACTATAGTACTCTCTGGCCACAATATCTTCAAACAGCTCCCCTCCTGTGACTCTGAAAAACATTAGAATGAACATGTCAATTCCATAATAGCTGCCAGTTTCCTTCAGTGCTATTTTGGCCATAAATCAGCTTCAGCAAAGATTTTATCCGGAGGAGAATACTACTACTAATAATAATTATTATTATTATTATTATTATTATTATTATTGAGAACCTATCCTGGGAATGCTGTGGGATTATATACTGGATGGGACACAATTCCATCACAGGCCACCATTTACACACTTTCACACATTTAAGGTATAAAATCCATCTAGTAATATATTTCTGATGGGTAAAAATTAGCTGGAGGAACCAGAATAAAAGCAGATGGACGGAAGAACAGAAACCAGGCACCCACTCATCCACGCTATGACCAGACTAATGTGCTTAAAAGAAAAGTTAAAACTATTACCCATTCTGAAATGTTCAGGAAGATTTCAGAACTGTTCCCCTGTTTGGTTTTGACTAACTATAGCCGACAGACCTGAACTATAACACGGACATTTTTCTCTCCCTGCAGTCATCTTCATTTTGTAGTAAGAAGCACATTATGACTTTTTATAAACTGACATGATCCCATAAGCCCATGTACATCATATGAAATCGATTACAATCTGCTCTTTTTGTTCTTTAATATTGTGGACCAAAAGTAAATTAAGAAAAAAAGTCAGAAAGCGACAAAGTCCCCTCTGTTATATACAGTATATACTGTACATAGGATAAAATCTCTAAAAACCTTATTCCGGAGAAAATAAGTGACTCTAATAAATACTGTAGCTTGCTCTCAGCACACGTGACAAACCTGTATAGCACAGTTGTTAAGATTCCCTGCACATACTGAGCATGATATATACAGTAAGTACTGTATCGTCTATCGGCCAAAACATAGTACTGATTCTTTTTTATTTTATGCGGAACATAGAATACAGAAAATGTGTGTGCCAAAGAAATTACTTCTGAAGTTTACTTAATGTGTAAGTGACCAATTTTGCTTCCCTAAAAAATTTTAAGTTGCAAACTTCAGCCGTTTTGGAGAGATGATTTTATACTATATGTGCTCCAAAAACGGCTATTTTTCAGCGTTATAATGCCTCGCTTCAAAACAACAATAATAATTTACAATGCAAATTATTCATATTTCTTTATGAGTATTGACACTAAAATTGGTGTAATCTTCTAGATGCATACAGTATGACCTGTAAAAATTGTTGCTTAAATTAAAGCACTCCATTTTTTGGTAAAAGATGTGAAATCTAAATTGGCCAAATTTCATCTAAACGACAATTAAGATCATTGAACGAGTTAAATTAAAAGAAGGTATGAACATGAAATTGTATTTAGCAAATGTCTCTTTTTATCTGCGTATTTACAAAAAAACAAGCATGGATCATGAAAATCCATTAAATATTATGAAAGCATTAAATATTGTGAAAAATGGCGTTATATTTAAAAATTAAAATATGTTATATATATAAAATTCACTTTTTCAACAAGGTGAGCACCAATTCCGTGTTTGGGCGGTATATAGGTGCATGTCCAGTATATTCTGTATATACGGGAAGTTCACCTGAGCCGTCCTTTCTATTCTAGAAATCCTGACAACGATCTGCATCTCTGCTTGTTTATGCTTCTGAACAGCATATTTATTAGTCTAAAAGTTATTCAATTAGAATTTATGCACAGTTCATGAATTGTTCTAGCATTTCAGCAATTTAAATGACTGAAAACATGCACCACTGAGACACGCTGAACAGCAACAAAGAGGGTTTGTATGACTAACTGAATCTGTGTGCACAAACTCTAAAGTGGAACGGAAAACAGACTAATTGGCTGAATTACCTTCTTTTAGGGCAGTAAAGGAGCAGACGCAGTTTAAAGAAGGTCTAAAAGCTTGAGTCATAACATAAGAAACAATCACGTCATTATTGTGTCGGTATGAGCGAAAGGCACAGACGAAGACAGACGGAGTAAAAGAGCAGAAGGGTTATTGGTAACAAATGCTCTTACAAAGGGAATATCGATACAAAGATTCGGTAAAGGGCAACACATTTGGTGGCATTTGGATTGTCGTGCTGTGAGGCAACTCGATTGACTCCTTCTCAATATCCAAGTCTTGATCAACATGATCGTTTGCTCTTCATGCTAGCATCACCAGTGAGCACTAAAGATAAAGTGAACCAGCTTTAAATAAAGCAGAGTGGAAAATAATTATCTGTAAGGATATACTGTACTTAAAAACAAGAATACAGATTTCTCCAAGGTAACACTTAGGAGATACATCTGCTACACTTAACACTTCATTGCGCATCATGCTTGCATACATCACGAAAATATAAAACATTAAATGTGCATTAAATATGCATTACTGAGGCTGCATTAGTGTAGAAAATATCGCCCAAAGACTAAAGATTTAGAACCTTAGAATCTTAGGTCTAATGATAAACACACGTCCATTATGGAAATGTAATACTGTATGTGTGTGAATAGAGTTCACGTGAGCTGACACGTGCCATAGTTTCACAGTTAGACGCTGTGTATGATCAGACAACTCTCCTTATAGCTGACTTTCATAATATCAGTAAAAAACGTATTGCCTGGATATTAGGGGGTTTGTTTTACCTCAGTCTTTCAGCTTTCATCTCATTTGGTAAACCTTTATTAGAAAAATAAATGATAAAATCTAAAATTCTATTCAGAATCGAGTAGATTTACCTGAGGAGGTGGGGTAATAAGCTCGGTCAGAATACGTTCTGTCGTTTTTTTTTTCTTTTTCTTTTTAGACTGTTCATGCACCTATTTAAAGAGATTACGCTATACTGTATTATCTATTTTAACTCATACAGTACAAAAATGACCAGTAGCCAGGCACTATGCATTATAGGTGCATCGCTTCATGCGCTTCCCTTCTTGGAATAGGATCAATCTGAACTCATCAGATCACATGACATGCTCCCTAGTAAAGCGAAGCCTTTTTCTAATTAGGTTCACTAACAAGTGGCTTTCTTATGGTCACACAACTGTTTAGTCCCAATCCAATCCTGTGAGAATGCTTTTACTGCCAGTATTAAATACAGCTGTGATTTCTGCAATGTTTTTTTTTTTTTTTTAACGATACAACTTCGCCAAGCGTTTAATTACCCCATTAGGTCAAAAAACTGGAATCAGGTCAAGAAATTCAATTCAATATTCATATCAAATATCAAAAGGTGACGAATGTGTGATCTCTGCAGCATGGTTGTTGATGCCTAATGGTGCTGGTTTGGGTGTTTCAGAAACTGCTCATCTCCTCACAGTTACCTCAGAGTTTCCCCCTGAATAGCGGAGGAGGAAAAAAAAGGTGTGACAAGCAGAAAAGCATGCCAAAAAGTACAACAGACCAAAGCTTGAGGCAGGCAGGCTACAACTACAGATACCATGAAACCATGATATTTTCAGCCTAGTACAATGATAAACACGCTCGTTAACAAGATATGACATTTTCAAATACAGTATATGGTAACAATTGGATGTAGCTCCAGTTTGAGAGTCTAATTAACTTGTCATTTAGTCATATGAAGTTTTCCCCGCTAGATGTGAGCAACAAGTCTGAAGGAAATGGTTCGTCACATTTCCAAGACTTAGCCGCTATGCGCTAGCTACATAAATTATTAGCGTCAGCTATTAGAATGTGTCCAAGTGTTCTAGTCGCTTAGCAACGCCATTCTCAAGACCTGAACAATGTCGGCATTGTGTTTGCCTTCTCACATCAAAGTCACAAGTTTCAACGTGAGGTTAATTTTTTTTTACTTTATTTTATTTGCAACTTCCATAAATTTGCTGTTTTGTGTTGAACTTGATTAAAGAAACAGGAACGTGCTGCACTGGTACCGACAACTTCAGGTGAACAGATGTCCAAAAAGGAATTGGATTGGCTGTTTAGTTCTCCATCATTATATCCCAGAAGGAAAAAAAAAAAAAAAAAAAAAAAAAAACACACACACACACACACCGCCAATTAGTGTGGGTTCATCCAGACTGCCGACAGTCCTCATTAGCAGCTTGCCAGACCCCTAATTCTGGTTAAATTTGGTAAGAGGAAGAGCCGACCCTAAAATACAGCCCAGTGTGGTGTATGTTCCCTCTTAATGACCACGGAGATAAGCTCGCTCTCACACACATTCGCACACAAACAATTACTTACAAATCAAAGACCAGGTAGTGGAATCCCTCTTCAGATATGCTGTCATGGAGTCTCACTGTAAGGAGCAGAGAAATCAAAAGAGATGGCTGATTAGATTTAACGCAGGATACAGATGCACCCACTTTCCAATTAATTTCGTCTCACTGCATACACGCATGAACGCGTGTTCTAGACAGATGTCTACGAGAGACGCTACCGTCCATTAGACCAATGTCAATTCCCACACTATACTCAGACCCTTCTATATTCCATCCATGAACCCTTTCAAGGCTAAATCAAAACATTTCATCTTTATTATGTTCTAACACACCTTCTACACAACTCAAATATATGACTGCTATAAAAGTTTGATGTCCATGCTTTATTTGTCTTTTACGAAAAACTATAAAAAAAATAGCATGTATATAGATTTTACAGTGGGTAAAAAAAAATGTTTACACCTCTTTTTTTGTGTGCAATGTATCATGTTATAGACTTCATTTTAAATAGATTGCATTTATTTTATTTTGGCTATCTGGCTACATTTAATAATCCGCAATGACAAGGTGACAGCAAGTTTCTATTGCATTCAGTGGATACATTTTCAGAAGCTCCCCCCTAGAAAGATGCTGCCACCACCATGTTGACAGAACCCCTTATATGCAGTTCACTCTGAAATAGATTCTGTTAAGCCCATGTGGATTAATAAAGCATTTCTGAGATGGGTTTCCAGACTCTGGTAAAACTTGGCTCCTTGTTCACCTCCATGAAGCCTTTCTGGCTTGGGTACTGACTTCGGCCAGTTGACCAGCTCTTGATAGTGTTCTGGTGGATCCAAATTTCCTCCATTTCATAAAGATAGTGCTGACTATCTTAAGAATGTAGGAATGTTCAAAGATGTAGAAATAGTTTTAAATCCAAACCCAGATCTACGTCTTGATGCAAGATAATTGCCAAAGTCAAAGTTAACCTCTGAGTTCCTTAGACTCCGTATTATTCGTTTTTTTTGTCTGATGTACATACACAGTGAATTGTGGCAATTAAGTGAACTGTGATACAGACAGGCATGTTGCTTTCTAAGTCATGTCCGATACGGAGACCGCCACAGGAATTCTGGTGCGTTCTAGAGAAAGCAATCAAAGCAAAGACGAGCCAAGCTGAGCTTAACTGAAGTGCCTTAGCTATGGGCCTGAATACTAAATGAGTGATTTCATTCATTTTGTTGATTTCAAAATATCTGAAAAGAAATCAGGTATTATTATATGTAACCTTATCCATTATAAATTAAATATATGATACAGAAATGTGTGCGCGTGTATGTGTTGGGGGGGGGTAATGGGGTCTAAATACATTTCTAACCCATTGTATGCAAAATAAAAATAAGAGGCATTTTTTAAATATAATTTCATGCACCCCATGTCAACAAAGCAACAATCAATCTCATGCTTTGAACACTTCAACGCTTTCAAAAACAATTCTGTATGTGGTTTGACTTGATACAAATGTACAAAGCAAGCCAGAGAAACCGAGAGAGGCAGAGGAATCCCCTTAGTCTCAATTTCTCAGGCATTTCCTCCCAGCAGTGATTCACCATGTCTCTTTCTTGTTTCCATAGCAACTGTGAGAGACAGGCTTTCCTAGCAAATGTTAAAGGGGAAAAAAAAAGTGATCAACCACCATAATCTGTGAGACTTGCTTGATGTGAGAAGAGACGCTGCTATGATGTTGTAAAATAATATGGATTTTAATAGAAGCCGTAATAGAAAATCTTTTGGGTCTTGATTGCAAATCTTATGTGGAACTAATGAGATTCATTTCACATAAAATATCCTAATGTAAGAATGTCAAACATTATGCTGTTTAGTCATCGCATCTCGGTATACAGTCATGTGTAAAAGTTAGTACCCACTACAATTAGATGATTTGTATAATGTTATAAATGTTTAACACACACAAAAAACAAAAACAGAATTAAAAGAGGGGAAACCGATGTTTATACATGACTGTATTTGGTGTGGAGTGAAAAATGGAAAAGTGAAACGTGTATATACGTGGATCAACCATTACATTATGACAACCCACCTAATATTGTGTAGACCCCCCATTTTCCCACAAAATGGTAATGCTTTGTGTGTTCTGACACCTTTCTATCTGAACCAGCAATAACCTCTTAAGCATTCTACAGTATCTACAGTAGATCGTCTATTGGATCGGATTACACAGGCCAGCCTCCGCTCCCCATATGCATAAGTGTGCCTTGGATGCCCATCACCTTGTCGCTGGTTCACCGATTTCATTTCCTTGGATGACTATTTACATGTATTTATTAAAAGAAAATGTATTTTTGTATGCTATTAACAAAGATGTGCAAACTGGTTGATGCAGTTCTTCATTTGTATGTGCATTGATATTTTTATGTTCCTGGCAAGCACAGCAATTTTAAATGGAAAAAATGTCAAATGCATATGACTGGTCCCCAAAATGATGGCTCAACTGATGGTGTAATAAATTCTTAGAGATAAGCATTCAGAAGAAACCATACACATTTTTTTTATTATGATCTTTTCGTAAGTTAGTAATATGCAGTATGACGTTCTCTCATGATACATGGTAGGCTAACGTACAGTAAGTGTTCCAATCACGTTTACACCGCAAACTCTTTAAATTGAATGTTCTGGAAAAGGTCCTTAGTCGGCTTTATGCTTGACTTTAACTCATGAAGTTTCTAAGTGACAACTGAAAAACATCCTGGTGCAGTCATGTGACAATCTGTGAATTTGTGTACCCATGACATAATTTCTAAAATGGTTCTGTGCCTCGGTAGCGAATGTGACAGCACTACTGTAACAATTTGAAATATTTAATAACATCTTATATTTTATATTTAACCTGTTCTGACTGTACACTGATTTTGAAAAATTAAGATTAAGATTTTTTTGTCCAGGAAAATGCCATTTGACATCTTGTGTTCCAGTGTGCTCCATGTGGTCTGGGTTGTATCCCTCATAATTTCCCTTAAAGGAGAAAACAGTCTGGGCTCTTAATGTACGAGTTAAAGTTTTGCATTCAAATTTATTGTGTGTGTGACGACACTCACCGATGTTGGGGTGTTTAAGCAGACGGCAAATGCGAGCTTCACGTTCCAACTTCTGGTGATCTACAAAAAAAAAGAAAGAGCACATTACAATGATCTATAATCGTTAAATCACGTTACTACTTTATTTATTTATTTATTTATTTATTTTATACACGCCATTACTGTACCATGCATACTCTTTTATAGAATTCTTGACTGTAAATGCAAACCCCTTTATGGCAATCAGACTGGCATCTGTGAAACATTAAACTTTAAAATCCTATTTTCTTAACAGTGCCTTAGTTACTATAGGCAAACCACCATGATCTCTATTCCAAAGTACATAGTCACAGACCATGGAGATGTTTCCCAAAGAAAGGAGGGAAAGAAGGAAGAAAAAAAAAATCACAACACAAAGCAAAGAGGCAGTTAGACTATAAGGACAGACAGACTAACTTCAGCACTTCACATGGATTCTGCAAAAAAAAATAATCGAGAACTGTTTCCTTCTTGACTGCTCAATCGGCTCGAATGCCTTCCAAATGAACTCAGTGCTACAGGACTTGGATTCTTCACTAGTTCCACCTCAGTAATGTTTAATAACTGTTTCAGCTGCTTGATTTGAGCCGAGTTATATAACGAAGAAAGTTGCTTTCAGGAGTCTTTCTTCCAGAAAGAAAGTATCTAAAATGGACTCGGGGGGTCTATAGAGACAAGGGTACAGAAAGGAGTATGCAGAATACAGACGGGACACATACAGTATTATTGGAAATATAATGGGTGTAACAAGGGGTGTAGCAAGTATCACTACTTGTATCTGTTATTGCTACAAATACTTGGATGTGCATTCGGGCATAAACTCAAAAAGTGACTGATCCTCAACCTCAGCTATGTCACTCACGAGGTGTGGGCAGGAATATTTTTTTTAATTCCTACTCGGGCAGTTAGTTCTGTTTTTATTATTACAAATTTACCTCGATCGTTCAAAATCTAAACAAACCAACTGTTTAATTTGATGGTTCATCTTGTGCGTTTCCTGAGTCAAACAGAGAAAAGTGAAAAAAAAAGAGAAAAAAAAACGCCCACTCGTGATTTTTGTGATGCGTCCCACAAGGTCTGAATCATGTAACAACCCCCTACGATGCAAGCATATGCCCTGTGATCCTTTTTTGGCAAGTTTCATCTAAACAACAACAACAACAAAAAAGGACACACTGGCTCCCTCCTATTTGTTATTTGTATTTCCAAAGAACATTCCAGAAACTCTATGTTTGTGTTCGGGGATGTCCTTAATATGCAGAACATTCAGTTGAAGCTGTTTAGTATCAATATGATTAGTTTGATCTAGTTCTCCTCATACATACATGTGTTCCTTTTGAAAGAAGAGAAAAGACCTGAGAAGTCTGCCCTAGTTGTATAGATATGTCTTTTGGGAATAGGAAGTTGGAGACTATTTCCGTTTCCATTTCGAGGCCTTCTGTCTACTCATTGACATGAGAGAAAGAGAAAGGCTACAGATGGGAATAATTAACTCAGCAGTCCCATAATCCAGATTATAATAACATTTCGCCAAAGAAAAAAAAAAAGAAAAAAAAAAAGAGGTTTTACCATCACATTTCCTTAGCCAATCAGAAATCCTCCATGAGGCATTACGCTTCCTTTTCCATCCTCAACATTAATTCTGACCAATGGACTTGAAGGTGATTCACAACCACCCAATTACACCGCCAACAGTCCTAATCGTTGAACCACTCTTTGAACCACTTTAATATACAGTAGCTGACCCGAGTCATCTGATTGGTCCACATGTGGGCTGATGGATAATCTATGACAAAACCAGACTACACATGCTGGTCCATGTTCAGAACCTTGGCACTTAGCCCTAGAGCTGCTGTGTATGCATGGTTTACACTGTTCACTACCTAGTGCACTATTTAGGCACCATCTAACTGGTAATGTCAAGTATTATATACATCTTCATACAGTATGTTCTGCTTCGAGTACATCCTTTCACACACACACACAAAGTTTTGACGCCTTAGAGAGCAACTTTTATCAACTAATTATCTCTTGATTGAAGTGTTGCAACGTTATTCTCCTCAATAGTTGTTACTGACTCCATGAGTATCATTGAGATCTAGATCTTCCACTTATTTAAAAAAAAAAAAAAAAAAAAAAAAATGACCCAGTTCACAAATATCCCAAATGACAGAGACAGAGAAAGGGAGAATGCGGGAAATGGAGCGACTATTTTCAATCATGTCACGCAAGCCTCGTCAATGAGCAACACCGTGCCCGTACACCCACCATACAAACAATCTAACGATTCGAGTCTAAACTGAAGAGTAACACCCACACAAACAGCATACAACCGCCCATATTGCTACTCTGGTAGAAATCAGAATTCTGTGTCTAAAACAATAATCGAACATTATAGTGATAAATGTTTCACTTAACAAAAGATCTTCATCCATGTCACTATACCAAAAAGTGACGTATTCATATATGCTTATAAATTTGTTAAAATGTCTTGCTGTAGACGTCTACAGTATATTTTATTAACTCCAAAGAGCATTGTTTCAACAATTCATTCAATAGCCTCAAAATTTATTTCCACTCAGAGTGGTGTCCATTTTATGCCGAGATCTTGTATTGATGACTGGGGATTCAAACCACTCCTTAAAGTCGTCACCAGCACATCCCAAAAGCCGTTAATGGAATTAAGGTCAGGATTCAATTCATGTATGAAAATATATCCTTACGTGGTCAGAATCAATATTTCATTCTTTGAGTCCTGGAATATGAATATGCCATCAGCGAGGGAAAAACTTAATTGACTGGTCATTCAGTACATTCAGGTCGTCAGCTGACTTTAATTTATTGCCACATAATATTGCTGGGATTAGACCTTTTAAACTGAAATAACACTGACACCAGAGGCTTGTATACTGGGCACTATGCATGATGGGTGCATCACTTCATGCACTTCCCTTCTTACTCCATCTCTCTAGTATAGGGTCTATCAGGACTCATCATACTTTATTATTTTTACTGAGCATTACTGCAAACTCCCCAATAATCCACCATCCATCAGTTTTTGATTCGTATATTTGCAGTAGGGAAATACTTCCTGACAGTAGCAGTCAGCTGTAACATTATGACCGCTGACAGGTGAAGTGAATAACAATTGATAAGCTTGTTAGATTTCCACCAGGAAGTGGATGAGATATATTAGGCAGCAAGTAAACAAGTCGATGTGTTGGAAGCAGAAAATTGGGCAAGCGTAGGGATTTAAGTGACTTTGACCAAGGCCAAATTATGATGGCTAGACAACTGGGTTAGAGCAACGACAAAACTGCAGCTCTTTTGGGATGTACCCAGTCTGGAGTGGTCAGGACATGCTAAAAAGTGGTCCAAGGAAGGGAAAAACCGGAGAACCGGAGACGGTGTGCTTGATGCGCATGTGGAGCGAAGTGTAGTTCCAGAAGAAGAGCTGTTGAAAAAGTCAAATTGCTGAAAAAGGTCAAAGCTGGTTCTGTTAGGAAGGTGAACACAGAATACACAGGGCACTGCAGTTTATTGCATATGGAGCTGACTGGTCAGGGTGCCCATGCTGACCCGTGTCCACCACCAAAAGCTCATCCATTGGGAACACTACCAATTAGATGGTGCTTAAATAATGTCGGCATTATATGCATCTTAATACAGTATGCAGAAGAACTGGACCACAGCACAATGGAAAAAGGTGTCCTGATCTGATGAATCCTTTACATAATGTGGATGGCTGGGTGCATGGGCATGTCTATCCTTGGGGAGAGATGTCCCATGATTCAAAAACCATAACACAAACTAAAGTGTGGGTCTCATGACCCTTTGCACCCAACTACTTTTCAGCCAGGCAGTGGCATTTCTCCCTCTCTCTCTGAGAACTACTGCCTTCGATGTCTGACATAACTAAACAAATGAATCTGGTGTGGAGAAAAATACTGGCTTTGCTATATAACCCTACTATAATCACAGACTTCGGAGGCAATAACCGCACTCAAGTGCTTTCTACAGCTCGAAGTAAGATTTAGCCCACTCTTCTTGAGCAAACTCCAATTTTCTATAAATTTCAGCTCTTTCCACAGATGCTCAGATGGACTTGGGTCAGAACTCAGAGCAGACTTCAGGACAATTCATGTTCTCCTTCTCTCATTCTGGGTTACTTTATAGGATTGTGTTTAACTCATTATCCTGTTGGAGGAACCATGAGCTATGACTAAAACACAGCTTTCTGACACAGGGCTGAACACGTCTGTTGGCCAGGAATGACTGTAGTTTATCAATAGGCATTTTTCGAATCAGACTCCATTGTTTTGCTCGCATAAAACTAAGATCTTTATGGTGACAACAAATAGAGTTACTGAAAAAAGTTAACCACCACCATTCAAACAATGATTTTCTTCAAACTGGGGTCAATTCCCAAATGCTGAGAAACTGCTTATAAATAAATAAATAAATAAATATCTATCACGCTCTTTGTTAGTCATCTCAATAAAATGACTACGATTTTAATGAAATCTCCTCCAAGCTGTTTTATGACTGCCGTCCTATAATAATCCTTTTTTTTTTTTATTATTATTTTTTTTTTTTTTAGCTTTTTCTTCTCAATAAGTATGGACAAATTATTCTACCATCTATGTACTTTTTTATATTGCAATTTGTTGTTCATTTGTTTTGTTTTGTTTTTATTTACTCTACAGTACTTTAACATTCAATTGCGATTCTTAATCTGGGTAAATTTTTATATCTCCCACAAATTTTACAAAACACACAATTTTTTAATGCCATTCCGAAATGCTAGACATCCTTAAACTCTCATCACTGGCTGTGTGATAAAAAATAAAGAAGGGATTTCCACAAGGAAAAAAGAAAATACATAACATTACTAATTATAGTGAGAGGCAGTCTAAATATAACTCTATTACAAAACAGGACTACAACACGTATTCCCTCACATACCCTCATTTTTCTCTGCCCTAAACCTAATTATTATCTCAAACTCAAGCAGAGAGGGAAAAAAAAAACTGAAGGAAAGAAAAAAAGAAAGAAAAATCTCAGTCTTGCTCATTAAAAATCATATTAAAGATTATCTAGTTTAAGGTCTATAAATGTGTCGATTCCCATGAAGATTGTCTCCCTTGGCCTGGAGGGAAGAAAAGAAGATGTAGGGGAACTAAAGTCCTCATGTAGGCCGTCTTAACTACAGGAAGAACAGAATTAACATTAAAGGTGGCGTGCGTTCATGAATATGGTAATGATGTCAATCATTACTGTACTCTGGCAGGAACTATAAATAGACTAATGTTTCCATGGCAATGTGCCACTCTTCATTCTGCAAACTCATTCAGGCATGGTGTGTGTGTGCGGTGTGGTGCATGTGTGTGTGTATACATATATATATATATATACATACACACACACACACACACACACACACACACACACACACACACACACACACACACACACACACACACACACACACACACACACACACACCAACAGCTGTATGACTATTCATGCGGTTCATCCATTTGTTAAAAAGACAAGCAGTCAAAAGTGAGACGTGTTCCGCTCTGGCACAGACAAACCAGACTTCGAATGTAGTTTTAATTACTGAATTACTTGCTATAATAATTGGCACCTACAGTTTTACATTTGACACCTTGAAACAATTCAAAATATTTTTTCTTGTATTTAAAAAAAAAAAAAGTCAAATATACTTTTTTGCCTCCTATTTTCAGTCCAGTCCTTGTATCTAACTTAAGGCATGAACCAGTGAGAAACAGGTACAGGTGATGCTGAAAGCTGAGTGGTTGTAACAGACGAAAGGGGAAATGAGGATGCCGCTGAGGTTGTTACATAATCACTTTTTTAATTGTATCTTAAGGCATTTTGCACCTGTCATTAATTCATATTAAATAAAAGTCTAATCTCTTTAATTTGATCTATATAATGTCATTTAATTTAATATGCAGAAATGAGGTTCAGTTCATGTTCTTCATGTTCTTCATGTTCTTGTTCTTGGATCAGAAAAAAGCAAAAATATTTATTTGTTATTATTATAGTTTTGAGATTTCATTCTCATGGGTATGATTACATAAATACATTATATATACAGTATATACTGTGTGTACTGTGTGTATGTACTGTGTGTATGTGTATACACACACATACACACAGTACATACATACATACATACACAGTATATATACACAGTATTTATATATATAAAAAAAAAAAAAGCACATTTGAGTACATGCCTTTCCCCTAGGGGTTGATACAGGTGCACATTGTATACTAGGGGATTTGAGGTTTTGGTATCAGCTCAGGTTTTTTGGGTGGAGACTACAGTACCATCACAACGACATGGGTTAAACTGGAAGCCGACCATCTTCCATGAAAATTACGGTAGTAGAATTAAAGCAGGTTCTGAAATATATAATGTGTGTTATCATTTCAGTTTAACATTAAATACCTCCCAGCGAGTTCCTGTAAGTACGTGCAAGTGGTGTACTGTAGGTGAATGACTGTCTGTTATCCGTAGATTTTCAATTCCATTTGCCTTCACTGTAGTTATGAGTCACTGTACTGAGTGTTGAGGTGCTATCCATGCACATAAACATTAAATCACCAAACGTGGCACTCTAATTGGAACTCGCATCTCCCCAATTCCGACTGACTCTGTGCTTAACCAAGTCCTGCCTTCATGCTGTTGCTGTCTGACCAATCAGAGACATACCTGTAGATGAAGCCAAATTCTTCTAACGAACCATACTGCACGATATGTCGGGAAAAGGCTCTTTTTACATCTTACTGCTAGAATGTGTTCAGCGCGGTCATGTAACACCTAAATATTTGAATGTAATCCACAAATAAAAGTATGGTGATCAGTGTCAATCTCAGCTGATCGTTCAGTTATTTTTTTTACTTTATGCTCTACAGCTTTAGCAGTAATTAAGTGAAATGGGTACATCTAGTCTGCTCGATACAAGATATAGTTGGGTTAGATGCTAGTTGTTGTTTAAACCTCCCAATAAAGTGTCGCACACATCACAATATGTCATACCCCTATTCTGCAACGGTGGTTTTCTTTTTCACACAAATCCCGTCTCACCCATGTCACTACCTCTGGATTAAAGGCGAACCAACAATCCCACCGCCGACGTTCGTTTTACACAGAACGCCACAGCATGACAACAGTGCAATATTTCCGCCGCCATCTGTGTGAATGGGGCTACTGAGACAGTCAGGTACACACTGGTCTGACATGTTGGGTCCCAGAAGCATTCCCAGGGAGAGCTTCTGAGTCATCTCACAAATTGCTGTGATAATTGTAAGACACACATACACACAACGTGTGATTCATCTTAAATGGCGTGCCGCTTTAAATGTCACTCCAACACTGCGTTTTTATTTTATTATTTCTCGTAAAAAAATCTTTTAAGTTAAAAAATTCAAAATTATTCATTTATTCAAATGTTGCAATACAAAGTGTAAGTATGCAAAAGAAGCCTTGTGTTGGTTTGAGTAGAAAAAAAAAAAAAAGGACCTGGACTGTATGGCGTCAGTGAACCAGCGTGTGTTTCAGAACTGCATTCAGGTAATGGATAGTGAATCTAATGTGTGACAAGTTTAAGAGGAAATACACTCCAGCATCTTCTCTCAGATGTGTGCTCTACAAAAACATGACGCAGAACACAAATGCTCACATGAAAGGTGGAGGAGAAAAATGGGGCTGTGATAATCACGGCATCAGTGGACAAAGAGGTCGCATGCTTCAAAACAACTATCTGTATAAATCACATGACACACACACACGCCCACGCATATGCTAAGAAGATTAGCCAGGCAGAAAGATAATCTGGGGGAGAAAAATACACACACACACACGCACACACACACACACGTGTGATAGGCAGGGGTAGGCATTATATGCTGAAAAGAGCTGCAGGAAGAAAGAATGCACTTGGCATCTTTAGACATGTTAAGAGCTAAAAATAACTCCATTCAGAAGTCAAACATATTTGTGTGTGTGTGTGTGTGTGTGTGTGTGTGTGTGTGTGAGAGAGAGAGAGCGCATTTATTTAGACATAAAAAATAAAAGTGCATAGGAAACATTAAGATGCATACTTCAACATTTATTCCTATAATATCAACATTTATTCCTCCCTTTTTTCCTAATTAGGGTGCTATATATTATGAGTTCATGCCAAGTATGACCACATTGTGATATAATAATATACTCATGTACTGGAAGCTCTGCGTTTACGAGCCTCTTAAAGTCTGTAAAACTCATCTATTTCTTCCAGTTAAAAAAACAAAAAACAGGGCATTTTTACCCAGTGTTTATCTACAGTATGACATCATACAGTACTAGTCAAGTTTAAGGACACACCTTCTAATTCAATTGTCTTTCCTGATTTTTTTTTTTTTCTTCTTTCTACATTGTAAAGCAATGCTGAAGGTGTCCAAGATATGCAACAATCTGCTTCGAACAGTTGATATTGAGATGCGTCTGCTCTTATGCTCTGTAATCCCTTCAGATCGGCTCCAATCTGAGGCTGGTAGCTCTAAATGAACTTTTCTGCAGCAGAGGTAAGTTTTGGTCTTGCTTTCCTGGGATGGTCTTCATGCTGAGACAGTGTCATCATGGTGCTTGATGGGTTTTGCAAATACACTTGATAATGCTGCTCTTGCAAGAACTATTCCAGAACAGCCGACCTCCATGTCTTAAAATAAACACATATGGCATGATATGTGTTGCGTCATAGAAATCTAGTATTGTTTTTAAATGTAGAAAATTTGTACAAACTCGCATCCAAACTGTTGACTGGTACGGTACATCGATGTCATAAAATATGGATCCTCATGTTTCTGCAGATATTTCCCCTGGACTCTTAAGTTGTGAGCTACAATCATAACTGTGACCAAAAACCTGTCACCTCTATATGTTTTTTTTTTTTTACATTTATTCTTATCTTGCTGAAATACATGACTCTCTCTTGAGTTTGTCAGAGTGCAGCCATCAATATTCCAAGTGAAAAGCTATCCAGAGATGGACAAACCACTCGTCTGGGAAAAGCAGATTTTATATCTGGGTGATGGTGATTTATTGATAGTTGCCTGAGAAACAAAATAAGGAAAAACAAAAAGCAAAAGTTTGTTACATAGCTATATTTAAATGTAATGTGCTTCAGGGTGGTGTCGCGTACCTAGTTACTGTAACTATAGTGCATTCCTCTGAACTCCTGCTGGACTACAACACTGCTGAGGGACTATTTTTTCCCCCTTTTAATTAATTAGCACAGCATTAAGGTATTTGGAAAGACTGATGAATCTAAAAAAAAAAAAAATTGCAGACATCAAGAGAAAATATAAAGACCTGAACCAGACTTGAAAAATAACTTTTACATGCATACAAAGGGAACACGCAACATCTCATGGCTAAAATATTCGACAATTACGAAGGTGCAAACATGATATGCCATGTAAATACTAAGCTAGCCCTGGCCCAGTTAAAGAGAGGTTATTGTTTGGAACGCACAAACTTACCTCAGTTATCACAAGCTAGAAAGCTTAGCTTTAACAGAGCTAAAATGCTTTGCGTTTGATTGAACTCCATTATCCATATCCTACACATCGTCTGGTGTCAATTCCTACATTTCCTGTGGTAAGTTAAACTACAACGATTCCAGTTTGCTGCTAAGCTATGTAAAGAGGTGCATAGCACGCTGCACTGTAAATCAGCTACGCCCCTAAGTATGCACAAATTTACAGCTTAATAAAAATGTAACTGATGGGTTACAGAAAAATTTGTCATGAATGGGGAACCTAGCTATGGAACTTTAATCCATTTTTTGTACCAAGCTGTAAACGGTTTTATTTCTGTTGTGAAGAACTGAGTCTGTTTTGGAGCTCAGTGGCCATTCAAGGAACTGCATCTTTCGGCAATCTGTGTTGAAGTCATTTTTTTTTATAACTGCAAGGTTGCTCCTAGGATTATACTCTAGAGCTAGCTAGAAAACATTTTTGCATTATATTAGGTTAGCCTTGATTATATAATATGCAAGCATGGAATTTCATCAGTTCACTGGAGCTTAAATAAGGCAACAGCGCACTATTACTGACACATATTATAAAGTAACTGTGGGCCATTTCTTTTAATCGATAGGTTTCCTATTCAGTGTCATTTCTTCTTTCACTTTTGAGTTTAGGACTGGTTGGTGAATTACTGCCACCTACTGGACTGGAGTGTGGCATGAGAGATGGAAGATGGCTGGTTCCGTCTACGTGCCACCTGGCAATAGATATATCCGCTGCTTCCGAGACGGTTATTTAGAGGGTCAGTTTGCTAGCTTGATGCAGATTGTATCTACGCGCTTAGGGGTGAAGGATCTCGCTCAAGGGTTCAACAGTGGCGACCCAGAGGCATCAGGGCTCAAACCAAAGCCCTTCTGGTCCGCAGTCCAACACCTTAATTACCGAGCCACCCCTGTCCCGGCACAGTGGATTTTCCATGGGAAAAAAAATTATGTTTGTACTGTATTTAACATGAAATATAGCAACACAAGCTACACAGAATTAAACACTTAGTAAATATTGCTGCTTAGAACAAATCAAATAATATACCGTAGTGCTATTGAATCAAACTAAATCAAAACTCACAATGTCCAAAAATCGACATAAAATTCACAGCTGTAGTGAATGCCATGAAATTAAGTCCTTATAGTCTGGACTGCCCCGGATGATCTCCTCTTATATTCCCCCTGTGCTCATTTCATAACCTCATAACTTGATATGAGTAGCCCATATAAAAAAAAGAAAAAAAAACTGATTACTGGATAAATATATACTGGAGCGTTCGCTTTGCTAATGGATAATGAATCATAAACCAATACGAGCTCTGATTCAGTGTCCAGAAATATGAGAGAAATATTTGAGATATGTGTGTCTCTCTATGGAAATGAATCTGGATGCCCGAGGAAGTATGAGACGTAAAAAATAAAAAAAAGTGTACAAAACACCCAGCATGAAAATAAATAGGAAAAGACCTCCTACTGTTAGCTCACACACACAAACACACACAAGCCACAGGCAGTTGCTCAGTCAGCGGTGGACCAAAAGGAATGAAAGGAAACTGTGAAAAACTAGATCGATTCATTGCAGCTGTGATCAAACACAAGACCTGTTAAACAGCATGATGTACAAGGACACACATATACAGTATTTCACCCCTACACACATTCCTAAGCCCTTGCTTAAAAAAAAATTATAAACACGGGTCTATCATTGTCTTGCTGTCTGAACAGCATGAGAGATGCTTACTATTTCCTGAATAAACACTTTGATTCAGATCTGCTTTTTTTATTTTATTTTTTTATTTATCCTTCTACCTCAGTCATCCCTAATCCTGTCTGACTTTGCTCTGTATTTCATGTACTTTTTAAAGTGCAGCATCAATCCACGTCTCTCTGGTTCCAGCTTCTCTCTCTCTCACTCCTAGTTGATAATCATTCACAGAATCTCTACATGGTGCTACAATTCTTATTAAGACTCTTGTTTATGAACCCTGCAAAAAGAAAGAAATAGTATATTTTTTTTAACTGCTCTAATTTTGGCTACCTCCTCCACATCTCAGGATGCAAATCCTCATCTGATAGCACCAAGCCTATGCAAATAGTAGTTCTAAAGTTCTAAACTCACACACGGCATTGTTTTTCCCCCACCAGTAAACAAATTCGTTCGAGATGCCTGATGACGCATGTTATACACCAAAACAGATTGAAAAATTTAACCGAAAAAAAAAAGAAAAAAAATTCTTTAAAACATTTTCATACCGAGGAGCCATATCCATATCTATGACTACATGTCCCACCATACTGTATGAGGTTCTATATCATGAATATCCTCTAATGATAGAGTTGTGATTAACGATTGCTACCTTCTGCTTACATCATCATGCAGAGTAGTGTGAAGTCATGCAAAAAAAAAAAAAAAGGAGAAGGAAAAGAGAAGGGGATATTCACAGCTAGGAAAACCGCGAGGACAGCATGAATGCAAATTCTACATGTGGTTTATGTAGTAAAGAAAGAGGAAGCAGCAAGTATCCCGCTATTTCTTTCCATGTTGCTTCATGACTTCATTAACTTTCATTTTAAAAGTTCTGACACAACAGGAACAGATCTACATTTGTGCACGAATGAATGCCTTTCATTGTATCCATCAACCCCCCCCCCAAAAAATATCTTTTACAATATGCGATTTTGTCAGTGACTAAAACATAAGGCAGAGGTTTAACTGCATCACAAGTATTTATCATCATGTATATCTGAAGCCTGGTTCAGGTGTCCCTCCTGTATACTGTAGATGTCGTTTTTCAGCAGAATCAACACAATATACAGTATAAGCATATGGGCAGTGCACCAGTACAATACAATTTAAAGCTGTAACTCTTATCTACTGTTATCAACTATCTATCCAAGTAGGATCTGTAAGGTACTGGAGATTGTCAGACCAGCAATCACAGCCTCTGTTCTAGTTCAAGTTCACGCACTGGAGAACCGTCAAAGTGAAACATGTTCAGGCTCTTTGGTTCTAGTGTAATTCTACAGCATACAAAGATATTCTTGATGATCGTGTGCTTCCAACTTTGTGGGAAAAACTTCGAGTGTAGTGGACAATTGTCTGCATTGTTTTGGTCGTAGTGTAATTCTCAGTAGTGCACAGCATCTTCACCAGAGCGTTGTGGTGTTGGTGGTGTTGGTTGCTCTTTCCCAAGTCTTTTCCAGAAATAACAAGATATGTGGAAACAGTGACTAAACTGAGCAAAATACAGAATAGTGAAGCACAAAAGCTCTTATACAACACTAGCACAACCCGCACTCTCATCTAAATGATTCATCCCGCGAAGATGAAGATGTGCGTTTGTGTGTGTATATAGATATAGATAGATATAGATAACAGTATATGCGCGCACACAAACGCACACATCTTCATTCTACTTAATTGGAGTTCCAGTCATAAGACTTTAATAGATAGGACATAGATTAGTTCATTGATTTGTGATTTGTGCACCCCTGAAGGTTTTCATCTCGAACAAGATGAAGATTTCATGAACACCCGCGAAGCAGTAATAATCATTTTAAAGTATATGCAAATGCACGGCATAAACAAAGTTACACATTTTTTAATAATCTTCTCAATAGATGACCAAATATAAGATAAACGACACAAATCACAAAAACAAACACAAAAGGTATAGTACAGTATTAGTCAAATGTTTGGATGCAAGTATTTTCTACATATTGGATTTTTTTTTTTTTTACTGTAAAATAACATGTACGGCATTGGATAATTAAGTAACAACGGCAAGAGTCAATTGTCATTTGAAGACATGGAGGTCAGCTGTTCTGGAATGGTTCTTGCAAGAACAGTGTTGTCAAGTGAATTGCAAAACTCATCAAGCACCATGAAGACCATCCCAGGAAAGCGAGACCAAAACTTACATCTGCTGCAGAGGAGAAGTTAATTTAGGAGTTACCAGCCTCAGAAATCACCAATTAACAAACCGCACCTCAGGTTAGAGCCGTTATGAAGAATTTACAGAGCATAAGTAGCAGAAACAGCTCAACATCAACTGTTCAAAGGAGATTGCTGCATATTTGGGATGTCTTAAAAAAGAAAAGACCGTGGGATTAGAAGGTGTGTCCAAACTTGTGATTGGGACAGATCTATCTATTGATATCGATCCAGCAAAAGATAAAACCCTACATCACAATTTAGCATACTGTCATAATTTTCCTTTGGCATGAAAAACACTAAGCTTGGGCTTGTATTTCTCTGGGACCTGTCTGGATTTGTTTCAGTGTTTAGATTTTATTAACATTTTTGCTTTTATATTTAAAGGAAAACAATTTCAGCTATTCCTTTTTCTACTGTTAGCTGCTTAACAAGTACAAACAAGTGTGCACCTTTTGGAAGAAAGGAAGGCTAAAAAAATGCACATCATCTATAGCATACTTTACGTTTAAATGGAAACTATTGGTCAAAATTCACTTTTCAGTCATATTTAGATATTCAGATGGTTAACGCCTTTCCATGGTCGCATTATACAATTATACAATTTCAGTTTTCGAATTAATAAAAGTACTATCCACCCATCCACCCACCCATCCATCCATCCACCCACCCACAACTCAGGGATTAAACAAGCCGATTAGATTTTTCCCCCGATTATGACCTCATACAAGAAGAACCCCTTCCCTCATCATGTTACTCAGGTCTTCTGTTCTGTAGTGAGGTATGGATCAGTAATTGCTCATTTACACAGATATTGAAAGTCCATGTTTGGATGAATGAAACAGAGGCATTTAGAAAAAAAGAATGCAGTATCTGAGAGGTAGTTCTGCTGGAGCAGACACACTTTGGGAGGACTGTGAGACCCATGTTAAACTGTTTAAGTAGTAGTAAAATATGGGACATTAAAAGGTTTTAAATATTCAACAGAAGTACATAAAAGTGGCACATGTACTCCGTTAGGGTTTAGGGGTCAGGCGTTATGGGTCTAGAGCTCAGGATGATGTTAGCACGATGGCAGATTTTTTACAGACTCCTAGGAAACTTTTACTTGTGTAAAAGTAAATATATGAATACAAACCTGGAACATTTTATTACCTTCTTGTCACATTGGCTTTTTAATGCTATGTATAAGTCACAGAGAACCTACATATTAAATAATTAATTTTTGATTTTCCATTCCTAGTCATTTGGGTTTTCTGCAGACATGATTAATCAATCAAGCATTCAAATGCATGCAGAGAAAACCATAATGTAGTAATAAAAGTCATACAGATAGATTTGAGTGCGTTTGCTCGTAAAAACCTGGGTTGATGTCATGGCTCAAAGGACTATCTGACAGTCGCTATAGCAACGACGTAGGCTTATTCCACTGCGGATTCCAATATTCCCCTTTTCATCCCCCTAGCTTTCTCTGTATATAGACGTCCGTGTGTATCCGGGTCTGGGGTGTATGTGTGTGTACCCTGGCATGTTGACAAAGTCCAGCTGTGAGACGAGTGAGCGCTCAGTCCCTCATCCAATCGAGTGTTGGCTTATGGGTGTGTATGTGAGAGAGAAAGAGAGAGAAAACAGTACTAATGGACGATGTTTTAGCATTTCATGATTCAAAACATACTACATTATAAGTGCTGTCAATTGATAGAAAATAATAATAATTTTCTTTTTTATTTGACTTGTTCTTAATCCCAATTTTAAAATACTCAGATTTACTTGTATTATAAACGTTCAGTGTTGGAAAAAAGAAATGCATGACAACGGGTTGGAGGAAATAGGTTTTGGAGCTTTATTCTATCGAACATTAACATTTAATAAATGTTATATTAGAATCCCACAAATGGTAGACTCCTTGCAGCAGCAATCATGTCGTGAGCCCTGTCCGCTCCTATAGTGGTGACCATGTCTGTATATCCTTTTTACCTTTGCTTGCGCAATTGGCAAGCGCACGTTTTATTCAAAATGTCTTTCTTGTGTTTATAATGAGTTGATGAGATTACAAGAGTGAATAAGTGCAGTTGCCATTTTTGTTGTGGTTAATTCCTAATATTCAGTGATCTCCATGTGATGCAAACGAACGCATGCAACGATGAAGTACTGTAGTTGGAGGAGTGTGCAATGATGCACATGCTATTTATTCGTCATTTTTAATTATTATTAACATTCTATTTATGTCCGATTTAAGTTATTAAACGACATTATATCGCCCTATTTAAGTTATTAACTTTGAGGCTCTAAAATAAGGGGTGGGGAAATGTTTCTGTGTAGACAGCACATTTAAGTTTTCTTCTTTTTTTTTTTTTTTTTGTCCCAGAGTGCAATAAATGTTCTGGTTGAAAAAAAATGAGAATCAGATAATCCTGATCTTAATTCCTATGGGGAAAAAATTGTGATTCACAGAGTATACATAGACTATGGTTAGATTCTAACCCCTGAAGTCATTGTGTAATGATATTAAATGTTAACTTGCCAAACAAGTGGCCATTATACAATCTAATTGCGTCATTAGAGACTCGGAGTATGCTGAATCTCACACTTGTCTTGGAAGAAAAAAAAGAAAGAAGGAAAAAAAAAAAAAGAGATTATGTTTAATTTTTTTTTTTTTGGGAGAAATTCACATGGACGCTAACGTTCCATTAATAATTGGATTAAAAGCCTTATCTGATCCAGCCTGATCGGAATGACACTGGTGTAAAATGTCAATCATTTGTTCTCAACAGGCAAATATTAGCCATGTAAGCCATGATCTAATTGTTTCTCTATGGTTGAAAAAAATGTATTCTTTCTGAGCACATTTGCCTCAAGTGGGGGGGTAACAATAGGCGATTTCACGAGTTTCCAGGAAGGAATCTTTCCACTGGCGCACTGATTGGTTAGCTGTTTCACATGTAATAAAAGAATCTAACCAATCATAGATGATGCTGAATTCTTGAAGACAAGATTAATTAAAAAAAAAAAAAAAAAAAAGATGAAAAACCTACCAAAATTCGAGAAAAAAAAAAAGTTCTTCTCCCAGTTACATTAACCATTTCACAGCAAGCAGAACCACTTTTCACATGTCAAAAAACAAAACAAAAAAATAAACAGTAAGGTATATCGGATTAAATGCTGTGTGCATGGAAACACACATCTTATCAAATCAGCGTTCATGTCGAACCAACATGATTTCATATGAAATCAAAGCAATATTTTCCATGTAAACCTAGTTACTGTATTGTTCGAACTGTGAGTCATGTAATGGAAATTTCATTTATCTTGCATTACTGTCAGCTTTGAACAATGCCCTTTGTTACCATGTATAACTGCTCTCAAACAGTGACAAGTGTCCTGTGCGCTGTGGCTCGAGGCCAGGAATAAAGCACACCACAGAAAGGTACGCTTCTATACCGTGCTGAATTTTTTGGCCGTCTGCACCTGCCTTTCTTGCTGTCTGGTATGTAGGGGGGGGGGGGGGGCGTGCGCGGTGAGGTGAGGAGGGGGCTTGAGGTGAGGTGAGGTGAGGGGGACTAATATTAAATGTGCATGAAAAAATCCTTTTCCATAAAGTTGTACATGGTGGTCTGTTGTGTTTCTGGGCAAAGTTACACAGTGCGAACTTGGAAACACATCCGTCATCATTAACTCAGTGGAAATGGAAAACAGAGGGCTGTTAGATACACACGGTGGAATTCCAGCTCCGTGACCAAATTAGTAAATACACCACTGAGGAACTGTGAAGAAGACCACTACCATGGGTCATGCTTATTAACAGTGCTGTAGTGCAATCTCTGGCGTCCCGTTGAATCGAAGGCGTCCATATTTTATTCATGTCTTGCCCACCAGAGGAACGCACGTGGCTGCTCTCTGCTCACTGCGCTCTCAATTCCTGCGCAGCGATATTAGGATAAATGTCAAAAATAAGCAAATAATCTCTCCTGCATCTTGTTAATGAACGGATTATTTGATGATCACATATTACGTTATCTCTATGAGTATGCCGTTCTCATTATTACCTCTGATATCTTAATCTAAACTACTGTAAGCTTGCATTAATAGTGTTTACAGACTTGGCAGACAGACTACGGAGGTTACAGACATCTCCATCCGGGAGCAGATTGTGTGTGTTCACAGAGTTGGAAAGCCAGATGTGCAATCGATATAAACAGTGTGTGTGTGTGTGTGTGTGTGTGTGTGTGTGTGTGTGTGTGTGTGTGTGTGTGTGTGTGTGTGTGTGTGTGTGTGTGTGTGTGTGTGTATGAGAACACAAGGGTAGCGGCTTTCTAAAGAGGTTTCCGGGGAGCAGAGGTGTGGGTGTGGGTTGGGGGGGGACGCCGATACAGGGTGGTGGAAGTGCATATGAATGTTAGTTTATCTCTGGAGGGGAAAAGCTCAAAAGGGCAGAAGTGTATATGTGTGTGTGGGCAGACGAGAAAGCCGGAAAGATCTGAAGAGCGTACTAAAAAAGAAAGCTGGAGGAGGGGTTAAAGTGGACGGCTTCGTGTTTACACTTGCGTCGACAATCTGACTCACAACCGCCGGATAGTACGGCTGTGGGATCAGCCGGGTTGGTCGTAATCGAATGCTGAAAACGGCAACGGTATTGCATGCTCGGTTCAAACTGGGATGTGAGTAAGCTCGGTGACCAGTCGAGTGTGTGGGTGTGTGCTTGATTTTAGACAGTTGAGGCCAGTTTGCTGAAGCGCCACATTGTGCCCTGTTAAGTGATTTAACAGAATAGTACATCAACAGGAAGGGATTCTAACCTCAAGGTCAACACCATAGCAATCCGCTATTATGTATAGATGTACATGCACACGGTCTGAAAGAGAAGAACAGCGGAGTAATCCGACTCTGTGATTAAGACCTCAATGAGACCTCATACTAACCACACCCTCCTATGGTTATGGGGGGATGGGGGGGGGTGTAAGCGATCTCTGGGGCAGCCAGAGTAGGACCAGATGTTAGGGTGTCATTAGTCAGATCGAGCTTGAGGCACTCCGAGCAAAAAAAAAAAAAAAAACCCTCCACTGCTAAATGACTGTGCAAGTTCTTGCATGCTCTCATGCAAGTAAAAACCAAATAGAAACAGCAAAGTGTTGATATAAATGACAAACATGACTACTCTCTGGAGAACTTTTTCGTGCATTATGGTACAGTTAAGAGGGGGTGTTAATAGAAGCGGTGTAATCTTTTTTTCAATATATTCATACATCATAATTCTGTACATACTTGGTTACAGAATATGTATGTATGCATATGCATAAGTAGTATGTGGTTATACTGTACAAGAGCGCAAGTATGAGGGGTGTTCAAGTCAAACTGGGATTTGAATGTTGAAAATATTTTAAAGAAGGCCGCATTTCCATGAACGATGATCCTGCCTGGGTGCCGAGGTGTCTGGGTGCAGTCGTTCCTGTGAACATGCATCCGGTGAGAGGAACGCATGATCCTTGAAAATTGACGGAATACTTCGTCACCAACTCGCGCAAGAGGTGCATCCGTCTGCGTCAACTATACTCACCCTTAGGCTATATACTGTAGTACTGGGATACTTAAAACTACTTCCACCCCTGTTAATTACACTAACTGTCAGACGTGGTTAGTTAGTTCCGCCAGTCGCAGAAAAATATGCGAAGTAAAATAACTGACTATGATCTGTGGATATTAAATGCTCCTTCTATGACATCACTCTAAATATGCTCATATACATTCTGTTTTCATTGCACTGATATGATCATGTCATTCTCTCTTTAATACAGAGAGGAGGGGGGGATTCACGACAGCCACACGTCAGCCATCCGCCAGCCATAAGCCATTCACACGTCAGTTGCCCGACCCTGGCTGTTTTGAGTTGCTACATCTGTATGAATTAATTAATATTAATATTTCAACATGTTGGCGAAACATTAGGTAGAGTTACTCATGTTCCCATCTGCACATAGAACCGTCATATGACATACAGACAATACACTCATATTTATACACATACACAATGTACACAGTATAACTTTACCCTTATCTCATTGTAATTACATTTTTAATCTGCCCTTAATATTCTTCCTTACATTTATATAGCCATGATGATACTGGATATATAATCCGTGACCTGGCTGCGGTGAAGTTACAATTTCCTTTTGGGATTAATAAGGTTCTCTCTCTCTCCCCATCATACAGTATGTACTAGGGAAACTAGTTTGCCTATGTATAGTACAGTACAGAGCCCAAGTGGGTGACGTTTGGTGTGAAGCGAATAGGCTGAAATCAAAATAGGCCAACCTAATATTGGTGTTGTGTAGAAGTAGTTGAAGAGACCACGTTTTTTCTGTTCCGGGCGGGGTCAGCTGTAGCCGGGAGCGTGTACGTAACATGAGCCACTAAGCAAACCAGGCATTGTATAATGATTGGAGTAAATACAATAGGCTGGCAGAAATTCGGGAAGGTGGTGGGTGACCTCCTGCTCAATGATGATATCAGTACAGCTGGGTCAATATCTATGGACAGTGACGGTCCCATTGTGGTGCCATAGCTAAATTAAGTAAATAAACAACGGTTATAAAAGTACTGGAGTCTCCTTACAGTACATACAGTAAGTGTCATCTAGATCACTTTTGTCACACTAGCAAAATCAGCACCATACTGGTTGGCGACCCATTAAGTCGGTACAGTAGATGTGGTACAGTAGATGTTTCGCCTGCCATGCAGAAGATCCAGGTTCGATTCCCAGTTGTTGTTGTTGTTTTTTCTTAAATATAAAATGTTATTTTATGATTCAAGAATTTATTTGTGCTGAGCTGTGTATAATTAAAAAAAAAAAAAACCCTACTGATGATCCACAAATACAAGTTACACACTTCCATGATAAGCAAAAAAATCAATAAAAGTAAAAGTCTACATTTTAAATGAAAAGTCTACATTTTATTTTAGATGGTCAGACACTGAAATTTTAGAAAGTAAAAAAAATTAGAAAGTCATGATTTAGCCATCCCTCCCGCACACTAACGCATGCACACACTTTATGACCTCTCTTCTGCTCCCTCCCAGCAAAAAAAAAAAAACCTCAAACATCAGTGAGTCACATTCAAACTAGAGCTGCCTGATTAGAGTCTCACTTGACATGATGCGATACTGTGGTGGTTTAGACAGTTTGAATCAGCCCTGGTGAGAAGTTTCCCTTTAGCTCGGTTACAACCGCAATCATGAGCCTTCTTAGACGACTCAGAAGTATTTCAAGTTTGAAACTCGGGCCATCTTGGATGAGACACAATAGGTCCGTGTAATCCTTCTTATTTAATTCATATTCTTTGACTTTATTATAATTTTCCTTTTTCCAAAACTTTCAAGTTTTGATCCTCTGACTCAAATGTACCATCTGGAAAAGAAGTGCATGGAGTTGCTGCTCTGCGCAGGTTTAAACATGTCGTCTCGCTTTTAAAATGTGAAAACGTAAGGACAAGGAAAGAAGGAGTTTGGCAAAAAAAAAAAAAACGCAATGGCACATCAATGGCCTAGGTTCTGTATTCAAAAGCGCAGATTTGCATGTATGTAAACACCTCACACTACATTTAAATAAATCTTTTGCATACAGGCCGGGGTTCTTATTCTTTAGTGTATACAGTGCCTCTCCACAACACGTATACGTGTAGGAAGTCGAAAAGGTATATTCCTAATGAATACAACTTAGACTAGATGAATCCAGCAAAGGAAAATCACTCGTAATAAACGCAATAAAAGTACGTGAAAGAAAGTCTCATTTGATGCCATGCAAAACCGAAGCAAGAAAAAAAAGAAAAAGAAAAAGAAAAAAAAAAACCAGAAAGTCAGGAGGTTAATTTGCATCAGAAGTCAAGTCCAGATCTCAAACCTCTGACCTAATCCGAATGTAAAATGAGCAGGAGTGAAAAGAGTATTAAACAAACTGATTGACTTGAGTAAAAGTATCGCAGTCAGAAAGCATTCAAGTAAAAGTCAAAATGTGAAAAATCTCATGGAAAAGTTCTCAGGTAATTACTTTAAAAAAAAAAAAACTTTTATGTGAACTAGTGAATAAATGCATACGATTATGAAATTAGGACAAAAACAAGCTTGGTATACAACAATGGTATCTGGGTGTGAATAAATCATCATATTAACGTAACTAACAAAGTAATACAAATGGTATCATACAAATTAAAAGGAACGAGCCCCAATGGACTATGTACTGTATGATCTGAGGAAACACTCGATACGCTGCATTTCAACTGGTGGGTGGTTGAAGCCTTAATCTGAGAATGCCGGAGTGACGGATGGGAATCGGCTAAGACTTGAATTCGAGGAGAAATTCAGAAAAATCTATAATGGAAATCGGTAGCAAATTTTATTTCAATTACATTTAACATAGCAAACTTCAGCTGCTTCCTGCTTTCCACAGTAAGCCACATTACCATCGCATTAACTCTGAGAAAATATGAACAAATTTAATGAAAATATCTAAAAAATAATAATAATAATAATTAAACCTGGTGGTAGATCATTAATCAAAAAGAATGCACTAAAATATGTTTATTGATTTTTTTTATAGATTTTTTTCTGCTCAGGATTATTTTGCAGCCAACTATATTTTGGACACTAAACTAAAATCTCTGTAAAAAGCCAACAAACCAACACACTTATTCACACACTACGGGCAATTTGCCAATGAGCCTAATCCGCATATGTTTGGACTGTGAGGAGGAAACCGGAGTAGCGAATATTAATGGCTTACTAGTTTCCTTTGGATATTGAGCAGGTTGTGGTGCACGTAATTACATTTTATACATGTTTCCATAGAAAATCTGGAAAGTTATGCCTGGGATACCTCACCGTCTCCACTGTCCCAGACGCTGCTGCTGGTGACTAAACATTTGTCGTCTGAAGTGTAGACTTTCATTGGGAAACTACTTTTTTTGGGATTTTTTTTTTTTTTTGTAATTTCATTTATGTCTTTGGAGGTGCGAGGCCAGAGTGCTAACCACTACGCCACCGTGCCATCTGGATGCAGAGTCGAAGGTTCAATTCTTAGGTCTCTATGCATGGAGTTTGAATGTTCTCCACATGCTTTGTGGGTTTCCTCCGGGTACTCTGGTTTCCTCCCACAATCCAATGACATGCAAATTAGGTTAATCCAAAATTCTCTTAAGAATTGAAGTGATTTTAAATAACGACATGTTTTGAATGTATTCTGAACTTCACCAGCCCAGCTGTTATCTAATGTTAGCTTACGTAGCTCCCCTTACTAGCCCTTGCCATTAACTTCTCAGAAGAGCAGGATCTCTGCGATTCCCCTCATGAACTGAGGAATGACTCGGCCTGCTTACGATCCCCTTCCGCCATTATTATTTTCATGGACAGCTCTGTCTAAAAACTGGCTGCTGTTACTCAAACATTTAGAAAAAACCGACAGTTCAAAAGCATGTTCAACAGTCCTATGTTCACATGCACATGCTAAGGAACGGCAGTGCTATTTACAGACAGGTCTGTGTTCTACTGTGTGAGAGATCGAGGGGCTGAGCAATTCAATGCTCTGCGCAAATTTTTTATACAATTTTAAATAATAAAACAGAACATTATATAGAGGGCAGTGTTGATACGGTGGCAGACCGACAAATAGTCTATAGATATTCTAGTCTTCTAGTCTAGACACCGGACTGTGTCGCTACACCGGTTTAAATAAAACGTAAGCTCAGAGGGAAATGTGCGTTTGGTTATCATATTAATCAGTTATTGATTGTTAACCTGTCTGACAAAAAAAAAAAATGCGTACAATCTTCATCCTTAATTAAAAATAAAGAATCCCACAGGAGGTTCATGAGTTTGAATCTCAGGTGACGCCGTGGTGTTCCGCAGCCGGGGGGCCTAGAGGGAGCCGATTGACCGAGCTCTGTTTGGGATGGGATGGATGGGTGGCCAACCATGGCGACACTAGCTTATCATGGGCGTCTGTCAGCTCATGCAAGCAGAAGGAGCAGATAGCGCTATCCTCAGAGCGTGTTATGGTGCATGAACAAGCAGGTGCTCCATACGGTGTAAACATGAGGTTAACTGGTAGCACGTGTCTCGGAGGAAACATTTGATAAGCTGTGTTCCAACTGGTTGGTGGTTGAAGCCTTGATGCGAGAGTGCCGTAGTGACGGGTAGGAATTGGCCAAGACTAAAATTAAGGAAGAAATTAGAAAAAGTTGGGGGGGGGGGGGGGGGGAAGGTAGCTAATTTTAGTATTAACATAGTAAACTTTAGCCGTTTCCTGCTTTCCACTGTAAGCCACAGTCCAATCACATTACCTCTGAGAAGAAAATATGAAAATATGAAAAATGTTAATGAAAAAAATATATATATAATATTTAACATTTTTCATAAATTATAATCATATTTAAAAATATGAAAAATCCCTGACTAACAAATCCCAGTAGTTTACAAAGTTGATCAGAGTATCTAGGAACATTTAATTAGTAATTTATCACTTCCTGCTTCCCTGGGGTATAAATATGACGTGACACAGAGGCCATTTCTCTTATCCACTCTTCAACATGGGAAAGACAAAGGAACACACCATTCAAGTAAGGCAGATGTTTTTCGTCCTTCACAAGTCAGGCAAAGGGTACAAGAAAATAGCCACCCGCCTGCACCTGCCCATATCTACTGTGAGAGGAATTCCATTTTTAAACTGGAAGAGTAGTAAACAAGCCTGGACGAGGACGTAAGTTTACTGGTCTTTCAGCAAGATAATGACCCAAAACATGTGGCCAAATCTACACAGAAATGGTTCACCACACACAGAATCAAGCTCCTCCCATGGCCATCTCAGTCCCCAGACCTCAACCCCATTGAAAACCTGTGGAGTGAGCTGAAGAGGAGAGTGCAGAGGAGAGGAGTCAGGTCACTGGATGATTGTGCAAAGAGGAATGGTCGAAGATCCCTCTTTCTGTGTTCTCTAATCTTATGAAACATTATAGGAGAAGATTAGATGCTGTTTTGTTGGCAAAAGTGGGTCGTACAAAGTATTAAACATCAGGGGTTATAATAATTGTGGCACGCATGATTTTATGTAAAAGAATTATTTCTTAATGTGGAATTTTTTTTTTTCAGCTGAATAAATGCACTTGAATTAAAGGTTGGAATTTCCTCTTTTTTTCCATTGTGGTCCTATGTTATTTAGAAAGAAACTGAATTTTTTAGAAGCTAAAGAACACATTTTAACCAGGGGTGCCAATAATTATGGAGGGCACTGTATATTTAAATATTTTTATATATTATTTTTATTTTAAATAAAAAGACACTGATAACAGTGAGGAAAATAAAAATAAAAAAATCAGCCAAGCGTAAATCAAAAACATCTGTTCAGTTCCCACGTCCGCACATTCTGGCTGTGCTAATGTGGATGCTTTTTTCACTGTGAAGTGAAACTTGATTACGATCATCAGCACAGCATTAAATAAAGTGCTCCTGCAAGTGACCCTGCTTCTTTTCAGCACTGCTCAAGCCTGTCTAGCCCACACACATCATCATACATAATGTGTCTGAATCTGCAGAACAATGAAAAGACAAAAGGGCAACTTGTGGGGGGAGGGGGGGGGGATATGAGTAAATAAAAATGAACAAATTTGATTTGTTCTGAAACGAGCTTAGACTTTTTCAGCAAAGATTCCACTGCAATGAATCAAGATAAATGCAAGATAAAGTGCCAGTTTATTAAACATAATGACAGCAGACAGCTATCGGCTTCAATTGGTGTACAAGGTCTGAGACAAGAGGTGGCAATCAAAAAAAAAAAAAAAAGTAATATATGTGTCCTAGGATGTGCTTAGGCAGTTTGGTCCTACAAAAAAAAAAAAAAAAAAAAAAAACATCAAAACTGCCCGACTAGCAGGTCAGAGCATTACAGAAACTGAGATTTCCTGAGATTTCCCCCATGTTACAAGCATTTAGACCAAAGGGTAAGGGAAAAACAACAACAACAACAACAACAACAAAAAAACGCCTTGCCTTGGTGATGAGAGAGAGGTCAGATGAGACCGGGCAGACTGGCTGAGGTGGGCAGGAACACCAGAGTCAGATTCAAATAATTACCCTTTACGATCATGATGAGCATAAAAGCATCTGAAAATGCAAAAACACTGAACCTTTAAGTGGATGGGCAAGAACAAAGAACCATTTCCTTCGGGATCAGCAATGAATGAATGCATCTACTGTATCTAACCATCCATCCATCTATCTACTGGGCAAAAGTCTTGAGTCACCCCTCCTTTCATCATATTTTGCGACCTTCTTGTTTTTTTTTCAATGTACTTCAGTCACTGGATGCAGTGGCGGTCCGAAGCCCGGATAAAATGGAGGGTCGCGCCAGGAAGGGAATCCTATTCAAACCTATGCCATAACATACAAACTTGTATTTTTAATGTAGTATTGAGGAATAGTACTCCAAGACCTTCTATGCCTCTTATTTTTGGTCCAGTCCCTGTATCTGACCAGTTCCAGAGAATTTTTTTTTTGTTTGGTAAGCCCCATGGTGACTTGTGAATCATTCAAGCATAAATAAACCATCTAACAGGTTAAAGAAACAGGTGCAGATGATGACAGATGATCAGGGTGGAGATTAGTACAGTACACTGGTGATGCTGAATGATTTGTACAGACGAGAGGGGAAATGAGGTTGTATATTTGTAGCAATTTGTAGCCTGTCGCAGTAAAACATTTGTTCCAATTTCTTTAATTTCATCTGAATTGAACTGAATTTAAAACACAGAAATGAATAGTCCCTTTCCACTTTTGCAAACTACTGCAAGCAGCACTAAAACATAAAAAACCACCACTTAACTATCATTTTCATAAAATAAAAACATGCATGAGTCATCAAGTAGAACTAAATATTTGTTGTAATTATTATGGATCCAAGATCTCATGGGTATAATTACACAAATACACAGTTTATATAAGCACACTTCAGTACAACCCCTAGGGGTTGATACTAATGCGCTTGTTCACTTTGGCTCTAGTGGATTTGCAGTTTTGGCATTAGCTCAGGGTTTTCGGGTGGAGACCATCACATCCACAGGGGTTGAACTGGAAGCCAACCTTCTTGCATGAGCAAAGTGGAAGTAGAATTAAGTCAGGGTTCTGATACGCGCATGTCTGCGTTATCCGTTCAGTTTAGCATTAAATACCTCCTAGCCGAGTTCCTGTAATGTGCAAGAGGTGTCGGTGAATGACTGTGTGTACAGTTCCCCCATATGGATGAGTCTCTTCTGCCAGTTGGCGACAAGTTATCCATCGATGTTCAAGGATGAGGTGTTCCATTTGCCTATACTGCAGTTAAGAGTCAATGTGCTGCTTGAAGTTTGGCTTAAATATCCGTCTAAAATACATTTTGCTCTAAATAAACAAAGATGAAATGATTAAACACATTTTACTCCCGTTCATAACTTTATAATGATCATCACTTCACATGTATTAATAGCCTAATTACGCAGCTTCCCTGCACGCTGTGCGACAGTCAAAGCCGACAGTCGATTAAAATAATTCAGCACCCCAATAGGACGCTGATTGCAGGTGTGCTAGATTCAACTCTGAAGTACAGGACAAGTCATAAACACATGAAACCACCTGCAGTGGCCTCCTTGAAGAAAGATCCTGGAAGTAAAGCATATTTTCAGATTTAAAAGTGCAGCTTTTTTGTTCATTCTGTAAGAAGTTAGTTGTTGCGAACCATGAAGAAATGAGGAATAACAGCTTCTTAAACTAGCTCCGTTATGTACTCGCCATTTTCCAACAATGTTCCAAGTCAAATCAATCAATGAGAAATCCAATGTGACAATGGAAGAGACAACACAATGAAGAATACGATGCGTGCTACAAAAAGCGATGGCAAAAAGACTTGGCCCGACTAGCGATCTACGCCCGAGACAACAGGCACAATGGTGCCGAGAGTGGTTGAGACGTCAAAGTTTATGTACAGTACTGCACCCTTTCCTGTTTAAGGGGAGTGTACAGATGAGGAGGTGACAAAGCTGGATCCTTAAATGCCTTAAATGGTCTTTGCACGTAGGGATGAAGAAATTGATGCTGCTTCATTGGTGTCACGATGAGTATTCATCAAATGGTATTAAGGGTCGTGCACGAAATGGTTAACCAAAATGAAAACACATGCTGATATTCAGTATGTGATATAGTGTGATATTGCTTTTATACAACAGTTTCACAAGCGCCATTTATGATCAAATAAACAAATCTTACATTAACACTAATGTTAATCTTTTATAAGTTAATAATTGACGCTAAAGACACTTTCATATTTGTTACTCCTGTCCCACGCTGAAGTTAACATGACCACAGCTGTGCATAAGCTCGTAATGTCTCTGCTCAGCTTCTACAGCCGAGCTCTTTCAGCCGTTCCTACACCACATTCTCCAGCTGAAATGATCCAAACACCCTAAAAAGAGAGGGGTGTATTTGGGCACCATGACCAGACTTGGATGAATGGGAATATAAACATACACAAAAGGACCTTTGTCTTCAAAATTTTATTAATATGGCTAATTAAATCACATACTGGGAAAATAGAATTTAACAGTTTGGACCATTGTGATGCATATCTAGTTAAACATCCCGGTGCTGTTATACTCTATATTAGAACTCACCAGAACCTGGTGTCATAAAAAGATATTATAAGTCAATATTAACATGTTAACACATCTGATTTATATAGAAATTTTTACAGCGTCATTATTATTTAATGCAAATTATTATTAATCATATGCCCTAGTTTGACCCTAATGGCTTCCCATAATCACAGCGCGGTTACCCGGCTGTGTGAGATAATGGAAACATCACCAGGTGTGCTGAACGGCAAATTTCATTATAAAAAGCACCTAGATGGAAGTTTGGATACTACAGTTACTGGAGACTATTGGACATTAGTAAGTAACCAGAACTACCTTAATGTAACCGTACACATAGTGTAATTGATGATGAATGGCAACTGCATTCATTCATTCTGGGCATGTTCAAAACAGAAGAAAGACATTTCGGCTAAGCCTGTGCAAGTTGAAAAGGAGATATCGGACATGTTCGCCACTATAGGAGCAGACAGGGCTCATAATAAATTGCAAATTTTAAAATCATGTTTGTGTGATTTTAATTAACTAGATTAAAATTTTCATAAATTTAATAATAAAAAGACATGGACGACTTGCTATTCTCCTATTCCATATTCAAGAGAGTTGACATTTAAGACGATCAAACATCATCGTTATGCAGCGGTACTAAAAGTACAAAGATAAAGAGAGAATATATTATAAAAGGACACCTGAATGGCATAAACACAGCCTGGGAATCGCTTTGAACGCGTTCCTCTGTTCCTTCTCTATGTACTTCCTCGTCCAGCTATTATCTCGCTGTGAGAGCTGTGATTTGAGACAGGTGTAATTACTAGCGGAGACATTTGTTTCTCATCCCTCACTCGGATCTCGGGTTACTTCAACGCTGTGTAATTATCTAATGGTCATCCCTCACTATCCTGCGAGCCAGATGTCTCAAGTGTTTTGTGGCTGTTTCAGGCATAATTACGCTGCATTCTGTGGGAAAACTGTGAGGGTAAGACGTACAAGTCTGAATACGCAATTTAAGCGCCGTTTCGATCTTTATGAATGTGCACCAAAAATGACACACACACACACACACACACACACACACACACACACACACACACACACACACACACACACACACACACAAGGAAGTGCAGGTGATTACATATTCTGTTTGATGTACTTTGGGAAATTAGTAGCAGTCAGTTTTGGGTGCGATAATATCCGCCTCGCTAAACCAGGTGCAAATTAGTGCCTCGGAGCTTTAGGCAGTGCTCCTGCTAAGGTGCGAGATTTTACGACAAAATTGGCTAATAAAACGTCGCAGGTGTAAATTAATGGTATGATAAATTTCAGAGACATGTCCATTAATTTGATGACAAAAAGTCAGGGTTCATTAGATGATCGTGAATTTTGTAACCTGCTAAAGCCGTTTCCCTGTAGTGATAGAAAAACACTACGAAGCACTAATTCAGGATTCCGCCAGAGACACGACCAAAAAAACTTTGTAATTTTACCGTTCATGCCGCCTGTCCTTAAGAATGAAGCTTAGATTCAAAAATGTTCCCTCATAAAAAGCTATATTTAAGGTAATAAGCTATATTATATAAGGTAATTATAGCTTATATACAGTATAAGCTATATTTAAGGTAATCTATATGCATGTTTATCATGACAGGTTTTAGCGTATTAGGGGAAAAAACTGTCATGCTTTTTACACTGTCAGATCCTTTTCAAAAAATCCCAGACGATAGCTGACAGGACGTGTAAAGCAGAAGCTGCTGTGATATTTTAGCGACAACCTGTCAGGATGGATAGATCAGAGGCTGGAGACGCAATGTGACGGGGTTTCGTGTACACATCCAAAGTCTGGTCTCCAGCATGTTCAGCATGTAATAACCAGTGACCGCAACTAATACGAGTTTAAAATACAGACAATACATTTGAAAGTTTTATGTCTAAAATGAGGAAATTAGCATTGACGTTACATTTCCTTAAACTGACGTAACCACAATTAGTTTTTGTCCACTTTTTTGGTTCTGAATATTAATAATTTGTATATGCAAATTAAAAAAACTTCAAATAAATTGATATCTGTTAGGAATTTTACAATACTGTTTTTAGAAATAATGAATGTAAGCCTATATGAAAACACTGTGTTGGTTTATGTTTCCATTGCGATTGTTCGGTGTGAAAAAAGGGAACAAATAACTATCCATCCATCCATCCATCCATCCATCTGTCAAACATGCATCAATATTTAATTAAGAAAGTGCAAAGCGCAAAGCCTACAGTCGAAGCTGACCTGTTCTGGGAATTGAACACTGACTCATTCGGTCACAACTGGTTTTGTCATTATAGTAAGTGATATTCTTCTTCCATGTCACGTCAGAGATGCAATCGGTACTTTTACATGCAAAGTTAAGTCGAGCTATGATTGGATCTCGACTAGGCTATTTGATAGGACTACGGTCCTTTTCCCATTGACAAGCGTAGCAGGGGATTCGATTTATTGGCCAAAGTATGGTCGACTCCGGTGCGATAGGGGCCGATGTTAATGTTGTATTCTTGGTTGACATTTTATATATGAAACAACAAAATAATAGACAAATTAGCGGCAAACTGGTAGCAGTTGAGCGGTGAAAATGTGGACAACCTGACACTGTATGAAATGTATTGTAGAGCACTATGTATGCTTTCATTTTGGTAAAACCGAGATTCACGCTATCCCTTCTGGTGATGGAGTTCATCAGTAGGCAGATGACACCGCCGTATTGTCAGTGGCTGCTTCCACCCTTACGCATTTGGCCAACTTCAACCTGATGAGGGGACTGTGTCGCGTGTGCAGACCACCTAGGCCAATTTCTACTGTATCTCTGCAAGGAATAGCTCGACTCCCAACCGCAATATCGCAAAGCGTGCACTAATCTGACAAATTCAGTTGCACTACCATTTATATTTATTTTAAAAGTCTGATTTAAGTTGGACGAACACAGTTAGACTAAGGACAACGCCAGCAAATGAAAAAAAGTCTCCTGGTTTCTGTCGAAGCAGTATTCTACTGTATATAACAAACAACCTTCTTCATGTTTATTGTAAAGTGAATAGACATCTCCTAGCACTGATACTTTGAAAGACAAAAAAGTTCTATTTAAGCCAAGCTAAACTCTCCTCAGGGCCACTGGCCTACTTGAGTAAATTAGGATGTCAACTCGACCCACAGGGGACCAACCCCTCTTTTCCATTCGTACTTTTCCCTGTGATCCGGGTGCATGCTTAAGTAGTTCATTAAGGCGCAAAAGCATCACCAACCTGTTATACGCTGCGTCGCTTTTTATTCATGTTTTAGATTCTTAAGCTTTATGACATTTCTGACTAAAAAAAAAAAAAAAAAGACATCAAAAGGTATTACACACAGACACCTGGTCACATGACTACGGACTCAGATTTGCACATCATCAGATCAAAGATCAAATACTGACTCACTGACATATTGCGGTTCCTTTCCTGGCTGTGGATTTTCTTCCTTATCAAACAGTTCTGCGAAATCATTCAATGTCAATATCTTTTATATAAACGAATATCATTCCTAGTGGCCTAATTTATTGAAGTAATAATGTTTGTTTAGCATTATAATATTCCATAGCTCACATATCTGGTAGCCAACAGGCAATGTTAGACGTTGAGTATTTTAGTTGCCTTAATTTAAGTAAAAAATAAATAAATAAATAAACTCATTCAGTATTGTTGAACAGAAGAAAGTTGTGACGTTCAGGAGAAAAGCTGCACAAACAGTGATCAGTGTTGCCAGCTTGGGTTGTTTTCCAATAACGGGTATACTTTTTATTATCTTTGGTCGAAAAAATGTGTCTTAGGCTGGTAATAAAAAATATGCAAATTTCAGTGAAAGATTGTGTGTGCATCAATAGTTCTAGAACTGATGGTATTATTTAATTAGGTTTTCAGCATTAGCTTTTTGTTTACAGTGTGCTCTGGCAGCCCTGATGAGCATCTGAGTGAGGAAAAATAGGATTTGTGTGCAAACAGAGTTTTCACGCAACAATGAGGACAAAATACAGCATCAATAAAACAGTATTTCACATTATGATGACTGAACCATGCAATTAATCTGCAGTTCATCCATGCCAAACCATGGGGAGAGATCTGATCAATCACAGAACGACTATGGTCCGGTTACTCCGTTGTAGTTATTAGTTTTCATTATTATTATTATTATTATTATTATTATTAATAATAATAATAATAATAATAATAATAATAATAATAATAATAAGCTCAGCAAAAAAAAAGCTATTTTTTAATAGAAATTTATCATGTCCTGGTCTTCCCAATTAACCATGTTTTGTGTCCTATGCATGTCATACTGTGTGTCATGACCCATCCTATGACAACAATTACCAGATATCACTTATATATTAATCATATATTAATCATTATAATGCATACATCTTGTCAAAAAAAAAAAAAAAAAAAAAAAAAAAAAACACACATTTACTGCCGAGCCCACTGCCAGGTTCTATGTTCTGGTTGCTCAGAAACACAACTGACCATAGGCTAATAATTCGAAGCTATTATAACTAGCGTAGACGTCTGGTGTGATTTATGAGATTTGACAATATTGATGAATAAAAAGTTTTCAAAACAAAAACCAGTTTGAAATCGGTTTTGACCTGCAAAAATAACTCTGACTTGTCCGGCTACAAATAATAATAATTAAATGTGCATTTCCCCCACCATATAGTTCAGAACAAAAGTACTACAAACTGAAAAGCTTCTCTCGGACATTTGGACAGCGCTGTATAATCCACGGCGAGCTTTTCATCATTTTAAATGCAGAAACATGGCTTAATTGATGTGATCAACAATCGCCAGGCATTTAGTCTGTCGTATTAGCGGCCAGTGAGATAATCAGCGAGACAATTTGTAGCTCATTACAGAGTAAAGATGGCTCCTTAGGGAAAACACTCGATGGCCCTTTCCAGACGGTTTGTTAAAAGAAAACAGACTTGCAAGTCATTATGATGTTTAGCAGATGGCATCATTACGATCTTTTCTATCATCGCCAACTTTTCCCTGTATATTCACTATCATGAAAACAAAGTAAAAAAAATACATCCAAAAAGCCAAATGTAAAACTGCAAATGGTCCATTCCATACGACCAGAGTGGAACGAAACAGCAACACAAATAGTACGATGCTAAAACGAGGCCAGCGTCCATGCTCGTATTTGGACTTTGCTGAATTTGTGAATGAGAGAAATATCGTATTATATAATACACATCCATCTCTCTCGCTCTTTGGCACACTCTCATCTGGCAGGCTCCATGAACTCGACATTCCACAAATAGAAAGGCAGAGACTAGAGAGAGACAGATGATGATAAGATTGAGTTCGGTACTTCGCCTTAATACGAGTCTACGGATCTGATGCCTTTCATGTGAGATTTGTATTACAAACTGAACCTTCGAATCCAGCGAACACACGTCAAGACGAGAGGAAGTGAGAAAATGCGAAAATAGTATAAAGGATGTCTTTGTCATAGACAAGTGTTCCACACACACACACACACACACACACACACACACACACACACACACACACACACACACACACACACACACACACACACGATCTGCCAGCGAGAACAGCAGGAGGGGGGAGAACGAGTCAAACAAAGCGTGAAGGATTCCTTCAGAGAGGATTCAAGCGAAACCCCTGTGTGTATTCAACGATGTCTTTCACTTCACTGCACTCTCGCGCCTTAGACGAGCTATTTTTAGCAGGTCCATGCTGTGCTTAGCCATGGGTCGCTGTGGTAGGCCTTCACGTCACAGAATTCAAGCACAATGTTGTACCCGTGTTACATTACAGCCGCTCAATTCTTGAGAAAAGACAGGAATCACTTTTTTTGGGGGGTGTAAAATTGTTATACAGTACATTTTACCATTGTGTGTGTGTGAGGTCATGATATGAAGAAAAAAAAAATGCTATTTGGATGGTACGAACCTAAGCCAATGCAAAAATGTAAAAAGTATAAAAAGCAGAGACGTTTTATTTGTGTTTGTACAGGCACACCAGAGACCCATCTGAATATCCAACAATGACTAAACCTGCTTTCAGACTAATGTACAATCGTGCCTGGGTATATGACTGCTTCCCCCTCACTGCTGACCAGCTTTCACATTAGTAATATTGTTCTGTAACCGGGAACACTTGACTTTCTAGAGGGGGAAATAATAATAATAATAATAATAATACAGATTGAGTTATGAATCGTGATTCTTTTTAATTGCGATTTATGGATATGATTCCAAAATCGAGTTTTTAAAAACATTCATAATAGAGCTGAACAGTGACGTGACCGAGAATTGGCTGATTTTCAGCTAGTTTGACCGTGACCCATGATCAGTTCGTCAGCCTCAGATATAACCGATTCTGAACCGAGTGCAGCGGCTTCCGGGTGCCGCAACACAAGTGCATTTTTATGGCGTTACATCATCAAAAATTGTGCATGTTAAAAGCCTCTGATCTGCCTTTTCCTCTAAATTCTGTGACGGTATTATTCTCAAACTCACTCATTACACATGCTTGTGCTGCATCAGTCTCAAAGCACAGCGAGTGCAAGTTCGCTTGAAATCGCGTGCGTTAGAAGCCCCACATGCCCGCGTTAGAAGCCGCATGGGCCCACCCACTCACTGTCGATTTGAGTTTTGAGACTTTGGAGGCATTTGAGCGGGTAAAACGTTGCCATTTCTTTATAATCCTGCTGCTGCTCAGTAAAAATGTAGTTTTTTTTTTTTTCTTCATTTCAAGTTAAATGTTAAACTTTTGAAGTTAGTTTGTATTGTTTAAATGCAGCCCTTGGTTTTTAACTGAGAAAATGATTAATTACTGTACAACTTTTTTCAAATCCAGATCGTTATAAAATCGTGATATTTATAGAATCGGCAGAGGTATGGTGATCTCATGGTATCGGGTGGTCATACAGCAGGGTAAAGTATGAATTCATTTAATTTGAGAACTGCCAATAAAAACAAAAAGGAGAAGAGTACAAGCGAGTCAGCCATCGTGTTCTGCCTGATAGTACTGATGTATTCTATAGAACTGTCCAGAGCGACCCTCATGGGCGCCTTTGTACTACATCAGCTAACTCAAAGGATGAGAATAGTACCTGCTTTCGGTGAAGACTGACGGCAATGATGACTTTAATCACAGCAGAGTGCAAACACCGTGATGCATCCTTGCAAATTTACTGTATAAGGAAACCATCAACATTAGCACCTGGTTAAACAATTAGTTGTCATTTCTGCGCCTTCACGGGCGACTCAAACTGTGGGGGGAAAATATCGCTCCTGGTAAATGCGCTCTCTGTAATGCGTCACAGACGAGGGTTTGAGCAAGGCAGCATGTGTGGACATGACTCACTCACCCCATTCATACATGTAGTCACAGTTTGTTTAGTAACTGGAAATGCCAATGACTGAATGTTTGTTGAGGCCGCGATAACGCAGGCATTCGAGTCATTTTGAAAATTCACTACCAGTTGTGTGATCTGATGCGGGTTCTCTTATCATTCTCATTTTCTACTGTACTCTCGTTGAGCTTTGTGTGTGCGAGAGCGTGGGCCAAAGAAAATAATGGGGAACGGCGGCGTTTAGTGCCCTAGCCATCTGTGTGAAAATGCGAAATGGAAGCCATTTGCGAATTGTATTCTGTTGAACGGAGAAAAAAAAAGTGCATTGAACAATGTATACCATTTAACCATATTTGTTCTAGCTGTGGTTTTTAAGATCCGTAATGAGCAAGCCAGAGGTGAGAGCTGCAAGGAACGCGCACACCCGCCAAACAAAAGGAATGTCAAATCATTAATCTTTTACTAAGTTGAAAAAATGTTTAAATGACCGTAATCAGAGTTTTTTTTTTTAATGATTAGAAAAAAAATAATGCATAAAAGAATAGATGTGGATTTACAGAGGAGCACATACCCATAGCAAAGAAACTCCAAGATGAGATCGAATGTTAATCTCTTCTTTGTCTCCTAGACAGAAAAGAGCCATCTTTGAGACTTGACTGAGATTTGGGCGTTTTCTGCATCTTCGCAAAGGTGTCTCAAATGTGGCTCATCATTTAAATGTGGAGATCATTTAAATCTCAGAGATAGTTTACAATTGTCTTGTGTGCGACTCACATATGCAGAAATGGGCAGCCTTTAAGACTTGAATGAGATTTTAGCCGTTTTCTCAATCTTCTCAAATGTGTCTCAAGTATGGCTCATTACCTCTAAATCTCAGATATAACTCATACTTGTCTTGTGTGCGACTGACATACTGTTTGCTTCCCCAAACCAGTGTTTCCCCACACAAAGTATACAGTACTTGTAAACTGATCTTTTTTAAATTTTTGCTTAGTCATGTGTGTATAGTTAGTTAAAATGAAATAAAAGTGAGTTCTTTATATTGAAGAATATATTTTGCTGACAAAATGTCACTCTATATTGAATAATCCTGACTCATATACAGTATATTTATTAAAACATAATGCAAAGAAAAATGCTAAAAATGCTTTGGGGTTTAAGGGCTAGGGTTCTCCGACAAACTGTGCCATCTACACTAAAGAGTGTTTAATACTTTTTTTACGGGTAGATGGAGGGGAGGGTTAGTAGGTTGGATCTCTGAAATTAAAATATGTAGATATGTAGGTTGGTAAATCAATTACAAAATTGCTTCGTAATAGAGAAATGTTTTATTTTGAAATCTAGCTTCTTTATTTAAAAAAAATAAAATAAAATCCAAAGACCAGTTATTATCATACAGTACACCCAGGTGTCCCTAGCTGATCAACATGGCTAACCTTTTACAAATGTGTACACCTTAATGAATTTATTGAAATTAAACTGGCAAATGGAAAACTTACTTTACAGTACATTCTGTACAAATGTCATTACAAATGTCAATAAAGAACTAAAATACCATATATAATTATGGTCTTATATATGGCTCATTTGCTTCTCCTTTAAATACAGTTCTGTTTCTCATGTACATCTCAGACTTCTCAAATGTTTCTCAAGTATATCTCGGGTTGTGTCTAAGTTATGTCTCTTTGTTTCTCCCAAGTGCGGTTTAGGAGAAATAAAAAAAGACAAAGTCGAGCTTGTAATGAGACAGCTCAATTCAGTCTCATGAAACAAGACAAAGCTCATTCTGAGCAACAAAATTTTGCTATGGATATACACACACATTATATAACGTGTATATAGATATCACACATACAGAGTGGCCCAAAAAAATGTATACACAGTTCAATATGAATTATATAGGCGAGCACGAAATGTTGTAGGGTGCAGTGGTGCATTAGGTGCCTTTCATGTTGCAATTCCCAAGAACCCTAGCACAAGGCTGTTTTCATTTTACCCTATTGTCTCATTCCATGTTTTAAAAAAAATAAAATAAAATTATTGAGCCGTGCTGTAAGTATAGCCAGTCCAAATGTGTCTGTCCAAGTCCCTTTCATTTCATTGACGTTTGGACATTACTTTTTCCTTACAATAATAAAGTGCCTGTCATGCCGGTAGCACACACATTGTGGATTGTTCAGACAAGTCTCGGGACACAGCTACAGAGCTCTGGGACACAGCACTATAAAATTCAGCATCATAGAAAAATATTATTTCCGTCATTCAAAAACTGACGCACCTCTCGACACATCTCATTCACCATGGCAACAGTGCGATTTCCTGTGACAGTTTGATCACTGGTTCCTGACCCTGGTCCTGGAGTCCTGGTGCTTTTTCTCAGCTTTCAGCAAACCTGATTCAATCAACCAGCTAATTAACAGCCTTTTCTGAACTAAAGTGGATGTGATAGAAGAGGGAAAACACTAGTGTGTGTTAACTGTTTTTTTTTTTTTTTTTTTTTACAGTTTTTGAGGAAGAAATGTAAAAAAAAAAAAAAAAGCTAAATAGTAGTAGAGCTGTGAATCATACGGTAGGCAGACTGACGATTCGATTTGCTTTTTAAGCATGGACTTTTGCAGTTGGCTTTAACAGCACTTTAAAATCTGGTTTATTTCAAGCAGCTATATTTCTTACAGATTACGAAATATTAAAAACTACTTATAGTACTTAATAAAAATTCAAATGCTGTGTAATGTGCCCCGATTGTTTCAAATAAAATTCATGTTTTGCACAAAATTATCATTCTTTTTTCCTGCTTATTGCACCAAGTCAAAAAACAAGGAGTGATAACTGTGCAAAAAAAGTATTGGTTCTTAAAATTAAGGTTAATCCCCGGCAGACAGAAACAGAAACAGTCTGAGCAAGCAAGGTAATCTATAAATTTGCAGGCTGAGACGCAGGACACGACTTTAGTCAGCATTTTTCTGTAGATATCAAAGAGTCCGTCTAAGTTGAATTTTGACATTTATGAAAGTGTGAGACAAATCGTATCGGCACCTACATATTGTGATAATATTGTATGGGGTAGTCCCTGGTGATTCCCATCCCTACTGACTAGTTTCTGAGATACTGTAGCTACAAAACATTTTAATGAGATTGATTATATTATATATATGTACATCATGAGCTATAACAACATGTCATTAGATTATTTTAAAAATTTCATTGATGGAAGGAATATAGTATCTGAATCATAAAGTTAGTTTAATTGCATTTCTATTTTCTATTCGATAGAAGCACTTTCACAACACCCACACTGTATTTTACCTCTGTACTGCATTGTATCCTGCAAATTTACACAACGTTAAGCTATTGTACATTCAACCTTTCACATGCCATTTTAGACGCTCCCAAACTGACGCCATTACTATAAAGAGCTGGACATCAGCAGTGCTCAGAGATTAGATTTAATGGGTTTTAATGCTAGAAAATGTGAACATTTAGTTGTTCCCAACGAAATACACGTTTAGTACTTTGTGTGTGTTCAGTTGTTAAGAATTAGAAGAGAGCTTCTAGAATTGGCAAGTAATGTCCCGGTATAAAACCAATTCTACCACATATTAGGAGTAGTGCTGCACTGTGTGTCCACTTTATAACCGAAATATCTCCATACTTCACTTCACTACGGGTCACCTCATTACTGCGGCCATCTATTCACATCTAGTCTTTGAACAAAAGGAACAAAATTCTCGGTGCTCTCTACTGTTCCTTATGATTCTTTAAAAGCTTCCTGCAGCGACTCTTATTACAAACTGTCAGGGTTTTTTTTTTTTTTCTGCTACAGTACGTCTCACACGGCACTGCTGTCAGCGCTGATTCCTATTGGACAGAACATATAAAACATACAAATAGGAAAAGTACTGACTATTCCAAAATGTTGGTGTAGCACTGTACTAGTATCAGTGTACCTTGTTAGTACTGGAGCACCGTGCAATACTGCTCACCGATTTAGAACATCAGTACTGAGCATCGCCTACGACGATGATCCCCATCAGAACAATGGAACAAAAGCATTGCAAGCTGTCTGGATGGCTTATTATGTAAGAAGGTGCAAAGTTTTAACCTCTGGTATATAACAAAAAGTCTTGCACTTTTCTATAAAAGTCAATTTTACAGAGAAGAGCACTAATCTACACGCCTTCCATATTATCATCCCGAACAAAGCAATTTGAACTTGGTGCCTCATACCAATTGAAATCTTTTGCATTATTTAACCAGAATGAAATGTCAAGGGTTGTTTTTTTTTTGGGGTGGGGGGGGGGTGGTCCTTACTAAAAAGCACTGCTACCAGGAGACCAGGCAATATAATGTCATACAAACACACACACACACACACACACACACACACACACGCGCACACATATACACGCGCACACACATACACACAGAGGCTAAAAACCAAAGTCAAACGCTTCAGTGAAGATTTCTGCAACTGCAAGTGCTTTACAAACCAAATCCAGTGTAGCTGAGGGGCATCACCATGCCTCCTGAGGACTGGGGAACACACAAGGGAAGGAAAGTGATTAATCTTCCGAAGTTATACCAAAGAACCCAAAAGTAGTCTAGTGTAGCGAGTCAGTTTACCCTGAAGGCTAACAAAAATGATTGAAGCTGCTCTAAATTCCAGTCACTATCCTCAGATGATGACCCAAATTGGGCTCCCTGAAGGCAGGAGCGACGACTACGGACTTCAAAGTGCGTTAATGTGTTTTAAGACACAAGCACATGACGAAGGGGACTTCATACAGACCTTCCTTCGATGCATGGATTTAGAACATCAGTTTCCCTAATCAATAAGACGTTATTTGTAGATCATCTTACTCAAATCAGACGTATTGATGAAATGTTGTTCAGGAGACAAAAAGCATCGACCTACTGAAGAAAGCATCTCTGATTTTAAAATACACCGATTTCAATTTCACTGAGGAGATTAAGCACAGAGCCACTGTGTCACTTTATTTATTCAATGTTACACTTCAGTTAAGTAGATTCAATAATAATAATAATAATAACAACAATAGGGGTTAGCACTGTCGCCTTGCACCTCCGGGGTCCGGGTTCGATTACCGGCCAAGATCGATTCCAGTCTGTGTGTGCATGGAGTTTGCATGTTCTCCCCTTGCTGCTTGGTGGGTTTCCTCCGGGTACTCCGGTTTCCTCCCACAGTCCAAAGACGAGTAGTTTAGGTTAATTGGCCGTATTGTGTGAATGAGTGTGTGTGTGTGCCCTGCGATAGATTGGCACCTTGTCCAGGATGAACCCCGCCTTGTGCCCCAAGTCCCCTGGGATAGGCTCCAATACAGGATTAATAGGTATAGATGATGAGTGAGTGTGAGAGAATAATAATTAGGTTGTGCTAGATTGCATCATAAAAATATCATTTGTTCTGATTTGGTTTTGAGACCAAATCTCAAATACACTATATCAAATCACTATACAACACTATAGATAAATTGGATTTAACAGCCAAGAGCAAGGTCACAGAAGAAGAAAAAAAATGCATTTCAAAAAGGCACTTTTTACAGAAAAAAAAAAATCTCTATAAACTGAACTGAATTACAGTCATGACAAGCGGAGTCCTAGGAAACTCCTAATATGAAGAAACGCATGCAGGGAACCACCATCACAGAGTATTGCATTGTGCCGTGTTATTGCTTTTTTCTGTCTTTTTGTCTCTTGTATAGTGCTTAGCTAGTTTATGGTGTTTATGGTCATTTGTTCTGTCTCAGCTAGTCAGCTAATTACTGAACTTTATATGGTTGATCTTGAATCCGCTATAGACACACAGGAAAGGTTAACAGACATGCACTCGATGATGACAGACATGCAGGCAACCACTACAGAAACACAGGGAACCACCTATAGACATGCAGCGAACCCACTACAGGCACACATGAAAGACTCTACAGACAGAAACAAAACCCACCACAGACACACACGGGTACTGTAGAGGCTGCGACATGGTTTTTCAAACCTAGGAGTTCTTTCCATTTAGTTCAAAAGAATTTTGAACAAAAAAATTTCAAGAAAAATTTTTTCAAGCTTCTCTACTCTAAGGAAAATGAAACAAAACGCACACACACAAAAAAAAAAAGCAAAGCGACAAAACGCACACACACAAAAAAAAAAAAGAGAACAAATAACAATTTGTGGAAGGAACTCTCAGCCACAGACCTGGCAGTGCAACACAGTCTAGCTGCTAGAAACCTCAAAAACCATTTCCATGGCACAAATCAATCTGAACGCAAGACTGACTTTTCTAATCAGATATGATGTGAAATCAAGGAGGAAAAGTACGTTCTGGAGGAAAAAATAAATAAGCCTGAAAGGGTTTGAGTGCAAATACCCAAGCTTTAACTTCATAACGATGTTGCTTTTCACTGCATTTATAATTTGAGCCTGAACACATACGCTTGCGAAATGATCCTCTTAAAGGAATTCATTTCTAGATCACAGTTAATATTCATTTACACTGATGTCATGAATTCTCGGTGACTCAGTACTGATGGATGCCAGTAGAGCCCAGGTCTGTCCCTGAGCTTCATTTCTATTCAGGGCACAGAGCTGCGAAAGAAGGCGAATCCCTCCTCCGAGTCGCTCAGCTGACCTTCAGCATAGGACCGAGAAAGTGAAAGAGAGATCTGACTCACTTTCTGTCTCCCTCTCCCTGTCTCTCCCTCAATCCCACTCTCTTCATGTCATTCTTCATCTCAATGCCATCTCTCTCTCCATCAATCTTAATCTCACTTTCTCCATTTTCCTCCCTCCATGTCTCTCTCCACCCATTCTTCTTCTATCTCCATCTTTATTTGCCACTATCAGACTCCATCTTTCTTCATCTTCCTCCATTCCTCTCTCAATCTTTCTCTCCCTCTTAATCTCCATTCTATTCTACATCTCCTTCTCAATCCCAATCTCACCATCTCCTTTTCTCCATTTCCCAATCCCTAGCTCGCACTCTCTTCCTTCTTTATCTCCCTCCATCATCCTCCTTTTCCATTCTTCTTTCTCCACCCCCACATACACAAATAATAATCCATCTGACATACACACCACTCATTTTACCCCTCTTCTCATGAACGGGGGAAAAAAAAAAAAGAAGAAAAAAAACCCACATTCCCCCTGCACACAGGACCTCCATTTCTCAGCGGCCTATTACGGATTCACAGTGAGTCAACAGAGAGACATCAGAGCCATCCCACACTCTCGCACACTCATTCTTGCAGTAAACATCTGCCAGTGAAAGCCCTGACACACATGAAGAGAGAGAGTGAAAATTTCAGCGGCCAGCCTCATCACTGAGTCACTATGCACCGAAGAGGTGAGGAAGCTGGCCAGACAGCTCACAATGTGGTTGTGTGCTGGGTTGCGGGCCAAGGTGAGCAAAACGGTGCCATTTCGAAACACTGATTTTACATGGAGCCTCTTTCTGCTGTCTGAGGTACGATTTATGTCAGTAAACAACATTATCTGGTTATCATTAACTGATCAAGATAGGTTAATGTCATGTAAAAATTTGCACATACACACAATCTTTAGTTTTTCTAATAAATTGAAGCCATAAGAAAGTGTCTATTTAGTCCAATCCTGTGTGTTCTCATCAGTGTGCATATGGAAATGCTCTTACTTTCACTATTAAACAAAGCTTTGGTTTATCATGCACATTGAAGAGTTTAAGTGATCTCCATTCACTATTTTTTTCTGACAACATTTCAAGTTGATGGTCCAGAACTGTCCTTCCTTCATTTCATGATCTTTTGCTCTCTAAACAACAGAAGCTTGAAACAGTCAGACATCAGTGCTCACCCCTGGCAGACAGCTTCTTGGTGTTGATAATTTTGGCAGCATACTCCTGTCCAGTGGAGATTTTCATACACCGTCTCACCACGGAGAAGGCTCCTCTGCAAGGCAAAGGCAAGACCTAGTTTAAACATTTATAATAGCTCAATGACCTGCTAAACACTGTTATGAAACAGCAAGTGATGATAAATGAGTAAGGTGTAAATGTTACTCCATGCTGTTATAGGGCTTCAGAAGGCTCGACTGAAATGGTGAGATTCAAGGATGTGCACCATGTCAGGTACAAGTCATAGTAAAAAACAAATTCAGAGTGACATTCTGCCCTCGTCTTATATCTTCCATTAGCATCCACAAACAAATTCTACTCACATTACCGATGAAAATATTCATTTTAACACAGACTGACACATTATACATTTAATTCACTGTCAAACTGTAGACAGTTTCCATACAAAGTGCTAAACAGGTTCCCGAGTGGTGCAACGGAAACATTTTCATTACTATCATCCAGAGATCCAGCGAGTTTGATTCCCGGGTGAGGCTGCAGCCATCCGTAGCTGGGGATTGAGACAGCAGATTGGGGGTGTCGTACCTATACTAGATAATCATGGAAGCGGTGGATAGCACTTTCCTCCAAGCGTGTTGAGCCGCTAGGCTTGCATCACTTGTCTCAGATGTGATCGGAAGCATGTGCTACTCTTCTTTCTGCTTGGACAAGTCAAGTAAGCTTTTATTGTCATTTCAACCATATACAGTTCAGTACACAATGAAATGAAACAACGTTCCTCCAGGACCAAGGTGCTACATACAACATAAATGAACAAAAAAAATAACTAGCTAACTAACTAAGAACCTAATTAGCTGTCTAGTCGAGACATATTAACATATTAACATTATAAAATATAAATTGGCTAGTAGAGATAACCTTGATAGGAAAATATAAGCTTGGCAGATGTGGTAATATAAGGTAATATAATATAGAATATGTAGTATAATAGGAGTAATTGTCACTGTACATCATGACACTCTAGTATTGTGTAGAGGCAATTTAATTATAGTATCGTAATTGAAATTAGAATAAACACGTTAACTTGAATCTGGAATTTGCCTAGCAGTCAATATTACCGTCAGAGCCGCACTGTTAGTGAAAAATTAATTGACAACTACAGACCACGCAGACTGAACAATTTGACAGTGCTGTGGTATTTACTTCGACTCATTTTTCTTAAATGTTTCATTAACCTATATTCAAAAGATAGAAATGGCATTTGACATGATGAAAACTAAAGAAAGTCCTCTTTTAAGCATTAAAAACCACACTATCCTGTCTGTCTGATTTTTACTGACGTTAATAGCATGTCTCTTAAATGTACACAAGTCGTTCGCTGTTTGTCTTGACTCCACACTGTAATTTGAACCTCACATTAGATCTCTCACCAAATCTGCCTTTTAACACCCTCGCAACTCCAACATTTGTCAAATGTGAGACTTAGCATTAGGGGGCAACCCACATCTAGTGCTTAATGCTTCAATAAACAGGCTTAGAACAGTCTACCAGAAGTGTTCGATCCTCCTTCGTCATGACGGGAAACAGAAACAGAAAGCAATTGTGTGTCTAATGAACAGATAAGCAGGATGTTTAATAAGCTTCAATGCACAAGCCAAAACCATTAGTAGGATCCATAGACATTAAATGTTTTAAAGCCATCATGTAAAGAGTACTAGGTTTTTAATGATTATGTAATGTCTGCACTTTCGTAAAGACTCTCATACCTTGTAAAACACTTCTAATATAGAGTTAAGATATGCAGTGTTGTGCTACAGTAAAACTCCATATTTCCCCTGAGATCTATAAAATGTCAGCAGTTCAGTTAATTTAATCCTTTTTTTTGCACATGGTGAAACTATTAAGGCTTCTGGTTACCTGAGCATAGAGTTATCTGAGAGATCCACAAAAGCAGCAACATGCAAGAGCAATACTGAGTATAGGTGGTGAGACCAACACAGGACTGATATCAAATAAGAGCGACATATTTTAATGTGATGAATACAAGTTATATGGTCTGGTAGGCTTAAAAGTAAAAAAATAATAATAAGAAGAAGAAGCATAGACACATCTTATCTTAAAGACCATCATTATTCCATTGAAAGTCAACATACTGTAAGGATGTCAATATCATATTATTATTATTATTATTATTATTCACCTAGTACTCATCAGGGGATGATTTGAGTTGTTGTTGCTGGTCTTTTGGCTGCTCCCGCTGAGGGGCCGCCACAGCAGAACACACAAATTGGCACAGGTTTTCTGCTAGATGCCCTTCCTGACGCAGCCCTCCCATTTTATCCAGGCATGGAACCAGCACTGCATGCAGTGGCTGAGCTTTGGGCAGATGCCTACAACTGAGCCACCAATGCCTGAGGCAATTGTTTAGGTATTGTATCAAAACTGGTGTAGAGCAGTGATTTCTTTGACCAATCACTGTTATCTGCACTGTGGTCACTTTGTTACACACACAATAGCACATCAAGGTTGCACTGCATTTAACTTCATTTCACTTATTAATATTATTCATTCATGTCTTTTTCATTATTACTTATGATTTATATGTTTTATCTATTCGCATCATTAAATGGATATCTGGAATTTCCTTCAAAATTAATAAAGTATGTATGCATGTTTGTATCTATCTATCTATCTATCTATCTAGCAGCATGGTGGCTTAGTGGTTTAGCACCTTTAGGGTCTGGGTTCAATTCCCGCCTCAGGTGTATGTGCATGAAGTTTGTATGTTCTCCACGTGCTTGAGGGGTTTCCCCCCACAGTGTAAAGACATGCAGATTAGGCTAATTGAAATTCCCAGACTATGATCGAATTTGTGAATGTTGACCGCAGGTCTTACCGTGGTCGCAAAAATGGGAATAAATACAATGGTCACCATTGAGCTCCACAGTCCCACCTATCTATGTATTGTGTCTAATGTTAATATTGGCTTTGTGTAAGCTATTTATCCTGCGTAGGGTGTTTAGAGTCTATCCCCAGGTCACTGGGCATGAGGTTGGAAAATACTCTGGATGGGATATTACTCTGCACCATGCGCACGCGCACACACAGAGGGAAATTTAGACTTGCCAATTCACCTACTGGCTTGTTTTTCAAAGGTGGGAGGAAATGGGAAAACCCAGATGAAGCCCTTGTGCTGCCTATTCAAAACTGCTTTTCTATTTTAATACACACAGAAAGAAAATGTACGCTTCTCTAAATCAGGTTTGGTGAGGTAACCTACTTACAGTACTGTACATAACATTTCTGTCAGGTTTGAAAGAGTTTTAACTCCAAGAACAAGATTTACATAGTGATATTTTATGGTGCTTAAATTGAGAATTGTGTGAAAGATGACAGAACTATGGCGTGTAAGCATTCATTTCTACTCCGTTCTGTGCTTTCTTTTCGTCCAAATATTTTTAAACTGTCGAGTCAAAGCTCGGCTAAACGCTAACGCTCCGGTACACCTTCATATAAGATGTTACCGTTCCTTCAAAAGCATTCAGCGCTGGCCAATGAGAACGCAGCACAGCAGCGCTGGCTCGACTCTGATTGGCTGACAGCTCCTACACACTGTAGCCTTCATGTGGGAAAAGCCCTCGGTTTGATGTTTTATTGAGCAACTAGGTGTTTAGGGTTTTGGGCATTAATCCAATAAGCACTAAGAAAGTGCGGCTGTTTCTAGCGTCGAAGTTTGTATGTATAAAACATAAAAAGGATTCGTGCAAAAACATTTACGCATATATATTTTTAAAAGTATGTCATTTGCAAAATTGCGATTAAAAAAAGTATTTTTGTTTGTTTGTTTTTTTCCCTCAACTGCAGACTACAAGCATACACACTTCGGAATAGGCGTTGCAAAGCTCATCATAAAAAACACTAATAATAATTTTTTTTTTAATCATCAGCCTATAAGCGATTACCCTAATGCCCAAGGTTTGTTGTTTAAAGTGCGCTCATGACTTACTTGCCCAGTTCTTCATAGAGCTGATATTCGTCGGTGAACCTGGTACAGGTGGTCGTAGTCATGCTGAGCGAGAGATCCAGCAGAAATCTGAGCAGTAATCAGGCTCTAATGTCTCGCGTCCTCACAAATTGAAAGTAAACGCCTGAATGTTGGGGGAGAGAAGAGAAAGTCCAGCTGTGCCAGCTGTTCCAGGGCCGCTTCTGTGCGCGCGCGCAGGTGTGTTCTGGCTCTGTTCTGCAGGTGGCTCGCGCTGAAGTCAAGTTAAGAGCGTCGACTCTGCACCTCTGCACCTCTGCGGCTGCTCGGACCTAAATGATCCGCTTGTGCCTCTTCCTGCTTTACCAGCGAGAACCTGAATTTCCGTTTATACAATACCTCCCCCTTGCGGCCAACACTGAAAGTACACGTGAAATCCCTCAACAAAAGAAAAAACATTGTTCTCAGTCACTTTCACTAATCTGGCCATGGTTGTTTAATTTTTTTTTTTGTAATCCATTTACTGAGCATAGAATGATTAAAGTACAATAAATTGAACACAATTTTAAGAGATAGCACGACTCATGGATCCGGATCTGAGCTCAGGTACACTATATGGACAAAAGTATACAGCCAAACCTGTTAATTATTGAATACAGGTTTCAGTCCAGCACCTTATCCCCAGTGAAGGGCAATCTTAGGGCTTCACCATACCAATACACCTTGGACAACATTATGCTTCCAGCTTTGTGGCAACAATTTGGAGAAGAATTTTTTCCATTCCTACATGACTGAGAGAGACCTTAGAGATGACCTGGAACAGAGATTTCGAGCCAGGCCTTCTCATGCAACGTTAGTGCTTGACCTCATATATGTTCTACAGAATAAATGTGCACAGAAATACTCCAAAATCTTGTGGACAGCCTTCCAAGAAGAGTGGAAGCTGTTATAGCTGAGAAATGAGGATCAACTTCATATTAAAGTGAAACAACGTTATTGCAGGTTTGGCTAAATACTATTGTCCATATAGTGTACTTTGAGGTTCTGTAAATGATTTGCTACTTGATTCCCAAGGTTTCCTCCGGATCCTTCGGTTTTCTCCCAAATACATGTCAAAAGATGGAAGTGAATGTACTGTATGTATCTATTCAATTCAATTCAATTTAATTTATATATTACTTTTAACAATGGTCATTAAGCAAGTCGAGGACGACGGTGTCTAGGAAATCTCCATGAGAGGACAATAGGAAGAAACCCTGAGAGGAACCAGACTAAACGGAAAACTCATTCTCATTTGCATGATAACAGATAACAGGGATTGATTTAAGTCATATCGCAGTGTATATTGGCATCAGTGTGAACATTGGCATTGTGCAACTTATTTAAATTGTGCAGGTTACAGAAGTAGACTTACAGTAAAATATAGTAAATATACTGTATATAGTAAAACAGTCAAATACCATATTACGCAAATATTGTTGCATGGCTATGTGTTGAATATATGCAGTAACTGCAGAACAGATAATGATATAAAATAGACAATAAAATGATATAAGCATGAATATAAGCAATGTTTATAAAAAAAATGAGCAGGATATACAAAATATATTAAGAGAGTCTAGAGATTTATATAAATCTCTCTATTATGTATATGTGGATAATAGGATGAAATAGGGTGTAGAGTGTAGTGGTTGTGGGGGAAAACAATCCAGTCTCTTTGAAAATCAAAAATTTCCTGAAAATGTCTATTCTACACAAGCATACAGATGTGTATTTTACAATCTAAAAAGAAGGAAACAAATAGCAGTCATAATTCTGACAACAAATGTTGGTGTTTGGTGTGTATTTGCTTCCTGCATGGATGTGTACAATAACACGCAGTCTGATCTCGGGTGTGTTGCTTTCTCACGCCCACTGTTCCAAGTATAGGCTCTGGATACACAAAACCCCTGATTAGATGTGACTGAAAGATAGACCATCACATCAAGACATTGATTTATAAAGTCTAGCACTATGTAGTACCCTCAGTACAGAGCTTATGTACTCCATCTAGTGGCCAAGAAAAAAAGTACATGTTGGACCATTGGTAAGATCAGGGATGTTCAGATCCAGTGTTTGGCAAGGGCAGTGTCTAGCACAGTTTGTAATTCTCAGCCGTTCAAAACACCCACTAGAACTACCAATTAACTGATTAGCTGAATCAGCTGTGTTTGAGCAGGGAAGGTTGCTATACACAGCAAAAATGCTATTAAATTCCAGTTTATATTTTCCCCAATACAAGTAGGTTTAAAAACTATTAAAAGTGAATGGTTGCACCAATTAGCAGTTTCAAAATAGTCTCATAGTTATAACTTATTTTTACCCCAGTAATCAGGTCAGTGATGGTCTCAGAAGGGACATATGTTTTTTTTTTTTTTTTTTTTGGTTTGCGTATTTTTTTAGGCAAAGAGACATAGAATTTGACAGAGATGAAAAGAGACTTTAGTCATTTAGAGGAGTGAGCTCCATGAAGCTTAGGGGAGAGAGTCGACATAGTCATGGGGGACTGTTATATAACGCTGAAAATCACAACACACAATTCGGTATATATAAGTTAATAAATGTCTTAATGCGTTCTTAGAGTTATTAGCTTAGTTTGAGTTAGAGTTAGTATTATTTGAGTGGTCACTGGAATTGATCACTTTTTTTTTATTAGAAGCATCAGTAGCTCCGAAACAACAAGTCGACTTACATCTTCTAAAACACTCAAAATATTAATTTGATCAATTTCAATGTTGAAACTAATTCATTCATATTCAAATTATTTGATTATGTTTATGGATTAAATATGTATTTATGGTTGCAAAAATGGTTCAGATTTGGTGTATATGAATAAAAAGAAACTAGGCTAAAATGTATGAAATAACAGTGTTTGGAAGGTCAGTGGTAAATAGTCGTGTTCCTTCCTCTTGCACCGCCCATGTAGTTAATTTGTTTAAAAAGCCACCTACTTTTCCCCTACTGCAGTTTCAGCTGAAGAAAACTCGGTCACCTAGAGCCTAAGCTTATATAAGAGATTAGGATTATCAACATAGTATCAACAATACGTCTTGTGCTCTTTAGTGCCCTAATAACCTGATTTAAAAAAATTTTTTGCTCTTCTTAAATATGATCAGTTAAAAAGTATAAAAATATACACCAATAAACCATAATTATGACTCCATTAACATTAAAACTACCTAAGTATTGCATTCTCGTTGTGTCACCGGGGCAGCTCTGGGCGTGGCTCTGCAGGACCTCTGGGAAGTCTTGTACTGTCCGGCACCAGATCCTTAGTGCTGCGGGTGGCGGAGTGGGGTCTCTGTGGATCGGACTTGTTTTGTCTGGTGTTTTCCATGGATGCTCAATTGGACCGGGATCTGGAGACTATGGTGGCCTTGGGCTCTTTGTCTGCTGAGCTCTGTGTGTGAGTGGTCTGGTGCAGTGGGTGTCCTGGTGTCTTTCTCTCTCAGCCAGCATTAACTTTTTTTTTCCGATTTGTGGTGCATTGGCTGTTCTGTGGCTTTGGACTGGGTGGTCTACCCTTTGGTCCCTGAGATCATGTGAGAGCTTTGTGTGCCCAAGATCCTGTCACCAGTTAACTCTTACAGTATGTAAATAATATTCACCTAGTGGTTGTGCTAATGTTATGGCTGATGGGTGAATGAGCTTAGAACCTAAGAAAATATATGTGTATACTGTATATCTATAGAACATGGTACAGGATATCATTATAAACTTTTTTTAAATGATTGGCATGAGCAATCTGTTTCAATGTGCTTCATTATTTCTACGTCTCAAACACAGGCTGATAAGAGCCCATAAAAATCCCTGAAATTCGACCTTCCTGGAGAATGTCGTCATCCCACAAGACACCCTGTCTTTCCCCAGAAAGGGGATTATACAGTATGTAACAACCTTTCCACTGGATTAAGTGTGTAAAACCACACAAATCAGCAGCTGGGAAGATCCTCTTTATTAGACTGAATCATAGTTTCGTGAAAATTTTCCCACAGAAAAGGAGGTAGGACTAAGTACAGTATGATGTATTTATATTGAGCCTGGAAACATAAAGGCCACTATAGCTCTGGAGTATAAATGCTGTCTGTACAGTACATTTACTTTGATTGTTTAAAGCGCAATCCTCTTCAACCAGGTTTGGAATCCTGGAATACAAAACGGTTGAATTGTTGTACAGTACTATGTATCTGGATCCTGATAATAGCTTAATGGCATTCTCAGGATTTATAATATTGTGTTTACACATTGGGTGGAAAACAAGACTGAAGTGAATAAAGACAAGATGTTAGATGATTTAAAAAAAATAGCTACCCTTGGCTTCTTTTCTTTTTTTCTGCAAAAAAGTAGTTCATGCATTTGAAGCCGGCATGTTTGTGGTGGGAGCGGTTCATTGCACCACCCATGCTGTTAATATATTTGACATGCTGCCACTTTAACTCCCCTCTCTCTTTTCCATGAGTATCTCTTCTCTTCTCTTCTCTTCTTCCCATTTAAATCACATTTTTATTCTTAATACTAAATGAAATAAATGGTAAAACTAAATGACACATTTACATTTACTGCATTTGGCAGACACCCTTATCCAGATCGACTTACATTTTTATCTCATTATGCATCTGTGCACTTGAGGGTTAAGCACCCAACAGCACAACTTAATGGTGCTGATGTTTGAACCTGGGATTTTCCAAACCAAAGCTACCCCTGGTCAACATGGATATGTTCTCTTAATTAACTCCCTAGTCTAATTAGTCTGCTTAACTAGCTATGCAAAATATATTAAGAACTAACTAGGATGCAGCTAGAAACTAGCTACACTTTTAGATTAGTTAGAGAGAGAAAAAAGGGGGCGGGGGGGAACGCGTGTCAGTGTCTATGCAGTAGAACACTGGTAGTCGACTGTACAAAATGTGTCTAGCGTGATGACACATGCATCTCTGGCATTATGTGCTGAACTTCAGCTGATTTGGCAGCAGGCTTCATCCTCTTTCTCCTTCTTTCTCTCTCTCTCTCACACGATATGCTTTGAATGAAAGATTGAAGAATAAGAGTGTTGTAAGGCAAGCTAAGACTTTCTAAGAGTCTGAAATCGCTGTGCATGTGTAGTGAAAGTGATCAAAACTAGTTTTAATCTATGGAACTAAATGAGAGAGAATGAACTAGGGAAAGGCTGACAGAGCTTGAGAAAGTGGAGTGAGAAGGAGTGTTTTGAGGACACCTGCCAAGAAGGGTTCCAGTTACGCACGGGGGAAATTGCTCACTGCAGGATATTCCCATGTCTGCGCTTTTGGAACTGAAACAAGGGTGATCCAGCAGAATGTATCCCCCATTAATCCTCAGTGTGAAAAGGGGGGATTTCTCTTCTATGTCACGCATTTAGTCCGATGCAGACATTTGAACTTGCCCACATATCTTCCATATCTTCTCATGGGAGCCCATAAACATCAGGATTAATTGGTTTGTCCTGACATAAGCTTGGCCATGGGAGCTGTAATCACAATAGTACAGTGTAATTCTATTAGTCTCACACACCACCTGTACACGTGTGTGAGGTATTCTCATATCAGCCAAGGAACACACTGCATAAAAGATTTAACCTCTTTCTGATCACCTCCAGGGGTTTTGATTCTGGGCAAATGGTCCAATCACAACAGTGGCAACAATAAACTAGTATTATTTCTCTGAAAAAAGGGCTTGCATTGACACACACATAATACAGTATGTATATTTAATACTATAGATCAGTTGAGGTCTTACCACAGTCATACAAAATGGGAATAACTAGCGAGGTGAATATACACATTCAATAAATTAAAAAAATTGTATATATATTGTGTGTGTATATATACAGGGTGGGCCATTTATATGAATACTCCTTAATAAAATGGGAATGGTTGGTGATATTAACGTCCTGTTTGTGGCACATTAGTATATGTGAGGGGGCAAACTTTTCAAGATGGGTGGTGACCATGGTGGCCATTTGCAAGTCGGCCATCTTGGATCCAACTTTTGTTTTTTCAATAGGAAGAGGGTCATGTGACACATCAAACCTATTGGGAATTTCACAAGAAAAACAATGGTGTGCTTGGTTTTAACGTAACTTTATTCTTTCATGAGTTATTTACAAGTTTCTGACCACTTATAAAATGTGTTCAATGTGCTGCCCATTGTCAATGCAACTTCTCTCTTCTCCCACTCTTCACACACTGATAGCAACACCGCAGGAGAAATGCCAGCACAGGCTTCCAGTATCCGTAAATTCAGGTGCTACACATCTCGTATCTTCACACCATAGACAATTGCCTTCAGATGACCCCAAAGATAAAAGTCTAAGGGGGTCAGATCGGGAGACCTTGGGGGCCATTCAACTGGCCCACGACGACCAATCCACTTTTCAGGAAACTGTTCATCTAGGAATGCTCGGACCTGACACCCATAATGTGGTGGTGCACCATCTTGCTGGAAAAACTCAGGGAACGTGCCAGCTTCAGTGCATAAAGAGGGAAACACATCATCATGTAGCAATTTCAAATATCCAGTGGCCTTGAGGTTTCCATTGATGAAGAATGGCCCCACTATCTTTGCACCCCATATACCACACCATACCATCACTTTTTTTGTTCCAACAGTCTTGGAGGGATCTATCCAATGTGGGTTAGTGTCAGACCAATAGCGGTGGTTTTGTTTGTTAACTTCACCATTCACATAAAAGTTTGCCTCATCACTGAAAAAAATCTTCTGCATGAACTGAGGGTCCTGTTCCAATTTCTGTTTTGCCCATTCTGCAAATTGTGTGCCCCGATCTGGGTCATCCTCGTTGAGATGCTGCAGTAGCTGCAGTTTGTAAGGGTGCCATTTGTGAGTAGCTAATATCCGCCGAAGGGATGTTCGACTAATGCCACTCTCCAGTGACATGCGGCGAGTGCTACGCTGTGGGCTCTTGCTGAATGAAGCTAGGACAGCCACTGATGTTTGTTCATTAGTGACAGTTTTCATGCGTCCACATTTTGGCAAATCCAACACTGAACCAGTTTCACGAAACTTAGCAAGCAGTTTGCTAACTGTAGCATGGGAGATGGGTGGTCTCGTAGGGTGTCTTGCATTGAAATCTGCTGCAATGACCCAGTTACTGTGTTCACCAGATATCAACACAATTTCGATCCGCTCATCACGTGTTAACCTCTTCGACATGTCAATGGCTGTGAACAAAGAGAAACTTGTAAATAACTCATGAAAGAATAAAGTTACGTTAAAACCAAGCACACCATTGTTTTTCTTGTGAAATTCCCAATAAGTGTGATGTGTCACATGACCCTCTTCCTACTGAAAAAACTAAAGTTGGATCCAAGATGGCCGACTTCAAAATGGCCACCATGGTCACCACCCATCTTGAAAGGTTTGCCCCCTCACATATACTAATGTGCCACAAACAGGACGTTAATATCACCAACCATTCCCATTTTATTAAGGTGTATCCATATAAATGGCCCACCCTGTATATATACTTATTTAATTAATTCAGACCATTATTTATATAAAAATATAAACTTTCTTTTCAATAATACTTGACATCAATATTTAAGAACAGCTTTTACCAATATGACTCTGAAATGTTTTTATTTAGACATTACCTAGGCTACCTTGCCCATGACTGCATGCCTGCAAAAATCCCATCAGGTAAAATGCCGGATTAACAATGAAGGCAGTTTGTCTAAAGTGAGATGTCTAAAATGTTTCTTGCTAAGTATGCTTTTCTCATGCAATAAACGTCAAGCTTTTTTTTTTTTGTATAGCTACAGTATGTGCTGTAATTTCATGCAAAATCAAGTTCCTGTCTGTGATGCATCACGACATCATAAAAACAAAGAACATGCCTTCACAGAGACCAACTGAGTGATGAGATAATGACAGAGGAGATAACACCAAGTTTTGTTCATTTTCAATTTGTGCATAAAATCTGACCTTCACTTCTAGTTATGTCACCAATGTGTAAGTAAAAAAATTCCAGCTTTAGTTTAAAATGTCAAATCTTCACTAATAAAGGGTTTTCTGCAGGCCACCAAGTTTCTGATATGCATAGAGAAAATATCTAAGATTGAAGAAAGCTCATTGACTCCGTTCCCCGTCTGAACAGTAGTGTGTCAGTCTGCAAGTCTTTTCGTGTGTTAAGTGGTTGGAGCTTAAGGGCATACCAGTGTTGATTCACATGAGGTTTGTGTTTCAGAGACAGCTGTGGTGAGTTATAGTTAAATCTTCAGAAGGGAGACTGTGAAGATTACGTATTCATTGTCGTATTGAGCTAAACTGCAGATGAAGACATTTAGTCTGAATCTTACAACAAATTTTTATGAATCTATTTCATGTTGATGTACAAAAATGAGAAAGAGAGGGAGAGAGAGAGAGAGAGAGAGAGAGATCAGGGCTTGACATACGTATACTAGTAATAAATAGAGGCTGAGTCCCTCTGAAATTGTTCGGCCAACCTCTGCCTGTTAAGCAGCCATTACTTTTTGGTGCATTTTTCACTACATACAGTCCATGGAGCATAATAATGCACCATTTATTAAGAAAAAAACTTCCATTTCTGTTTTAAAGATCAATGAGAGGGAACTCTTTGGGTAACATAAGAAGTGAAACATTGTGTAAAATCCAAGTGATGTTTAAACATGGGGACTGGGCGAGGCTGATGAAATCATTTAGCTGTCCTAGAAACCATTCAAAGAGTTTAGCCTTGTGTGTAGGAGTATCGTGTCAAGCGAGGCATAAGCGTTTGCTGCAAAAGAGCCAGTGAAATGTGCTTGTGTTTCGTAGTCATTATAGAAGAGTACAGAGCAAGCAAAGCTAATAAGTCACTTGGCAGTACAAATTGTGGGTCAAATGCAGCTGCTGGCGTTCTTCAACTGTTATTCCGTCATGATGTAGAGAAGTGGGGGGGATTTTTTGTTACTCCACCATCGGGATATTTCTCATGCCTTGGATAAATGATACAAGTGATTATGAGGCAGAAGTGCTGATTCAATACTTCAGTAATTTCATGACTTTTTTTTTCCTGTCAGCAGTTTGTAATTTAGTAATGTAACCCCTACACACACACACACACATACAATAAATTAGAATATCTTTGAAAAGTTGATTTATTTCAGTAATTCAATTCAAAAAGTAAAACTCATATTTTTTAATTGCATTACACACATTTATTTCAAGTGTTTATTTTTAGTAGGTGTTCATTTTGATGATTATGGCTTACAACTAATAAAATCCAAAATTCCGTATCCCAGAAACTGTAAATCTTGTGAAAAAGTGAAATATTGGAGGCTCATGGTGTCGCACTCTAATCAGTTAATGAACTCAGCTAATTAGCCTTTAAATGATCTCCCAGTCTGGTTCAGTAGGCTACACAATCATTGAGAAGACTGCTGACTTGACAGTTGTTCAAGACAATCCTTGACACCCTGCACAGAAAAAAAGTGCACAAGCAACAGGGATAACCGCAGCCTTGAGAGGATTGTGACACGATGTCAAGAATTTGGGGGAGTGGACTGCAGCTGGAGTCAGTGCTTCAAGAGCCACCATGCACAGACAAGGTCCAGGTCAACTGTCGCATTCCTTGTGTCAAGCCACTCTTGAACCAGAGACAACGTCAGAGGCATTTTACCTGTGCTAAGGACGAAAAGGGACTGCACGATTGGTCAGTGCTCCAAAGTCCTCTTTTCAAATGAAAGTAAATTTAGCATTTCATTCGGAAATCAAGGTCCCAGAGCCTGGACGAAGAGAAGAGAGGCACAGAAAGTTGCTTGAGGTCCAGGGTAAAGTTTGGCGAGCCCCGTCATCTGCTGGAATTGGTCCAGTGTGTTATCTGGTCTAAGGTCAGCACAACCATCTACCAGGACGTTTTAGCACTTTATGCTTCCCTCTGCTGACCAGCTATTTCATTTTCCAGCAGGACGTGGTTCCTGCCCACACTGGCAAAAATACTAATACCAGAGATACCTCTGCGCTTGATTGGCCAGCAAACTATCTATGGGGAATCTATGGGGTATTGTGAAGAGGAAGATGCGAGACACCACACCCAACAACGCAGAAGAGCAAAAGGCTGCTATCAGAGCAACCTGGGCTTCCATAACACCTCAGCAGACTGATCGCCTCCATGCCATGCTGCATTGCTGCAGTAATTCACACAAAGGGAGCCCAGACTAAGTATTGATTGCTGTACATGTTCATATTTTTCAGTAGCCCAACATTTCTGTTATTACTGAAATTACTGAAATAAATCAACTTTTCGATGACTTTCCTAATTTATTGAGATGAACCTGTAAATGTTATATGACGTAAAAAAACAACCCATCCAATTCCAGAATTCCATCAATCCGAGCTGATATCCGTACGACTTACACTAGCCGTCATTGCTATACATATGTAGGTGGAAACCTCTTGCAGTTCACAGGTGTACGTGCTCACACACACATACACATGCACATGCACACACACCAGGCAGTGTTGGTCTTTGGACTTTGTGGGGAAACTGGAGTACCCAAAGGAAACCCATAAAGCACAGGGAGAACATGCACTCTCCACACACACACTCAGACCAGAGGATCGTTTCAAAATCCCAACCCTGCAGGTGTAAGGCAACAATGCTAATCACTAAGCCACCCACTTTCTTCCTATCTTATAGACACACATATTAGAGTAATATGCTGCATTCTGATTCGATGATGCATGTCGTTAAATATAAAACCTTTCCATTTTATTACCAAGCACACAAAGGCCCCTCACTCTAGTAAATTTGTCACTTTGAACAGATGGGGATTAAGTAATGCTGTTGAATACTTACCAGAAACACTTACACTGGTTACTCTCACTTTATGGGCTGCCATGATTGACCCCATTGGAGGTGGCCAGGCTTTGATTCGCTCATGAGTTTTCCTGTGGAAAAGGCTCTCCTGGTTGTTTTTGGCTGTAAGTTTGTATTTGGTTGTATTCTTTCAGTGTTAATGCTGTGGCTTTATACTTAAAAGTGTTTCATCGAAGAAAAAGGATGGGCCTTTTTTTTTGTTAAGGGCGAAGTGGAAAAAGGATAGAAGGGAAAGGCTTATAAAACTAATGAGTGTTCTTGAACCAATTCCCTTCAGACATGAATTACTTCTATAAAGTCATTGGTTTGGTTTGGTTTGGTTTGCATTACATGCATGTATCTGAAATGTCACTGTGGGTGATGGATTGCTCTAAAGCAACCCCATAAAACTGGTTTCTTGTTGGGTTGGTAAAACTTTGCCATGGTTTTCTTTAGTAATCAGGATCACAATTGTTCTGCGGATGACTGAGCTTGTAGAACAGATATACTGTAGTTCAAGAGACGCATTACATCATTTCACATATGCTCCGCAACCAACACCCATGTTTGTCATGAATATTTTCCCTCTGAAACTAATCTGGCTTTTCGAACAGATGATAAATGTGCGAACCCTTCGTTCATGAGGGTGAACTGTCAACCAAAAAAAAAACCTCTGAAGTTTTATAGATCTTATGCATCTGAATGGGAGGTCCTGTGAAATAGCTCTCACCATGAGTAATGCCTGCCTGAAGACTTCACGGGTATATTTAAGAGGTGGGTGAAATACGAGATACTCCAACATGTGTCAGGAAAGATTTACAGCAGAAATAATTGTGCAAAACAATATTGGACTATGAGTCTATTATATCACATTTTACAAGATCACAGCAATGAATAACATAACACTGTAGGTTAAGAGGGTGAGTCAAAAATTATCCGCACTCTTAATTATCCGCACTGAATTAACTGAATTAACCTCTAGAAAATACGAATACATCGTTTTTCGACATAGTCTCCTTGCTTTTAAATAGACTTTTATCCATCTGTCAAGAAGCTTTCATATTGCCTCATTAAAAAATGTTTTAGGCTGAGCAGCGGGTCACGAATGCTCCGCTCACTTCACGTATTCCCAAGATGAATCTTCGTCCTCGTAGAGTTGCTTTGAGGGTAGCAAACAGTTAAAAGTCCGATGGAGGAAGAGACCAAGATCAAAACAAAATGTTGACAGTGCGAGCAGAAATGTGCATTGTCATGCAAGAACAAGATGACTCTCTATAATCTGAAGTTTAGCCTTCAGCTGTTCAATAAGCATCTCATTGTAACAAGCACTGTTAATTGTTCAACATTTTTCCTGACAATGGTCCAATACGGCAAGTGTGAAAACTGTAAGCATCAATTTTTCAGCAAACGGTTGACTTTTGAACTTTTTTTTCTTTCTTTTTCTCCATTCCATACTCCAGTTCCATACTCACCTGTAATCACTACGTTAAAAAAAAAACTTTCACCTTCCTTAGAGCTTCATTCAAAAATTTAGTTCGCAGATATCCAAATGCTTCTGTTTATGCTCTTCTTGTTTCGGCACCAGGTACCCCCTTAAGACTACAAAATAACGAATCGCTGCACGCTGCTCTTCTTTTGTGCAAATCACAAGTGGTGGATCCATTTTTGCTCACACCGCAGTTACAAATGGACTGATGTAACACGTTCGCATCTGCACAGCAGCGACTGGGGAGACGGTAGCCTGGAACGGACAGCGCTGATAAGACAGTCGGCCAATAGACGTTTTTAAATAACTTGAGTGCGGATAATTTTTGACTCAGCAAGTTAATTCAAGTCTTATTTGCTATTGGAAACTGCAAGAATAGATTATATTAAAGCTGACTGCTTTTCCAAACAGAAACACTGCACCTTTCTCCTACTGCACAGCTGCCAATCTGCTAGGATGAAGGTTAACTCGCATAAGGAGTTCTGCCCTAGGGGCCTCCGAGTGGCGCAGTGGTTAAAGCGCTCGCCCTATCATCCGGAGATCGCTAGTTCGAATCCCGGGTGGTGCTGTAACCTCTCGCAGCCGGAGGTCTAGAGAGAGCTGATTGGCCGAGCTCTCTCAGAGGGGAGGGATGAGAGGTACTTAGTGCTCCCACATTAATCACGGCTCTACAGCCAGTCAGGGGCGTCTGTGAGCTCGCGCAACGGAGGGAGCGGATAGCGCTGTCCTCCGAGTGTGTTACACCGCCCCCAACGGTGCGCGAGCGAGCAGTTCGAAAAGATGCGGTCGGCTGGCGTCACGTGGTTCGGAGGAAACACGTGATAGTCTTCGGCCCTCCCGGCTGAGTGGTAGTAGTAGCCTTAATGTGGGAGCCCCCTAGTGACAGGGAGGAATTGGACACGACTAAATTAGGGAGAAAATCGGGGGAAAATCCAAAAAAAAAAAAAAAAAGGAGTTCTGCCCTCTTCTGTATACATGAGCAGAAGTGCTAATATCTACAGTATGGTTTAGCTGTAGCATGTACATTTTAAATATGAGGACCTCCTTAACACTATGTTTTTCTGCTTTTTCAGATAAAGTAGCAGTCGGACCAAGCATGAGTAACATTCACTAGCCTGATAAGCCGGTTATGCTCTGGGGACCTGTGACTTCAGTTGTTCGATAGCTCAGGACTGGAATCTCCTACAGTCTACCTGAGCCTCCAGGAACTGGACTCCTTTTAATTTTAATTTTAAACACATCTCCTGTTATACTGAACTTCCAGTACACATTATTATGCTGATCAATCCCTGCTATCCGTTATCACCCAGATGAGGATGGGTTCCCTGTTGAGTCTGGTTCCTCTCAAGGTTTCTTCCTATTACCATCTCAGGGAGTTTTTCCTTGCCACCGTCGCCCTCGGCTTGCTCATCAGGGACAATCTTATCATTTTGATTCATACACATTGCATACAAACTTATTTTATTTTATTGTGTAAAGCTGCTTTGCGACAATGTCAATTGTTAAAAGCGCTATATAAAAAAAATTGACTTGACTTATTGAAGAACGAGAAACTTTTGCCCTTGACAGAGGTTATTTTCGAGTTGCGAGGACATTAACTAGTTGAACTTTGCACTATAAATTCTCTTTTTGCTCTGTGCCTGCTAGGATATTTTGTAAACCTCTGCAAGAGACTACAGAGGTCCTTGAAAGTACTTAAAAGTAAAATAGTACACACATTTCCTCAATCTGACTGAAATCATTCTGCATTAATCAGAATACAAGTTTTCTTTCAGTGGTTCTGCCTGCTGTGAAGTGTTTAATCTACTGTAAATATAACAAAAGACGTATTATCCTCCAACTTTGAGGTTAGATCAGATTTCTCTTTTTTTTCTCATAAATTCCACCTTCTGATTTTGATTAGTAAGAAGAATTCAGGCTCATCTACTGTATGATTGGTTAGATGCTTGATGGAGAATCAATCAGTGCTCCTTCATCCAGAAACGCAGTTTCAGAAAGTAAAGACTTGTTGAAGAGAGTTCACAGAGTTTACCAAAGGGTATTGGAAGCAAAATTTCTTTCCCAGAAACTCGTCATGTCCACTAATGTTACCCCCATGTGGGGGAAAACGTGCAGAAAAAAAAAATATTTATTCAGACGCAATTAGATCAAGTGTTTACATGAGTAATATTTACCTATTGAACAGATTATCAGAAGGTTTGAACCACCCCTCTTGCTCTGATTGACAATTCATCCCGTTCGGGCCGGATCGGGTCAGATTGTTCAGACTGAGGTGTTTACATGATGCATTTTTATTCTGATTGAGCCATTATTCCTATTGTATCCAGTGTCTCTACCGAAGAAAGTCAGATGCTTTGTATGATGCATAATCATGACCTTCTGGATGAATTACATGGTTAAATGTAACCAAGCAACAATGCTTTACAAGAATCAAGTTGTGGGTCTAAAATGTGCCATGCAGCTGTTTTGTAAACTGGTAGTAAAATGTCTTGTAATCTTCAGTACATGCTATTTTTGAGAACTTCAACATTGTTAATAAAATCTGACTGCGTTCTTTGCTTAATAGAATCCATTAATCTGAAAGAAAACATATGGCCATGGAATGCAGACATAAAGAAAACCTGTTTTTAGGAATTATTTTTTAGCAGTGGTGAGGCTGCAATCAAATACCCATAAAGCAACCTCTGTTCTTTTCCAAAGTGAGTTACCTTTTATAAAGAATTGTTCAATTTCTTGTGCAAGTAGACATTCATACGACTTTGCTGAATGTTTATCATGCTTTGCAGGATTAAATGTATACATGGTGGATTTTCACATCCCTTAATGTAAGCACACACGGGTCCAACAGATGCTACGTGTCTAAACAGGATGAAGTGGGACCGAAAGCTAGATTGGACCAAAGATATGAACAGTTCACATTTTTTGTTTTATTGCAATACATTCGGACTTAACCGATACTGGAGCACACAACAAAAAAAGAACAGACGAAAGACAAACACAATATTGTAAAATTCTAAGTGTTTTGAAATATAAATTGTATTTAACCATAAGGTTCAACAGCAAAACTACTGGTTTCCATGGTTTTGATTCTGGGAATAAGATACGTCTGCTCAGGCACAGAACACAATGTTCTTTCCTTATTTGATTGTTTGACCAACTATTTATTTTGTAACTATTATTAGTCTATTCATAAAACATAAGAAGGCCAAGGAAGGTTGAGCATGCAATATGCAATGTTACAAATAAATATATATCTCTTTTTCTTAAATCTCTAACAAACATTGTCCAATTCTAAGCTGGAAAAACAGCAGTGTTTAAGTAAAGTTTCTTCATAAGAATCAGATTCATACTGTAACAGTCAATTCCTGTTTCTTTCTTCTAAACTATCTAACTAGACATACCTTTATCTAAATCTAAAATTCTCTCAGTGAAAAACCAAATGAACAGATCAAGTCTGCTTGTCAGTCCCTGAGTACTGTCTTTAAAAGTTAAACATAGGTCACTGCACATGAAGAACCAAGAAGTCATCAGCTTTCCTTTTCAACTTCCCTTTATGTTTCACTTTTTTCTCTTTTTTAACCTTGTGAAAATTATTGGAAAGAATGTTATTTTTTTCATTTTCGTGTTCACCAACATCTGTGTACCACGGTCCCCAGACCCCACCGTTGTACTGAGGATTGGACCGATAGTCCTTGGGCGGGTAGCGGCACGGCACGGCTGTCTTGTTGTACTGCAAGAGTCTAAGCAGCATCTTTTTCACTATGTGTGGGTAACGTCTCGACAGATCTACACGCTCAAAGGGGTCTGCTGTGATGTTAAAGAGCCAAAGGGTCTTGCCTCGATCCCAGCGCACACGCTCACTGTGCCAGCGATTGCTCAACATCTGCTTGGAAAAGGTTTGCGGAGGAATCCAGTCGCTGTAGCCTGGAACACCTGTCAGAAGTTTCCAGTCACCGACACGGAGAGCTGCCTGGACTGCTGTGTTCCAGATTCCATATCCAGCCTTCCACGAGCCATTCTTTGCTTTGGCAAAAACGGGATCTATGTTGTGGAGAATGTCATGACGTGGAGATGGCAGACCTTCGCTGATCGACTCCCAGACGTCAAATCCATCCAAGTTCTGATTCTCATCAAGTGTACCTTCACCAAGTGTTACCAGGGTTGGATACCAGTCAGTAATGTGGATTAGGGCCTTACAAGTACCTCTCCTCACAAGTAGTGGGCTGTGCACGAAGCCTACTGCCCGTATACCACCCTCCCAGTAGGATCCCTTACTACCTCTAAGCGGCCAGTTACTGCCACCTGCCAGGGGCTGACCCCCATTGTCTGAAGAGTACACCAAAACCGTGTTGTCATAGTAGCCATAGCGTTTGAGTGCAAGAGTTAAGTTGCGCATTGCCTCGTCCAGGCAGCTGACCATGGCTGCGTACTTGCGTCGTTGCAGATTTGGGATGGATTTATAGCGTTCCAGATAGCGAGCGGGAACCTGCAGAGGCGAGTGCACTGCCTGGTATGCCAAGTACAGGAAGATAGGTTGTCTGGGGTTGTGCGATGCTAGGATACGTACTGCCTTTTGAGTATACATGTGGGTGGAATAGATGCCTCGGTCTTGCTCCCATGCAGCTTCCTCGCCTTCATGCAGATCAAATCCACACATTCCAGGGCTGTCACATTTGTAGTGGCTGTAGTAGTCACCACTCCCTAGAAGGGAGCCAAAAAAGGTGTCAAACCCACGCTGGGTAGGCATGCAGCTACGCTTGTAGAAGCCAAGGTGCCACTTGCCAACCATGTGTGTAGCATATCCTGCATTCTTGAGCTTTTGGGGGAGGGTGATGTTTTCTACGGGGAGGCAGTTGGGTTGGGTGGGGCGGATTATGGAGTGCTGGAGCCCAGTGTGGATTTGATACCTATAGTAAAAACAAATAAAAGTAAATTATAATTTAAATTTGAATACAATGCGTTTTGTTTCAAGATGAACAACACCAGTTATATCTAGCCATCATGGGTATATCCTGAAAGCCAGAGACACAACATACACATAGAACTTGCTCTTTCTTCATCTAAACATGTAGGATTTTGTCTGGAAGAGCTCGATATAAACACGCAGAGCTGGGCTTCATAGACAAAGCCTAATTTAAGGTCTTACATTAAACAGTGGACACTAGTGCACCAATAGACACAGCAAATATTTAGTCTATATATATATATATATATATATATATATATATATACACACTAAATATTTGTTGTACTGAATTGCCTGCTAAAATTTCTAGTTGTCAAATTGTTGTGGTGATGTCAAATTGGTAACATTACGGACACTGGGACAATGAGTTGTACGAGTTGTTTTTGAAAGGTAGAATTACTTTGATGAAATCACATCAAAACTATTTTGACCACATGATGAAGAGAAAATGAATGCCCCAAAACAATGTTGCAAAAATTAATGCCTGAGCAAGGTTGCCGCAGTAGGAGCACTAGGACCACTGGACCACCAGGGAGCATGCTGCTGACGCTCATAAACGCGTGTACCTAAGAACGAATTACATAAACACTACATTACAAAACAGCAATTTGGGAGCTAAGATAGACCTCATGGTAATACAGTATTTCCAACAATACTAAGAGATGCATGACATGAGACACATTCACATTGTGCAGGAAGCTGTTGTCTCCATCCAATCTTTGACTGGGTTTCAAAATGCTGTTTGAAACGTAAAGGACGGTGGATGTGGTCATATGGTGTGCAAATGGATGTTAATTGGTTATTCAATGCTCCAAATACAGGTATGTAAAATATAATACTGAAAGATTTATATTTCTATAGCAGAAATTGGGTATTACGAATTCTCCAATTTTCAACCTCAGCACATTCGATAAAAATCTTCAAACTGTATTGTCAGTGTTTTTTATTTAACAAACAAACATTGATTAATCTAAAGCTCATACTTGTATATAACTCAGCAGTCTAACTCAATTAACAGTAAGAAGTGTTTACTAGAACTTGGTTTATTTCTGATGGTGTGAACTTGAGAACGATAGGCTGAGTCGACTTCTCAGTTGTTCCCCATGTACTTTGTTCGGGAATGATCGGCTCACTAAGTTATAGTGAAGAAATAGTGATCGTCTAAATAAATCTACAGCAATCATATAAATCATGTTTTTAAACATTTCCTTTAAATACTGTATACCTCATTTAAAAGAACCACTGTTTGCGTTATTTACTATAGATAATACTGTTACTGTTCTTGCACAAATACCTAGACACAATTTTTTTGTTTTTTAAAGAATGCGCCTTTATTTGCATTCCTTACATGTTTGTTAAAATTATAACCAGCCTGCTACTTTTTAGACGACTGTAAAAGGATTTAAAAAAAACTCTCTTTTTTTAATTCTACTTCACGATGCCAATTATGTACTTTAAAACGAAGTGTACACTATGTACTGAACTGTGGCTTTCGTGTACTGTTACACCCCTAATGAAAACATATTCATCACAAGTTGGTCATAATTATTAGCATAGTTAAACCAATTAATTAATAAAATAACATTACCCAAATTATGAATTACCAAAGCAAATATGACAAACAGTATTAAAGTTGTATACAGTTACATACTTTCACCCTGGTTAAATCCTCATGAAATATAAAGACATTTGCTAAAACAATGTTATAATAATGATTTTCCAGGTGGTGAGCTATTGTAGGTAAAATTTTATTATTTAGCATGAAGCTGGAAAATTACTTAAGCAATTTTTATACCTTCCCTCCTTTCAGAGGGAAAGTATTGGTGCCTCTTGTCTGCTTTTCTGAGTGCCCAGACAACCAGGCTCAGCTCATTATTTTCCCAACTACTCTCCTTTCCCTTCATCTCTGTCATCTCTCCATCTCTCTCCATCACCCCCTCCTCTTGTCTTTCAGTGCCAAGCAAACAAGTATCCTTTCATCAGGCAGGCAGTGGAATACAGTATGTGCTGTAGTTGTTTTTGAAGTCTGTGCAGGTTGAAGGACAGCAGATAAACGCTTGCATGGATTCACAACAGTAATCATCACATACACAAGCATTGCATACTGTAGCGAGAACTGCAGGGTGACTAGTAGGGTTGCTAAGAAGGGGCAAAGTAAGTATATCTCTGTCACCGATATCAAACATTCCAAATGCAAACATTCATGTAAACTGAATTATAAGGCAACTGTCCAGTACAATGACCGTTCATAGGTCATTAATTCATTCATTTATCTATCTTCAGTTATCCTGGTAAGAATCGAGGTGGACCCAGAGATCCTGGACACAGAATGTGAAGACACCCTGGGCACTAAAACAGCACAACACACACACAGTCCTAGGGCCAATTACAAGTAGCCAATCCACCCAGTATGCTTTTGGGTGATCAGAAGAAGCTGGAGAATCGGAAAGAAAGACAAACACTTACAGGAAGAACGTGCAACAACATCTCCTCATGGACATTAAGCCGAGCTCAGGATTGACGCAGAGACTGGAGCTGTGAGATAACACTATTAACTTCAAGGCACTCAGAGTTTAAAGCTTAATAGGAAATTAAATCAGCTATAGATAGACATTTGTCTCAAATTACTGTAACTATTGCCAAAGCACAGGTTATTCCCACCCCTGCATTCCATTAGGGCTGCAAGTAATGATTATTTTAAGAACTTATTCATTTATAGTTTAGTGATCTTGTTTAGCCATCAGCTTTCTCAAATGTAGCTTGAGGTTGTTTTGTGCATGTGGTAACTAACAATGACGTTAATTAAGGTGAAAACTAGAAACTGAATACTTAACAAGGAACCTCTCTAATGCCACTTGCTTTTACTTTGTGTGCGCACACACGTTGTCACAATGTTATAATCAACAATTGACTATATGAATGACGCATGCGCACTAAGACTGAGCATGGGAGACGAATACCCACAATCCTGCAGGTCGCGAGAGAGAAGAACCATTGGCTTAGTTGTGATCACGTGATGCTCGGCAGACAAAGCGCATGGATACGACTCGTATATCAAAACCTCGCTCGTTTATTAAGTTTCAATTTATTTAAACATTTTCTTGCAAAAAACGCTTTACAGTGTGTGTGTGTGTGTGTGTGTGTGTGTGTGTGTGTGTGTGTGTGTGTGTGTGTGTGTGTGTGTGAATTAACCTTTAAGAGTTGGTTTAAAGGAAACTGTAAATAAAAACCGGACTCATCAACACACAGTCAGTAATTATCCACATAATCCTGATTGTTGCGGCTTTCACTCTGATTCTAGCAGCTGTCTTGCTTGAGTTAAGCGAGGAGAATTTTGCTTGTGAAGGTGTTGCTCACTTCACTCCAGTGCACTGCATATTGAAAATGGTGATGGTACCGGTTATGGTTATGGTTATTTAGTGTATGGTTATGTGCTTTGAGGTAGCTGCTAACTCTTACTCATGTGCGGTGACATGATATCTTGTGAATATACTTTATAACATACCCTATAAGACCATGTGTGTATATGTGTAGTTGTGTTTTGGGTGAGAAATGGAGTTAGAGAGAGATTGAAAGGAGGAAAAAAAAACACGATAAAGCGAAAAGAAATAGAGATGGAGAGAGAGAGCGCGCGCCGGAATCTAGATGATAAATCTGGAGCTGCACTTTATCTACATCGTCATGCAGTCAACTGTATCAGCTGAATAACAGCCAACATCTGGTTGAAAATCAGACATCTGCGTACCCTGCTGTCTATAGGTACCGTAAGGATAAAATCAGAACAAAGTACATTTTTAAAATCCTACTTTAACTGTTTATGACGTAGTTTGCAGTGTTTTTATAATAAATATAAAAATGCTTCCAGCGTATGCTGTTAGAGTCACTTCTCTTTCCTTTGATTCTCTTTGTTCCAGTTAAATTTCCTCTCGCCTCTGTGTGTCAGCTCAGTAACAAGTAGATAACACTCTCCCCAGTTTAACCCCTTAAAATATTTAAGGTATTTATCTCAGAGCAAATTATTCAGTAACTACAGTGAAACGAACAGGAAAGGTGTTTAGTTAGAAGAGTGAAGAATGTAAGTTTGAACTCGCTGATGGATGCCAATTCGACCTCAGATATTACTTTTCATTTAATAATGTATTTTTAAAACCACCGAAACTATGAATCTGTCAAGACACAAGTAAAGGGTTGCTGTTCTTTTACTGTGCAAACATCCCTCTTTCTCTCTCTCACACACATACAGACACACAGCTGTGCTGGCCTCCTTCCCACTGTTCAGTTAATTTATAGATTCCCTGTGCCATACGCTTTGCAGAGAGTAAAGAATGTTTGGGAGTGGTGCATGGCCGAGCTGTGCAACTGAACTCTACTCTACTATAATCGGACATAACATTAAAACCGTTATCCATTATAACCAACCAGGTTTTAGGTTCCCAGTGAGACTCCTTTGGGCCTTTGGGGTGTTCTGTGGTGTCTGGCATCATAACATTGACAACATTCTTTGGGTGCTGTGGGTTATGTGGTGGGGCTTCCATGAATTGGCCTTGTTTATCCCAAACGGAGGGATCTGAAGAGTTTGGAGATGGGGTCGGAGGCCTTGAATTCTTTGCCTCCTCCACATTATGGACTGTGGTGTACTGGGTGTTCTAGTGCCTTTCTATCATGACCAGCATTCACTTTTTTTGCCAATTTGTGATGCGTTGGCTTTTCTATAGAATTGGACTGGATGAACTGGCCTTTGGTTCCCATGTGCATGGGTGAGATTTGAGAGCCCACGATTCATGGTGCGGGTGTATAATTAGTGATCAGTGTTGTTCAGATCACCTGGCAGCAGTGTTGAAGTTATGGCTGATCGCTGTACATGAAATGGTTGTATTTAAGGTCTTGAATTGGTGAATTAAATACACAAGAATTGGTGTATTTAAGGTCTTATTTGTTTTATAGAGTTGGTAAAACATTTACATTTATAATACAGATTAACCAGTCGACCAGAATTGGCTGGTTTTCACTTTGACCGGTGATCAGCCAATCAGCCTTAGATATAAATGATTCTGTACCGAACACAGAAGCTTTAGAGTGGTGCCACAAAGTGAAATTTCATTATTAAAAATCTTGTATGTTAAAAGCCTCCGATCTGCCTTTTTCTCCAAACTCTGTCAGAGTATTAGTCTTCAACCCACTTATTACACAAACATGAAGTTATTTTGTATTGTTTAAGCGCTGCACATGGTTTTTATGTGAGAAAACAAATGATGTAATGAATCAAAGCATTTTAAAAGTGTAAAACTGTAACAAAATCGGGAGAAAATGTACTATCTAATCTGGATATTTAAAAAATCTGTACAGTTATAAAAATGTGATTTTTCTCGGATCGGCACCTACAGTAGGTAAGTGATTGTGATAGTGTCGTATCACATTCACATCCTTATTATTTAACCTTTTAAAACACGATACAAGATATATGGAGCGATAGCACTGAAAAGTTGCATGTCTGTGACTACACGTAGACCTGTCCACAAAGATTTCTAACACTTTAAGCTACAAAAACAAATCTTTGCCACGAATGTGTTCAAACTTGGGCTGCTAAATGAGAAACCCTGCCAACACACTTGGCTCATTTTCTGCTTGGCTCTAAACTGTCCTTACAGTAAGCACATACAGATAAGCTTAAACTAAAACAGTATGGCTTGGAGTGATGATAACAAAAGATATGCAAACTGTCTCCTGGATACTCAACTTGTACAGGCTGTGAAACACTGAGACACTTGGCAGTAACAGGAGTTTTAATAGCACAGTCATGAAGGTAGAACAGCTCCTATTGTTATTTCAGCTTGTCTTATCATCATCATGAATTCGTTCATGGGAAAGTCAGTTCATGGGAAGAAAATGTGTGAATCTCTTAATGTTTTACCTAATTCATTTAATTGTACTCTAACATTAATTAAACTAAACAATCTATTTAATTACTTTTTGATACACAATTAAAAATTGAGCTAAATGGCATTATTAAAGTTGACTGGAGGCGATTCAGAAAGCATAGCTCTCCCTCTCTCTCTGTAAAATAGTGTTGCATGATAAAGTGTGAAAAACGGTACTATACCAGTACCGGTACTATTTGATGTCCATTTCATCTGGCTAAAAGGAATCTGTATCTTTAAGCAAAGCATTGACACCAGTCACTTATGTGTAACACCGTGGGAAAAACTGTAACATGAGCTGCTGGAATCACTGAGTCCCCACAAGCAGCGTTAGAGCACTTTAATTTTGTTCACAGACTAGACTTACACTAACTGTTGGTTGCCAGTATGGGTGGAAGTTGGTCGGAAAGGGCGGAGAGCAGCTGCCAGCCAAAACCCATGTTTAAACACAGTCACAGAACCACTTTCTGTAGCTTCTAACAAAAGATTGAATCCCAAATCCCTCTTTAACACGTTATCAAAGGCAATACTTGGTGTGTGGAACAAGTGACATCCTACATAGAGTACAAGCTTTACATTTTACACTGTTTGGGATTCAACCCTGGAACTAGCGAAGTTTGCTGATATTCTAAAGTGGAATAAGTGAAAATATAAAGTAAATGTCGACACCACCTCCATGGTTTATTCTCCCCACCTTTTGGCTACATAGTACTGGTGATCATTAGAAACTACTTTCACCTCAGTTAATCAAACTAACTGCCGGTTGCCAGCTCAACACTAGTTCCACAAGTCATGAAAGGATACGTGTTGGCTGTTTAAATAAACAAATAAATCATGATCTGGTGATGCGCACATCCGAGCAAAATACCACAAGCTAAGACATTGTGGTATTTTGACTAGAATTGTCAGTGGTCTTTGGGACATGATTGTGTTGGGTATGAAACTAATAAAAGAAAAAAACATGTAAACTGCTTTGGAGATCTGGAAGTGCTACTATATTCTCAAGGGTACCCTGCCCTTCCTGCAATTTAGAAAAAGTGCTGTAAAATAAAAACACGAGTTACCAGTGTGTGGGAACGGTAAATGCAGGTCTCTCTCTCTCTCTCTCTCTCTATATATATATATATATATATATATATATATATATATATATATATATATATATATATATATATATATATATATATATATATATATATATATACACACACACACACAGACACACACATTTTTGGCAATATAAGGCAATATTTGGTAGAGGGTTGCTTTGCTCAAAATGAGTAGCACCATTCTATAGGGATGTTTTCCAACAACGCAGCAGGGACGGACAGAAATGAGGGAAAAGGTACCCAGGACCTCAGCATGGAGCAATGGTTTACTGTCTAATAAAACACTGAATCAAGTCATTCAGCCAAGATAACTTTGGCAGAAGTTCATGTATGTCCTTCAGTGGCCCTGTGTAGATTTTAGCATCTCTTAAGAAATTAATAGTTTGGTGACCTTCCCCATCCAAACTAAGCAATCTTGAGAGGCTCTGGGAGAATATGCTTAAAAGGCTGTAGATAACCTTCATTCATTCATCTTCTTTAACCATTTCATCTTGGTCAGGGTGGATTGAAATCCACAGCCTTAGGAACTCAGGAACATTAGACATGAGGTTTGAATATAAGCTAGATGAGATGCCAGTCCATTGCAGGGCACAATGCACGCACAGACATTCATATATACAGTAGGGCTAATTTATCTTAGACATACCATCTACAAGAATGTTTTAAAAGGTGTGAGGAAACCCACATGAACATGATAAGAGCATACACAGAAAAGTCAGGGAGACAGAACACTACCTGTTGTGACTATAAATGCCTTTTTAAAATATATTTACAGACTATATTTTCACAGAGATAGTGTGAGCAAGGGAAAACTGACTTCTTTATAATAGTTGATTTTTATGCACTAGAAACATTAAGGACACTTTTAATTGCAGTTCATGTTGGTTAAGCAAAACATCCAATAAAAGTGACAAAAACAGCATCACAATTTTTTATTAAGTCTTTTTGCATTTTAAATATTTTCCATCATATAATACAACTTAATAGCTGCTTCATTTTAGCAGCTTTTTCCAGTTTTCACAGATGATAACAATGCTCACGCGCTATATCTCACTATATAAGCAAACCATATACAATTCCTGGCCAAAAACATTTACACACACCAATACGTCACTAGAATGGATTGCCAGTTGGAAGGAAGAAAGTCAGACGCCTTGCTTTTACTGTTTTAGCAGCTATTGCTAGCACTGCTGACTGATGATGTCAGCACTCTACACATGCACAGAGACATGAAGTCCAATGAATTCTGATCTGATCGTCTTCGTCCAAGTGGCATTGTGTGTGTAACAGATAAGTATCCGATCTAAGACTGCATACTGAAGTGACTCAGATCCGATCAATATAGATCTTTGTCACATTAGGGTAGAAAAGAGATTTGATCACTTCAGGCTGGTAATGTGAACAGAGTCAATATCCATTCCATAATTAATCATCAGTTTCAGTAAACCAATCGATTATAATTTAGAATGAATTAAAACTTATAGTACACGCCTTCTTACACTCATTGTTTTCCTGAAATTAGATTTCTCCCTCCCCATTTTTCTTCATCCTTTTTTGGTGGTTTATTTATATATCTTCTGCCATTTTACACAACCATGCTGTGAGCATGTGCAGTTATCGGCATTATACACATGAGTGTTCCTCAAGCTTTATGTTTCTGGGTGCCAAAAAAACAAACAAAAAAAAAAAAAATACATGCAAGATGGCATGTTTTAAGAATGAAAAAAAAAAGACTGCTATTTTTCATAATTGATCGCTTAAAATGCACAGGAAATCAACCGATCATCAACTATGGTCAATGAACATCCAGTCAGTAGAGCCTTAGTTAATAAGAATTTTTGCTCATTAATTTAGATTGTCTTGCTTTGTAACTGTCCATACATGTAGCACACTGTTATTAAATTTACATTTAAGCATTTGCCAGAACAAACATAATTCTGATGCTTTATATAAGCTAGACATGTCATCAGACATACTGTAAGTTTGATTGTTATGCTTCATTAGCTCTAATTCACAATGTCGGCAGTAGAACTTGAAGGTCATTGAGCGGTATATGGTACAAATGTAGATCCATCAGATAAAGCTGTGTATTTAAAGAGAAAAAAATACAGAGCTAAGGTAAAAGTGAATAAATTTTTATAGTTAATAGTTATTTTTATGGAGTAATAACTGTGGTCGGAGTCACCACAGACAAGTGGAAAGTAGACCAAACTCTCTTTCAATTGCTAAAAGCTGCTGTCAAAATCCTGTCAGGGTCTCCAATCACCATGTCCCGTCGGCGTGTTGACGTAACCACTGGAGCGTACTTCCAACCTTTCACACACCCTTTAAAACCAAAAGTCTCCCCTTGTACGCAATCAAAGTAATCCACAAGACATGTGTCTTCTTACCATCACAACCACTGACTCTGCAAATCCTTACCCAATCTGCACTGGGAGCTTCACCAGCCCCGTGTTCATCCTCACAACACTGTTCCGCCTACATCTGGTCTAAATAAACATATTAAACTCCACTCTACACTTAATCACATACAGACCCCGAATCAACACAAGCTGCTCTCTCAGTCTTTCCCTTGTTCAGTCACACCTTCTTCTAGTTTCTAAGTCTTCCCTAAAAGATCATTCATTCTGCCTGGTTCCCCCTTTTTAATCTTCTCCATATTCGCTTTGCATGAACAACGTGACCTAATGTACTAGATTGTTCCACAAAATTAAAACAGAGACATGTGAGTGTTTTGCTCTTGAGTCCCGTAACTGAAATAAAGTAATGATTTCATTATTTCAATAATATTTAATCATTAATAATAATCCCACTATAGCAAAACTGCAGAGAAATTGCAAACACACTGCATAATGTTATAAGAATTAATAAATTAATATAATGCAATACAACGCTGTCATCATTTAAGCTGGAAAACGAAGTATAGATCGCAAATGTCTCTAGAGAGAATGGGCCTTTGATTTTCTTTGTGCGTCTGTTGATGAATGCCAATCATGTTCAGTTAGCTATTTTTATTCGTCTTGATTTATTGATTTTTTTTATTGCGTTCTATAGACAAAATAGAAAAAATAATCACATCATTTGTGTGTGCAATTTAAATACAGATACTAAACTGTATGGCAAAAAGTATGTGGTCAGTTCACACCGATATGTGGTTGTTGAACATCCCACTGCAAAACCAGATGGATTTAGCCCCTTTCTGTTCTCCTCTGGGAAGACTTTCCACCCTGTTTTGAATCATACTTGTGGGGATCATTGTTCACTCAGACACAACAGTATTAGTGAAGTCAGACACTAAAGTCAGAAGAGGAGGTCTGGTGTGCAATCAACCTCCCAATTCATCCCAAGGGTGTTCAGGTTTAGTGCAGGTCAGGGTCCTGTCCTCCCGAGTTCTTCCACTCCAACTTGCAAAATAATGTCTTTACAGAGCTCACTTTGGTGCACAGGGACACTGTCATGCTGGAACATGTTTGGACCCCTCTGTTCCAGTGAAGAGTTTCATGAAGAATTCATGCTTTGGAGTTGGTCAGGTCTAGGCTCAGCAATGTTATGTGGAAATAAAATTAGGTCCGCTGATGCCCTGAATGATTCCAGGCTCGAAATTGTGAATGTGTGGTTCTGGGAACATGAGGAATCCATTTCACACATGAACTGGCCACCACACTGTGCATCGTGATCAAAGCTAAAGTGAAATGAAATCTTGGAGTATGTGACTCTTTTTTGGCAAGGCAGGGTACTTTAATGTCATTTGACTGGTATGGCCAGGCTGTCAAGTGTGGACTTGGCTTCGACAGGAACTCTTGGAGACCACGGCACATGTGAAAAGGATTTTCTTGCATTTTTGCCATTATACACAGTATAGATCAAATTAATCAAAACTTAATCGTGACAGAAACTGAAATCTCGTCGACATGCACATTAATCACCAAAAGTCCGACAAGAAAGAAATTCCCAAATGAGCTGCAAAGGTTTGAACTGATTCCTTTGGCTCATCCATTATAACCTGATTTATGATCCCACCACCTTGCACCTACTGGTACTTCATCAGACAAGGTGAAAGACCCTCTTAGGTATGTCAACATTTTTCAACCTCTGCCGTGTCAGTTTTACAAGAGCTTTATAATTTAGGTCAAGTAGATGACAACAATGTTAATCCTTCGACATTCATTGACTTCTGCAATTCTCTTCTCTTTGGTCTTCCCCAGAAATCCCTCCATAAGCTACAACTTGTCCTAAACTCAGCAGCTCACATCATTACCAAAACCCATTCTTTCCATCATATCACCCCTGTTCTGCAGCAACTCCACTGGCTCCCCATAAAGTACAGAATTGAATTTAAAATAATTTTGCTCACTTTCAAGGTAATCCATAATCTTGCCCCTCCTTATCTACTCGATCTACTTCAAATTGTCACTTCCTCTCGTTCTCTTAGATCATCTGCTTCCATTCGCTTGGACGTACCCTCTGCCCGTCTCAGTACTATAGGGAGTTGAGCATTCGGTCACTCGGCGCCCATTCTGTGGAACTCCCTTCCACCTGACATCCGTGATTTAGATTCTCTCTCTCTCTTTAAAACCAGACTCAAAACCCATCTATTTACTAAAGCTTACTCTCCTTAAATTCACTGTTTTCTTTTGTACATGCTTCTTTTTTGTGTTGTTTGGTTGCTTGCATTTCATATTTGTATTGTTGATTGTTTTTTGTACAGTGCCCTTGAGTGTTATGAAAGGCGCTTATAAATAAAATGTATTATTATTATTATTATTTCTTTCAATGAGCGGCTCTAATTCTTCTGGTGAGGTACAGCTCTCTCTTCTTGTCCTTTTATTGCAGTCAGACAGATATTCACATTCTGAGACATTTCACATTTCTTGATTAAGGCTTAAAGGAAAAAATCACATTGAATGATTTGCTATTGATCTTTAGAAAATCTCATCCAAGATTTATTTTGTGATGAAAGTTTTTGGTTTTAAACTTCTTTCACTGACATGTCCTTCATGGCTTCTGACATTGCCCACAATGTCGCTTGACTACCTTATGATCCTTGTGTCAACATCATAGTTTATCCTTCTAGTCATTCTGCCGTGATTTATTAGGCATATAAATAAGATTGCTTGTTGGTTCATGATGCAAATATCTCTTCAAATATTCCTGAATAGGAAGCAAACACACCCAAACAATAGCACCCCTTATTCCAAATATCTTGTACCCTGCAGCCTCTTTACTTTCTTTTATCTAAGAGGAGACTTTATTAAAGTCACAAGAGCTTTCAACATGGGCACTAGACCCTGCTAAGTTTTCTGTAACGCTTAAGGATTGTGAAAGTGGAGCCTCTTTTTCATTACCTTCAAAGCAGGAGCCTGGCAAAGCTCCTGTTCTGTGGAGGTCTTTAAAAGAATTCACTCAATCATTATTCTCCACATAAAAAAAACCCCAACATTTTGTCAAACTTTCCGATCTGATGGATCAGATATCACATGGATCAGATTTCACATAATCTATGCTAAAAAAGATGTTTTAATACTTGTTAAAATGGTGAAGATTTCTGTAAGGAGACATTTATTTGTATGTAAAGAGCCCCGGGTATTAGTGTGTGGTAAGGACAGAGGACTGTGTGCTTTCGGGTACCGTGACAAACTTCAGGAAAAGGAGGGGAAAAGGGGGGGGGGGGGGGGGGCTGGGGAGGGAACAGTTTACATCTGTTAGAACATAAGTGATAACAAGAACTAACTTGTCTAATGGACACTCCATAACATTAGCTGTAATTATAAACAGTTATAGCGGCTGTGTGGAGTTTCTGTTCATGTCCTGTTCAAGTACATCTTATCCATGTGGGTTTCCTTCTGGTTCTCATGTTCCCTCTCACCTCATAAAATAAATAAATAAACTGATTTTATTGATTAAAATGTATTGATTTTACCCTAACTGTGTGCATATAGATAAGGGAGTGTGTGCACTTTAACCTTGATAAAGTGATTACTAAAATTGCCTGATTGTGTATAAATGGTTAGAAATATGATGTATTGTTCACTATTAAACTATAAAATGAAATACCTTTCGAACTGCTGTAGTATGACAGAAATAAAACAATTCAGACCACATCACACCACCCCCTGGTGGATTATTTTCCTATAACAGCACAGCCAGTCATGTTTTATCCCTTTCTTAATGAATGCATCTGACCTGAAGGCACACAAGCTTGGAAAAGTGCGTTGAATAATGAATGAATAGTTGAGCTGATTTCCATTAAAATGCAGAATTCCCTTATAAAGGTCTTCTACCAATGTATGTGCGTTCTCTACAGAGTGACATGCATGATGGCCTACATGGTGCTTTGCATGATTCATTTAGCAACATTGCTTACTGTTTTGTGATGTCAGACTGGCAAAGTGTGAGATCTTATATAATGATAGCCAGAACACAGGCATGCAAATGTAATCTGAAATGAATTAATTAGGACAGTATGCATGACAGCACGTCTGTAGATTCTATGGAGATGAATAACACCTGTAACATTACGTGTGAGCTATGAGAGAAACAGACTGCTCTGCATTCCTACAGCATGTACTGTTTTATTTCATAATTTATTTCTTTATTGCGAATATTAATACACTGAGATTAATTTTAGTGATAGATGTGGGAAACCATGTCTTTGGTGAAAATATACACACTTTATTGTACGTTTTAGAATTATAATGCAGCATTGGGGACTTGCATACAGTATAGTTTGATGTTCTCCCTGTGCTTGGTGGGTTTCCTCTGGGTACTCCGGTTTCCTCCCACAGACATGCAGATTAGGCTGACTGGCGTTACCAAATTGCCCCTTAGTGTGTGAATCAGCGTGTGAATAGACCGGAGGTCTTACCATGATCATGAACATGGGAATAAATACAATAGTCACCATTGGGCTCCACAGTCCCTAGTTGGACTACAGAAATTCCTAGACAGATGGATGAATGGATTGTGGTGCACTTTTGAGTACTATAGTGCAAACAAGGGTAAAATGTATATGCTATAGTGCGAATTTGAGTACTTTACTGAAGAGTGCAAATTTTGCATGTTGTTTTTTTTTTTCTCCAGATCTGTGTGTTTTATCCACAAAGCACCAGCACGTTGAAATAAACTATCGCCAGTGATATGTGCTATGGTTTACTTTTTGTTGTACAGGTGCAGAGGGAAGCGTCCGAGCATCTACAGATGAGCTGTCATCATGCATATCTCGTTCTACAGCGTGCATGTCACGATGCATGAGCAGACATGAGTATTTGCTCACCTGCCGGTCATGAGCTGACTCCGGGACGGACTGCACAGCGGCTGCACGTAGTAATTCTCCAGCTTCACTCCGTTCGCCGCGAGCCAGTCCAGTGTCGGCGTCTTGATTTCGGACCCGTGATACCCGACGTCCCTGAAGCCCTGGTCGTCCACCATGACGAAAACGATGTGCGGCTGCGAGCCGGACTTGTCCACTTCATTTGAGCTGGGGTCAAAGTTCTTCGTCCATCTTCCGTATCCGGAGGCGGCCGCGCTGCAGAGGCAGAACCCGGCCAGAACCCCGAGCACCAACATGGCCGCCTCTTCAGCGCGCCTCTCCGCTCACACCATCCGCCTTCACTGCCAAAGTCCAAGTGGCTCATTAAGGGCTACATACTGCTGGCTCCCTCACAGCGCGGTGCGTGTCTGCGCGGCATGCTCGGAGCGTGTGCCTGTGTGTGCGCGCGCGTGGGAGCGTGCGCGCGCGTGCGGGCGTGCATGTGTTTCAGCTAGAGGCGGCGCGCGCCAGCGGGTGGAGCAGAAGCGCTTGGCAATTAGGTTTATCTCCTTTATCGTCAAAGATTTCTTCAGAAAACATGAGTAACATACATTGAAATTTAAATAAACATTTAATGTATGTTTTAAAATTAAAATCACATCACACTACGAGCCTCATATTACGGTACTTACATTCCTACAAACAAACATCTATACATATTACTACAAACGTGTGGAGAATGAAACAAATACTTAAATTTTCACATTATCTTTTTTTTTTTTGGCAATTACATTAAGTTTATGCAAAGAGTCAATATTTTTTAGGTTTTGAAGACCTCTGCAATTCGCCCTGGCAGGCTGTCAATCAACTTCTGGGCCACATCCTGACTGATGACAGCCCATTCTTACAAAATGCCTGGAGATTGCCAGAATTTGTCGGTTTTTGTTTGTCCACCCGCCTCTTGAGGAATGACCAAAAGTTCTCAATGGGATTAAGGACTGGGGAGTTTCCTGGCCATGGATCCAAAATTTCAATGTTTTCTCTCCGAGCCACTTAATTATCATATCATTATCATCAAGCAGGGAAAGGCATTGTTTGTTACCAATCTTGGGTGGTCGGGAGAAGTTGATCTCGGAGGATGTTTTTGTACCATTCTTTATACATGCCTTTTTTCTTAGGTAAATTTTAAAGGGAGTCAACTCCCACACATGGTCTCAGGATGCTTTACTGTTGGCATGACACAGGACTTATGGTAGCGCTCTCCAGACATGCTTTTTTCCGGATACCCAAAACCATAGGAAAGGGGATTCATCAGAGAAAATTACTTTACCCCAGTTTGCAACAGTCCAATGTCTGTACCTTTTGGGGAATATCAGTCTGTCACTGATGTTTTTCCTGGAGAGAAGTGGCTTCTTTGCTGCCCTTTTTGAAATGTATAAATGAATAAGAAATGGTACAAAACATCGCCCGAGAGCAACTTCTCCCAACCATCCAAGAACAGTTTGGTGATGAACTATGCCTTTTGCAGCATGATGGTGGAAAAAGGTTGATAGCTAAGTGGCTTTGGGAACATAGTATTGAAATTTTGGGTCCATGGCCAGGAAACTCCCCAGACCTTAATCCCATGGAGAACTTGTTGTCAATCCTCAAAAGGTGGGTGGGCAAACAAAAACCCACAAATTCTGACAAACTCCAAGCATTGATTATATAGTCAGTTGGTGGCCCAAAAGTTAATTGACAGCATGCCAGTGCGAACTGCTATGTTTGCATCTTCTCTCAGTGTTCTCCCCTCCATTTGGAGGAAAAAAGTGATGCGATCTTAAAAGTGGCTGTGATAAGTCAGTTGATACTCAACTTCAAGATTAAATTTTTATCATATCCTGTATTATTAGTGAACTTTCTGTTTTTTGGTCTTCTGTGGAACTGCAGCAACAGCAACAACCATTAGCCACCTTTAGTCATAATTAAAATTCACAAAAATTCTTTGTGAAGCTGTTTCTGATTTCCTTTTTGGCTCACAATGTAGATTGCCAGGTGATTACACTGATTATAAAACATTCTCCATTTGGGCTGAAAATGTTCAGCCCTTTTACTCAAACATCCAAAACATAAATAATAATAATCATCATCATCATCATCATCATCATCATCATAATATCATACATTTCCTCCAAAATGCGACTGGAGAAGAAAGTGGTGCACACAGAAAGATTACACGCATATTGTCCAATCAAAGTTACACACAAAAAAAACTTTTTTTTTTCCATTCATCATGTTTGGTTTGAAACACAGCACAAAGCAAGAGTTACTAAATTGAAGAGTTCAAAAAAAAAAAGAAAACATTAAAGCTGTTGCCTGCTTGCCTGCCTAGTAGATGTGGGGGTTGACAGGAAGAACAAATTGTGTATCATTTAATATGATCTAAAAACAGTTCAGATTGTTCTTTCACTTAGCCTCTGTCTTGCATTTTCTATGTGACTCACATTTAGCAATTGGCTAGTGTTGCCCAATGAATGTGAGAACACCGGACACATTTGCTCATTTATATCATTCTCACGAAAACCTGAGAAGAAACAGAAGCTTGGCATTTACTATATAAACAGCTGAAACCCATTCAAATCAGGATTAAGGTGTATAATGTAATTCTGGCCCAAAATATCAGGCTACAGGTGATTAGTAACTAAAAGCTCCTAGATTAAGCTCTGGCTTTTCCTTAACTCTAACCAAATAGATCTGATAGCTTTGAGCACAAAGAACACTTGATTTTTTTTTCTCTCTTTTTATAGCACACCAGTGTGCTTGGGGATGTTACATGGATTCAGTTGTATCGTTATCCATTTTTCCATATCCATTCTAAAAACAATAAAGCCTTTCAAAGCATTGTCTGTATGCTTCCTCTTTACCACCTACAACATGATGTGCTTAATGCATCTTCCATTCAAACACATCCTAATCATTTAGAGATTGCTGGATAAGACTTTTCATATCCACAATTTTTCCAATGTGAAGTTAAAGTGAAAAAAGCAAACGTGGACCATTTGTGGAAATCATGCATTGTTTTATTTCTATTAACAGTAATATGAAAATAAGACATTTCAGGCATCCTCCCTTTGTTGCCTGACTCACTCAGTATCATACTGGTTGCCAGATGGCCTCGCAGCTCATTTCTGTAGGCTGTCCTTCTTTTCCAAGATGCTCAAGTCCAGAATTTCCCTTTTCCGTTAATCTGACATCACCATCCCCTGCAGATTTTTTTGACCTGAAGACAAAATAGAAAAATGAGCACATTTTACCAGTTTCCTGCATCCCATTATCAGATGAGTCACGTCATGAGCATTACCATCTGTTTCTGCAGCTCTATGGAACTCTAACACTAACACTTGACATGCTGGTCACACATCAGCTGTATGGAATCACTGGTAAAGCCTTGCAAAATCTTTCAATTATTTTATGGCACAAGGAGTATGATTGTAAATGCATGGGATAAAATAAGGCAATATGGCACAATTATACAATTAAGTTTAGATAGAGCATGCCCATTAAACTTTTGTACAGGATATTTAAACAATCTGGTAAAGTATACGGCAGTCAGAAGGGATGGAAGGTGGTTTAATTTTCACATTCACAGACATGGAGTGTCAAGATAAAAAGACGTTCATCAATGCCTTTTAAGAAGGTTCTTAGTCTTTAATCTTTTGACACATGAAAGTCTTTATATGAAGACATGACATGATATTTTCTCCCAGCTGCTTTGTCTGTGCAATGATCAGCTGTAACATTAAAACGAATTGTAGCATCAATACCAGCTACATTAATCCTAATATTGCATGGGTTCCACTTGTGACCAGATGGGCTGCTATTGACTCTCAAGGCATGACTCAAGAGAGGATTCTGGTGGTGTGCTGTGGTGTCTGGCACTGGGATGTTCCTTTGGGTGCTGTGGGTTGCAGGGTGGGGATCAGACAGCATATTCCATGAATTCTTGGTCTTGGTTGGAGATCTGGGGAATTTGGAGGCCAGATCAACAACTTGAACTCTTAAACAGCAAGCTGTGATGCATTGAGTGTTCGGATACCTTTGTATCGTGGCCAGCATTTACGTTTTTCAGCAATTTGTGCTGCATTGGCTTTTCTTTGGATAGGACTGAGTGCCCATGATACTGTCACCAGTTTATCGGTATATACTTGTTAATCAATGTTATTCAGTTCACTTGGCAGTGGTGATAATGTTATGGCTGATCAGCATATATACAGTACATAAGAACTGTTGGGTATAATTCTTTGTCACTCTTCCTTCTGTTTGAAGGCATTCTTTAAGTTCATAGTATCAGGTGCTTGTAAAGAGAAACAGTAATGAGTAATGAGCTCTCGGAGGTTAAAACATATTAAGAACTTTATTTCTTAACAAGGTTTACAAGCAAGCATATCAGGGATAAGTTTGGGAAAACATGTAATGGTATCCAGGATCGTGCCAGTCAGCTCAGAGGTGGTGCTGAATTCTGTGCAACATGGGAGCAATCAGCAGTAGAGAAGGGAAACGTGTACAATGGGTGGTGAGGCCAGATATGGGTTGGAAAAACTTGTTCCAGGCAGGCTGTCTGGCTCTGCCAGCAAGAACCACAATCAGCACAACATGCAAACTTGGCATTGACCTTTTCTTACAAGGACATTGACATGCTTCCTTCCATGCCATTTAGAAGGGGAAAAAAGTGCAGACTGATGACGCACTCCTGAAATAAAAGGGTTTAATGAGAAAGATGATATACATAATTTTATTTATGGAAACTGAAAGAATAACTTTATATATAGATCTAATCTATTAGTAGTTGTTCTAAACCAGATATTAAAACAACGATAAACAGAAAAATTACAGATAAATTAACACCCTACACTGTTTATTTAGGTCGGTTTGGAAACATATAAACTCTGAAATTGTTCAATCAGAACTGTTGATTTTAGTAACCACCATGTTGAATTGAAGTAAGGTGTAACTGGCTTTAATAATGCCTTTATTCCAAGCACACCATCTGTTGTATTGTAGAATCCGGTGTGTAATAATGAGCTAATTCCTCAAAGTGACACCCAGCTACAGCTCTTACAACCAGCGCTGCAACGATCTAGATGTCCAACATGTCTGAGCAGGATAAGTAGCTGAAAGAAAAGGTTTTGTTTGTAACTCTGAAAGGTATGCAACATCTCATGCCTGGCCTTTTGAATGAGTGAATGAGCAGGCCACATAGACATCTGTTACACCTGCCAGTTATGAGGAATGTGATTCTGGAATGCGAGTGTGTATACTCTTCCAGAAGAATTATTCATGCAGCGGTAATTGAATTCATGCACACGTGCACCGAGCTCAGCTGTAATGTTGTGAGTTACAGCGCTGAATCTGGACTGTAAATGACTATGTTAAATATAGCCAGACTGTTGGTTTTCTGCCAAATGTATTGTATTGTCTGAGAGGCAAGTTGTAACAAGGCGGATTATAGAACCAAGGAGAATGAGTGAATTTGATGCATTCTTGAAATATTTATCACAGCCAGCAAATGGGGGAAAAAACACAAGGAAACAAGGCCAACATCTCTGTATCTTGTTAACTGTACTGTTATTGTCAGTGTGTTAATCACTATGAAATGATTTGTGTCACTGTGCTAAAATTCCAACAAAACATCTCAAATTGCCTAATTTGTCATTATTGGACAGCTATTAGAGTGCAGCAGGAGACCTCTGTGAACCATAGCATTCGGTCATTCCATTTGCTCCTACACCAAATTGATAAACTCATTTCGTCCCCTGAGGGCCACTTTCCCTGGTGCTACATGCAATCAGTCGGTGATTGTTTTTTTTGTTGTTGTTGTTTTTTTAGCGCTATGGTTTTTCGCAGCTGCTTGAGAGCCGCTCTTGTGCCTGAGTGCTGTGACAGCTTAATGTGTTACCCAGGTGGCTCAAATGGCTTAAATCAACACGAGTGTGTTTTGCTAGCATGCCCTCTGAATTAACAAGAGCCCTTACTTTACCGCTCCAACACGAAAAAACCTAGAGCACTGCACGTGTACACCAAGTCGATTTATTGACATACGTTTAAAAATGTTGTTTTTTTTCTTTAGGCGCGACTTGTCAGTTTGAGCATACATGTACAGGAAGTGGTAGAGAAGAACTAGTGTACCCTACTGACCCTAAACTAATACAATCTCAAGTGGTTGTGCTGGATTTGAACCTAAGATTCTAAGGTCAGACTTTGGCTTCTGGTCGCCTGTCAATCGATCGCCTGAAAAATGGACCTGTGCCATATTCTAAATGGGATTAGCTGAAGAAGGAAAGCAGGGAAGTAATTGAAAATAAAGTACCGTACAGTTCTGACAAGCTGCTTAAAGGTCAAGATGAAGGGAAGAAGGGAGTCAATTATGAAATTCCAAAGTGATGGTCAATCATCACTTTCTTTATTGCTCTTTAGTCTCCTGTCTCTTTTTCTCCCTTTTTCAAACCACAGCTTATTATTATTTTGCAATATATTGTATATGAGTGGTTTGCAATGTCACCTTGCACCTCCAGAGGCAGGTCTTGGTTTGTATGTTCTCCCTATGCTTGGTGGGTTTCCTCCAGGTAATCCACCAAGTTCTTCCATTATTCCACCAAGTCTCACCAAGTGGCCCAGTATAAGATAAGTGGTATAGAAGATGAATCAATCCATCACAGGACACACAAGTACCAATTAGCCTAATTTGCATGTCAAGCAAATATTCTTAACTGTGCACATTGTCTTGTGTATGGTCTTGCACTGTTTGCACATGTTAACACTTAAAATACGCTTATACTGGTGACTTTCCGATTACTTCACCATTTTGCTGTTATAATAATCTCAGTTCGTCTGAGAAGGCATGTCACAAGATTTTTTGAACAGTCATATTGGGTATAATTTGGCCTCGTCTAGCCATTAGAGCAGGGGTGTCCAAATCCAGTCCTGGAGGGCCAGTGACCAGCACAGTTTGTAATTCACCAACAACTAAACACACCCACTGAACCTAGTAATTAACAGATTAGTTAAATCAGCTGTGTTTGAGAAGAAGAAGCACCAAACTGTGTTGGACACAGCCCTCCAGGACTGGATTTGGACACCCCTGCATTAGAGCATTAGTGAGGTCAGGCACGGATATTGGTCACAGAGGCCTGGGGTGAAGTCAGTGTTCCAGGTCATCGCAAGGGCCTTCAGTGAGGATGAAGTCAGAAGTTTGTTCAGGACACTTGAGTTGATGTCTTCATGAAGTATTTATGGCGTGTGAACAGCTTTGGGCTATCCTAAGGGAAATCCTAATACTACAACATACAAAGACAGAAATTACTTGTAGATGTCCACTTTTGGACATGTAGCAAATATGAATATTTTATAGGAATATGTTTGTTAAATGTTTTTTTTTTAAATTTGTATAAGCCTAATATTTCAGTGAAGCTGTCCTGTAGCTCACACTGTAAAATAAAACGGTCGTAAATCCGTAAATTTTACGGTAAAAAACTGGCAGCTGTGGTTACCAAAATTTTACCGTAAAAAATACGGTAGCACCGTTATTGCATTGTAAAAAAAACAAAGCGTAAATTTTACGACAACACTTATGTAGCAAGCATGGTAGTGTAGTGGTTAGCACTGTTGCCTTGCACCTCCAGGGTCTTGGTTTGATTCCCGGCTAGGCTTGAAAAAAGAACAATTAAAATCCGTAAAATATGCAGCAAAATGAGTGCGATCCCATAGAACCAAAAACATTTCTACCGTATTTTTTTACAGTAAACTTCTGGCAACCACAGCTGCCAGGTTATTACCGTAAAATTTACGGTTTGTTTTTTTACAGTGCAAAAACGGTGCTACCGTATTTTTACGGTAAAATTCTGGTAACCACAGCTGCCAGTTTTTTACTGTAAAATTTACCGTTTTTTTTTTTACAGTGCAAGTGGTCGCCAAATGAAACATAAAAATGATCCTCTCTACTGCCAGCTCTCAGTGCCATTCTGTAAACCTTCCATCCATGCCAAGGTTTATGTTGAAGCACAAAAGTTCCCTGTTTCATTTGTCATCATTTATTTTGTTAGGGGCTTTTGTATAAGGAGTTCGCATTAAAAGCCAAGTCTTAAGTCAAAAGGTTTTTCCACTCAGGCATAGCGATATGTGCAGTCAAGGGCATGATTACTGCATAAAGAAAGTATGTCACATGCAGCCATTCACACACATTGAAATTTTCTATTCAGTGTATTCTGAAGCTTAAAGTTTTTGCATGGCGACTAATTTAAAAGCACAGAGCTTCCCTGACAGATGGGAGCACGCGAAGGTCAGTGTGACATATGGCTCTAGTCAGGTTCAGGAAAGCTCTTAAACCATGTTCCTCTGTATCATACACTCCTCAATAGAAACACTGATGATGTCAATACAGTGTGATATACTACACAGAGCAATTGGGGAAAACCTGGGGCTGAATTTTGGCAAACTATTTTACGATCTTTTTTCCATATAAAATGATATAATGCTTGATACCAAACTGTCAGAAAACATCCATACAGTATGATTTACCTTAATACCCTGTCTATGCCCTCTGCCGTAACAGATCAGATTACGAAAGCCTAAATAAGGAGCCAATTAAGCAAGCATGGCTGTAAAAACAGTCCGTCTTCCAAATGAAGATGTTTATTTTGATTTCCCATCTGGCATGTTCTTCTGTCTCTGTGGAAGACTTCCAAAGATCTGTTGGAGTGTCCATTAGGTTCTTGGTCACCTCTCTAACCGTATCAAGACACTACTACAGTAGCTGGGTTACTCTTTCCGGCAGAACAGCCAGCTGTAGTAAAGTCCTGGTGCTTCCAAATTTCTTCCATTTCACAATAATTGAGTTGAGTATGCTCCTTGGAAATGAATTGATTTGCTTTTTTAGCCAGAACTATGACACAACTGAATGGCGCATGTACTGTAAATGGAAAGTTCCTTTGATTCCATGGCTTGGTTTTAGGTCTGACATGCATGCACCTTATAAATGGCTTGATTAATCTTCGTTTAACACATTTTAAGTGTATGAAAACTGAATAAGTATGGGGAAAAAACAGAAATTATTATTATTATTATTATTATTATTATTTTGTAAGCAGGGCAGAATGCACTAAAAGCCTAGACCTAAAAAGGCTAGATTACTACTGGGGGTCCATCTGGGATTCTCGTCAGCACAGTGGTCAGTAGTACTTGGAGACCAAACAAAGCCCTGAGGGAGGAATCCATTTCCCCCTCCTCACTTTTTTTTTTTTTTTTTTTAAAGCTTTTAGCTACACAAAAACCCACTGTTGTTTTTTGTGTGAGCTGGTGAACCAAAGTGACTGTAGATGTACTTGCAAAGATAGAAAGTCTTTAAGTAAGAGACGTGCCTACAGTCTATAGGAGTACAGGATTTGCTCTAAAGCTTGTGTTGTATCTAAAAAAGGACTGTGTAGGAACCAGCTCGCAGCCACTTTTCCCAAATTAGCTCAGTGTTGGTTTTACATGCAACGTCTGCACACACAAACCTGACTATTAGCCATGTATATGCTATTTATAACACTGACTACTGCCTTCTTGGGTATGGCAAGTGGAGGCACACTGAGTAAGCCCAGTAATCAGCAGTGCTTTGCTATACAACTCTGACATCAGATGAATGAATGTCATTTTAGCTGCACACTAGTTTTCTTTCACTATACATAGAGTCGATGAAAAGATCGCTTCTACCTCACTGCCTGTTGCCTTCTGGATTATAGACTATGTGTTGTTTTAAAAAGTGAATCTACAAACACTATAATCACACTGAAGTAAAAATAAAAAAGTTAGATCGTACATCATTACAAAATCCTTGTATCCTCGACTATACTGGGCTACTCATTCGAATAGAACAAAAACTTTTTTCCCTTTTAGTTTATACAGTAATTTGTATTAATGATAACATTCATGAATAAACAGAATTGTGAGAATTTGATTTAAATGTAATTATTTATTCTTGATAAATCAAGGGACCATTGAGTCAATACGTTAGTTTCGACTTGGCTCAGGTTTGAGCAGATTCCAGATTGAAAGATCACTTCATATCATTAATAAAAGAAAGAAAGGCACATATTTTGGTGAGGAGGAAAATTCTCCTTAACACCCCTCAGTTTGTACCCCTAGTGCATAACAGACATGTTTGTTAAAACCATTAGCATTTTACGACACCGTCCCTTCCAGGAATAATATAAACCTACACAGAATGGAAACATATGGAAACAGCATACTGGGTCCAAGCCAGTTTGTGAACTTAATTCTGATACACTCACACAAATTAATCGTTTTCCTTTAATCGTATGAGACCCAGTGTGCACATAATTAAAGGATTAAAATATTCTTATTGTAAGCACAACTCTAAAACCGGGGGAAAAAAAACTGAATTACTGAAAAAAAAACAAGTGGCTTTCTAGAAACTTTTTGCAAGACCTGTAATTTGTAGAAACTTTATTGCCCTATTATGGCTAGTCAGAGGACCTATAGCCCTCAGGGAAATTCTACACAAGCAATAAAGATGCTTACAGAGACTGCAGCCAGACGCTCTGTTCCATGACTTTCATACAATTGCAGCTGTCCAGCTGTAAAAAGCGGGAGAATGATCAATGACAAAAGGCAGCCAGATGATTTGCAGCGTTTCAGCTGCAGATGAATAGGATCATGTTTCAGTAGAGAGGTTGCGCAAGACTTTGAGTAAACATCCGGCGTTGCAATTGATGTGTGATTCCGTGGATACTAAGTGCTAAATTCGAGATGGGTTTAAATACATGCAATGTTCCTCACATTGCTGATCATATACTGTATTATATGAATTAATATTGTATTATATATAATAGAGGTCGAATGCACAACTACACCAGTTGATGACCGGACAATAGAGGAAACTAATTAGAAATGAATTGCCATGTGCAGAATCCTTTCACTATTTACTTGTGTGTGTGCGGGAGATCTGATAACTCATGCATTACTCATGTGTATGCTCATTATAAATACTAAGTAAATTTCCCCATGCATATAGGATGTAAAACATCACGACATCTGACAAAGGAACATCTGTCAGCAACTGTAAATAACTAAGAAAGAGTCTTACAGATGTATTCATCCTCAGTAACCTTGGAACTCTGAGTGGGAATTTAAAATCCCAGACGGTAGAACCGGATAAACGTGTGCGGTGAGGACCAACTGGCTGCCGCGCAGATATCACCCACGGATAACCCTTTGAACAGCGCCCATGATGTTGCCATAGCTCTTGTTGAATGTGCTTTCACACCCTGAGGCAATGGGGCACCCTTGCTGCTATAAGCTAATGTAATAGCCTCCACAATCCAATGGGAGAGCCGCTGTTTCGACAGTGCTTTCCCCTTTACCGGACTGGCAAAGCAGACAAAGAGTTGATCACACACGCGCATATTCATTGTACGGTCCATGTAGATACGTAGTGCCCGTACCGGGCACAAATTATGCAACCTTCCCTGCTCCTCAGAAGCAAAAGGAGGGGGCAGAAGCTATACAGGTCAAAGACCATCGAGCTATAATCAGTGGAGACCACTTTAGGTACATAGGCCGCGTTCGGCCATAGTGTAACCTTTAAACCATTAGCAGCAAACTGTGTACAAGCCGGATGCACAGACAAAGCGTGGAGATCACCCACTCGTTTAGCAGACGCTAAAGCCAGAAGGAGTGCCGTCTTATATGACAGAATTTCCATATCTATAGACTCCACCGGCTCTTGTAAGCATATACACCTCTAGTGGACGAGGCCCGAGCACTCTGAATTGTCTCAATTACATTTGGAGGAAGCCCTTTAGCTCTCAAATTGGACCTTTCAACAGGTAAGCATGCAAGTTCCACAGCTCGGGACGTGGATGAACCACTTCCCCCCCTGCCTGAGACAGAAGGTCCCTGCGGAGAGGAAGCTTACAAGGTTCTGCAGCGAGCAGGCTGACTATCTGTGCATACCATGACTTCGCCGGCCAAGGGGGGCCACCAGGATTAGGGACAGGCCCTGCTGGCGCACCCTCTCTGTGACAGGCAGAATCAGTTCTACTGGAGGGAAAGCATACAATAGAGCTGGGGGCCATGAGTGTGCCAGTGCATCGATCCCCAGTGGCGCACTGTGGTCTGTTATGGAGAAGAAAAATGGGCATTGAGCATTCTCTTTGGATGCAAAAAGATCCACTACTGCCCTGCCGAAGCGCTCCCAGATCTGAGCTACCACCCATGGGTGTAGCCTCCATTCCATCACAAGCGGACCTTCTTTGGAGAGAAGGTCCGCCCCCAGATTCAGGTGCCCTGGAATGTCAGTGGCCCTGAGTGACAGAAGATGAACACTGGACCATAGTAATAGAGAATGAGATAGTTTCAGCAGGGGAAGAGAACGAGTGCCCCCTTGTCTGTTTATGTACGAGACCACTGTCGTGTTGTCTGTCCTGATCAGAACATGATGTCCCGTCAGAGTCAGCCGAAAATGTTTCAGGGCTGAAAACACCGCCAACAGCTCCCAATAGTTGATGTGAAGCCTGCGTTGTTCCTGTGACCATGCCCCCCTTACGGTGAAGCCGTCGCACAGAGCGCCCCAGCCGCTCAGAGAAGCATCTGTTGACACTACTTTGCGAAACGACACCCTGCCTATTGGAGAGCCCTGGCGTAACAGTCTTGGTTCCATCCAGGGCATCAGAGCTGACATGCATGACGCAGTCACTGTCAGTTTCCTGTTGAGGTGTCGCGCCGCACATAGGCGGTGAGAGCGCACCCAGCGCTGAAATGCCCGCATGTTCAGCAGTCCGAGCGGCACCACCGCGATCATAGATGCCATCATTCCCAATAACTGTAAAAACACTCTGAAATTAAGTTTGTGTTGCAACTGAAACTGTGTCTAGTGTTGTAATGAAACTGTGTCTAGTGTTGTAATGAAACGCACGTAGAGTTGCTAACAGCAGCTAGAAAACTCTACCAAGCAAGGTGTTCACAGCGAGGTGAAGAGCGTAAGAACTGAGAGTCAACCGTGATGACAAGGATTTATAAGGGTAGGCGGGGCTACACCTACATCACCACAGGTTTGACTGCCTTTAAGGCGTGAATAAAGGTGGCTTCAGCCAGGACATGAGAGGGCGTGATATCCCATACAATATGTGTTGTACCGAGTGAATTGACTGAAAGGGAACGCACAGTTTTAAACATTACGTTTTCAAATCCAAACGATGTTTTCTTTTTTTTTTTTGCTCTTGCAAATATTTGTAACTCATTCATTTTAGTAAACGCCAACGCTGACCCAGAGCATATCCTGGGAACATTGGGCATGAGAAGGGAAAATACCCAGTCCACTGCAGGGCAACACCTACAATATATAGTACATTCACACCATTAATACTACCAAGGGCCAATTTAGCATATCATTCAAAATATCTCTGATATCTAACTTCCAAATTCCAGGAAATTATGTCAGGAACTTTGACTGGGATGAGGAGAAAATTTTATTAGCCATTGTGCATAGCTAGGGAATTAAAGTCAATGTTTTAGTTATTTAGCTTTGAATATTTGTAAAAATACATAAGCTTTCAGGCAGCACGTTAGCATTGTCAACTTGCACCTCCACTGTCTGGGTCAATGTGCATGGAGTTTGCATGTTCTCCCCAGCCTTGGAGCCAATTTCATCCCACAGTTTAAAGATATACAGATTAGCCTGACTGGTGTTCCCAAATTGCCCGTAGTGTGAGAGAGTGTGTGTGTGTGTGTGTGTGCCCTGCAATGGATTGACACCCAGTCCAGGGAGGGTGTACCCTGCCTCCTGCCTTAAGTCTTCTGGCATAGGCTTCAGGCCCCCTGCGACCCTGTATACAGGATGAGAAGAATGAGATAAAAATGTAAGTCGCTCTGGATAAGAGAATCTGCCAAATGCCTAAATGTAAATGTAAAGAACCTAGTGCATCTCAAAAAAGTTTTAATATGGAATAAAATATTTTTTTTGTAATTTAATTGAAACAGTGAAACTCTCAAATATTCTAGATTCATTACATACAAAGTGAAGTATTTCAAGCCTACTTTTGCTCTAATTTTGATGATTATGGCTTATATCTCATGAAAAAAAAATCAGTATCTTAAAGTATTAAAATATTTAATTTTGAGTTTCTCAATGACTAAATTGACAATTGTCCTGAAGTCGGTTACTGACACCCTCCACAAGGAGGATAAGGCACAGAAGATTATCTCTGAAAGGGCTGGATGTTTACAGAGAGCTATATAAAAGCATATTCATGGAAAGTTGCCTGGAAGGGAAAAGTGTTGTAGGAAAAGGTGGATAAGCAACAATCCTGACTGTAGCCCTAAGAAGATTGTAAAGCAACTTAAGAACCTGGGAATGCTTAACAAGGAATGGATTGAGGCTGGAGCCATTGCACAAGAGCCACCACACAGATTTCTCCAAGTGCTACTACTGGGTTGGACCTCATTTGTTTTGCCTTTAGAACTATCTCAAATGTTCAAGTCAAAAGTCAAAAAAAAAAGGTGCAATGATTTTTTGGTCCATATTGACCGGATTGCATTGCACAGCAGCTGTAGATCTTTTGGCTGAATATCCATGATGCATTCCACCTCATTCCAAACATGCTCTATTTTATTGGTGACTGTGGAGGCCATTTAAGTCTAGTAACCTCATGGTCACATCCAAGAAAACATTTTAAGAAGATTTTAGCTTTGTTACAGGGTGCATTATCCTGTGGTTACAAATGAATGGACATGGTCAGAAAAAATACACAGATTTGAACTCAGGTGGCACTAAGGGGCCCAAAGTCTGCCACACTATTACGGCAACACCAGCAGGATGGATCCATGCTTTCATGATGCCCCACCATCTGAATATCACAGCAGAAATCAGGATGCATCAGACCAGGCAACATTTTACATTCTTTTGTAAAATTTTGGAGCCAGGCTAATTTTAGCCTCTTCTTGTTGTTCTTAGCTCACAGTAGTAACTGATAGATGTGACCTTCTGCTGCTGTACTCAGACTACCCTGTCTACACCAACAACCAAGCCACATTCAAAGTTTAAAAACTTAAATCACCTTTCTCCCCATCCTGATGCTTGGTTTGAGCTTCAGCAGATTGTTTTAACCCTGATTACGTGTACAAATGTGATATATTTGTGTTGATATGTAGTTGAAAAGGTGTACCTAATGAAGTGGCCCGTGAGCGTTTATCACACATATTTCAATAACCCTAAAATTAAATTTCTAAAACTATTTCAATACATTATTTAAAAATATATTATTATTATTTCTACATTCAACAATCACGTAGTGGGTTTGCCATTTTAGATAAGAGAGATGTGCCAGATACGGGTAAGACTTTATATGGCAAAAATTGAAAGAGAGAGAGAGATTTTGAGAAAATTCACACAGGTTTCCAACATATGCGGAGCCTGTGACGTCATCAGCACGGCGCCGCTGTTGTGCGGTTGTGCGCATGCGCAAACGTTCAAAATTCAAACTGGGCGGCGGGTAAAAGTAAGTGAGCTGGTGCGAGACGGTATTCGTGGTCTTAAAGAGAGCTAAAACAAGAAAAAAATGGCCAAAACCTTGCAAGGTATTACTTTGAAAGGAAGTTCCGAACTCGTCGCTGAGTTCTTCTGTAAGTGAAAATGTTATATTTATATAAAATATATATATTTATATTTTGAACAAGTGGCAGTTAGCAGTTAGCCAGCTGTCTGCTTAGCTAGCGGCAGAAATCTGGAATGTGGATGTCACGTGACCCCGTTTTGCTTTAGCATTTTGTTGTGAAAATCGGAAAAAGTGATGCTTTGTGTAGTAGTTCTGTATTATAACATGTATGCATGGCTGAAACTTTCAGTAGCACCTTTTGTTCACCTTGTTAGCCAGCTGGGCCATTGTAATTAGCATTAGCTAAACCATCCATGCAACGTTAAAGCAGTTTTATTATATATTAAATGTATCTGCATTTTTATATTAAATGTATCTGCATTTCTTTAAACAAATTTGTTGAATTAATTGCGATGATCCAACTTCGGTAACGTGGCTGTTAGTTAGACTTGCACGTGTGACTAAGTATTCACATTCACTTCCTGTTTGGTACGCAGCAAATCTGTCTTTTAGATGTGTTGCCAAGGCATTACATTAGGACTTTTCTTCTCCAGTATTTTATATACACTGCTGATTGAGTTGTGACTGTTATTTCACAGCATTTGGGATCAACAGCATCTTATACCAGCGAGGCATCTATCCAGCAGAGACCTTCACCAGAGTCACTAAGTATGACATGAGTCTTCAGCTCACCACTGACCCCAAACTGAAGAACTACCTCACCAACGTGGTGACACAACTCAAAGGTTTGCACTGACATCAGACAGCACTTGCAGTAGTTTTCATGTATGTTTCTGTGCTTTTCTTTCATCAGAACCTCTGTTAATATATACTTTGATCAGTTATGTCATCATTAACTCTTGCTGACTCTTTTTTGTTTTTCCATCTGATTGTTCAACAATGGAAGATTGGACATTATTTTATGATTTTTTTCTCCATGGCAGAGTGGCTGTTTGACTGCACAGTGCAGAAGCTGGTGGTGGTGATCACGTGCCTTGAGACAAACGAAGTACTGGAGAGATGGCAGTTTGACATAGAGTGTGACAAGACAGCCAAGGAGAGCAGGTATTCATAGAAAACACTGGTTTCTAAAACCCAATTCATAAGGGGCGTTCGAGTCAAACTGGGACCGATGGTTACATTTCTCGTGAATAATGGTGTAAACTCGATAGATAATTGGTGATGAGGCTCTTTGCTGCAGTAAACAGTTGAATGTTGCAAATGTTTAAAAGACCACTGTAGAGGGTGACGATCGAGGCCGAGGTGGATCAGAGGTGTTGTCGTTCACGCAAACGTTCAAAGAGTAGAACACATTATATAGTAAACATTTACTGCATGCACCCCAAATGTAGCACTTTCACAAGGTATTAATTGGATATTATGGATTGTGGTGTTATTGTTTAATTGAGCTCCCCATGACTGAATTATAGTTTCTGAATACACTTGTATGTAATGAGTTGTGTTTGTGTATCACAGTGCTCCCAGGGAGAAATCGATGAAATCCATCCAGGAAGAAATTCGCTCAGTTATCAGACAGATCACAGCCACAGTCACCTTCTTACCCTTGCTGGAAACAGCCTGTAAGTACACCACTACAATACAGATCATGGAAACTGTAGGGATCCAACTGCTTTCTATGCAAGACAAAAGTCTTAGAAGTTTAATTGAGTAAGTGCTGAATTTTAGCTTATGTTTACATAATAATTAAATAATGATAGCCAAAAGTTTGTGAACAGCTGACCATCACACCAGCATGTCCTTGTTGAACACCTTCTGAAGCATTGCTCTGGGAATTTGTGAATACTTGGCCACAAGAGCACTCTAGTTTTTGCACTTCATTTTCTGCAAACCATGTATTCATGCAGTTTACTTAGTGCACTAGTCATGCTTACTGTCATGCTGGAACATATTGAAGCATCTTGGTTCTAGGGAAACTGTAATGCTACAGTTCATTTTCCTCATTTTTTGAGCTTCCAACATTGTGGCTGCAGTTGGATGAAGGACCATATTATGTGTGTGAAGGTTGTTCACTATTAGCAATTTCTAGAGTTTTTGCTAGCACAGCCTGTTTTTTATTTATAAAGTGTCCGCAATCTCTGTGGGTTGTTTGTAGTATGCAGCTGACCTACCCTTAAAACAATCCCATAATGACATTTGACAATTCAGAGCCTTATAAAAACAGTAACGATTAGGGCATTTCTGGAGGGAAGGCTTTGCCTAAAATCCAGTCATGTATTGTAAGTAACGAATACCTTTTCATGATGTAACTGTAGATTAACCTATTGACTGAAATGTGAGTTAACTACAAATCCTTTATGCTGTGGGTGCCCTTTTTTCTTTTCTTTTCTTTTCTTCTCAGTCTCTCTTCTCCCAATATGTGAATGAATTTACTTAATATCTTGGGTTTGTTTGTCTGTCTGTCTGTCTGTCTCTCTCTTTCACACACACACACACAGGTGCATTCGATCTCCTTATCTACACAGATAAAGATCTGGAGGTCCCTGAGCAGTGGGAGGAGTCTGGGCCACAGCTTATTAACCAATCGGAGGAGGTTCGGCTTCGCTCGTTCACTACGTCCATCCACAAAGTCAACAGTATGGTGGCCTACAAAAGAACAAACTCCATGTAACCATGCTCTCTGTTCTGTCCCTCTCTGTTTTTCTGTACATAGTTTTCATGTCTTTTTCCAAAAAAATATTTCTCCTTTTTTTTCTGAGGTTTTTATGGCTGTATGTCTGAAAATAAAATAGTAATAATAAAAAAATGTCCTGGTTTAAGTGTTCTGCACTCCTTACCATTGCTGTTATCTTCAATGTGGCCAATAGGTGGCACCTCAGTACAACAGTACAAGCAAGAAAGAGATTTTCAAGTAATCAAGATTACTCTTCAATGCATCAAATAAACTTATTGATCCCTGTTTTGGGTAGATAAAAATATATAATAGTTATTCTTATATAGACATTTTTTTTCAATCTATTTGAAAACACTTTTCTATTTATCTGTTTACATGGACACTGATCCAATGAAATGTCTTTACATGATGAAAGCATTTAATCAAAATCTAAACTTTTGACATAATGGTTTTGCTGCTGTGAACCTTTTAATCTGCCAGAAATGAAACAACCTTGTGTTTCCCAATTGTAAATTAAATTCATTCAATAGAACAGAATGGCCATTGTATCATGGGAACCAAATCTGCATTTTTGTTATTTCAAATTCTGTATTCAATCCCAGGTAGTACATACTACCACTAGGCATTTTTTTAAGAGAAGGAGAATGCAAGGAGATCTTTTACAGCTCATCAACAACAATAAATGTCCATCCCCGAAACCTGCAGAAACAATATATTATATTTCAATAAGAGAAACGATCGGATTAAGTGTTTATATGGCTAATATTTACCTATTGAACTGATTATTAAAGGTTTATGCCACCTTTATAATTCTGCTCAAGCAACTTGGCACTGATTGAGGTGGTTGCATGAGGTATTTTAATTTGATTAGGTTATCTGATTTATTGGAATATTGGGTATTATATTTAAATGTCCTCCTAGAGAAAGTGCAGGGGATATTTTCCCCCATAAAGCTTCAGTAGAAATAATTTACTACAACAGTAAAATATTGACTTACAAGAAGAGTAAAATAAAAGACTTTTATTCCTTTTTCCAACTTGGGATGACACCAAATCATCGTCTGTTACACAAAACTGATTCTTCATATCCGGACCTGGGGGGCCAGTTTCCACAAAGATCAGGGATTTTCTACTCAACTAATGTGTGCATTGCCAGGTTTAGTGGGTGTGTTTGAATTGCAAACCATTCTGGACACTGGCCCTCCAGGACTGGATTTAAACAGCCCTGAACTACAAGACTTGGACTTTTTTTTCCGCATCCTCAAATTTTTGTAAAAGGTTTGATGCAGAAAGAGTACTTAGTTTAAGCGCTGCAGACTTAAAACCTCCCTGTTCAATGCCATGAACTAATATGGGAAGCCCACAAGAAATTATGACATCAGTGTTGTTCAGCTATGGGTGACTGCTAATGTCAGAGAATGCAATATTCAGATTTGAACAGGTGATTGAAAGTTAACTGCATACGCTAATAATGTAACGATGTAGGTATTCGGTGGAGCTATGTAATGTTAGAATATTTGCGATTAATCTTCATGAAAGCAGGACTAACAGCAAATCATACAATATATTGCAACTGTCCATAAGGTTGACAGAAATGCAGGTTGTTTTGATGGTTATGATCTCTGAATTAGGCTTCTGAGTAAAAGTAATAATCTATTCCTCTTTGAACCAGTCATTCTATACACATCAAAGCCCAGGTTCCTCAACACCAGCTGGCCTGATCAGCATGAGAAAGAACAGAAGAGCTGCTCAGACCATGAAGCTTCTGAATAGACATCAATCTGGCAGGGTTACAAAACACATCAAGCCATTCAGATTCTAGACTAATAGGTTGGCAGCAAAATAAAATCTTCAAAAGACGACTGAAAAACACCGATTTGCAAAATCGGTAGGGGCACTCATGAATTTTATTCTAGTTTAGTATGCTTGGGTTTGAAATGATAATACCAGTGTGTCTGAATCAGACCTTTATGCATTTGATTATTATTGAAGCAAGTAAAGCACTACAAAGCCATGAGAGCGGACAGTCACACAGTGTACACATTTTATAATAATGGCATGTAGTGAAAGAGTAAGAGAACCTACACAGGATTCTGTATCCTGTAAAATATAAACTACAGCATAAACTAGGTATGGGTTTATGAGAAAAATGTGTTTTGATATCAAGATATATATCTAGATGCCAATTCAATTTGTATTATGATTTTATAAATATCCTGATTCTATTAAAGTTTTTTATTTTTATTTTAGATTTTTATTACCATTCTAAAGAAACTAAGCCAATACCTTGCACCTACCACACAAGATGCAATATGGGAATAGATTAGAGTGCACCACCTGTAGGATTATAGAGGAATGGCAACATTTGACCACCTCACATGGAAACAGAATATACATTAAAAACAAACAAAAAAAAAATTAGAATTTGTGATGATACATTTATATGCATTTGCTCCACACACACATACCAGTGAGCTGTAGGCATGCATCACCCTGTCACCAGTTCACCGGTTGTCCTTTCTTGGGTCACTTTTGGCAGTTTCTGACAGTCATCTAGCCATCACAATTTGGCACTTATCAAAGTCCTGTTCGATCCTTACGCTTGCCCATTTTTCCTGCTTCCAACACATCAACTATAAGAACAGACTGCTGACTTGCTGCTTAAAGTATTTCACCTTCTGACAGGTGCCACTGCAACAAGATAATCAATGTTATTCACTTCACATGTTGGTGGTTTCAATGTTATGGTCGTGTATGTGGCCAAAAGTATGTGGAATCTGACCATCATACATACTCTACGCATCATATATACAACTGTAAAGTTGGTTCTCCTGATTGCTGTTATTAAAGATTCCTCCATTCATCACTGCAGGCTTCCTCTAGATGTTGGAATGTAGTAAGAATTTCTGCCAATTTATCCCAAAGGTCTTTAGTTGCAATGCTATAGCGTTCTCAGCAGCATTCACTGGTTATTGAAAGCAGTATTGGCAGGTAGAGAAATTAAGGACCACAAGCACTTTTATGAATTGTTTATGCTTGCAGGCTTATTAGTCAATTCTTATTACTTTGACATACACAATATTGGCATAATTAGTTGACCAGGTCAGTCATCAAGAGTATTGTAAGTATTTTTAAGTTCTTAGTATTGTAAGAGTAAGTTTTGAAGAACGAGGAACCTTTACACAGTCAATAACAACCAACAGCAGTCACATTCACCAAGTATAAGACTAAACACGTTTTGTAATGATGGCAGGTAGTAAAATATATGTTCTTGAGACAGATAAATCTCCGGAATAGAGGGAATAAAGCTGCCATGGGCTTTCTGAGAAGATAATCAATCAAACCAAATTACAATCAAATGGTTTACTTTCAGCAGTAAGTACATGTTTGCTAGTTATCTTCCCATTACATCTAAAAACTCAAATAAAGGACACAATCATTTGTGAACAATTAAATATATATATATTTTTCCTTACTTACTTTTATGCAAGACTTACAGGTCAAGTAGCCAAGTTCTCACAACATAATATAAAGTTAATAAATATACAAAAGACAGGTGAAAACAAAACACGATGTGGAACATAATGACATTCTTCTTCATATCTGCAGTGGGTGTGTTCCTTAGACGTTGAGTATATTAGCTTAACTGTATGGTGCACTGTAGTGATGAATAAATTATTTCCTATTGTGCCTCTGTTGTATTTCAGTGACTGATCTACAGAAAAACTCCTGACATGGGACTAAAACAATAAATAAAACTTCTTGTACACGTCCTTGCATAGACGCTATGCAGGGTTTGGAGTGACTATAAAAAGATATACCCCCCCCCCCCCCCAACAACTCCTTTACATTAAGATTACCTGAAAAGGTCCAAGCAGGTAATAGATATTTTATAAATAGATAATAGCAAATCAGTGACTGCAGAAGGAAGGATTCACTAATGTTAAATGCCCAATTAAACTCATTGCTGAAAGCACAAGTTTCAGTGACTAGACCTATTAACTAGAACCTATAAACATGATGCACAACTCTCATCACTCCTCTTCTTAACAAAACAACAAAAAAAAACTTTTAAGTAACTTACACATATAAGTGACTGTACTTTAGACCATATTGCTTTAGTGCTACGTTCCCTCACCCCCCAAGCTACATGGAACCAATATGATTCAGCTACATCCCAAAAGGTAAAATTACATTTCACTTCATAGTGGTTGGTGAACTCTTCATAGCAGGACTCATGACTGAAAATTATTAATTGCTTAAAACTTCAGTGTGTGGTATGAAGAAGGACATGGGGGTAAGGGAAAGGGGTAGACTTTATCTCGTGCTGACTGGGATGAGTCGTTTAAAGTCCTCCATTCGCTAAGCTCGCCTCCTCAGCCTGTTCAGCAAGCAGCTTCCAATTCTGCCTGTTCTTCCTGCAGCCTTCCAGTAGGGGGGAGCAGAAATCTGACATATTGGCCAGTGTCTAGACAACACACATACTTAAATAAATATCATCATCATCATAAATTTAGATAAATATAATCTGAAATACGAGCTAGCATTTTACCTCGTACAACTGTGTGCAAATGGCATCGATGAAAGACACCTGCATGCTGGGAATCTTATCACGCTTCTCTCTGTTCATTAGATCCTGTTCGAGACAAAGGCACTCTTTAAAAGTTGTGAAATCTGACGCTGATCTTGACATGGCCCTGCTGTTTGGACAGTGTGATGTAATGCACAGGAAGTGAACTTACAATAGGTTCAATGTTCAGCTCTTCTCTTTCCTTGTCCCCTTGCTCGAAGAATTCTGTGGCAACAAGCTCGGCTATCTACAAATGCGAGTGGATAAAAGTGTTAGACGGACAACGAACAGGACATCAGGGGGTTGGAGAAACCTCCACATTCATACTAATATTGCTTCCCTTCTTTTTGGCCTGTCTCTTACAGGACTGAGATTCCACCCTCGTTTCACTCTGTGGTTCTCTGTCTCGTCGCTGATTTACAATCGTTCTATGAGTACATACTGCCTATACAAACAGTTCGACACTTCCTGCACAAAGGCTTCACTTGACACACATTCACACGTTACACAGGCAATATGTCAGAAGTGTTTTTACAAAGATTCACACTGGTTTAGTACAGCGTAAAAAAACAATTTTAGAGATCACTTTTTTGCAACACTACCAAATTTTATTTCAATGTAAATTCCCAAGTTCTGACTAATACACTATTTTTCTTCACAATATTCTGTTTGTTTGAAATGACCTTTTGATTTTGCATCAGTGTTCCACTACCAACCTCCCACTACACAGCTGCCTATCGCAGAGAAATGTTGGTCAATTGTCTATAGCCACATGGCTACAGGGTTCATATTAATGTGCTCATTCTTACATTTTATGCTTTCTATATTAACAATGGAAGATCCTCAAATAAACACCTAAAAGATCTTAGGTCACAGATAAAGCTGCTTATTTAGAAAGAGAAAGCAGCTTCCGATGGAAAATTAGCTATTCCATATCAAAGTGATAGCACTTAATTAGTTTTGCAGATGCTCCACAACATTAAATGTTACTATAAAAAGATGAAGTGTGATGTCATTCTTTAGTAAATAACAACTAGGCAAAATCCTACAAAACACTTAAAAGCATTCTGTTATTGAGATGAGTAGCTCTGCTTCATGTCAGGATACATCACAACACGTTCCAAAATTAAATTGTGTTCCTGTTATACACAATATAAAAGTTACACTTGTATACAGTATATACAGGGATGTACAGGATCATTGCTATTTTTTTTTTTACAGATTCAAGTACCAAACCCCCTAGTAATAGCATGCACACACAATTTTACAATGACAGTGTTATATCATTATAAGATGGTCAGTAAACTACAGACTAAACTAATCCATATTGTTTAATATTCATTCTAAGTGTGCATGTTGATTTCAGCCTACATCTGCATTTCAGATATTGACAGACTAGAGCACATGTATTAGGTTATGAGGTGGCAGTAAGAGCATCATGTCCAGACTGATCAAAAGAGCTCAGATTGCCTGGGTCATCAGTTCTTGCTGCTGATTTTCAGGAATAGCTCATAGCAAACTAATGAATTTCCAGATTAAATTTGATTGTCTATGACATTTCTTTCTAATACAGGTAGTCCTCAATTTACGGACGAGATTCGTTCTGGGAGCATGTTCGTAAGTCTGATTTGTTCTTACATCCAACAAAGAATACCGATCCACTTAACTAAAATTAATCTCACAGTGAAATGTGACAGTGTTGTCTTTGCACCTTTAAATTGCGAATCCAAAACCGGGAATCCTGGAAGGCTTTTTGTCTCAGAGCTGTTTTCCACTATATTGGACTGTGAACTCTGTTTTGCTGAGGATTTTCCAAAATTAGGATTATTCACCATTAGGACAGCTTTACAGGACAGACATTTTCTATCATTGTGCTTTCAGACTAATTCATTGTAAACAGGTGAGACTGACTCATTTCTCCTACACCCCCACATGCGCACACATACAGTACAATATAGTGGACTTTTATAAATTTACTTACACATTAAAATATTGTATATATGTTAGGAACCTCCACTAGAGGTCACTGTTTCTGTTTGTCTGTTTGTAGTTTTTGTTGGTCGACTCAGTTTCCCAGAAGGCACCTCAGTCAGGTGATGAGTGCTCACCTGAACTGAGGTGGCTCATTAAAGTTTCTATAAATAGCAGTTTGTTCTGGGAAACTGGGTCGAGCATTGTTTGTTTGTTGGTGTATATGTTTTGTATCCTTGTCAAGTGGGCATTCCTTTTGTTTGGTTTTTGTTTCTTTAAGTTTATATTTTGGTTTGTTTTGTAACCTTTGTTTTCAAGAGGGCTCTAGTTTTGTTTTCTGTATGTTCCATGTTCTGATGGATTCATGGAGCTGCCTTGTTCAGTGTTTAGTTAGGCTGTGTCTCCTCCTGTGTAAGTACTGTTCTGTGTCTCCCCAGTGTCAGCCTTCTGGTGTAGTTCTTTGTCTCTAGTTCCCCTATGTGTCCTTAGTTAGCTCCAGCTCCATGTTTCCTTCTGTCAGTTCCCTGTGTCAGCTCCTGGTTCCCTGTGTCAGCTCCTGGTTCCCTGTGTTCAGATCCTTTCCTGTGTTTGCCCTGAGCCCTAATTATAGTTTGAGTTTGTGGTTTTGGTTTCTTTGTTTGTTTCAATGTTTGTGTTCAAATAAAGACTCTTTCTGTTGACTCTTTCTGTTCTCTTTCCTCTGGCTGCTCTAATACATGCCCACTGCACCAACATCAGCCGGTCTAGCCCTAGTACCACCAGCTAAGGCCATGACAGAATGCTCGACCAAACAAGGGCATAGCAGAACCTCCCAACCTCCGTCGTCCAGTGCCTCACGGGGAGGCCCCAACCTCCGTCGTCCAGTGCCTCACGGGAAGGATCCCCCCCTTCCCGTCCCAGAGCGTCAATGAGGTCCCACATCCACCACCTGGCTTCGGCGTCGAGTCTACCACCCCGAGAACGGGCCATTGCCGCCTCCGCTGCCAAGCGTCAAGGGCAGACCTGAGACTGCCTCCGTCGCCTGGCTTCGGCGGCATTCCAGTTTCGCCTGCCTTCCAATCCTGCTCGGGGAACCAGCTCGTCGGCGTCGTAAGTCGGGTGAACCAACTCAAGACAATCTCTTCTTCTTCTTCTTAAGCCCTTAGCCCACAGATGAGCATAGGCCATCGACGACTCTCCGCCAGCGAACTCGGTTTTGGGCTTCTTTTGCTGCTTCACTCCAGGTGATCCCGTGCTGTCTCAGTTCTGCTTCAGTGTCTCGCCTCCAGCTGTTTCTGGGTCTGCCATGTTTTCTCTTCCCCTGTGGGTTCCAAGTCAGGGCCTGGCGGTTGGTGCTGGAAGATTCCTTCCTGAGTGTGTGCCCTATCCAGCCCCACTTCCTTCGCAGAATCTGCTTGGCCACTGGTTCCTGTCCCGCCCTTTGCCAAAGGTCTTCATTTCTGACTTTATCAGGCCAGCATATTTTGAATATGCGCTTCAGACAGGTGTTCAAGAATGTCTGGATCTTCTGCAGCATAGTTTTTGTAGTCCGCCAAGTCTCACAGGCATAAAGCAGAACCGATTTTACATTTGAGTTGAAAATGAGGAGCTTGATCTTCATGGTGATCTCCTTAGAAGCCCAGATGATGTTCAGCATGACAAAGGCTCCTCTTGCCTTTCCAATTCTAGCAGTGACATCTCAGTCGGTGCCTCCCTGATGGTCAATCACACTTCCAAGGTATACAAAGGTCTCTACATCCTTGATAGGATTTCCCCCAACAGTGATAGGGGTGTTGGCAGTGGAGTTTATCTTCATCACTTCAGTTTTTTTCCCTACTGATCTTGAGTCCTGTTTGCGCGGATATGGTCTCAAGACGGGTGGTCTTGTCCAGCATTTGGCTATGATTGTGTGACAGGAGCGCCAGGTCATCAGCGAAGTCAAGGTCGTCCAGCTGAGTCCATGGTGTCCACTGTATCCCATTTTTCCTGCCTGTCGTGGTGGACTTCATAATCCAGTCAATGGCCAGCAGAAAGAGGCCTCTGCTTGAATCTCTGCCTTTGATGGCCTCTGCTGGAATCTCATCCGGACCAGCCGCTTTTCCATTCCTCAGTGCTTTGACGGCCTTTCTTATCTCCCCTTTCGATGGCTTGTCACAGTTGATGGGAAGCTCTGTCTCTGCCGGTGGAATGTCTGGTGGTTCTTCCGGGGCAGAGCGGTTTAAAAGTTCATTGAAATTTTCTGCCCATCGCTTAAGCTGCTCCTCAGTTGTTGTCAGTAGGTTGCCGTTTTTGTCCTTAACAGGCTTGTCTGACTGCTGAAACCTGCCCGCAAGCCTCCTGGTTATAAGGTACAGTTCTTTCAAGTTTCCCTGTCTTGCAGCATCCTCTGCATGCCTGGCCAGATCATCAACATAGTCACGTTAGTCTTTCTTGATGCTGTTCTTCACCTCTCTGTCCACCACTGTGTACTCTTCCTGTGCTTTTGTGTTGTTTTTTCTTTTTTCCAAGTACCTCCTCACAGGTGTCTAGCCAGAGTAGCCAGCCGGTTCAAGGCGCAGATGTCTGCAAACCGCTTTCCATTCTCATTCATTTCTCCATTTCTTCACTGTTAGGAACCTCCACTAGAGGTCACTGTATCCGTTTGTAGTTTTTGTTGGTCGACTCAGTTTCCCAGCTAAGCCCATGACAATATAGCTGTAAATATTGGTATCTGGTGCATTGCAGTGTCTTTTTTGCAATATGCAATACACACACTTTTCCTGCTATCTACAAGGAAATATTTACTTTTTCTCATCCCACTACCTCAGCTATTTACCACAGAGTGTTGAAACGTATTATGTTGTCGTGTTGTCACTGTTGTTTGCACAATTGCACATGCACTTTGTTGTCTTTTTTGTATGGGACTTAGATTAGTTTATATTAGTTTATGTTAATTTATAATATTAATCGGTCATATCTCAGCTAGTCAGCTAATTAGGTTACTTAGTTAGTTAGCTAGTTAGTTTTTGTTAATTTAGGTTGTAAATTGATGTTGTATGTAGCACCTTGGTCCTGAAGGAACATTGTTTTGTTTCATCTGATACTGTATATGGTTGAAATGACAATAAAAGCCTACTTGACTCTACTTGACTTTCATGGTTGAACCGGAAGTAGAACTGCGAAATTCATAACTCGAATGTTTGTAAGTTTGTAACTATTTTGCATACAACTTGAAAAGAAAAAAAGGTATTTCGACTGCATATTTTATATGGATATCAGAGTGGTGCAAAAATGGCTACTAAATTCTACCTAGATGACGAAAATACAAAATAGTTTGATATGTTGATGATACAATGCAATAAATACAGAGCATATCCATCCATCCATACTCCTGGGTAGTGTAACCCAGGGAGATCAGGAAACAAAGCAGGGGACACCCTGGTTCAAGTGTCAACCCATTGCAAGGCACAAGCACTCACACACCCAACACACTCAATCATATACTATGGGCAATTTGGAAACACCAATCAGCCTACACTGCATTTCTCTGGACTGTGGGAGGAAACACACTAACGACTAAAAGAAGATGCAAACTCATATACAGACTGAAGACTCCCAACACTGAAGGAGTGAGGTGACGCTGCTGAACATTATGCCACCATGCCACTGTAAAATTTATTAAATATATGCATTTTGTATAAACATTCTAAGGTATGTCTTTGTACATTTTAAGGTCATGAAATCTCCAGTACAATTCTTTGTGTGTGCATAGGCATGTGTTAGACATGATGCACTATAATACCATTAACACATTATGAATTTATATATAAATCAGTGCCTGTGACTTGCCGGACTAATTTAGGTCTTACCCTCTTTTGTACAGGCCAGGGTTTGGTAATGGCAGAGATATCACACGCAGTCATCAGCATACACCTGCAATGTTAAAACCCCACAGTAGCACTGTTAGTGTGTGACAGTTTTTAAAATAATTACGCTTTAGAATATGACAGAGAAAATTATGCATATAAATCACCTTAGCAAGTCTCTGTGATTATCCTCCTCCCAAAGAAACTGGTTGTTCTTTGCAAGCTCAAAAAAATCTGTTCGTTTCCTGGAGTAAGAAAAAAAAACATTAATTAGAAACTACACCTTTAAATGTATTAGTACACTGAACACAAATCTTCATTCAAGTAGTTTGTATTATTACGTTACAAACTACTTGTAACGTCTACCACGTTGTCAGAAGCCTCTATTGGATTGTTCAGAACAGGTCTATGGACTAAATGTTATCATATGCTTGAATTTAGTCAAATTGGTGTACAGCTATGAGTAAAAACTGGAAACAAACAAACAAACATTGTTTAAGATGTAACCACTCATGTTTATAGAGTACAGAAAGTTTTACTGAAACAAAACAAATGGCCTTTAACTTCTGTATTGATTACTAGGGGTGCAATGACTGATCAGTCGCCGATCATAATCGGCCGATAATAGCTTTGGGAAGTTATTGGCAGTGATCGGCAGTCTCTATAATGGCCGATATAGAAAAGCCGAAGAGATGACGCAAAACTCGCTAAAATGGCTTCACCGGTCTGGCAATTCTACGTGTTGTGTGAAAAAGGAACATGAGCAGTTTTCAAAGTTGGCTAGTGCTAAGAGAGCGGGAGAGCTCAGCAACTCGCGCGCCGCCACTCACTCAGTTGTCGGTAATTCCCCTATCTCACCTACGCTCACCCGTAAGCATGTTGAGCGAACAGGGGAGACATTGCACGCGCAGAATTGAGCTGTTGAGCGCGCAGAGGAGACACTGCCCGTACATAGAGTGCTTTGTCTGCTCTCAAACTGTCAAACTGCGCGCTCAGAATTGTGGCAGGAATATAACGCCATATAAGCAGGGTTCATCATGATTCACCGCGAGTTTTGGCACTGTTCGGAGCACCCCTATTGATTACTAATGTAGGTTGTATTTTATTCTTTCAGCTATGACTGGCACCTACTTCATGTAGAGGGCGAGGTCAGTAGCCAAGATAGCTTTTTCAATCATCTTCAGTGTAGTCTTATATTCTTCCACCGAAAGGCCGCCTAGAATTTGACTGCCCTAAGAAAGCAGAGTAGATAAAATATTAGTGTCTAAGTTTAGGACAGAAGACAGAATCATGACATGAGTAATGTAAGCCTTTCTCAATTGCTTATTCACTCTTAACCTAGTGATCTATAAACACTTAATAAATAAAGGCTGTTCAGTCAAAGCATGCTGGATCACAACTCAGATTTCTTCAGTAAATCTACGAGGGGTGTTCAAGTCAAATGGGTTTTTATGTTAAAACGTTCTTGTGAATGAAGGCCTAAAACAAATTGACATTTACAGAAGATTTACTGAGGCTTGAGTCTCATCACTGTACCGTGCATAAAAAAACCTTTGAACGGTGCAAACGTTTTTTAAGGCAGATCACATGTCCGTGATCCTGGCTGAAATGGCTCGGAGACCAACTGCAGTCGTTCCTGAGAACATTCAGTGTGTCGAACGTCTGATCTCTAAAAACTTGACGAATAACATGTCGTCAATTTGCAGAAGAGGCACACCTGTCTGTGGGAACTGTACGCACAATCATTCACAAACACTACTTGTACATTACAGGAACTCGACTGGAAGTTATCACCACATCCCCCCGTACTATCCTGACCTCGCTCCAAACCATTTCAACACGTCTGGCCCATTAAAGGTGTTCCTGAGAGGACAGTATTACAAATGTGAAGCAGGCAGTCTGATCATGGATCCGGCGTACTGACAAACCTTCCTACCTTAATGATATCCAAGCACTAGTGAAACGCTGGGATAAGTGCATTAGTGTAGTAGGGGATTATATAGAGTAAATAAAGGGAGTTTTTCACTTTCATAAAAGTGCTCTGTTATTCTGCACAATCAAAAGGCCTGGTTTGACTTGTATAATGGTAACCTCTCAGAACAAATGCATGAGTTGATTTAAATAAATAAAAAATAGATTTTATCTACATGACTGTCAATGTTTGTGTGTACCTTTCACGCTTTCTCAAATATAAATCAACCTAACCTCATCTTATCTTTTTACTAAAATATAAACAGGTTCTAAACGAGAGTGGTAGCTCCTTCATGATGATTTTTTAAAAACTAAGCTGTTCTAATTATTTACCTTTATCTTATAATTAAACATTTCTATTTTTAATCGACATAAGTCATATTCTATGGTCTTCACAGTCACCGGATCTCAACACTGTTTACCACAATAGGGAGATTTTGGATTGATCCGTCATCCCCTGATGGTCATCAAAAAACTACGTAAAGAATATCTTCTGGGAGACTGGTGTTAATCACTCTAGTACACTTCCAGTGACTTGTAGAATGTACAGGCATTCTACAGGCATGCTCAAGTAAAGGCATGCTGAAGTGGTTGTGTTGTTTTGTTTTTTCTGCTATAATTTGTCACCCATCGTTAGCTCTTAAATGTTTAAATGTTAGTGTAGCGCTTCATAGTCTTGCAGTTTATAATGCACCTAAGGCAAATCTTCTGCAAAACACCACAGCATTAAATTTAGATTAAAGGATTCAACAATCAAATAACCGTAATGGTATGGTATAATATTACCCCTTTTTTTTTCAACAACCATTTAAAAGTTCTTACTTGACTGGTGAGGATCATGAGGCACTGGTCAAAATGGTGATGCTCCATAATGGAGTGACAGTAGAGCTGGGCTAGAGGATGGTCACTCCTATTGACATAATGAATAATCAGAGTCTTTTTCTGCCTTTCACATGCTGTTTCTGTCTTTTTTACCTCACATTCAATCAAGCAACAAACACAAGAACAAATTTTCCATTCCTTTTCCCAGTCGGTTCTGCTTACAATAAACTGGGCACTAAAATAAAATAAGATAAACATACCTCTTGATATACGAGTTGTTGACACCTCTATGGTCCAAATCATGACACAGAGTCGCAATCATCAGGGCCAATATCTCCATATCATTTAGATTGTTCTGTCAGGTTTAAAATAGAAGATTTACTTTTTCCAGTCATGTGATGAGACCTTTTCCTGAGGGCTAAATTCAGTTCATACTGTATGTTTCTAAATTAGAACTCATGGCAGAATGAGCATAAATTGACTGTTATATATAAATACGAAAAATAATGTTATATATAACTCGTAATTTGTACCACACTTTAATTCGGCCTGCTTGTGTATAATTCACAATATATAATCTCTGTGAATCTTAACTGAAAAATAATATTGATATCACGACAATAATTTCCATAAAAGTGCATTTATTGTTTTCCAAAGTTAGCATTTTAGTGTGGCTGATTTTCCATCGTGGCTCTGTTGTGCAGACTTTTAAATTTAGCTTTCTGTGTCTGTATTACACTTGATGAATACAGGTGTATCCTAGTTCCTACATATAAACATACTCTTGTTTTAACAGGTGTCAGACACGGTAACTGCTTTATTTCAGGCCTTTACTTTGAGGTAAGAATGTCCTGCACTGACCTGTAACCTGCCTGATTTGAGTATGGCAAACATGCACTGAGACGTGTTGAAGGCGTGCCGCCAGTTATGGTAGGCCACGTTCTTTCTGTAGTTCTTCTTCACACTCATGATCCATTGGCACAGGCTCTGAAAACAGAAGAAGTTACAGATAAGTAATTCGCTCAAACACAAGAGAGAAAATGGAAACAAAATTTCAGTAACAAAAAATAATGGTGACAGATCTGGGATCATGTGCACATCCTAAACGGAATAAGACAAATTTAATTTGCTAGTTCTTATAATTCAATTGGCAGGAAAATTGCTAATCAAATTATTTTTCCTCCATACGTCATGTGCTTTTCTTAACCTCTTGAGACTTGAATGTCCCTGTGGAGGACATGAAATTTTCTCCCAACCACCCTATAATCATAGTGAAATCATCATACGAGAATGATTATGTATAATTATTTTTTTTGCCCCAATGTTTTCCAGTTTAAAGATATTAAGTTCATTAAGAGTCATGAGGTCCTCTTCAGATTGGTGCAAATAACTCCACAGGGACATCTGGAAATAACAGTGATATTGCCACTGTAATCTCATCTCATATTGGATACCACTAACTTTGGTAAATATCCACTGTAGGCCTCTGGTGGATTTGCAGATACTGAGTCACATCTCAGCCACATTATATGCAGCAGGAGAAAACTTCAGTAAACAAAGTAAAGTAATTCGTGGGAATCTTCTTTGTACAGTACCAAGAGAACATCATCACCTGACAATAAGGGTGATGTGATGTTTACCTTCACATATTGGAAATCTATACAAACTTAGCAGAGTCTTGATATCCTATCCATGAAAACTACATATAAGAGTAGGGACATTGGGCAATAGTGTCCAACAACCATCCTAAATGGTTTTACCTGTAAAGGACAATGTGGACACAACTCCTTTTAACCTTGTGCATTGTACATAGTATCAACCGAGAAACCTCATACTCCCACAGTGCCTCCCAAGACAAATATCAAATCATGACATCATAGACCTTCTCCAAATCCAGAGAAACATGCTCACTGTTTCACAGCCTGGCAGAGCCTACCCTGTTTCATCCTGAATCCTACTGTAGGTTGAATTATCAGGCAAAGTCTCCTCTCCACTATCCTGAGAGGCTGAGGGATTTGATTTCTTCTTTTTTTTTTGTGGTTCAACTTTCTTAAAAATTTAACCGACCAATCTAGACTGTCAGTCTCAAATCACTACCCAAGATCTCTGCAGCACAGAAGAGGCTTTTTAACCACATTCATTTTTTGTCTGCCATGTGCTCTATCCATCACTCAACAATATCCCCATGAACAGGACAACACTCCCTATGTTTAATTTACTAATTTGATTCTAATTTAAAAACATATACCACAGAAAGAATAATATAGAGAGTGTTATGAAAAAAAGATGCAGCGGCAGAGATATTAAAAGGGTAGTGCATGCAAGTGCAACATTAAAAGCATTTGCTCTAAAAGCATTGCTATATTGTGAGGCTGAATCCTTGACAATACCACTGTCTGTGGCCTGAAGCCAAAGAGGCAAAATTGGCAGTGTGTCTTGGGTAGGAGGCATGGCATACTCTTTCTCGCCTGTCAATTGCAGGTACACTAGCTAATCTCCTGCATTTGCGATCTCATGAGGACAGAAAAGGGCCGATATTATTTTTTTCCAAGTATGTTATGCTGCCTTGTAACAAAGCATCTGCAATGGACTTTCAATGCCTCGGTAAAATGTCAGCACATCACAACTGTGTATCGTTCTTTGATCAGTTTGTGTGTGTACACGACATGGTTTAGTTGGCTCTCGGCGGGTGGTCAGTCACAGCTAGCAGAGTTTTTGTGATTGATTTGGACTCTATGCCAGAGTGGTTAAAGAGAGCCTGCTTAGACTCATGCAGCTCGGAGTAAGTGCTGCCTAGGAAATCAATAAAAAGCCTGTCTTTGTGCATCATCCATCTGCCGTCTCTGCTGGCATCAAGCACCATAAAAGGACTTTGTTCTAGAGAGCCAAGTACACAGCCGTTTTTACTGTACCTATGCTCAGATAGCCAGAGGTATGGACTTCATCTGGCAACGCTGAACTAAATTAAAGGAGACGGATATGTTTTTAAAGTTAGCAAAGACTTTTTGTTCTGAGCCAGAGCAGTTATTTTGGTGCACTGACATTTAGTAAATGGAAAGCAATGTTTAATACTTTACTACAACAACAAAATAATTTTTTTAATGACCTAATATTTTAAAATGCACAGTAACCTAATTTTCTCCTCATACAATCCACTACAACTTCATGATGTCAGAATTATTTAAAGTGCAAGTGGTACGTTCCATCGATTTGTGAATATGAATTACACAGTGATTCCTTTAAAGCGTTACATTTTGATAAATGATGGATTAGTAGATTTATTATTATTATTGTTTCTTTTTCAGTGGTTTGGATTAAAGGTCTGTGTGGTGGTCATATACCTTGTACTTCATCTGAAAGTTCTGCACAAGCTTGAGGTCCACAAACATGCGAATAGTAGCTTGGGTGGTCTCAGCATCGGACAGGTCAAAGTCACTAAAGCTGAAGTCTAGTAGCCTCAGAGACTGAGCTGAGGGAACTGTGGCTGCCTTTGGACAAAAATAACATACACAAAGAGAGCATCCTAACACAAAAGTACAAAACAATCAGCTGTAACCTCAATCTGATGTTAGTCCCACTTGTGCCACCATAACAGTGCTGACTGAGTGCTGTCAGGGATGAACTCCACAAAGACCTCTGAATGTGTTCTGTGATATTTGGCACAAAGACGCTTGAAGTAGATCCTTTAAACCTTTTAAGTTGTGAGGTGGTGCACGATGGATCAGACTTGTATATCCAACACATCCTACAGCCTCTTTCAACATGATAATGCACCCTCGCCCTGCACTGCAAAAAAATTTCAAATGTTCAACATGTCAAATTGGCCCCAAAATTTCCCAGATCTCAAATCGCAAGGATGTACAAGATGTGCTGGACAAACAAATCTGATCCACAGATGACCTTAACTATTCCAGGAATATAACTTACAGAACTTTATCTATGTCTTGGTGTTAGATAGTATAGAACACCTTCAGAGATCTTGTGGAGTCTTTGATAAATCAGCACTGCAACAAAATGAGTTTTGGTGACAAAAGGGGGACACAAGCCTGAGTAGGTAGTTTTCATGTGATGGCCGATCATTTCGGTTTCCTCCCACAGTCCAAAGACATGCAGATTAGTTTAATTGGCATTCCCAAATTGCCCGTAGTGTGTGAATGAGTGTGTGCCCTCCTGGGATAGGCTCCATATTATGTGATTTTTCTGATAATTAGAAGCAAAACCATGACAAGGAATTGACTTAGAAAGCTAACCAAATAAATTATTTTAAATGCAATGGGGAGAAAAAGATGTGTAAGAAAAAGATAAATTAATAAATTGTAATTTACCGCAGTTACCTCGAGCGCCCGTGTCTCCTCCTCCCCAGCGGAGGCATGATAAGAGAGAACCTGAGTAACATACACAAAGCCATGCACAAAGAAAAACACACAAATATATTTACGTTTCTCTTTTTCTTGATTTAATTTGAGTTACCTTTCATTTTATTTACATGAAAAGGCTGTTTATTTCAATAACCCTTTCCTAAATCAGTATAACTGTTTACACTGTATGACACCGGTCTTCCTGCCTTTTGAGTCACAGCATGTTTGTCCTTGACTATCCTGACTAACAAGCTCAGTCTGACAAAACTGTGAAAGTATAAACAACACAGCTTCCTCTGCTCGTCGTCTGTTGACGCCAAGCATGATTTATTTTTTCCGAACTGCTGCTGCGAGGGTCATTAATAACAGAGAAACGTCATGAAAGGAATGGTGTGATGAAGAGACGGAAAGGGGAAGGTTTAACGCTCTGCCCCGCCATTGTGTCAGCTGCAGGAGAGTGCTTGTCACTGGGGATACTTCTGACTGTGACAGCTCCAGAATGGAGGGATCAGAGGAAGAGCTCAGAAAACTAAGAGAAGAAGGAGGGATAAAGCGGTAAGAGGGCCGAGTGTGAATGGGAGTATATGATCAGATTAGATTAGTAGGGGAGGGAGGATGTGGTCTTCTCTGTAAAATAAAATGCTTTGTTACTCAATAATAAGCTTTACGATAAATAAAGACATTTTTAATATTCCATTTTTAATCTGTGCTGGGACATCACTTGGGGTCCATTGCATTAATGTTTCCATTTTTTGCTAAGTAATAATAAAAATGGCACTGACCTCAAGGGTGACTTCCTGCTTGGCCATGGCCCTCTCCACAGTCTCGTACATCTGAGTGTTCTGGATGCCGAGCCCGCAAAAGATGGCAAAGGCCTCTAGAAACTGCTCATCGTTCCGATTGAAAGCCTTCACCTCACCTGACGCTTCATCCATCTTGTTAACCAACTGGCAAACCCCTTTAGGTGAATGAAAAATCAAATAAATATATTTTAACAGTTAACGGCCCTTAGGTAACAGTAGTGTAAATTGGATCAAATATTTATCCACTGATCCTTATTTACAGATACACCTTTTATACCACTATTCTTAAATTAGTCAGATGATCTTGATTAGTAGTCTCTTCTAGCATGATCCTGACTACAATTTCAGCTATAACTGAAAGGCTCTGTTTATGGTAATGCACTTATTCAGAAACATTACTGTTTACATACTACTATATATACTACTGGGATCACTTGTAAGAACAGTATTGTCAAATTGTCAGATAAAACTGTCTCTCATGAAGACCATCCGAGGAAAGCAAGACCAAAACTTAACTCTGCTGCTAACTCTAAAATCACCAATTAACAGTACCTCAGATTAGAGGCTTTACAGAGCATGAGCAGCCGATACATCTCAACATTAACTGTTCAAAGGGGATTATTGCATAATTTGGACAATTTCAGCATTGTTTTACAATGTAGAAATAAAAACGAAAGGAACGACGAATGAGTTAGAAGGGGTGTCCAAACTTTGAGCAGTAGTGTAGTAGCAAAGTTTTCACAGGGACAAAGTATAAAAATATAATCACAAGTATAATAATAAGAAAGTAATAATTACAGGAAGTAAATAATAATAGGGAGTATAATCGTATTCTGGTGACACTTGGGATGCGCTATTACTGGAAATGATCGAGTTCAGGATAGTAAAAAAAATATCATGTCATGTTTTGTCCTCTACATATAGAGTTTATAAATTGATATAATGTCATAAAAGTACATAATGTGACCATAAAATACATCCTGAACATGATAATACACACAGACACACACACACGCACAGACACACACACGCACAGACACACACACGCACAGACACACAGATCTTTGATGACTTAGGAGCTATGGAAATGAAAATTTTAAGGAAATGAAGATTGCTAATGAGGGCTTTTAAAATAAAGTGCTTTACAAAAGGCGCTGTATTCCTCAGGACTGACCGCAGAGGGAAATGTTTTTCATTTGATCCACACTGCAAAATGGTGGTGTCTTTCAAGCTACCTAATGAGGTCACTTGAAAAAGGCCCAAGAAATGCTGTAGAACTCTCCAGGCTGTAATAATGTGAGAACATCGACGATTTAGTTGAAGTATTGTAAATGGCTGGGCTGTACCGTTTCTCAAGGAAATGTTGTCTTCATACTTGCAGTCATTGTGAATGTGAATGTCAAGATAATATTAAGGGGAAATTAATTTACAACATGCAACTTAAGCAGGAAAAGAAATTGCTGCACAGGTTTTAGTTTAATTTGGGTTTTCTGAAATAATTACAGGGTTATAATTACACATTTAGAGTAAAAAAATTACATACAGCTCACCTAACATTTGCTTGGGAGGTTTAACCTTCAGCAAATGCTTTTGGTTGCCATTAACAATCCAGCACAACAGTTCCAAAGCATGATGCCACCACCAACACCACGCTTAAGAGCTGCTAAAGTGTCCTTCAAGCTTAAGGCCTCTATTCCTCCATCCTACCTCTGGACAAAACCTTTTCTCTAGAAGGTCTTTTCTTTGTCCATGTGGTCACCACAATTGTGGAGCTTCTTTCTTGGACAGCAGGGTTTCAGTCCAAGGTGATATAACTCTTGCTTGCTCGTACAATACACATTGACCCTGGTGCTTCCAAGTAATAGCAGGCTTGTGACTTGGTGTTTGCTGGGTTGCTCTTGACGATCTGAACCAATTTCCTCTCAGCTAGGCTGACAGATTAGGTCTTCTTCTAGACCTTGGCAAAGTGGCCACACTTCCCGACAATTTGTATTTATGTTCAATAGAAATGGTCCTGGAATCTGCATATTCCTGATTTGTGTACATCTATCATCCCCTTTCTCGGATCTGCACTATGCTCCTTGGAATTTCTTAATTGTACTGTGAGTCAGAAACTCCACAGACACAGAAGGTACCAGCTGTAATCAATCACTATCAGGAAGTGAAGAGCCCTTGGGCTTGGCAAATTAAAATGTATTTTGGGACTTCCGGAAAGTGAGTGAATATATATTATTAAATCCTACAATGTATGTCTTAATTTTACCCTATGCTGATATCAAAATCGTCAAATAAATTAAACCTTATATAATAAAGTTGTAGTAGTACCAACCTTTATTAGACATTACAGTTATGTGAATAAAAAATAACTACGACTACAAGAAACAGACATACCTATAACTTTATCCTTCTTTCCATTTCTTATTGGTGTGCACAACAAACTCTTCACGTGGTAGGTTGGAGAGTCTGGGTTCTCACTCTGGAAAGGAATTTTAGAGAGTGATTCATGTTCAATAAGCAGTGACCTAATCTATGCCACAAGATAAAAGGTGGCATACAGAGTTCAAAGAAAAGAGCTTCATGAAAGCTCTGTTATTGTGGGAAAATTCTTGACCCCAGAATGGGATCATAATTTTTACATAACAGTGTCCAAAGGGAATGTTTCTTATGATTACTCACTGTCCAAGGAAATTGCTGATCAGACATCAAGTTTGCAACATCTGGAATATTCAGCAGCTCCATGGTGTTTTTCACATACTGAGCATACATGTAGTTGATCTTACTTACGTCACTGTCTCTGTAGTGGAAAAATTATATACATTTCATTGTGATTTCAACTTGAGAAATTTGAGCATCAGTTAGAGTGGAGACTTGCTATACTGGTCTACTATAAAAGACATGCTTGCAATTCTTGACAACAAACGAACATATACATGTATACCAAGGTTTGATTAGCAACAATAAAAAAATCTCTGCTTAATGAGGCAGCCAGAAGGTCACTGCAGCCAAAGCAAGCAGCTTGGTGAAATGTGTTCTTGTTATGTTGCTGGAATAACTAATGAGAAAACACAAATTCACAAGCATTCTCTCATGAGCTTAGTATTTTAGCTAGAAACATTAGAATACATAAAATACTCAAAGAGATGACAACCTGGAAGTGCTGAAAGTAGCATTCAGCACTTTTCACAAGGGTGAATTATGATTTCCTGACAATAATGTATAATTTGCAAGCAAAAGTGACCCAAATCTGACTTTTTCCCCCATACCAGTATAAACAGCACACATCATATGTAATCTGATATATTCAATTCTGAGCCACTACCATACTGTATGTGTTCCTGAATTAAGTACAAATCTGATTTCTTTTTTTTGCAGTGCTACCTCAGTGTGAACAGTCACATAAAAATTAATGGGACTTATTATTATTTTTCATTTATTTTGTCAAACCAACTCTACATTCATTGTAGTTTTCTGTTAGGGAGAATAAAGGATGTCAGTAAAGGAGGGTTTAAGGGCCAGATATGTTAGGTACTGGAACTCAAACAATTCTGGTTAATGTTTCTGTTCAAACAAAATTACAATGAGCACATCATAACTGCGGCAGCATGGTGACTTAGTGGTTAGCACTGTCGCATTGAACCTCCAGGGTCTGAGTTCATTTCCAGCCTCAAGATCAGTGTGCTTTGAGTTTGCATGTTCTCCCCCTGCTTGGTGGGTTTTCTCCCACAGTCCAAAGACATGCAGATTAGGCTAACTGGCGTTCCCAAATTGCCTGTAGTGTGTGAATGTGCTTGTGACATGGAAATAAATATAATGGTAATCACAACAATCCCTAGTTGGACTACAGAGGTTCCTAGATGGATGGAATTAATCATTTATTTCTAAACAAATGGCCACAATAAAAAAGCAACACATATAAAAGTTGAAAAAGGTGTCGAAAATGTGCAGGGGTATTGTTGACCTCCTTGTTGCAGATGACAAATGAATTGACACTATATATATATATATATATATATATATATATATATATATATATATATATATATACACGCATGCACACACACACAAATGTCGTCTTAAGACATGCTACCTGCCTGTACAAGGGTATATACAGTATAGTACTTTTAGTGTACTTGGCTTATTCTTATTTTATCTTATTGTATCCCTTTTATTATGTTTTGAATATGTTTGAGTTGTCTGTGACTGTTATTCTGTACTACTGCAAAACAGCAATTTATAATTCATATGATAAAATAAGATGTATCTTATCTTAACTTACATGGTTTATCTTGGCTTTATTTTTTACATCATAAAAACCTGCAATTTTAGCAGAGGTGTGTAGATTTTGTTTTGGAATCTCCAGGGTATCTGTGCTATTTTTTTTGTTTTTGGTCATTAAGTGTTCATTAAAAATGGTTCTGCTCCTTTTCAATGTGAAACAATGCTATGATCACTACACTGTTTATTTCACATGGTGGATTACTAGCCACATGTGTGAGTAATATCTGTCAAAAAAGCTTGTGGCTTTAATCCAGTGCCAACACAAAGAAACGAAAATCGCCATCGGCGTGCAGTTTGGGAGCATGAACATGTTCCATGCTTCACTGAAATTCTCACAAGGTTTCCAAAAGAAAGAAAATCCGTCCACTTAGACAAGTCTGGTTAAACAGATTTGATTAAGCACCTGTCAAAGGCACTTAGAAAGAACTTGTGTACTTTAACCAGGTGAAGCCTGTTCTGTCATGAAATATTTCTGTACAGAGCATTTTCTCTAAACCAAAGGAAAAAAAAAAAAAAATATATATATATATATATATATATATATATATATATATCAAAGCACTCATGGTTTCTGAGTGAGAAAAAGGAAAATGCACCTTTATTTTAGAGTGGAGAAAATACTTGTTGATAGAAAGTATTATCACAGAATTATAGAAAAGAAATAGATTTTTCCCTATTAATATCTTATCTTTAGGAGTGTAGGGATACAATTCTAATTCAGTGCTGTGGAAAATGTGGCAAGCTTCCGTTGAAACACCCACTGAAAGTTCAATGTTACAAAAGCACAATAAATGAAAGTTAATAACAGGGATTGCATGATCAGTTTAAACTCTGTACAGTGGAAAATGAAGTGGGAGTTTTTATTTTCCATGGGATTCATCAAGTTGAAATGTTTATTTCACCTCAGACAATACAAGCAGTATTTTATAGCAAATATCCTACTTTGTTATGAAAACAACTAAATGTGTTTACTGTGCATACATATCAAATCGAAAGCTTCATATCAAACTAATCAATATGATACTCTTTATTTTTTCACTCACACATGATATACACTATATATTTAACCTTTATACTCAAAGGGTGTTCAAGTGAAACTGGGACTTTTCATTTTGCCAAATAACTGTTATAAGAGTTAAAACTACTTTTGTTACTCTATACTGTATAATCCCCTGCTACGCAAATGCACTTATCCCAGTGTTTCACTAGTGCTTAACTACTGTACCATCAAAGAAAGTTTCCTCAGTACTCTCGAGTGAAGCTGAGAACACTTTAATGGTCCAAAGAAATGGAAATGGCTTGGAGCAAGGCCAGGCCTGTACAGGAGATTTGGCAATAACTTATAACCTGAAATGTGCAAGTGGTGCAGTAGGCAGCACGAGATTGTGCATTGTCCTGCAGAAGCCAGGCTTTTTCCTTTTAAGTAAAGGGCCATTAAAGGAGTTCCTGTGAGACCAGCGTTTTAGACATGAAGCACACAGTCAGATCATGGCTATGGTGTACTAAGGAAACTTTCTACTTTGATGGTATCCAAGCACTAGTGAAACATTGAGATGGGTGTATTAGTGCAGCATCAGATTATATAGAGAGGGAGTTTTTACCCTCATAAATGGGTTCTGCCATTGTACATAATGAAGGAAGATTGTTCAATTTGAGCTGATTAAATGGTTTTGTTGGGTGAAATATTTGTCTTTTTGTCCTAAGATTTTGCACTGCAACTGTAAATAACGTTTCATCTCTGCTACACACTGAATCCAATCTGTAATGTCAATAAATACTCAAGAAAACAACTGCTCTAGGTTTGAATGTTTTACCTGTTAGGGTAGTCCACAGATCCAGCTAGCTCTTCATACTCCATGTGGAACACACTGGAGAAGACATTCTGTGAGATACCGAGAACAGACATAATTCAATAATAGCGCTATTTGCTGAGGGCGAACTTGGGCAAACATTTTTTTTTTTGGGAAAGACACTGGCCTATGTGGGCTTTTAAATGCTATCAGGCTTTTGTAACTACCCGTGTAAATCCACCATAGAATCTAAGTGTTTTAATGAGGGACTTCAAATTTACTGGTTTCAACATTTCATTCATTTTGTAACATGGCCGCGGCCAAATGGCTTTAGTCAAGCATGCGTATCGGAAGAACCTATAATGACTCTCCACAATAAACAGAGAACAAATGTAATATACTATCTAATAGCTCTGCCAGAAGTTGAGTTTAGTTCAACATTCCTGAACACACCGTTACTACCTTATAGGGACTTTTCTGCAAAACCTGAACTCATTTTTAAAAAGCTGCTTTTTCCAAATTTAAAGACAGGATGAAAACCAAGTTTAAAATATATATGTCCTGTGCCATCCCGGTTCAATTTAAGAGGAAGTAGCCTACAGTAATTCATTTTCAAACATCTCCAATTGAGCAAACGTTGACCTTTATTAATAACACTCGCTATATCTCACTCTCTGTCAAGAAGAACAAATGTAAGCTAGGCTTTCCTCTTTTAAACTGCACAGTGGTACTGTACCACTGGCCTGCAAAAAGCTCTGTGTCAAGCTGACAAACCGCAGAGCTCTTGTTAGGCTTGGGTGCATCAGTCTGATTACTTCTTACCAATGCAAAGCTTTCATGTCCACTAAAGCACAACTCTCTCAGCAAGTGGGTCGACACTGCAGGAGACCACCATGGAGGAAAACAGACCTCCCACAGAGGAAGGAAAATTTTCATGCTAAAACTGGCCTACCACATTCAATTGCATGATTTCATAAACATTAAGACCTTTTGCCGTGTAAAAAGAGAATGGGTAAACTAATACTTCACTGTTTAAGCTGATAAAAACCCAGTTCATTTTAGTTAAACCTTCAGAGCCAGTCACTTTAAAATCTGGACACACTGTGGTGTATTAAACTATACTTGCTTTGCATGAATACAAAAAATATCTGTAAATTGTACCGCATCTACATACACAACTAAGACAAATTGTTCCATTATCCAAATCTACATAGACAAACCTGTCTTTTATTATTATTTTATGGCATGTCTCTACCCATATCCACTAACAGGCTTTACCTGCTTCCATGGCTGAGGCCATGACTGCTTCAAGTCATAACTCTGGCAGAAGCCTAATTACTCACCAACACAATGTATAATAACACCTTACCAAGTAAGATACTGTACACCACTCAAAAATTTATAATCACTTATTTTCTACATTCTACAACATTCTACAATACTGGGAATTTCAAAACAATAAAATAGCACATATTGAATTATGTAATTATGTAACAACAACAGTCTGTTGTTTTTTAAAGACACAGAGGTCAGCCTTTATGGAATAGTTCTTGCAAGAACAGTATTGTCAAGTGCATTTGTAAAACCCATCAAGCACAATGATGAAACTGGCTCTTATTAAGACCATCCCAGGAAAGCAAGACCATAATTTACCTCTAATGCAGAGGAGAAGTTCATTTAGAGTTACCAGCCTCAGAAATCACCAACTAACAAACAGCACCTCAAATTAGAGCCATTATGAAGGCTTTACAGAGCATACTGTACTGTAAGTAGCAAACAGATCTTAATACAACTGTTCAAATTAGATGTGATCCTAAAAAGTTGGTCTTTAAATAACCTTTTTTTCCCTAAATGTGTTATGCTTTAATGATAAGCAGGGTTGTGTAAAGATACAAAATACAAATGTTTTGGGCATATTTTCTAAAACACTGCTTTTCTTACGCAGCAGGTCAAAAACAATTTTTACAATGCTGCACATTACATGATTGACCTATTGTATACTGTACATTGTATTTTCAGAAAAGTTTACTTTCTAAAAGCTTTTACTGCAATGTATGGCGATCACTGATTGCACTTATTTCTATTTGCTTATTGCTGCTGTAATGTTGTAGCAATCTCTTCCCTTTTTATGTTTCTGAAAAGCCAAAACTTTTTTTTAATGTCCGTTTGTGTGTGTGTGTGTGTGTGTGTGTGTGTGTGTGTGTGTGTGTGTGTGTGTGTGTTTGCGTGAATGTTGTAATTGCTTCATTGGCAACATAGAATAAAGAAGCAATTCAGGCTGTTTTCTGCTTGTGGTTCTACTATAAATGAAACCAGTGTTGCCTACAGACTGGCCTGGCCACTCAGCTCACTCAACCAAAAAACCCAGCACTGCCTCTCTTCATGAGACGGAACTGGACAGATGACTGCAACATTAAAGTCTTTAAGAGGACATGGTGCACATACAGAAAACATTCTCTGCAAATGTTTTATAATAGTAAATAATAATGTGCTAGAAAGATAGGTATTAGATGACAGTAATAAATAGAAAAGAACTGTACGTCAGGACACATTTTAGAGTCAGTGCACTTACAGAACCAGTGATTTACGGCCGAGGTGCCCAAATTTCCTATGAGTGGACAGTGGAGCAATTTAGTGATTTCAAATTATTCAAATGCTCTTATTAAATTTGGAAATCGATCTCTGAGCTCGCCTATTACTGTACTAAAATGATCGTAGAGTAATTTCATAATCTGTGACGTTTGGCAAGTTGTATTTTCAATGCTGCTAAAAGGCAGACATAAACAGGATAGTAGGAAATCTTACTGTAGCGTGATTATGAGGAAGTTTATCAAACTTTGGTATGCCTTGACACAGTTTGGGAGAAATCATAGCAGGCAAAATTTTTTTAAACCATGCTTGGAGATTTGAAATGTAGTCTCCTACATAAATATGCCAACTCCCCATTCAGCGTTGGAATGGACAGCATTGAGTCACTTCTGGAGCACTCTTAAAAACCTTGCATACAGAGGGTGGAGCAAACCCGCTGAAATGGGTTTCATTTCATATCCAATTCTATCCACGAAATAAACTTGATACTAAACCCAATCCTACAGTAAATCCATCGTCAAATGCTTACATTCCACAAAAATACTCAACATCACTAAACTACTACATAGTACGCTATAACACACTATAAATCCATGGGTAAATCCAAGCCTGCACACTAAACCTAGGTAGTCAAAACATAAGCATGTTTTGGCAAAACAGAAAATCATGAATGTAAAAGGTACTTAGTTACAGTTGGTAGTTAAATTGTGACAGTTTGTATACAGTTGAGCATGAGTTTGACATGGTTCACAGCTGAGACCTTCAGTAGGTGATCCATAAGTACTTCGTAACATTTTGTAGCTAATGCAAACCCAATTTGTAGGTGATTTAAGACACGTGGTGTCACAGAGTCATGAGCCATTACAAATTTTAATTGGGAAAGTTAAGCAAAACGATTGGCAAGTGGGATGGTCGCTCAGACTTACAGCTTTAAAAGCAAGAAAGGCTTGTGGAGGCCACTCAGTATCTAAAACCATATTAAACTACATAACGGAAATTTCAGGGACCGTAATATGTTGTTTATTCCATTCATCTTCTACTTGCAATTTTCCACAAATACACTGAAATTGATTGATTGTAAAAAAAATAAATATTCTTTTTTGCACTTACAGATGATTCATCAGAAATGAATATAGTGCATTCCTGAGCCTGCATGAAAGACAGGACCGTAGCTGCGATCTTCCTCAGCAGGACTTCCAAAGAATGCTGTTCTTCAAAAATAAGGCTGGCCAGATCTAACAATACCTTAACGACAAGGTAAATGAAACAAGTGACAACATACTAAGATTTCAAGTCATCTTTAAAAAAAAAAAAAAAAAAAAGGTTAACGTTATTTATAAGCTGTTTAAAAAAAATTATACCTGATTCCTCCTGTTCTCAAGCTGTGATGTCTCATAGAGTTGTGCGTTGTGTAGAACAATCCCAGAGAAAGCCAAGTAGGACGAAAAATCCTATGTATGTGTACAAAATACATAAGAATTTTAAGCATGTAAAAAACATCAGTGAGTGCAGTTTCAATATTTCAGGACATGACTAATTAACTGTCCATCCATACCTTTTAGCTCATAAATGTATTTTTTTACCTTCTCATCTTGCTCTGTGAAGGTGCTGTTCTCTCCACACCTCTTATTGATTGCTTGTGCCACACCAACAACCTTTTAATGAAGATTATTCGTTATTAGAGCAGTTCAAGGAGTAAGAAATACTACATTATTTTTGTTTTTGTATCTTACCTCGTCCCTGTGATTCTTTATGGGCATACACAGGATGCTCTGGGTCTTGTAGCCTGTGATCTGGTCCACCTCTGCATTGAATCGAGGATCCTGGAGATACAAATGTAGCTTTTAAATTCTTTGGGAACAATTGGCGATGTAAAAGCAAAAATGTATTGAATTTTATCTATTATTAGTTGGCTCGTTTGCTTGTCTACAAACCATCTACAGATGCATAAAACCATACTTTTGCATAAACCCTGCTTTCTTGTAAATACAACGCATACAATTAATTATAAAGCAAATGATCTGTGCTTCTAATCCAGGCTGCCTCAAACAAACAACTCCCTAATTAACATTAATAATGAAGGTCCCCCCCTCCTCTCTCTCTCCCTCCATTTCTCTCAGATGATTTCTCCATAGACCTGTTGTTGGGAGAGACACACTTTATCTAAATTAAGAATGCCTAAAAATATCAGCCATGAGCTCATTTAAACTGTTGGCTAGCAACTGGCTTGCGTAACTACCAATATATAAAGTAAACAAGACAGATAATGTCTATATTATAACAAGTGCATATCTATGACACTATTACACACCGTGCACACTTTCAGACCCAAAAGCCAATGTGTTTGCAGTAATAATAACCACAGAATATATTTAGAAGTAAAGAAGACCATTAATACAGCAATTATAGTGCATCTGAGGAACAGCTGTATGGGTAGTAAGATACAGTGAGACTTTAGAGGGGTCAAAGGGTATTAGAGAGCAGGTGGCACTATAAAATGGATAACTAGACAGAGATACATGATCAACAACAAGGCCAGTTGATACCACAAGCAGATATTGATATTGCTTTACCGTCAGCACACTCGCACAGAAATCAATGTTCATCTATTTAGTTAACACTTTAAAAATAACAGTGGAGTGATACATGATTAAAATGTCAGAGTGTATGTCCATTTGTTTTGTTCCATACAGCGAAATTCCCCACGAATGAACTATAGTTTAAATTACGGCTGCCCGATTATGACAAAAATCATATGACAAAAGATCATGATTATTTAATACAATGGACTCAGTACCCATGCACATATCATGCATTTATTGATAATCAAAAAAACTGTTTTCACACTGGATTTACATTATCTTCTAATGAACTGATCAGTCATAACAATAAAACCATTAACATTAACACTACCTAGGTTTTAGGTTCCTCAGGCACCACCTGGGCAGCTCTCGCCCCTTTTGTGGGCCTGTCTCCACCTCTGACCTCTAGGGGGTGTGCTGTGGTGTCTGGCACCAAGGCAATTGTAGCTGACCCGTTGAGTGCTATTGGTTGCACGGTGGGGACCCTGTGAGTCAGGGGAATATTCTATGAGTGCTTGATTTGATTGTTCTGAAGTTTGGAGGCCGGCCCGTTGTGGTCTCGGGCTGTTTGCATGCTGGGCCCCGTGCATGGCGGGTTGTGGTGCACGCAGTGTTCTGGTTCCTGTGGCCAGCATTGACTTTGATTTGTGCTCATTGGCTTTTCTGTGGGATCGGACAGGACAGGCTGCCTGTTGGGCCCCTTGAGCATATGTGAGACTTGGGTGACCAGGATCCTGTCGCTAGTTTATCAGTCTATAATTTATCAGTTTATCTGTCTATTAACATTGTTCAATCACCTGTTAATGTAATGCCTGATTGGTGTATGAACTCCCCACATCTTTATCTTTTTCTACAAAATTAGACATTAGGTACAGCAATTTATTGCGACATGTACAAACATACAGTACATGTACATACAGTAAACTATATAACACAGAGTTTATAAATCTAACAAGCTTTAAAGTCAGTACTTTGTATGACCACTATTATTCTTCAACATAGCCTACTTTCTCTTTTTTTTTTTTGGTGTTTGTCCAGGCTTCTTGAAGGACATTTCAAAGCTCTTCTATGAATGTTAACTGCTTTTTGTTCCGTTCTCTTTTAAGATGATCTCACACTGCTTCAATAATGTTCAGATCCGGGAAAATCCATGACTGATGGGGTTTCATCATGTTTTTTTTTTATTTTTATCTACTATCTATGCTTTAACTACAGGGTGGGCCATTTATATGGATACACCTTAATAAAATGGGAATGGTTGGTGATATTAACGCCCTGTTTGTGGCACATTAGTATATGTGAGGGGGCAAACTTTTCAAGATGGGTGGTGACCATGGTGGCCATTTAGAAGTCGGCCATCTTGGATCCAACTTTTGTTTTTTCAATAGGAAGAGGGTCATGTGACACATCAAATTTATTGGGAATTTCACAAGAAAAACAATGGTGTGCTTGGTTTTAACGTAACTTTATTCTTTCATGAGTTATTTACAAGTTTCTCTTTGTTCACAGCCATTGACATGTCGAAGAGGTTAACATGTGATGAGCGGATCGAAATTGTGTTGATATCTGGTGAACGCAGTAACCGGGTCATTGCAGCAGATTTCAATGCAAGACACCCTACGAGACCACCCATCTCCCATGCTACAGTTGGCAAACTGCTTACTAAGTTTCGTGAAACTGGTTCAGTGTTGGATTTGCCAAAATGTGGACGCATGAAAACTGTCACTAATGAACAAACATCAGTGGCTGTCCTAGCTTCATTCAGCAAGAGCCCACAGCGTAGCACTCGCCGCATGTCACTGGAGAGTCGCATTAGACGAACATCCCTTCGGCGGATATTAGCTACTCACAAATGGCACCCTTACAAACTCCAGCTACTGCAGCATCTCAACGAGGATGACCCAGATCGGCGCACACAATTTGCAGAATGGGCAAAACAAAAATTGGAACAGGACCCTCAGTTCATGCAGAAGATTTTTTTCAGTGATGAGGCAAACTTTTATGTGAATGGTGAAGTTAACAAACAAAACCACCGCTGACGCTGTTTGGTCTGACACTAACCCACATTGGATAGATCCCTCCAAGACTGTTGGAACAAAAAATGTTATGGTATGGTGTGGTATATGGGGTACAAAGATAGTGGGGCCATTCTTCATTAATGGAAACCTCAAGGCCACTGGATATTTGAAATTGCATGATGATGATGTGTTTCCCTCTTTATGCACGGAAGCTGGCACGTTCCCTGAGTTTTTCCAGCAAGATGGTGCACCACCACATTATGGGTGTCAAGTCCAAGCATTCCTAGATGAACAGTTTCCTGAAAAGTGGATTGGTCGTCGTGGGCCAGGTGAATGGCCCCCAGGGTCTCCTGATCTGACCCCCTTAGACTTTTATCTTTGGGGTCATCTGAAGGTAATTGTCTATGGTGTGAAGATACGAGATGTGCAGCACCTGAAACTCCGGATACTGGAAGCCTGTGCTGGCATTTCTCCTGCGGTGTTGCTATCAATGTGTGAAGAGTGGGAGAAGAGGGTTGCATTGACGATCCATAACAATGGGAAGCACATTGAACACATTTTATAAGTGGTCAGAAACTTGTAAATAACTCATGAAAGAATAAAGTTACATTAAAACCAAGCACACCATTGTTTTTCTTGTGAAACAAAAGTTCTTCTAAATGGCCACCATGGTCACCACCCATCTTGAAAAGTTTGCCCCCTCACATATACTAATGTGCCACAAACAGGACGTTAATATCACCAAGCATTCCCATTTTATTAAGGCGTATCCATATAAATGGCCGACCCTGTACATTGGCAGCATGTTTGGAAAGCTACACACGTGGACAAAATTGTTGGTACCCTTCGGTCAATGAAAGAAAAACTCGCAATGGTCACAGAAATAACTTTAATCTGACAAAAGTAATAATAAATAAGAATTCTATGAATGTTCACCAATGAAAGTCAGACATTGCTTTTCAACCATGCTTCAACGGAATTATAAAAAAAAAATGAACTCATGGAACAGGCCTGAACAAAAATGATGGTACCCCTAACTTAATAGTTTGTTGCACAACCTTTTGAGGCAATCACTGCAATCAACCGATTCCTGTAACTGTCAATGAGACTTCTGCACCTCTCTGCAGGTATTTTGGCCCACTCCTCATGAGCAAGCTGCTCCAGTTGTTTCCGGTTTGAAGGGCGCCTTTTCCAGACAGCATGTTTCAGTTCCTTCCAAAGATACTCAATAGGATCGAGGTCAGGGCTCATAGAAGGCCACTTTAGAATAGTCCAATGTTTTCCTCTTAGCCATTCTTGGGTGTTTTTAGCTGTGTGTTTTGGGTCATTGTCCTGTTGCAAGACCCATGACCTGCGACTGAGACCCAGCTGTCTGACACTGGCCAGCACATTTCTCTCTAGAATCCCTTGATAGTCTTGAGATTTCATTGGACCCTGCACAGATTCAAGACACCCTGTGCCAGATGCAGCAAAGCAGCCCCAGAACATAACAGAGCCTCCTCCATGTTTCACAGTAGGGACAGTGTTCTTTTCTTCATATGCTTCATTTTTCCATCTGTGAACATAGAGCTGATGTGCCTTGGCAAAAAGTTCAATTTTTGTCTCATCTGTCCATAGGACATTCTCCCAGAAGCTTTGTGACTTGTCAACATGTAGTTTGGCATATTCCAGTCTGGCTTTTTTATGATTTGTTTTCAACAATGGTGTCCTCCTTGGTCGCCTCCCATGTAGTCCACTTTGGCTCAAACAACGACGGATGGTGCGATCTGACACTCATGTTCCTTGAGCATGAAGTTCACCTTGGATCTCTTTAGAAGTCTTTCTGGGCTCTTTTGTTACCATTCGGATTATCCGTCTCTTTGATTTGTCATCAATTTTCCTCCTGCGGCCACGTCCAGGGAGGTTGGCTACAGTCCCATGGATCTTAAATTTCTGAATAATATGTGCAACTGTAGTCACAGGAACATCTAGCTGCTTGGAAATGGTCTTATAGCCTTTGCCTTTAACATGCTTGTCTATAGTTTTCTTTCGAATCTCCTGAGACAACTCTTTCCTTCGCTTCCTCTGGTCCATGTTGAGTGTGGTACACACCATGTCACCAAACAACACAGTGACTACCTGGAGCCCTATATATAGGCCCACTGACTGATTACAAGATTGTAGACACCTATGATGCTAATTAGTGGACACACCTTGAATTAACATGTCCCTTTGGTCACATTATTGTCAGTATTTTCTAGGGGTACCATCATTTTTGTCCAGGCCTGTTCCATGAGTTTATTTTTTTAAATAATTCCGTTGAAGCATGGTTGAAAAGCAATGTCTGACTTTCATTGGTTAACATTCATAGAATTTTTTTTAATTATTACTTTTGTCAGATTAAAGTTATTTATGTCACCATTGTGAGTTTTTCTTTTCATTTTTTGCCCGAAGAGTACCAACAATTTTGTCCACGTGTGTATGTTAAAAAATACAAGAAACTCTGGCTCTTTGGAAAATGTAAAGTAATGAGGGATGGCTTAAGATATTTTGCACAATACTTATTTTTAAATACATGTTAAAATTATATAAATGTCACACCCTGGGTGAGAATGAGCTTGGGCTTAAACTGTGAGGTGTGCTGGATATAAAACACAAAATGAGAACGTCACTGTGAAGCAGACTATGGCACAATAACCATTTACTTTTGTAATTATTTTGTTTTCATATTTACTGGAAGGTAAAATCATAGCTGAAAATAAAGATTGATTAATTGCATTGCCAAGTTAAATTATGATTAATGATTAAAAAGAGCATGTAATTTTTATGAGAATAACTGTGGTGATAATTTTACAAGGTAGTGCTGCAGAACAAGATTATTTAAAACACACACACACACGCACACACACACACACACACACACACACACACACACACACACACACACACACACACACACACAATCTACACAATTATTCAGGTAATATAAGCAATGTTCTAATCTACTCAGGTTTAGTTTTTTTTAAATGATTTAACATAAATGAAAAGCAGCATGTTTCTCTTCATAATGCACTGTAAGCATGACATAACCTTTTAATCTTAATAAAACTACTTCTCAGTCACATCAGCAGAGCAAATCTTAAACAATCATTACACCACTACTATTTAAAATTTAAAACAGATGAAAATAGAAAAATGTCTGGTTTGGACAACATGGTAATCATCCCACTCTAATTGACTGATCCAAGAACTGTAAAGTATGGCTTAACATACTACTAAGCAGACTTAGATTGTGTGAGACTCCAAGACTGAATGCATCTTGTTATTTTATTTAACTTTTTTTTTCTTGTATGGTACACACTAATGTAATTTCCAAAAAACATTTGTGTGGAAATCTTATAAATTCTTATTATAATATTCTACTTATAATCTTATACATAAAATACATAATGTTAACACCACATTACATTAACACTAATTATCAGTTATATACCATAAACTGGCGACAGGATCACAGGCACCCAATGCTCATATATGCCTGTGGGGACCAAAAGCCAGCCTCTGCATTCCAATCACACAGAAATGAGAATGCAGTATAAACCGCTGAAAAGGTTAATACTGACCACGATAGAAAGCACACAAATACCCAGTGCACTACAGCCCACCACACACAGCGTCCTGCAGGCAAAGAGTCGTGGGCACTGATCTGGCCTCCAAATGCCCCACATCCCAATTCCAATTGAGCCTCATGAGATGCCTTGGACAACTAAAGTCTGATTCACGGAGACCCCACCCTACAACCCACAGCACCAAAAGGATCCGGTGCCAGATGCCACAGCACACCCACAGAGATCTTGTGTAGTCATGTCCCAAGGTGACAGGCAGCACAAGGGAAATACACACAATATTGGGCATTATGGCTGACGGTAATGTTATGGCTGATCTGTGTATACTGTATATACTAAATAGTTCAACATCAGCTTGAAGAAATATTCTATTAAATTAAATTAAATATGGTATTGTTAAATATAGTTAAATTAAATATGATAAATATTTTTATGAGCAAGAGATGTATGTGTTTATGTGCATCATTTTATTTACATTGCTAGCCACTGCCTTTTCCCATTAGATCTTCTCAACATGCTGGTTGGAGTGTAAACACTAACACTAACTAAGTGACTGATGGGACCAGTGCAGGACTGCTCAATTAACCATGAATGGTGAGAAATACTGTAAATGTATTGTAGAGTAAATAGGCATACTGGAATATCAATTTGGCTGTGTAAATCACAGCTCACTATTATCAAAACACTATTATCACGATTACCTGATTTTTGACGGGGGTTACGTCCAAATTATGCTTCATATGCTAAGCTATTGTAAATGCATTTAATACTGTACACCTAATCTACTGAACATCATAGCTTAGCTTTAGATAAAGTGCATTTTATAATAAAATATCCAACAAACACTGGGAACAAGCTACACTGCAGAGTATCAGCTGTTTACCCTTGTGACAACATGGCTAATTGGCTGCTGCATCACTCTACATAGTCCTAGCCTGGGAAACGATCACGATTCAAAATTTCTACTAAATTTCTACTAAACACTTATCAATCGCACCAATGTAAAATTGAAGCACCGTAATTTAAACATTGACAGGGAAGTCAGAGACCATCTGTATATTTATGACTGAGTTACAGTATTTGAATTTAATAGTTATAATCAAAAACTAGATATTGTCTATTAAGTCTGCACTTCATGGGTTGGTCCAAAGCTCAGAATAGGATTAAAAAGGTGCCAAATAATAGCCTTTATATTATTCAACAAATGACTCATACATTTGATTAGATGGATTACAGGGTCCATGAACTACTTTAAACGGCCCTTAATTGCAAAAAGTTTAAGAACCCCTTTTGCGTACACCATAGTTTATTTGCCCACAGGATCAATGTTAACCAAATTGGAAAGCAATCATGGTTCCCAGAGACTTTAAAGCACCAGAGTCAATAAAATCTGATGCATACAGTAACATCGACCAACTAGCTAGCTCACACTAAATCAATATTTCAGTCAGTTAAGAATATTTGACAGATGACGGCAAATACTGTGATAGTGATTAAATTACATCTAACTGGAGTACAATAATGTTCCTCCCTCTCAAAAAAATCCCTTAAAAAGTCTGATAAAGAAATTGTAGAAGTAGTATGTAGACTTGTGTAGTTGCGTTACCTCATAGGCATTCTTAATGTTCAGTGGCTGGCCTGTGGCCGCCACATGTCCCACAATGCCTTTGTTCCACTCCAGGCGGATGCCACTGTTGGATGCTTCCTCGAGCGTGGAGCCTTCAGCAACGTCAAACAGCCGGCTAACCAGGAACTTTCGATTGGAGCTGTCCTCACACACCAAGAACAGCGAGTAGCGGTCAGCAGCGATTAGCTCATGTGTGTGTAAAAAGATGCGGTGGCAGAGCGTTGTCAGGTCTAAATGGCTGGACACATCACGCACAAGCTCGAGAAGACGAGCGCACCGGTCCCCTCCTGTCCGCTCCAGTTTGTGCGAAGGAGATGGAGGTGGCATGGGCACTCGTTCGGCGTCGCTGAGGAAGGTGAGCGAGCCCTCGGCGTCCTTCACCACGATAGGCCGTAACGGCCGATCAAACTCAGACGCAGAAATCTTGCGTGTGGGTGTAGAAGGAACCGGACTGGGAGAAGAAGTCTCCGTGGAGCCTGAAGCCGTCAGGGCACTTGGCTCCAGAAGGGTTTTCGAGCCGTCTGTATGTGTCTTGGACACTTCACGGGATGGCTGGATGGAGTGCACACGCTCAGCGAACCAAGCATTGACCATTTCCCTAAGAAAATAAACCAGAAACAAATCTCTTAATAAATAAATAAGAATAACAGAGAAGTCATGGGACCTATGTTATGTGCGGATATAAATAATCACATTTTTATCAATCAAATAAATAACAAATAATCACAAAATGAATGTGATTCTAAGCTTTTTTAATGCTCAAAATGTCATTACAGTATGTAGGTCAAGCTTCTTGAAAACCTGAAGTGCATGACTTCATGTGAAACCAGTTGCAGTATTAAGCAGAACAAAACCATAAGCCATTTTAACTTAATACCTTGAAAAAACAACATAATATACTACTATATGCACGAATACATGAAGGCATTTGCTGTGTGTTGATAAAATAAGGAAAACATGAAGAGATCTGTATGTTCTGTTTCTCACAGCGTACGTTCGAATGTTCAAAGTCCAAAGTCCCTTCGCTTTCATATAAAACTGAATGACGCCTTGACTTCTGCAACTCAGCTGGAAAACCCTGGTGGCTATAAAACTCAATGCTGTAAATCTCCTGGCAGTTAATCTTCAAATTCTATCTAAATAAAACTGACTTACAGACTACAAACTACGAATGACAGTATGAGTAGGTTATCCAGAGAGAGAGAGTGAGAGAGAGAGAGAGAGAGAGAGAGAGAGAGACTTCAGTGAAATCTCTGTGGACTCAGAAGTGTCCGCCGTCTGTACAGCTAAATCAATAGTACTCACTTAGAAGAGCATCACTCCTCCCCTCCATGCATAAAACATGTCGATTCACTGAGACGGACCTGCAATGCATTTGTTCTTTGGCTGGATCCAGTATTTGCATCTCACTATTTCATCCCCAGTAAAGCAAAAAGCATAACATAACAGCATATTGTTGTATGTGCAAAAAAAAAGAAAAGAAAAAAAAAAGGATAAAAGTAACCCATATGGGCAAAGCCGCTAATTCAGACAGATGAGCTGAGGTCACGGTCAACCAAACGCATGACCATTAGAGCAATAGATTATCACCCATACCCGACAGTCTACTAAACAACTAATAACAAAAATACAACGGAGGCTAGAGGGAATATTTACTGTACAGCCTAGACCAGTTCAAGAGCTGGTAGTTTACATGAATTTGTGTATACAAATTTGAAAAAAGGTTTGCGTAAATTCTGTGACTCTGTGCTTTCGTTCTGTAAACGGTGTTCACTCTTTTCTTTCTTAATATCAGCATAGCAATTGGATTCATGTGTGCTAGTTAAATCTTGCAAATTATACAATAATTTTTAAAAAACGTCATATATATACAGTATATAGGATATGAGTGGAAATTAGATGCTTGGCGTAAGGAGACGCTTGTACTGTATCAGTGTGATGAAATATAATAAAGCTTTATAAATATAATAAAAGGCCAGGTGTGCTCCCAAAAAAGTTCCAGTTTGGTAACTTTACCATTCTTTTAAAACTTTGGTATTTTGCCTAACACAAACCTTATGTGGGTAAATTGTGAAAGCAACCGAAACAAACATATATACAGTATATATATACAGTATATATAGCAGGTGTCTGAGAGCTCTTCACACCTCATCCTGTTCAGAGTGCAACGTTTATTTATTATGAAAAACAAAACCCGCCTTGGTTATTAAAGAAAGTAAAAGGCGTCACGTCGACTTGCTGAAGCCTACAAATTAGGTCCAGTGTCACGAAAAAGTTTACAAACAACCTCAACACTCAGCCTCGCTCAATTTCTTTCTTTGTTTGTTTACGGGGAATAAACACACTAAGCGCTTACACACACACACACACCGCCGCTGCAGCTTCACTCACCGGTTCGCTTTTCGCACAAAGTACGAGTGAGCGAAGTCCAGGTGGTCGTCGAGCCAAGCCTCCATCCTGTCGCTGTCAGGAGGTAAACCCTCCATGTCGAACTAAAAATCAGCCGCTCAGTAGCATGGACACGACCTACAGTATCTCCGCTTCGGTTACACACTGGGTGTGACTGCGAGCAGGGGAAGCTAAAGAGGCTAAAAACCCACAGAGTGACCGTTGGCACTTGACGACATCGCGCGCGCGCGCGCGCATACGCAGCACGAGGAGACTGACCTCTACACGCACGCACGTGCCCCACCTCTCTGTCTCTCTCGCTCTCTCATTCACAAGTTCTCTCTCCCTCTTTTACACACACACACACACACACACACACGTTTGTCCTATCATCTTTTTCAGGACCTATTATTCACATTTTTATTAGAGAATTAATAAATATATACACCTAAACCCGACCCTATCCTTAACTCGAGTCACCACAATTTCTTAAATATACACTCTAAAAACTGCTGGGTCAAAAAACAACCCAACCATAACCCAGCTGCTGGGTCACTATAGGACAGAACGCGCGCTGGGTTGTTTTGACCCAAGTGCTGGGTTGTACCATTTAACCCAGATTTCTGGGTTGTTCATCTGACCCAAACAGTGGGTTAAATTGACACTCTTGCTGGGTTAAATGTTAAAGTGTTGGGTTATTTTATTTGACCCAACCAGTGGGTTAAATTGGTAAAGTGCTGGGTATTTTTATTTGACCCAACCAGTGGGTTAAATTGACACTCTTTCTGGGTTGACACATTCCATTTGATTTTTTTATTTAAACAAAAAGACACAAAATGTACACAACTTCACATAATGTAAATAGATTGTCACAGAATAAGAAAATGTGAATAACTTAATTTTTACCAAAATGTCAGACAAAACCATATAATCTTAAGCTGACCATTTGTTAAATATAAAATAAATGTACTGTAACATAAACACTAAGTAAAACAAAGAGACCCCTGTAAGTCTGATTTTAATAGCATTTTTTTTGCATTTAATACAATGTTTAAAAACCTTTTATATAGAAGTTTCAATACAAATCTTATAATGCCCACATGACACAAATATTTCCCATCTTAATATTTTAACTATCCGTTATTTAACTATTACTATTTAATTTCCTTCAAGAATGACATTAAAAACAAAAATTATAAAACTTTAAAAAATATTATTGATTAAATGTTGGCTGAAAAAACTGTTGTCCTCAAACATTTAATGACACGAACTGAGTACTCGTGTCCATCAATCTGATCTACAGTATGCAGGAGAAACTCCCAGGTGAGAAGATACTTCTTAACATCAATGACAAAAAAAAGAAAACAGCCTTCACCAAAGAGTGTATATCAATAGCATTGCCTCCAACAATGGAAAAGATCTGTCAGGTCCCTCTTGTCTCATCCCCAAGGAACACAACATGGAACAATGCTCCAGTCATCTCCATATTTTGCAGATATCATCCTCATCATGTTGGTCCACCTATGGATTATACAGCATCAATTAGTGTTGCAATATAACTAACATTTACGCTGAGCATTTTTGTTAAGGTCGTACAGCTACATATGCATTTAATGCAAAAAAAAAAAAATTCTCTTGTCAATACACAAAAATACATAACGTGAACATGAATTTAGTGTATATTTTTGAATAATTTACCTTACTATTTAACATGTGAGGGATAACAGGATACGGCACTCCATCTGGATTTAATACAAAACATTCACCCCTTTTCAAATTCTCAACAAACATTAGATGAATATGATATTTAATGGTGAATTTACAACTTATAAGAAATATTTTATAAGGATAAAGAAAAAACTTGTTTTAAGGCTACGACTTAACCATGACGCTTTCTCATTTTTTGAATAACAAAACAGAATGGGAAAACAATATTAATCCCACACAATATTAATATAAAAAATATTTTAAACAATAATATATGCTTGCTCCTACCACAAGTTACTAAAAATAGGTAAAAATTTACATTAACTTACCATAAAATACTGAGTGCTCTGAGCATGATCCAGTCAGAGGTGAAGAATCCAGAATGTTCTCCAAAGAATAAACCAACTGCTTGGTCAGAATAACACAACCAGTTTTTTTTTTTTTTTTTTACATAGAATCATATTAAGACTGTCATTAAACAAATCCCAATAGTTTCCTCTGACACCTATTAAATATGATAAAATATGCCAAGAGACTTTCCACACACACAACTTCAGCGAAGATTCCTAGTAATTTACCTAAAATTACATTTAAGATTACATTTAGTTGTTTTTTTTTATTTGTGTGTGTACTACAAACGCACTTTTATCATAAAATACACTATAGCCGACTGTTGGCACAGAATATTAAAACATGAACTCCCCTCAACCCCATATCAAAGTGCGACTAAAAAGGCGGAAAACCGAATAAACATAGAAATAAACTTGCACCTACCACAACTACAACATTTAAAATTTAGGTAAAAATTTATATAAACTTACATTAAAATACTGCCAGCTTTAAGTGGCGTGCCCCTCGCTTCAGAAGTGAAGAACCCAGAAAGTTCCTCATGCTGTGTCTCAATTCCAAAAACGCAAAGAGCGGTCTTGACTTGGAAGTGCACACTCGAGGGTTTGAGGACACCGGGTATAATAATGTACTGTAACGCAGCGTACATTATGCTTCTCACAGCCGCGATATATTATACCATAACCGTATTATACCAAAGATTACCTCTTAGGAATACACAAAATGAAAAAAAAAAAAAAATCCGCTGTTTTAACCACTGCAGAGACACAACAGTCAGCGGTCGTTTTCAGATGTTTCTGCCAAGATGAGGCTATGGTGCTGTGTTGTAGATGTGGCTACATAACCGCGGAGCACCGCAGAATTGCCTGGAGCTCAAATCTCCGAAATCGTTGGGTAACTTTTTTAAATAGACGCTATCTTTAATAACCGATTGATGTTTTGAGCTGTACACACATACATTCTCGCTTAAACAACTATTAAAACTGCACTTTGTGACACAATAACAATAATATTTAAAACATTTTGCAGGCTGCCGTTTGGAGAAATAAAGAATAAACCAGTTGCTGGGTCAAAATAACCCAACCAGGTGTTCATTTGTAAATGACCCACTACATCTCATTTGACCCAGCATTACCCAACCCAACAATGTGTTTAAAGTCCCCGAAATAACCCAGAATTTTGACCCAGCATGAACAACCCAACAATGTGTTTACAGAAACAACCCAGCATTTTTTAGAGTGTAGTTGCAAACTATACCGCACAACTTGCACACGTCACACAATATGACAATATGGCCCTAAATATTAGTTTAGTGCGTTGGTGTGTGGTGTGTGTGAGTGTTAACATTTGTGATGTGTACATGTGTAGAATAGGCAGCAGATGCTGGAAAATAAGCATCACACTATAATGTTACTCAATATAATACCACACAGAAAGTTATTAACCACATTTCAGCATAAGTTAAAGGCATAAGATATCAAAAATTCCCTCTACAATTTTGCATACTCAATGTCTTTAGATCACGAAGGCCCAGTTTGGTAGCAATATATAAATTCCCTAGGAGGAGTATATCAAAATCCATCGGGTGCGTTTTAACCGGCCTCCTGTTGAGTTGAGCCCAGGACATGCCGTGCGAAAGTTGTTCGACTCAATGAGCCTTAAATGTGTACAGAGTTTCGTGTGCATATATGCAAGTGTGTATGAGCTATGCAGCAAAATTTCTTGTGAGGGCCCCTGAGGGCCCCGTGCTTGCCCATGGCCCAGACTCTCAGGCATCCTAATGGCAGCAGATTCCAATCTGTCTGAGAGTTTTTGAGCATGTTAAGACCCCAAAAAAGTCCAAAGGTGTGGGGGAAAAAATCCTTACGAAAACAAGACGGTCCTGAGCACCCTATAGTGCTTGGGCCCTAATAAATTTCAAATGAGTAAAATAAAGTTTGTCTCATGTGGACTGGACAAAAGCTCAAATCTTTTAAATATCCCTATCCTTATAGGGACATTTAGGCTACTTCACACTGTATTTGGGGGAAAAATGACCCAAATCTGATTTTGTGACTCAGATCTGCCCCCCCCCCCCCACCCCCCACCCCATACCAGTATAAACAGCACACATCATATGAAATCTGATAAATCTAATTCAGATTTGAGCCACTACCATATGTGTTTCTAAATCAATTACAAATTTGATTTATTTTATGCAGTGCTACCTCAGTGTGAACAGTCGGAATGGAATTCATGGGATGTTTTATGTTAGTCTTTAGTTTTTTAGTTTTTGTCTCTACATTTGTCACAGTTTTGTGCTAGGCATGATGAAGGATGTTTTATTTTTTATATAAACATATATAGGGCTCTGGATTGTACAATATAGAATGACATATCCCTTAGACAGCACAACTTAGGAAATATGCTGAACTGAAAGTTATTCCATTTTAACCAACTATACAAACTGGGCTAAAAATGTAAAAAAAAAATGTAAAAAGGGTGATATAGGCAAAGAAATACTGTAACACAGATACACAAGATCAAATGTATTTATGGTTGTATTTGGTAGTTCCTATGACCAAATAATAACAACAACAACAACAACAACAACAATAATAATAATAATAATAATAATAATATGCTCTTTTTTAGAGTTCTACATTTTTGCAACGTCATTCTTATTGTCATTCTGGGTAATGTTTCTGTACAGGCAAAGTTACAAGGTTATAAAACATCACAACTGCACTGTTTTTCAAGAAATCTCAAAAGAAATGTTTGAATATGGCTATAGGAGAACCTGTCTGCAGTGCTAGAGGAAAGCTAAACTTTTAAATGCAGAATTTAGATAAACTAAATATATGAACCAAAGAAGTGGCTGAACAACTTTTACTCTTTATATCAAGTTTGAACACATCACGTGACACATGGCTCCTTTGAGAAAGCGATCTCTTCAGAATAATGTCAGATATAAATTATATTAAAAACATAGCACTGTATAAACCAAAACCAAAAACATTGGTTTTGATCACTAAATCTGATATGGGCTATCATTATCTTGACATATTACACTTAAACTCTCACGCCATGTGCAGGGTGAGCACAACGTTCTTTTTAAATTATGTACAGTGTCATATCTTGAATACAATGCTAAATGGATAGATGATAGAAGCATTACAGTTCATAACAGAAAACAAATCTATTTGTGTATCATTTGTGAAGAGGCATAAAACTAATTTTGGTACTTAGCATAGGTTTTGTGTAAAATAGGTGTGGCGTTCCATCCACGGTGTAATCCCACTTCACACCCAGTATTCCCAGAATAGTCTCTGGATCCTAACCATAAATAGGATAACAAGGTTAATGTACGAAGATGAATTAATCAATTTTGTGTTATACAAGTTGTCTGAGTAAGTATTTGTTAAATATATAATTTATTAGTGATCAGAATCAATTTCATTATACAATCACAATAGTTTGATTTCAACTATACAGTGGTGGCAAAAAGTATTACGACATATCATCCCATGTTCTCCTTGTGCACAAAACAGTGGATGTCACTGAAAAGAGTCATGCTATGTGACAGGACTTTTACTTTCTGAAGTCAGGGTGACCACGTCTGCAGGAAAATGACTAAACCACAAAAATTCTTAAGTGAACTACAAACTTCTGTAGCAAATTTTTGCACCTGCTCTTCCAGAAGCAATCAAGCCAGCACTGATTGAGCAAGTGACACCAGAGTCCTGCAGATGGCTTTTTGACTAATTATTGATTATTGCATTTTTTATGCCTTTCATTGCATAACATATAAAATTAATTGTTATCTTGATTGTCATAATTTAAAAACAAATATAAATGTCATTAAAATATTCAATTAAGAAACTGCGTTTTGTGATTAGATTTCAGTCATCGTTTAAAACTTGTGTATATATTGCAACCATTTTTTTTTTTTAATCAATGATTCGGACAGCAACAATTTTCTTAAGGAATATTAGATTACTACGTTGCTCTCAGACTTAAATAAAAGTGTGCAATAAAAAAAGACAAAAAGGGAACCAGATCAGTGACATTAGCAATCTGTGAATGTGTTTAGTATGCTCACTACCCCACCTCTAGTGCCTTCAGAGTCTGGTGTAGCCTTACAAGCAGATGGTGCCTCCTTTTCTCCAGAGGGAACAAGAGAAATTTAGACATATGTGCTCTCCTGGGCACAAATGTAATTCCACATGTACTGGATTGGGGTGAGATAATTGTGGCCCTTTGAGAATATATGCACTATCTAGTTAATGTGATTTGATTGGTGAAATAATTCTCAGTGAGGTGTGTAAACACAGATTCAACCTGGCTTATTTGCTGATTACTGACTGTGTGCAAAACTGGTTAGAACATGTAGGAGATAAGAATTGGGGTCTCTCTCTCTCTCTCTCTCTCTCTCTCTCTCCCATATGTCTCCTTTTTTGTCACCAGAGTTGATGGACACAACATCCAAGCAACCATCAAGTTGTTACCTGATACATTTGTGTTCATACGTGAGCACACAATAGTCATGGTGCTGCAGTGGAACACAGTCCAGATACAGTCACTCATTTAAGCCTGAGCTAAACTTCTCTGGTCTGCTTTTCAGTCACAAATCAAACAACGCTCTATGCTGTTGTTTAATTCCTCCGGACTACATTAAACATTTCAGTGTGCTATTGTAAACCCTGTCTTGAGTCATAGCCAGGGAAGATAACAGCAAAGTAGAAATCCCAATACACAATGCCTAAATGGAAAAATCTTGTGCAATTTACAGGAAAACTATTTACGTAAAGATTAGGCTTTAAGGTAGATTAAAGGTATGAGCGTAACGGATTTACATGAAGTAAAATGCACTGTAAATCTGTGTAAAGTACAAGATATTCCACATGATAAAAAAAGCACAATGAAAAATGAGTCGTCTCCAATTAACATTTAAATCACTCGGAACCATCCATGATACAGTCATATGTAGAGATTGCAAAGCTGAAGAACTTTCTTAAGCACGGACAAGCCCTGCCTTCTCTTTTTTTTAGCTCATTTTTAGCTTCAGTCAGGCCCTCTGCCCAATAGTTGTTTTCCAAAAGTAACCCTTCAATAAACTAACAGGTCTATAAATGGCTTTTACTATTTTAAAAACTACATAATGAAATCCAATACCATAATGACTGTCAAAATATGATTTTGAGAAAATGAGAATCATGAAAAATAAAGTAAGAGAAAATAAAGTACCTTGTGTCCCCCAAAATCCAGTGAGGTGAAACTACTGTATAAGGTAGTTAGGAATTCACAACACCGTAAACATAAACTTAAATATAATTAAGCGGTAAATACATTAGAATAGAAATACATGAAGTTATTTCCTCCCAGTTTGTAATATGGATTTTTTTTTGTCAAGTTAACATGCATTACTTCACATGCATGGACTGTTTGCTCTTCTGAAACGTGACATGCCTACCCCATCCTCAAGCATGCTTTTCAGACACCTCAAGTTACCTCAAGCAGGCACCTCATTCTCCATAACATGATGTCTCCTTGGAAATGATGAAAGGGCTCACAAGTTGCATTTCCGGGAGAACATATGCCACAGAAGGCAGTGTCTTGAGCTAGCAGCTTACGAGCGCGGTAGATCTGATGTGATGTGATTTTCGGAGGTAGAGAAGTAGAGAATTAGCTTTGGGTTGGTGTGGGAGGGGGTTACAAACACTTCCCTGCTCTCACCCTTCCTCTCTTTCGTCTCTATCTGTCTCTCTTTTTCTCTCAGAACTTGAAAAAGCACAGAGCCATCCCTGCTGAGCTTCAGAAGGACCAGTATGACTCGAAATAAATACAAATGTAGATGGAGGTGAGGGGTGGAGGGTGAGGGGGGTGAGGAAGGGGGTTTATGTACACCTGTATTCATATTTCTGTACAGTAAGGAAACTCCATCACTGTTCCACCATCAAGTCTGAACTTACTTGCCCTGTTTTGAAGTTCCTCTGCAGAAACATCATAAAACTGGCTCAATGGCAGAGAAGTTTACATTTAAGGCTTAAGGACAGGAAGCATAGGAAGATAGGAAGATGTCACTGTCCTATCAATAGAAATAACAGTCTTTTTTGGTACCAACCTTCAACATTTATCTACTGTAAATGCTGAGCCAAAGCAGCAATATACCCTTCATGGATGAAAGAACTCTAAAGTGGAGTTCTAAAGTCAATTAATATACTCGAATGTAAGTCAAAAATAGATCATTTATTAAATCAAGAGTAAAAGTGATAAATATTTTTAGCTCATAAAAATTAGTAAGATTATTTCAATATGCTAAAATATTTATAAAAGTTGATATTTTGTTTTAAAGGAGTTAAAGAAGACATCATTCTTTGTAAATTGTTGGTAAATCTAGCAAAAGTAAGTGAGGTAAGAGCTAAGTTGCTGTAAAGAGGAAAACAAAAATATACTGTATGTACAGTATGAAATTTGTTTTTCCTTATGTTATTGGAGTTCATTATGAGTTTTCTTTTAAAAATTAACATGCACTACTTCACATGCATGGACTGTTTGTTCTTCTGAAACGTGACATGTATATGTGCTCGAGTAAGAGTGCATGTTAACAGTTTGCCTGCAGAACACAATAAACCTTATTTTTAAACTTATGTTGGGAAATTATTTTTCTCAGACACACACAAAATTGTCTCATTTATGTTGAAAAACACTATATCTTCTTCCTTTAAAACCATTTAACTAAAAAGCGTACCAGTTTCTCTGTATTTACCCATGATGTACTTCACTGTTATATTTTTGAAAGAGAATTAAAAAAAGAAACAATACTTCAACGCTTAAGAGATGTGCAATCACTCATTGTACAAGAGACATGAGACGGTTGACAGTTGGAATTTGTAAAGCTGTTATTCAAAATTGAAAAAAAAAAGCCATCTCATAAGGTGATATAAACTCAAGGCAGATTTTTCTTGGCTGGAAAAGCTCTGATGCTAAATTTTTATTGGAATACATTTGCATTGGCGATTAGGACTTAAAACGTGTGATGCAAATGATCGCTGATGAAATTAGCTTGTTTGATGTCATGGTGGAATATTTTCTGCACACCTGCGGCAACAGAAAACTCTCACTTTTCTTTAACATCCTCACAGTTTTCCTCTGTGACATTTCCCGCATGAATTTAAAGCAGACCTGATTTTGCTAGGACATGTCTGAGTGTCTACATATTATATGCAGATTGAATTATTTTATGAGGTATCTAAGGTGTGCGAATGCCAGAAAAACAGACCTTGTAAAAACATTACATGCAGTAAGCACATGATCATAAATACATCATAAGACTCATGAAACAGAATTATCCATGCGAGAAAAGCACATATGAAAACTGAATCAATATGGCACAAGGAATTAATTGATAAATGGGTTGTGTAAAAAATTACATGTGTGGAATAAAATTATTCTTGGGAAAATTGTACTGTAAGTATAAAGAGATACAGATGCGCAATGGAAAATCCATTGAATATTTGGAGAACAATATGAGTCTAAGGACCTTCAGCCTCTGTGTAAATCACATGATTCACATACTGTATGACTAATGTGTTTAAGATAGAATGGGAATGTATGGGATTGTGCAAAAGGGTTACACACATGTAAAGATGCTTTCAAAGTAAATGCAATTCAAAATAATAAAGGATAAAGCATATAAGATTAACCATATAAAAACTTCTATAAAGAGTGGTAAACAACACTAAACAACACTAAATTACACTAATAGTCCTTGTCTTTAAAATGCATCAGTAGTCTCATGCATATTTATTGCATGTTTATAAGGAAATTACAGTAACTAAAAAAGGTTTTCTAAGCATTTGCTACAGTTGTTCTCGGACTTTGAATGCCATGCTTGTTTTTTGTTTTTGCAATCCCAGACAGGCCTCCTTTTTTTTTTTGTTGCTCTTTATTTTTTCATAAAAAAACATTTTCTTGTAATGTTTCATTTCAGACGGAAAAGTAATGCTTGGCTGCTTTTTAAAAGCAGAAAATCCTTAAATAAGCATCTGACAAAATCTCAAAATTAGTACATGTATATGCATGTGACATTTGGGCTCATATTCGTAAACAGAATGCTTGAGAGCGTGGATAACCTTAGCATAACTGAATTAACTGGCATAGATTTTATTGTAATTTCTTCAAACAAATCCTCAAAATTCATGTAGTAAGTTACAGACTGGAATGATCTAACATTTTATCAGCATTATGGATGGGAAATAAAAAAATAAAAAAACTTTTAGGACAAAAGTAAAGGTTTTCTGTAAACTCATATATAAAGAATATATTAAAAAACTATATAAAATAAATAATTAATTTTATCATAGCACATTTAAAACTATGAAATTATTAAATCAGTAATTATTGCTAACATTTTCTTGTCCTTTTCTCTGTCTTTATTTGAATTTTTCATTGTTTTCATTGTTCGTGTAAATAGTTTTTTTTTTTTTTTACACTCAATATTGCGATTTTCTGTGTAGTCAACATAAGCAGTATTTTTCAGTATGCTCTGGTAGGAACCTTATGAATTATGCATACGTTGTGTTCATGGTAAGGTTGAACTTTGCATGGAGTTGCCCATAAAATGAAATAACGGTTGCCTAAGACCTTTGCACAGCACTGTACTGTATGCAATATATTAATATTTCACCAAGATTTTTATTTAGCATTTTAAATGTCAGATAAACCAAATATGGACATTTAAATTGGAAATTAGAACATACTGTACAATACTGAGCAAAACTACCACTAATGACCAATAGTAATATTCATTATATTTCCAGGTCTAATAGACGAACATGAAGTAAACAGGATATTGCGAACGTAGTAGGAGGCTCCTTAGACACTTATTAGAAATTATTTTAGAAACTCAGGATTAGAGACATTTTATGCGATACATGAAATAACCAGTTTATCTCATCAGGATTCTTATAGGCATACAGTGCATACAAGCGTATTGTGAAGCGGGTTGCTATGTGAAAGATTGTGTTACTCAATAATACACACTACTGTTTACCTCTGAGCTAATCTAGAATACCAAGACACTGTCAGTGTTTTGGGTTGCTATAACTATGGTAAAAGTTTGCAAACTTCTAATTATGAGCACTTACTCATATAAATAAACTGACCTGCACCTGAATAAACACTGATGTTTACACAGTCAGCAACATCATTTTCGTGTGCTTGAAAGCAGACTGCTACGATTATAGTTGTGTAGCTTTGATAGCTTTATTTTACCTGTAGGTATACCAATAATCCAAGATCCACCCTATTTGTTATTTACCTACCCATGACATCTTCCATCATGATTATCATGGGGTATAATGGCCTAGCCCTTGTTTTGTGTCATCAAATGCTGCCATTGGGTGGTGAGGTTTAGGGTTAGATATTTGTGCAATATTTGGTTCATTTATATGAGAAGGGCCTGATTGATCTAAGGTGGGGATCCTCAGGAATCATCCATCATTATGAAGATGTTAGACAAGGAAGTTCACAGCCCATATTATGCATTTTATCAATGAGTCTACTTGCATATTTGATCAAAAATTAAAGAGGTGTGGCAAAGATGTTGTTGTGCTGGAATAGTACCTCGCTATCAACAGGCCTGTAGAGCAGCCTTTCAGTCAAAGGTAATAACTGGGAAAGGGCAAAAAAGAGGGTTCAGAGTTGACCTATTCTTTTCTTACCATTGATAGGTGCCATTTACCATTTAAGATTTAAGCTTCCAGTTTTCTTTTGATATTGTTCCAAAGAGGAAGAAGTGGGTGGATATGATAAGGTACTCAATCGGTAGGGGTAACTTAGTGGTTAAAGCATTGTGGTTAAAGCATTGTACTACAGACTTTACTGCTCAAAAATTCCAATAGAATTAACATTAAGACCAACGGATTGAGCAACAATTTTGTAGAAATATATAATTTACCACATTTGAAGAGGCTTGCAAGCAGTGTCAGAACATACCACACAAGAGGGTATAAGTTATATCCTTGGGCGCCATTGACATATTATAGTGAAGGAAATCCCCATTCAAACATGAAGTGCTCATAGTTGCATTCCTGCTATGGTAACTTCTATAGGATCTTTGAACCTAACTGATCCTAAGTGTCGATCCCATTGTCATAAGAGAAAATGTGCCTGTTTAGTTTTGTGTTGTGTTGCTGTTTGGTTTTTATATAGTTTAGTCCTGTTTAGAACCTTTGTTGTTGATTCAATTTCAGGACCTTTTCAGAACTTTTTATGAAGTTGTGGGGCAAAACGGCCTCAATAGTTTAAAACCGTGTTATTCAAAAAATATTTGTATGAAGAAATTATATTCCATTTTTTAAGTTCTGCTAACAATGTGTTTTTTAATTTCAACATATGTACAGTACTACTCTGCATCACAAATGTAACTAATGAAAAATTGATTTTAAACTTTGTTTTGAGTATCCATTATACCCTAGGTTCCCCTACAGTACAGGCTGTACGTTGTGCAACTTGTAGTATCTTGTGAACTGTAAAACATTATTAAAGAAGCGCTTTTTAGAGATAAAACACATAAGCTGTTTCAAAGTCCAGAAATACATTTCGACTGTTGCATAACAAAAGCACCCCAGCCATAACTCATAGGCACGCCTTGCTTGTGCGCATCACAGATGTTATCTATGGCAACGGACCTACTGTTGCATCAAATCTAACACAATGCACAATCCATCTAATCCGTCTTTTATTAAAGATGCTTGTCATCCCCTCTGTGACCCCCAAGATTTACACCAACATTCACAGATATAACAAGAGATACAAGTCAGGATAAACAGTTTCATGTTCATAATGGAAGCCCATCTGGAACTCATCATTCAGTCAAAGGTAATAACTTCAGCTATTTTCAGTCACTCAGCTGACTGAGTATATTGTTATTTCTTGAAGCTTGAACTTCATTTTTTTTTGTCCAGGGAACACAAAATGGTACATCAATTATGTATTATAGTTTCCATTACTGATCCAACTTTGAGTTAATGTGCATCCATGAGGTATTTTAAATGCCTGGAGCCTTTTATCCACCACTTATCTCTCAAAATATTGCTTGCTTTTACAAGTCAGGCATGAAATTTGCTTTCAGTCAAAATTAGCATTGATAGCAAAACAGCAGCCTTATACTGGCAAAGATACATTTCTGTCCCTCATTTCCTCTCACTTCTTATCTCAACATATTCCATCTTATGATAATTGCTCTGTATTTTACCTCTATGGGATATTCCTCAGAGCAACCTGTTCACACAGTGAAATTAATTCAACTGTGAAGTCAGTGGAACAAACAGAGACACTCATTTTGTGTGTGTATATCTGTATGTATGTTTGTGTGTAAGAACACCCTTGATTTCCCTCAGGCAACCTGATCGCTTTGTCACACCATGTTCTTTAGTCACACACACAAACACGAAAGAGGAAACTTCACACTTTGTACAATTTGTAGTGCCATGACAACACAGGAGAGCATAATACCTCCGAGTAATGCATAAAGAAATGCACAACAATTCGTTTTCCACTTGTATCCGCTGTGTTTAAGAGACTCAGGTGTGTGTGGCTGTAATTGAGATCAAAATGGATCTAAATGCAGAATTAAGTAAAAGCATGTCAGACATAAATTAGCTTTATTAGTGATTTAAAAATATGCATTTTAAAATTAGCATTCAAACCAGCAGCAAACCCCTTTCTAATATTATACGTGTGATTGTATGCCATTCATTAAAAAAAATCAGAAAATAGAAAAAAAAAAAAGTATGATGCTACTAATATAAAAGATAACTACAGTATGAGTCCTGTCAGAGACCTCAAAGCAGCAAGTCATTAGGAATGCAATCATTAATGACTACATGAGGCGATGCTACTTGCAGTAAATCATTTCCTTGGCTGTGAAATATTCTTTGCGGCAGAATATGGTGGTCCAATCGGTTAACGCTCTTGGTTTCTGATTGGAAGGTCGGGGGGTTTAAGCCCCTCTTTTCATGAGAATGACTTGGAAACATGTCAGACAAAGTAGCAAGACAGCTGGGGCCAAATACAGGAATCGTACATGTTCCATTTTGAAAGAGACTTGAGTCTCTTTCAACAGGACAACAACCTCACTACTGCCAAAGCTACACTGGAGCGGCTCAAAGCCGAGAACCTGAACGTGTTGGAATGGACAAATCAAAACCCCAACCTCAATCTGTTTGAATATCTCTGGCAAGACTTGAAAATTGCTGTTTATGAGCTGCCGTCGTCCAATCTCACAGAATGTCTGCCAGAAGAAATATGAGGATCCAGATGTGTTCAAGCGATAGAGACATATCCCAGAAAAACTTGCTGCTGTAAGTACAGCCAAAGGTGGTTCTACTATGTATTGACCTGGGTGGGAAGTTCTTATGCAGTCTGGCTGTTTTCATATGTAATTTGTCACCTGTTTCAGGCTGATGTGGCACTGAACAGTAGTGATTAATAGCACATCTTAATTTCTTTCTTTATCTTCCATTTACTCTAAATTTTATTTAAAAGTTATTCTTTTGGTGGCAGTTGTATACAATATTTTGATATCAAAAAAGCTTATGTCATGCTAGTTATTTGTAGCTCTGTACCAATGTTATTGTAGAAAGGTGTGAATTGCTTGCCCTACTTGGCGGCTCATAATCCTCCCTTTTCCATCATCCTGCACACAGGCAGCTAAAAACAGTCACGATACTCTAAACACAGAAACCCAACAGTGTCTTGACTACTCTTATAACAGACTTCATTCATTCATCCTCTATGCCGCATATCCTGTGTACAGGGTTGTGTGGGTCTGGAGCCTATTCCAGGAGATTTAGGGCATGAGGTGGGGTATACCCTGGATAGGGTGCCAATCAATCACACACACACACAGATCCGTAGCGCGGAGTCGAACCCTTGACCCTGGAGGTGCTACAGTACCTCATCATCACCATGCCATCTTATACCACTTGCATGAATAAAATAATTTGTTTCTTTACACTGGTTGATGTCAGATGTCATATACAGTAAATGGCAAATAAAAGGCATTCTTCGCTGATGGAATGGAACGCCAGTGTACTGCAAGCAAGCTTTAAATAACCTTTGTGTAAATATTCAAGAAGATCAAATAGATTTTAATAGAATAACAGCAAAAAAAAAAAAACAATTTTAATGGATTTCACTGTATAAAACAACTAAACGAAAAGTATAAATTCTTATGCAGGGTAATAAAAGCTATCAAAGCTATTAGTTTAAATATTTAAGAACCAAGCTTAATAGTCGGGCATGAAAAATTACATGCAAGGCGAAACGTCCAGATAAAAATACATCAATCAGCTCTAGCATTACAACACAGACATAAAGCCCAGTATTGTGTAGATGCCACTAGTGCCATCTGAGCAGCTCTGGTCTCTCTGGGCATGACACCACAAAACCTCTGAGGCTTCAGTGGATCTGACTTTTTGTTTAGTGTATCCTAAGGGATGGGAGTTTGAGGGCTGGTTTTTAGGTCTTGGGCTCTTTGCCTGCTTGGCCCCATGGACGCCAGGCTGTGGTGCACTGGGTGTTCTGGTGCGTTTAATGTTAAGGTATTAATGTTTTATATTGTTAATGTTACGGCTGATCAGTGTATGTACAATACACTCAGCAATAATGTACCATTTCCAATGAATGATGGATAAAAATGCAAAGGTGTCCATCGAGTTATACCATTGGTAAGACAAAAAAAAAAATACTTACAATTGAATGTGACACAATTAATATTTTATACTGAAATAATTATATTGAAATATATTTTAGCTATTACAAGCATTCCTGTTGTGATTGAAGGTCAACTTTCTTTGCAGTTGTACTGCATCTGGTGACACAGATTGAGTCTGGAGGCTGAATTATTTTTTCAAGGTGATGATTAGATTAGATTAGATGAACAGATTCCAGGCAGGAAATACATGCAGGGTCAATATAACAAGCCATAGCAGACCTCCGTCTCTTTTACTGTTTTGATACTATCATCCGAGTCAGGTTGTTTAAATCCTAACATCTTCTGAAATCCCAAATCTCAACATCAACCTCTTTCTTGTCAGGTCATATCAGATTAAACTGCTGGTGCTGGATATTAAATTTATAATGTCATTTCCAGATAAGAAATAAGACAAAAATAATAGAAAACACATGGTACAGAACCTGTATGAATGAAGTAAACCTTGTTTAAAAATGTTAAACTAATAAATATTCATCTGATAATATTTTTTCTCAAGTTTATTATAAAATAACCACTATAAGAGCCTTCAGTATACTGTAGTTATGGTATAAAGAAAACATATCATTATGCACATTTCCTGCTGAAAAACTCGAAAACACACTCACTGACGCATTCCTGGCTATTCCGCCTATCCTGTACTGGGTCCCAAGAGACCTGGAGCCTATTCCAGGTGACACAGGGCATGAGGCAGGGTGCACCCTGTACAAGGTGCCACTCCATCACAGGGCACGAATACACACACACATACACAAACACACGCACACACACGTGCGCGCGCGCACACACACACACACACACACACACACACACACACACACACACACACACACACACACACACACACACACACACACACACACACACACACACACACACACACACACTACAGGACTGAAGGAGGAAACCTGAGCACATAGAGGAAACCCACCAAACAAGGGGAGAACATGCAAACTCCATGCACACAGACCCATAGGTAAGTAAGGTAGGACTTGAACCCTCCACCCTGGAGCTGACCACTACACCACCGTGCCGCCAACCTACAACAATATTTTTCTAACATTTTGTATATTTTTGCTGGACCTCATTCATGCTGACTTCAACCCAAATTATTCTCTTCTACTCAGTTTTTAGGAACAAGTTTTACTTTGTGTCAGTACACTGTATTAATTGCTATTTTACTTTATACAGAAGAGCTTGTTTACAACCACCCAGTAAATACGAGTCTTTAATTACCTGCAATAAACCTTTACTTAACTTCAGGTTATCTAATATCTACATATCTACATATGTATATATGTAGATATTAATAAAAACAGCATGCATCTACAGTACCATGCACACACAGAGTAAATCTTCAAGTTGTGAAGACCTTTTCTAGGTCTGCCTTTTCTTTTCCTTCGCACATCACATTCTCACTGCTATTTTTAGAAACGAAGTCCTGGAATAGCTTACATCCTGAAATGGAAATTAAAGATCAACATGAGATCTTGACTTTGCAGCTATTTCCCCTTAAGGGAATTAATGACTGTAAAAAAGAAGAAGAATGAAAGCCTCAGATGTCCACTATTATCATAAAAAGTGCCTCCAGATACTAATACAAGGAAGCAAGCCCGAGATCCTCTTAAGGGGACTGATATGCATCATCGTCACCTTTGCTGTCTTTCTGGACAGTTCTTTTTTTTTTCTGGATGATGAAAAGCATATGACTTTGGCAATAACTTCAAAATCTGCTATGGCGACAGAAATGGTACGAGCTTTCGGATGACGTGGATTAATATTTAGTTTAATAAGATCCTTTATATCTGTCTAAATGGGCGATGATGTTGGATTTACAGTAAATTTCGAGAATCTCTGATGGTAACACTTAGAATGTTGTTTGTCATATTTTGAGAAAATGAAATTAGATGTTTATATCTTAATCTTAAGATGGTTTAAAAACGAAACATCATGTTAAGGTCTAACAATATTCGCGCTCTTATTTAAGTCAAGCACAATGCAAAGGGAACCCTATTCTTCATACTTCATAATGTGTCTTCTCTGCCCTGGGCACAAACTAAACAATGCCACCTGTTCCATCCTTCAAGCTGTCAACACATAAACAACGAGAGCACGTCAGCTGACGTTGATTCATTGCTTTCATTACATACATCCTATCCACATTTAAAATGTTACCATAGAAGGGAAATGCAACGTAATTCATCAACAAATCTCCCGTTGATATTCTACAGTCATGTAGCACGATTATTAACTCTCAGTATAAAATCAAAGCCAAGTACCAAACCCCGCACACAAGCAATCGAATGCTGGCTTAAACCTTACACAGGAGAGGTTTTCAGTTAGTGAGGACATGTAGGAAAACTGTGCAAAAGTCTTTTTTTTTTTTTTTTGTACAGACTCTGTTATGAATGTTTATTTTATGACTTCATTATTAACTAAACATTCATTATGAAAAATAACATTTCTGATTTTCCAAACACTAGTATTTCAGCGGGGAAAAAAATATATTCCGGAAAAGAAAGCAGCATATTATGTAAAAGATCACTTTTTCAAACTTTGAAAAAAAAAGAAAAAGAAAAGAAAAGCTTTTGGATTCTTCATGCATGAAAATAGAAGCAGGTGCGACAAAGAGTCCTCAGAAGGACTGTGACTGGGTCTGCAGGATTCTTAGCAAAACTATTTGTCAATTATTAAAAAAAAAAAAAACTAAAGCAAACCTTCTTTGATTAATTACTGTTTCCTGCTATTTATAGTTTTGCTTTGTCTTCCTTTCTCTACAGCAGTTACTTGCACAGACCTTTGTACATTACTGTAACTTCTTTTGCATGGGAAGTCCTGCTGCTCTGAGCGAAAATCAATATATCACTAAGGAAAGAACCGTCTTCCTAGGTTTTTATGGAAATTCAGGGTCGTGGACAGTGTCATATATGGGCTCTTATGTAGGCAAGAAACTTAAGCATAACAAGCACTGGCTGTAGTGTAGTGTGTATTCAAATCGAACATGTGCCAAACTAGCGCAGTAGACTAGAACGAATGTTCTCCTAAGTCAGACGTAAACACTCTCACGACCTAGACCTCCCTCGAGTGAAGCTGGCCATCGTGGGAGCTTGGAATGCATCTCTTTTTTATGATGATGTCTGCAAATATTCACAAATGCGCTCCCATGTAGGCACACACACACACACACACACACACACTCAAGAACCAAAGAGCTGCGAGTGTTAAATCGGAAATTGTGCTGGAACAACTTGAGAGCTGAACCAGCCGGCTGTGGTTGTAGCAGGTCAGGAGAATCCGACATAGTGTTGTTCTTCTCACGGTTTTGCAAGTAAAAAGCCACAGTGACCGTCTTAAACATTCTGTTTCATATTCTCTGGAATTTCTTTTGCAGATATGAATAAAATTTTACATTTTCATAAGCACATTCTCTCTCTCTCTCTCACACACACTCATTAATAGGTAAGAAAAACAAATCTGTAGCAGTAACATTTTTTTTATAACTCACCCCATGCTGAAGTTTCATATCAGTGCTGCACAGACAGCACAATGTCTCCAATAAAAAACGTTATCTCTGCCTATCTATACTTTTCCTCTCTCTCTCTCTCTCTCTCTCTCTCTGTTAAACTTCCTTCTCTGACAGAGGCTCCTGCTGGCCTGGCTTTTATTTATGTCCTTTTTTGGGACTGGAGGAGATGGAGAGTTGCAGAATTACTCTCGGCTATTAGAGAGAAGAAAACTCCCCTAGTGTAAGGGCCTTTGAACTATCTCTCTCCTGAGGCATCAAGTGTGTGTCTGTGTGTGCCTGTGTGTGTGTGTGTGTGTGTGTGCCTGTGTGTGTGTGTGTGTGTGTGTGTGTGTGTGTGTGTGTGTGTGTGTGTGTGTGTGTGTGTGTGTGTGTGTGTGTGTGTGTGCGCGTGCGTGTGTGCGCGTGCGTGTGTGCGCATGTGTGCATGTTCATGTTTGTGTTAGTGTCTGTTGCGTGTGTATTCCAGGGTTTAAGAAGAGACAAGCTCATGTTAAAGTTACACCGGCTTCCTTGTTCAGTTAGATTCATATTTTGCCCTTATGTTGCAATACATTACAAGTAAAATTATATATATATATATATATATATATATATATATATATATATATATAAAATTTATTTAACTTAATAATCCTTAAATTCGTGTGTGTGTGTGCATATATGCATGCGTGTGGGTGTGTGTGGCCATGTCTTCATATCTTTGCAATGACCATACATCTCTAAATGTTAGGAATATCTGACAGTTTTGACCTTTGTAGAGTCCCATGAGGAAACTTTTGTTTTGCTTTGTTTTGATATAAGAACTGCAGTTTTTTTTTTTAAAGAAAAAAAAAACTTGGTTGCTAGGATAAGGTTAGGATGAGGTTTAGCATAGGATTAATTTAATGTGTTTGTATCAGTGGAACTGATATAAACCCTACACAAGCATAGGAATAGGATCGTTGTGGGGAAATTCAGCAGATTTCCGTGAAGGGACCTGCCAAAGGGGAGGTGAAAATGTATTTATTTATTTATTTATTTATTTGTTTGTTTGTTTGCTTATTTTAATTAGCTCACTGTCAGCGGGAAAGTCCTAACAAGGTTAGTGAGACAAATATAATGAATACTGAGAACATTATCAGGATGCGTTGATCTTTTTCACATTTCGTTGCTTATTCCTATTCCATTTTTTTCTTACAATACATTACTAATTAATTATAATACATTTTATATGTATAAAGTCTAAAGCAAGTAGGCCAGTTGGATCCAGTAAGGTAAAACCCTCTGTTCCCTCTAGGCAAAGCACCTGGAGGTAACTAGTCTCTTGGGTTCAAGGCATGTAAACATGTTGGGAGAAAACAGCTAGGCCATGAACTCGGGAAAATTAATTCGCGAAGATAATTAGCCTCGGCACATGCACAATAAAACATGAGAGAGAGAAGAGGGAGAGAAGAAGAGTCCTCTAATGGACAAGTGCGAGTCGAGCAAATCATTGTAGTAGTCAGAACAACATATTGTCTACCTTGCACAAATGAACTTTTGCATGACTTACAAATAAAGTTTACAAATGTGAACCTCCGGCATTTTCCCATATTTTCACATATAGCTTGGTTTATATATATATTTGGTTTATACATGATTCCTTATTTTAGCATATGATATGACACATACTTTTATTCATCTATCAAGTATTCATATTATATCAGATTTACCTGAATTTAAATGCACTTTTACATTCACATTATTTGCTACGTCTGATCACATGAGCACATGTTAAAACAAATGACATGTGAGATATACAGTATATCATTTTATCCATAAGGGCACACCTTTAAAATCCATAAAAGTTCATAAATCAAAATGAATGAAAAGGTATGAGTCGTTGATGGAGGTGAGTGGGGTATGAATATGTTATTCATGCGAATGGTTGTTGCCGGTTAAATGTTTTTCCATGAAATAAGGTCCAGGATACAGCACTTATTTTTGCAGTAAGGTTTCAGTAATGGGACTATACTGTACATACACTCCATATGGTTAGTACTTTACTCATTGAGGTGTGTAAAGGATACTACCAAGCTGATGCAGTCATAATGGACTCCTTTAGGAACTGGATGTGTCATATTATGTGTAAACATGGCCAGAAATGTAATAAATACAGTACACCAGACAATAAATTTGCACTATACAATTTTTCAAATCATAATCAAATAGAGAGTCATAAAAACATCGGCTGTATGCATTGGGTTTGTATGTTCTCCAAGTGCTTGGTGGGTTTCCTAAGTGTACTCTGGGTTCCTCCTACGGTCCAAAGACATACAGAGTATGCTAATTGTCATTTACAAATTGCCTGGTGTGTGTGAGTGTTTGCTTGTGTGCCCTTCATTGGACTGTCCAGGGTGTACCCTGCCTCGTGCCCCAAATCTCCTGGGATGGGATCCAGGCCCTTTTGCGATACTGTACAGGATAAGTGGTATAGAGAATGAGGGAGCAAGCAAGTGAGTGAGTGAAAACATTACAACTCAATATTTAATGTGTATTCCAGAATGAGAAGTTGCTGAATTTTTTAAAACAATTGCAAAAGAAAACGTTCCAGAACCAGAAAATGACATCTACAGCACACTAGCCAAATATTAATACTTTGGAGGAAATAAAAGGACAAAGAGTTTGACATAAATAAGGAAATTGCATTACCCATTCAGTTACCACTTATTTCTGTTCCGGATCACAGTGGATCCAACGTCTATTCCAGGAACACTAGGTGTGAACCAGGAGCACACCATAGTTGGGATGCTATCACAAGGAACCATCACAAGAGACCAAGCACACACATATACCTAGGGGGAATTTATGTTTAATTATCTTTATATTTCATTTATCTTTAATGTTTAATTCACTTACTGGTATTTTTCGGTGGGCGGCGTGACCATGCATATCAACTTCATATAGACAGAAACCCAAGCTCAGAATTAACCCAACCAGGAATTTGCAAAGAATCAACACTACCCAGCGTATCACCATGTAACCAGGATATTAAAATATAAATATGAATTATGAATTATCAGTGAATAGTGTGGTCAGAAATGAAAATATATAATAGGTGTGTGATGTAAAAGTTTTGTTGTTACTATCTTAACATAAAAGGTCGTGCTTCTCTCATAATTCCTTCTTTTAATATATTTCTTAGTTTGAAGTGGGATTTCTTTCTTTCTTTTTTTTCTCTCTTTTTTTTCTTGGCCCTCTCTCTGTGCTAGTGAAGTGGGATTTGAAGATCCATATGTGTCAAAGTTCATATCTAAAAGAAGAATGGGATTTGCAGAAAAGATTTGTCATCCATCAGGTAAATCTCTTAATCTCTGGTGTCTCCCAAAGCACTATTATTCCATTATTCCATTATTCTCTAAAAGAGTGCCATACACATTAGATTTCATTGTTATATGTTAATAAAAATTAAACCCTGCCAAAAACATTGTCTATGGTGAATAATGATGGCATGAATTGGAACATGTTGAAATTTTCCAGGTCAGTACAGACAGCCTTGAGTGCTTCACTGTAAGTTGTTCCTGCATGCATATTGAAGCTGAGTCATATATGACCTTTTTTTTGGTCTAGAATATGCTTTAATGCTTTTTTTCTTTCTATGCATCTTAAATTGTATACAATAATGAATTGATCGATTGCAGTTTAGTAAAATATTTGTTGTTTAGCACATCCATTATTCTCCATTTAATCTCCATTAAAACATTTAAGCCTTAAGCATAATTTGTTTTTAAATACATGATGCAAACAATATGAAAACTATGCAAAGGAAATACATTGGAGCTTTTAAGTATGAGTAAGAAATTAATGTTGGTGTATAAAAATAAATAAATAAATAAATAAATACTGTAACTTTTTAAATGAATAAATATTGTACATATATAATATGTATATAATATAATATATATAATATATATAATACACACAGATTCAGTTCAGTTTACAGATGATTCATGCTAGCTGTATAAAAAACTTGCAAAAGTGAGTGCAGAATTTATTGAATTGCTTATCCCTGTTAAACAAAAGTTTTTAGTGCTCCACCACATTTAGTCTTTCTAAAGTAACTTTTTATACAGTAAAATAACTTTATACAAATATTGTTCCTTTAGACAGATAGACAGAAGCCAGGATAGTAACACAATAGACATGTTGTTGCAAATTGTCAAGCTGTGTAACGCTTGATCAAAAGAAAGAAAGAAAAAGCACACATGTGACCCGTGCTTTTTACAGAAATGACTAAAAATAAATGTAATATATGAAATATATAAATATATGTAAAGAAGGAGATGAATTTGCACAAAATATTACTGATAATGTTACCACTGGAAATATTGCAGCAACATTGTGAGAACATTTCCTAACTTGATGTAAAACATTTTCAAATCCTAGCAGAGTCAACATTATAGCATTAACACAAACATAACATTAATAGAATGTCCTAGAACTTGGATTGTAATTTTAAGCTATGCATGCATAGCTTGGTGGCTCGGTGGCTTGTTTAAATATTCAGGTCTCTACTGTACTTCTAATAGTCAAAAATAATATTATACAAGAAAGTTATTTTATAGTATGAGAATTGGTACTTTACTACTTTACTATTGGTATAATAGAGAAACATTGTACAATAAAGCATATAGCGAATTAAAATCTAAGTCCATTTTTTAGTTCTATACACCTCCTACTGGTGGTGCACTAATAAAGCAGCATAAACTCCCACAGTAGAACTTTTTGTACCTTTTCATTTTACAAGGAGACAAGGAAAACTAATCCTATACTATAATAAAATATCTGTACAGTATTGCACCGCAATGTACCATGTATATATTAACAAATCAGCCCTAGCATCAACTCCACAAAACATTAACACATTCACATTAATTATCAATTGTATACTATTGAACTGGTTTACAGAAGCATGGGCACCCAAGGCTCACTTATGCCCATGGGAACCAAACGATAACCTGTCGCGTCCAATCCAACTGAAAAGCCAATGTAGCACAAATCAATGAAAAAAAGCCAATGTTGGCCATGAAAGAAAGACACCAAAATACAAATTGCACCAATTTCCGCAGGACACACGACCAGGCAGGTCACCAACACTGCCTCAACATTCCCCAAGAACTGAACCAAGCAATTTGCACATTTGATTTAGGAAAGGTTTTACATACAGTTTTTTTTTTTTTTTCCTATTGCCCTGCTTGATGCAACCTAACATTTTTATCCATGCTTGGGCCCAGCAGTAGGTGTGCCCAGCAACCCCAGTAGCTGGATGTGGGGCACTGACTGGCAGTCAAAACTAGAATGACCACAAGCCTCCAATGCCTATATAATGCTATAGTTTTATTCGGTAATTGGGTAAGGTAGAGAAACCCACAGGTTGCAAGAAGCAAGGCTGGACTTTTAAAACCTATATTCGGGCTTCGGAAAATTCTACTTTTTAACTTGTGTGCATAATTGGGTCATTTAATCCCATTGCACCTGCAGATTTCAAATGTCAAACCCCTGTACCCATTTACTTTAACCACATCAGCCTGTCACAATCTTTATTTCTGATCACAAAAAAGCACGTAGGTGACAACATAAGATAAAACTGGTTTAAATATAACCTATTTAGCATTGCACTGAAGCGCTAACCACATTTGTTATGGTTGCAACAGCACAAAGATGAAGCCCATTAACTTAATCAGAAATCATGTTCATAGGTTAAATAACAAGTGCCTCTCAACAAAATGAATTATTATTATTATTATTATTATTATTATTATATTTGTATTATAATACTGTACATTGATCCTCAGAATTTTACACAGGGATCTCCGTTGGTATTCAGTCTTGCCAGGTGCCTACTGTACACTATGTAGCCTATGATTTAATTCTGTACAATGCAGATCACAGGCAACAAAAATTCTGTTTCATGTGTGAAACACAAGAAGGGCTTACCCCATATCTGAAAGGACACTAACCACAACTAGCACAAAGGCACACTTAGCTTTGGCATAAACTTTCTGTTTATCTAGCACATTTCTTCATTTCCTCAGAACTTACACAAACTACGCAAAGGAAATGAAAAAAAAAATCTGTCCATAGGATTATAAATAAATATATTAAATATATTACATATAAATATAGTTATTTAGTTATACAGTCACTTATTGTGTGTGTGGGTGTGTGCGTGCGTGCGTGTGTGGGTGTTTTTTCTCTGCTTAAAGTTTGGAAGTCAACACCTTGAACTCTTTGTTATGTTCGTCAGATCATTCCTGACCAGTTTTTGCAATTTTTGCATTGAGTGGCAGTATGTATTATCCTGCTGAGGCCAATGCTATTAGGGAATGTTGTTACCATGAAGGGGTATACTGGTCTGCAACAAGTTCAGGTTGGTGGTATATGTCGAAGTAACATCCACATAAACACCAGGATCCAAGGTTTCCCAGCTTACCATTGCCCAATGCATCACACTGCCTCCACTGCATGTCTTCTTCCCATAATGCCCCCTGCATGAAGTGGATCCAAAATATGCAATAGGTGATTTTAATTGGTGATTTCTGAGGCTGGTAATCCTAAATGAACTTCTCCTCTGCAGCAGAGGTAAGTTTTGGTCTTGCTTTCCTGGGATGGTCTTCATGATCTTCCATCATTTTCAATTTTATTATGGTGTTGGATGGGTTTTGCAAATGCACTTGACAATACTGTTCTTGCAAAAACTATTCCAGAACACCTGACCTTCGTTTCTTAAATTAACAACTGACTGCTTTTGTTGTCAATCAATTCCATAATTCCATATGTGTTATTTCTGTCATGCACACTCGTAACACGACCGGCACTAGGACCCGGAAGTAGTACGGTCGGGTTTCCAGGAAGCATAAAAGGAGACAAAATGGCGCTTCACATTGCTCAGTCATTGAGTTCGCCCATACCTTTGCTGACGTTACGCCGACTATTCTGTGAGTACTCACCGATTCGGGTTGCTTCTTTGATTGAGTGTGTGTTGCTAGAACGCGGGTTTATTTGTGTAGATCCTTGCTCTTTGTATAAGAGAGTTCTTAGACTAATCGCATGGTTATCCTGCCTATTCGTGCTGCTTCCGCATTTGGGTTTACCATCCACGCTACACGGGCTAACTGCTAAGGCTTTTCAGTTTATCCTTCGGTTGCTCGTGACAGAAGGACTGAGCCAAAAGCAGTAAACCCAGCGGAGTTTGCTCGCCTATGTGATGTGGTTGACCAACATGCCGAACTGATCAATAAGCTCCGTGGTGAAGTCGCGTCTCTCCAAAAGGACCTCCAAGACGTCGCGGCCTTGCGCCCCAAGGTGGCGGAGTTACGGCAGGAGAACGTGACCCTCCGCGGGGTTGCTGCTCAGTCGGCTGTTGCCACGCCCGTCGCAGCGGCTGCAGCGCCGCCCCCCTCCTCTTCTGATGTTTTCATAGCTCTACCGGATAAGTGGGATGGCACAGATGGGAAATGCAGCATTTTTCTAACCGCATTGGATCTTGTGTTTGAGTTCAGTTCCATCAGATACTCCACAGACTGACTGCGCGTTGCGCTTCTCGTCTCGTTGCTATCCGGGCAGGCAGCTGAGTGGGCCACGGCGGTTCTCCGATCAGATTCAGACACGGCTTATTCATATGGAGAATTCACCCATCAACTAAAGCTAACATTTGAACATCCTGCTGCTGAGGTGGAGACCGATATGAAATTGTACCATCTGCGGCAGGGAGGGTCGTCCGTGAGTCGCTACACCGCGGATTTCCGTACTCTCGCCGTGCAGACCACCTGGGGAGATGCCGCCCTCCGGACGGCCTACTATGAGGGACTGGCTTCACGCATAAAAGATGAACTCGCCGGACGGGAGCTTCCGACCACACTGGAGGGACTGATTCAGCTCACTCTCCGGATTGACCAGCGCCTGCTCTCCCGTCCGAGGCCAGCCCCCCGGACTCTGCCGCCCATCACGCCATCTTTTTCACACGCCACATCCCGACCACCAGCCTTCACCACCACCGCTATGGCACCCACCGGATCTCCACCTCCCACTGTGGTTGACACCGGAGCCGGGGAACCCATGCAATTAGGACGCGCCTCCTTGAACGCTGCTGAGCGAGAACGACGCTTCAGGGAGAGACTTTGTGCCTATTGTGGGTCAGGAGCGCACCATAGAGCCATCTGCCTTCTTCGCCTGGGAAACGCCCAGGCCCGGTGAACCATGGAAGCAGTTCACCGGTGTACTGTTCTCCTTGCATCTACTCATGCAATTTAACAGCCAGCCAAACTCCATCCATAAAGTACAGAAGAGTCAGAATTCATCTTAGTGTTTAACGTTTAATAAGATGCCAGGTACCTTATGAATTAAGAGTAAAACTGAAAAAATAGCAAATAAACAATAATCAGAAGGCAAAATAGCAAGAACTACTGATACAGTAGGCTAGGCTAATAACTAATGGCTATCCCCATATTACATAAAATTGAAGCTTTGAATAAACATAATATTACAAATATATGCAAATATATATAATTACGTATTATATAATGAAAAATTAACTTACAGATGATGCGTTTATAAACACAAAAGAAAGGATGGCATTCAAACATGGAAGTGCAAACAACCGCAGGTAGGACTCCACTCGCCCTTTTTCAAAGGTAACTGCCACTAGGGGGCAGCAAACTATTTTAACGCACCAAGTCTGGAGCGGAACACTCCCCGCCGGACATCCTAAGGATGTCCTATCTAATCCCTAATGTCCTTAGACAACAGAAGAATAACCTCTGTGATAGGTCAGAGATATTTTACACCCTTTCCAGATCCACTTTTAGAAACCTTTAACTCCACTTTTCGCACTTTCCCATCAGTGCTTCGAAAGACTTTGGACACGAAAGCCATAGGCCACTTGTTTCGAGGGCTCTGATTATCTTTTAAGAGAACAAGATCTCCTTTTTGAATGTCAGGTCGAGTACTATTCCACTTGCGATGAATTTGAAGTGTTGGGAGATATTCACGTCTCCAGCGATACCAAAAGTTGTCAGCAAGACTGCACTTGCTTCCATTGTTGCCTGAACATGTCACTACCTGAAAAGTTTCCAGGAGAAGAAGGAGCCCCGACCTTCTGAGTGAGGAGCATGGCAGGAGTTAGTATAAGAGGTGAGTCAGGGTCTGACGAGATTGGAACTAAGGGCCTTGTATTAATTATTGCAGAAATTTCGGCCATGAATGTGCATAAGACCTCATGTGAAAGGGGACGAGATCCAGACTGCATCAACATTGAGTCCAGGATCCTCCTTACCATACCTATCAAACGTTCCCAAGCTCCCCCCATGTGTGAAGCGTGGGGTGGATTAAAGTCCCATGAACAAGAGCAGCTGGCGAGGTATTCTTGCATCTTTGGGTCTTTTGCCATTTTTGAGAATCCCAGTTCTTTGCTTGCCGCTACAAAGTTAGTCCCACAATCTGACCGAAATTGCTTCACAGGCCCTCTAATGGCAAAAAATCTCCATAGTGCATTTATACAACTAGAGGCATCAAGCGATTCAATTACCTCTATGTGAACAGCTCGTATGGACATGCAAGTGAAGAGAATGGCCCAACGTTTGCTCTCTGCATAACCTCCTCCTGTCCGACAAGCCGAGACTGAGAAAGGACCAAACACATCCAAACTGACATATGTAAAAGGTGGGGATGGACTGAGGCGCTCTTCTGGAAGATCAGCCATTTTCTGACTCTGTATTCCCACGCAACTTCCTACATACCACACACTTATGTATGACACTACTAATCGATCTCTTTCCATTAATTAGGCAGAATCCTGCACTGTGTACAGCTCCTTCAGTAAAGAGGCGGCCCTGATGATTTACTTGCTCATGGAAGTGACGAATTATTAAGTAGAGATAGCATGACATCCAGGTAAGACAATGGGATTTCTCTCATCACTAATCACAGGTGCATGTGTTAGACGAACACCAATTCTGATTAGTCCGTCTGCACCAAGGACAGGATTCAACTTAAGTAGAGGACTGTTCTGAGAGATTTCAACATTTCTCATAAGAGCACTATACTCTTCAGGAAAGACAGACTTCTGAACAGAAAGAAGGATGACCTTTTTGGCTTCAGCCAACTCACTTAGACAGTAAGGTTGATCGCACTTATGCCAGCCCATATATTTGCATGTCTGCCCTTTCGAATTAGAGTGAAATGACCTGGCAACATGTATCAAGCATGTCACTGCTCTCAACAGGGACTTCCATGTGGAAAAGCGTTCAAAGCGTTCCGGGGTAAGTGGTTTCTCAATTATACTTGAGACAGCAGTGCTCACTTGAGGTAAAGGACGAACATCTGAATCCGTCTCTGGATCCAGGAGCTTAAAAGATTCCTGCAAGGTTGGATTGCTTTCTGAGGCTACATAAAGAAAGTTTGATCCTGTCAGCCACTTGGTGCTTGTAAGAAGAGAGGCCAGAACAGACCTCGAAGCGCAGTCAGCTGGGTTATGCACATTAGGAACATAGTACCATTGCTCAGCCTTTGAAGATTGCATGATTCTTTGAATGCAATTGTGTACATACACATAGAACCTCCTGCTTTCATTGTATATGTAACCTAATACAACCTTGATGTCACAGAAAAACTTAACAGAGTCTGGCTCTAAATCAATTTCGTCCAGGATCAGATCTGATATCTCAACAGCTAGCACAGCTGCACAAAGTTCTAACCTAGGGACGGTAGGTACGTCTAGAGGTGTCAATTTAGCTTTACCCAAGACAAAACCAACATTGACCTGTCCATCTTCATGAATAGACTTGAGATATGCTACTGCTCCAATGGCCTTGCAAGAGGCATCTGAAAATATGCACAGTTCTGTGTGCTTGGCTTTTGAGAGCGATTTCAAGCTATATGTCCTCTGAGCATGAACCTTTTCTAGGTCTTGCAATGAATTTCTCCACATTTCCCACTCCCTGCATTTCTCTTCGGGGAGGGGCTCATCCCAGTTATTTACTCCCTCTGACAACTCTCTTAACAGGAATCTTCTATGAATAATAACAGGGGCTGCGAACCCTAAAGGGTCATACAAGCTGTTGACTGTACAGAGAATTCCACGACGAGTCAGAGGTTTGCTGCTATCTGGAGAGTGGAATGTAAAAGTGTCTGTTGATATCTCCCAGTTCAAGCCGAGACTACGTTGAGTAGGCACGATTTCATCTCCAAAATCCAGATCTTTGACGCCTTTTGCACAGTCTTCAGGCTGAAAGACTGCCAATACTGATGGACTGTTTGACATTATCTTGTGAAGCCTTAAATTTGATTCTGCCAAAGATGCTTGTGTTCTCTGCAGTAAGTCGATAGCTTTGAAGGTGGTGGGAAATGACCTCAGACCATCGCCCATGTAAAAGTCCCTCTTCACAAAGTTATACACACTTGGACAAAATTGTTGGTACCCTTCGGTCAATGAAAGAAAACCTCACAATGGTCACATAAATAACTTTAATCTGACAAAAGTAATAATTTTTAAAAATTCTATGAATGTTAACCAATGCAAGTCAGACATTGCTTTTGAACCATGCTTCAACAGAATTATTTTAAAAAATAAACTAGGGCCTCCGAGTGGCGCAGTGGTTAAAGCGCTCGCCCTATCATCCGGAGATCGCTAGTTCGAATCCCGGGTGGTGCTGTAACCTCTCGCAGCCGGAGGTCTAGAGAGAGCTGATTGGCCGAGCTCTCTCAGAGGGAGGAGAAGTACTTAGTGCTCCCACATTAATCACGGCTCTACAGCCAGTCAGGGGCGTCTGTGAGCTCGCGCAACGGAGGGAGTGGATAGCGCTGTCCTCCGAGTGTGTTACGCCGCCCCCAACGGTGCGTGAGCGAGCAGTTCGAAAATATGCGGTCGGCTGGCGTCACGTGGTTCGGAGGAAACACGTGATAGTCTTCGGCCCTCCCGGCTGAGTGGTAGTAGTAGCCTTAATGTGGGAGCCCCCTAGTGACGGGGAGGAATTGGACACGACTAAATTAGGGAGAAAATCGGGGAAAAATCCAAAAAAATAAAATAAAATAATGGAACAGGTCTGGACAAAAATGATGGTACCCCTAGAAAATACTGAAAATAATGTGACCAAAGGGACATGTTAATTCAAGGTGTGTCCACTAATTAGCATGACAGGTGTCTACAATCTTGTAATCAGTCAGTGGGCCTATATACTGTGTATACATGTCACTGTGTTGTTTGGTGACATGGTATGTACCACACTCAACATGGACCAGAGGAAGCGAAGGAAAGAGTTGTCTCAGGAGATTCGAAAGAAAATTATAGACAAGCATGTTAAAGGTAAAGGCTATAAGACATTTCCAAGCAGCTAGATGTTCCTGTGACTACAGTTGCACATATTATTCAGAAATTTAAGATCCATGGGACTGTAGCCAACCTCCCTGGACGTGGCCGCAGGAGGAAAATTGATGACAAATCAAAGAAACTGATAATCCGAATGGTAACAAAAGAACCCAGAAAGACTTCTAAAGAGATCCAAGGTGAACTTCATGCTCAAGGAACATCAATGTCGGATCACACTATCCGTCGTTGTTTGAGCCAAAGTGGACTACATGGGAGACGACCAAGGAGGACACCATTGTTGAAAACAAATCATAAAAAAGCCAGACTGGAATATGCCAAACCACATGTTGACAAGCCACAAAGCTTCTGGGAGAATGTCCTATGGATGGAACTTTTGCCAAGGCACATCAGCTCTATGTTCACAGATGGAAAAATGAAGCATATCAAGAAAAGAACACTGTCCCTACTGTGAAACATGGAGGAGGCTCTGTTATGTTCTGGGGCTGCTTTGCTGCATCTGGCACAGGGTGTCTTGAATCTGTGCAGGGTACAATGAAATCTCAAGACTATCAAGGGATTCTAGAGAGAAATGTGCTGGCCAATGTCAGAAAGTTGGGTCTCAGTTGCAGGTCATGGGTCTTGTAACAGGACAATGACCCAAAACACACAGCTAAAAACACCCAAGAATGGCTAAGAGGAAAACATTGGACTATTCTAAATGGCCTTCTATGAGCCCTGACCTCAATCCTATTGAGCATCTTTGGAAGGAGCTGAAACATGCTGTCTGGAAAAGGCACCCTTCAAACCGGAACATTCATAGAATTCTTATTTATTATTACTTTTGTCAGATTAAAGTTATTTCTGTGACCATTGTGAGTTTTTCTTTCATTGACCGAAGGATACCAACAATTTTGTCCACGTGTGTAGGTGTCAGTTCCATACAAAAGCTGTCCCTCTTTGGCAGCCCGACGAAGTCCGTAAATCGCCACTGCCAGCAAGGGGCTGTTTCCGAACACATGGACTTTCATCCTACATTCGATTACATCTTTGTTGAGATCATTGTCACGGTACCACAGAAACCTCAAATAATCTCTATTGTCTTCCTTTACTGTGAAACAGTGGAACATTTGCTGTATATCAGCGGTTACAGCAACAGGCTCCTTTCTAAATTGAATCAGCACTCCTAACAAGCTGTTATTCAAATCTGGTCCCGTCAAAAGGACTCTATTCAGGGAGAGACCCTGGTACTGGGAGCTGGAATCGAACACCACCCTAATTTGGTTGGGCTTTTTTGGATGATAAACCCCAAAGAATGGTAAATACCAGCGTTCCTGGTCATCACTTAGAGGAGCAGCATACTCAGCATGATCGTTTTCAAACAGCTTTTGCATGAAATCAGTGAACTGCTGTTTCCTTTTTGGTCTTTTTAATAAAGTGCGACAAAGAGTCGAGTAAGAGCATGCTCTCGGTTATTGGGGAGAAGAGGCCTAGGGTGCCTGAAGGGGAGAGGACCTACCCAACTATTGTCACTGTCTCTGAAAAACTTGCTGTCCATGATCTCCAGGAAAAGATGATCCTCAACAGATAAGGCAGCCTTGTTATCATCTCTTGTGCGCTTGAACACAGAACAGCCAAGGTGATTTTCTTTGCTTGAACACACACCTTTGTAGAGATGGGGGATGCCTTGTTCTTCATGTCTGAGCTATCCTTCAAGTTGATGTGACTTTGACATGGAGGAAAATATGACGTTCTACCATTATCCAGCACATGTGTCTTATAGCTCAACACACTTGGTTTATGAGAATTACCCAAGCATACGTCTCCAACTTTAAGCCAGCCTAAATCTGTCTTGATTGCAAACGGTGCATTATGAGGCCCATTTGTCTGGCATCTCACCTTATGGACTCTCAGAGCATCACGACCCACCAACATGAGGATCTGTGCATTATCATCCATTTCTGGAATTTCGGAGGCTATGCTTTTGAGATGAAGATGATTTCGAGCAATCTGTGGGGTAGGTATTTCTGCCCTATTATCAGGAATGTCATTGCATTCAATTAGAGTAGGTAGTGTCAAGCTCATATCTCCATTAACTGGCTCTATTTGAAATCCCTCGGCTCTCCTTCCAGAAGCTTCAATAGTTCCAGCACAAGTTTTCAGAAGGTAGGGAAAGGCCTGACTCTTTATGCTGAAAAGTAAAAAAAAACTCTGATCTTACTAATGACCTATTACTCTTGTCATGCAGCATAACGTACATCTTGACAGCGGCTTCTGGACTGCTTCTTGGATACACTCGAACCAAGCATATCTTAGAACAAAATTTAGCTGGTGAATCTTCTCCGCAGACTTTAGTACAGGCATTCCCCACAGAAGGCGATGAACCTTCTTCCTCCCCGCCATGCTCTAAAGAGGCAATTAAGGGTTTGGGAACCCATGGAGCTGGTCCTGGGTGTAGAGCAGAGGCATGGACTTCACTGTCACATTCCATACACTTCACTGCAGCTTTGCAATTGCGAGCTATGTGAGAAGATGATGCACAACATCGAAAGCAGATACCATGTTCCTTTAAGTACGCTTTTCGTTCTTCCAACGGCTTCATCCGAAAACCACGACACTTTCTTAATGTATTCGGTTTATTATGTATTGGGCAGTTCTTTGGATTTTCGTCCGTGGTGCAAGATTCCTTACTAGGATGGGCCTTCTGGGAAACATCAACTTTATGAACAGTAATGGGCATCCTCTGATAACTTTGTTTACTTAGGAATTTCTCACTTTTAGGAGGACCAGCAATAGTGAAGCTTGGATCGTTTCTGGCTTTCGCCTCATAGCAGACAAAGCTAACAAAGTACCAAAAAGGAGGAAAGGAGGCATTATACTGTTCTTTGTATTTCATGCCATGAGAGAGCCATTTCTCTTGGAGAAAGTGAGGTAACTTTTCTACAATGGAATTTATTCCTCTGGCAGTATCCAAATATGCTAAGCCAGGCAAATAACCATCTTGCTTAGCTGCCTGTAGTTCTTTCAGGAGATCACCTAGCTCTCTTAACTTAATGAAGTCCTTACTAGGGACCCTGGGGAAGTTTTCAAGCCTTTGCAAGCCATTTTCAATTATTTCAGGTGCACCGTGACAATCTGTTAATCTTTGCCAGGCTGAATGTAGGGCTGCCTTAGGATCACTGACATGAACTGATCGTAACCTTTTTACATGATCAGATGATTCTTTGCCGAGCCACCTGATAAGCAGGTCTAGCTCTTCACCAGCTGTCAGACCTAAACCATTTGTGGCTCCAACAAAAGCTGATTTCCAAGCTCTAAGACTTGGGATAGGTTCTCTCTGAAAAAGGTATGAAGCATGAGGATCATAAGATTCCTGTTTAACTCCAGATCTGAATGATGTATTGAGTGGCTGAGATGGGAGTTCAGTGAAGACATCCTGGACATGATGCATGAGATTAGAAGCAGTATCGTTAGAGTCTAAGGCATCTGGGTGCAGTATGTCACTACGATTTGGATTGTGCCTGTCTTCTTTTGGTTCTGTCTTATTTTGTGTTTCGACATAGTCTTTTATGCGCTTCACTTTACCGTGGGAAGACACTGAGAAACTAGCACTGGAAATATCATCCTGAATTGCTGCTACAGCTGCTTCTAGCACCTCTGTCTGGGCCAGAGCAGCAGCTTGTTCCTTTTCATGTTGGAGCACCTCCAGATCTGCCTCTATTTTAGCTTTGTCCAATTTATGGGCCATTTCTAATTTAATTTTGTCCAGTTTAATCGCATTCTCTTCTTCACAAAAGAAATACGAGTTCGTGCTGCTTCTGCTTGAGCCATCACAGTGGCTGCTGCCGTACAAGCTGACATCTTTGATGATCGCAATGAACATGATGAACGAGAAAGTTTTGAACCTGCCTCAGAAGCTCTGTCAACTGTGCTCATGGCTTCTTCTGTGATTTCCTCCGTAGAGGCTGCTGGCTTCCCATCTGAGTTCATAGTACCAATGTGACTGCGTTCTTCTTCCATGTTACTTGATTTGCTTATAGTATGATGAGTACATCTTTTTACTGTACTGTTCTCCTTGCATCTACTCATGCAATTTAACAGCCAGCCAAACTCCATCCATAAAGTACAGACGAGTCAGGATTCATCTTAGCGTTTAACGTTTAATAAGATGCCAGGTACCTTATGAATTAAGAGTAAAACTGAAAAAATAGCAAATAAACAATAATCAGAAGGCAAAATAGCAAGAAATATTGATACAGTAGGCTAGGCTAATAACTAATGGCTATCCCCATATTACATAAAATTGAAGCTTTGAATAAACACAATATTACAAATATATGCAAATATTTATAATTAAGTATTATATAATGAAAAATTAACTTACAGATGATGCGTTTATAAATACAAAACAAAGGATGGCATTCAAACATGGAAGTGCAAACAACCGCATGTAGAACTCCACTCGCCCTTTTTCAAAGGTAACTGCCACTAGGGGGCAGCAAACTATTTTAACGCACCAAGTCTGGAGCGGAACAACCGGGCTCCCTCCATCTTTCCGCCACCATGCCCAGCGTCTCTCGTCTCACGGTTCAGGTACACCTCCAATTTGGCCACAAACGAGTCAAAAGTTCTGCGTTCATCGACTCCGGTGCCGCAGGAAACTTTATTGACTCTTCATATGCCAAAAGATTGGGGTTGGAGACTGAAGCGTTATCCCAGCCAGTTCGAATTACATCTGTCGACGGTCGGCCCCTCTCCTCCAGGCCCATCATTGCCCAGACTCGACCCATAACCCATATCATCGACCAACACCAGGAAACAGTTCGATTTCACCTCACCTCCATCTCCTCTCCACCCATCGTCCTCGGACACCCCTGGCTTCTGCAGCATGATCCTCTCATCTCATGGTCTCAGAATCGGATCCTCCAATGGGGGCCGACCTGTCTCGAACTCTGCTTGCGGGCACCGGCTGGGACGTGCTCTAGGGAGTCCGAGGCCCCTGATGTCGACACCAACGCCATCCCCGAGGCTTATCGGGACCTGGCTGAAGTCTTCTGCAAAAGACGCGCCACCCACTTTCCTCCTCATCGCCCCTACGACCTGGCCATTGAACTTCAGCCAGGTTCTGTTCCCACACCTGTACTCTCTCTCTACCACTGAGATGCGGGCGATGGAGAAGTATGTATCCTCAGCTCTCCGCCAAGGCACCATACGAGCCTCCTCCTCGCCCGCTGCTGCGGGATTTTTCTTTGTAAAGAGGGATTCGGCGAACTACGTCCTTGTGTCGACTATCGGGGGCTCAACAACATCACCATAAAAAACCAACAACCATTGGCTCTTACCAACTCTGCCCTGGACGCCCTCTCTGGTGCCACCATTTTTACAAAGTTGGACCTCTGGAGCACCTACAACTTGGTGCATATCAGAGAGAGCGATGAGTGGAAGACGGCATTCATCACCCCCAGTGGACATTACGAGAGTTTAGTCATTCCATTTGGTCTCTGTAATGCACCAGCAGCTTTTCAACGTTTCATCAATGACGTTCTCCGGGACATGGGTATTCATCTACCTGGATGATATCCTTATCTACTCTCGCTCCGTTGAAGAACATGTTCAGCACGTCAGAGCGGTTCTTAAGAGACTGCTCGCTCACCAGCTGTACTGTAAGTTGGAGAAGTGTGCTTTTCACGAGCGCTCCACCACGTTCCTGGGTTTTGTCATCTCGTCCCAGGGTGTGGCCATGGACCCACAGAAGCTAGAAGTTGTACGTCATTGGGCCCTACCCAAGACTCTCAGACAACTTCAATGGTTTCTCGGGTTTGCGAACTTCTATCGTCGCTTTATCCGGGACTACAGTACGGTTGTAGCACCATTAACCACTCTGACTCGGCCATCATCTCATCACTTCCAACTCAACTGTACTGCCATCTCCGCCTTCCATGAGCTCTGCCGTCGATTCACCACCGCCCGATTCTTCCCCATCCAGATGCAAACAAACCGTTCGTTGTGGAGGTGGACGCTTCGGATGTGGGCGCCGGGGCTGTTCTCTCCCAACGAGGTTCAGACCAGAGGCTACACCCTTGTAGTTTCTTCTCCAAAAAATTTGACCCCACTCAGCAGCGGGGTAGGGGACCACGAGCTGCTGGCCATAAAGTGGGCATTGGAGGAATGGCGACACTGGCTCCAGGGCGCCAGGGAGCCGTTTATCATCTGGACCGACCACCAGAATCTCATCACCATCCGGAACCTCAAACAGCTAAACCCAAGGCAGGCACGGTGGGCTCTGTTCTTTGAACATTATGATTTCCACCTATCATACCGCCCGGGGTCGAAGAACACCAAGGCTGACGCCCTCTCCCGACAGCACGAGGAAGACGCCCCCCCCGGGCGGACCCCGCGCCTGTTCTTCCCCCCTCCAAGATCATCGCCCCACTACCCTGGGAACTGGAGACGAGGGTTCGCCAAGCACAAGCCGCAGAGAACGAACCGGCAGGTGTGCCGCCTGGACGACTCTATGTCCCCAAGAACACCCGGACTGAAGTCATCCAATGGGGACATTCCACCCCTCTATCAGGGCACCCAGGCACGCAGCGCACCCTACAATACGTGCAGCGTGCCTTCTGGTGGCCATCTATGGCCAAGTACATCGAGTTCGTTCAGGCGTGCCCAGTGTGTGCCAGGGCCAAGGACACCAATCAGCCAACACCCGGGGAACTCCAACCGCTTCCTGTTCCCCGTCGGCCCTGGACACACATTGCCATCGACTTCATCACGGGCCTGCCGGTCTCCGAAGGAAAAAATGCCATCTTGACCATTGTGTATCGGTTCTCTAAAGCTGTGCACCTGGTGGCTCTCGCCGTACTCCCGTCAGCTAAAAGGACAGCTGAACTGATTTTAGAGCACGTAGTCCTGCATGGGTTCCCCAAGGACATTGTTTCAGACAGGGGGCCCCAGTTCACTGCACGGTTCTGGAAGGCCTTCTGCCATCCGACCAATTCCACCTGCAGTCTCTCATCAGGTTACCATCCTCAGACTAATGGTCAGACGGAACGGACCAACCAACAACTGGAGCGCTCATACCTGAGATGCTTCGTCGCCAACCGTCAGCGCTCCTGGGCCCGCTACCTCATCTGGGCTGAACTTTCCCATAACCTCCATGTTTCCTCCGCCACCAAGTTAAGTCCCTTTGAGGTATGCCATGGATTCCAACTTCTGTTCGAACATCAAGAAACGGAGGTTGAGATACCCGCGGCCCAACAGTTGGTCTGCAGGTGTCGACGGTCGTGGGTCCTAGCCAAGGAAGCAATCCAACGTGCTAACACTCGTTACACCACGCAACATCGCCGTTGACACCCTCCGGGACGATTGTACCATGTAGGTGACAAAGTGTGGCTGTCCACAAAGAACCTGCACCTCCATACAGAATCAAAGAAATTATTATCAAGGTTCATCGGCCCCTACCGCATCATCCTTTGCATCAACCCTGTCACCTACCGGCTCCAGCTGCCTGCGGCGCTCCGGATCCATCCGGTATTCCATACCTCACAACTCAAACCCTTCACAACATCACCCATGGTTCCCCCCACCCACCATGTTCCCTTTCAAAAGCTACACTCGATGCTGCGTGAAAACGCTATGGGAACATCTCTTTGTTGCCCGGTTGTGAAGCTTGTGCATGTCAAACCCGCCGAATACCTTCGGCTTATAACCTGTGCAGGCATGACGTCACCGAACAAGGTGCACCTGCAGGTTATAAATAGGAGTGAACCGGAAACATCCTCAGATCTTTTTGTCTTGAGGACCGCTTTGTGTTTGCGCGTGCATGCAAGCCGTAACAAAAGCAAAATAAAAAATAACAGCATTAACTCACCGATATGGCGGAGTTGCTTAAGAGATGCGTGCCTCCGTGTGATAGATCTCTTTCGGAGGGCGATCTTCACGAGTTTTGTCTCGAGTGCTTGGGGGAAGAACACGCTCGCCTCGGGCTTCAGGGAGAATGTGAGTACTGTGATCTTCTCCCTATTAAGGTGCTTCGCGCGCGGCTCGCTTCCTTTAAAGAGAAACCGCGAGCCGCGGCGCATTCCTGGGGCTCGCGTGCCGATCTGGCAGACGCGCACGAGACGGAATTCCCCCTTTCTCTCGCGCTCTCTCCGGATCAGGAAGTTTTAGCTTCCACTTCGCAAGCGCGCTCCGGCGCTTCTTGTGAAGGAGCGGAAGAATCTTCCTCTCTCGCTTCCATGGAAGTAGCCTCCTCACAACGCTCCTCCAGTGCTCACAGAGCTTATGAGGATTTATTAGAGGTTATAACGCGTGCGGTCGAGCGATTGCATATCGACTGGCCGCAGCAGCGAGATTCCCCTAAGCGTTCGAGATTAGACGACAGGTTTCTGTCGGGTGGCCGGGGGGAGGAGCCTCAACGTCTCTCTCTCCCCTTCTTTGGTGACCTCCATGATGAATTAACCCTTTCATGGAGCAAGCCGTATTCATCGCGTGTTTTTGTGCCATCGACTTCGACTTATTCGAATATCGTTGATGCGAAAGCACGCGGTTATATGATGATGCCCCAGATAGAAGAGACGCTTGCGGGCTATCTCTCTCCTGGGACATCATCCTCCCTGAAAAAGCCTACCCTCCCCTCCAAGCCGTGCAGAGTGACATCTGCTTTGGTGGGCAAAGCTTTTCAGGCAGCAGGACAGGCTGGCGCTTCACTGCACACCATGGCGGTTTTGCAGGCTTACCAGGCTGACCTGCTGAAGGACCTGAGCACCGGCGGGGTTATTGATGACAAGGCGTTCGCAGAGCTGCGCCGAGCCACAGACCTGTCTCTCCGTGCAACCAAGCAGACGGCCCGTGCTGTGGGCCGTTCTATGGCTGCCATGGTATCCACGGAGAGGCATCTGTGGCTGAACCTCTCGGGCATCAAGGATAAGGATCGTGCTGTCCTCCTTGATGCCCCCGTCTCGCCTTCCGGCCTTTTCGGCGACGCTGTTAATTCCGTCGCCACTAGGTTTCGGGAGGCGAAGCTATATGAACAGGCTTTTGGGAGGTTCCTTCCCCGCCGTGCTCAAGAACCGGGACCGTCGGCCACCCGGCCCCGGCCAGGTCTGGCCCCTATAAGGCGTGAGGTCCAGAAGGAGAGCGTGACCAGCCGCACACCCCCTCGTAAAGACTGGGGTGGGGCTCGCCGCCCTTCCCAGAAATCTGCCTCAAAAAGACCAGATCTGAGGAGCTTCCTCTCTTCGAAGAAGAGGCCCTGAGGTTCGTGCGCCTGGGGCTGTGGGGGTGCCCCCCCCCAGGGAGGGGCGCCTGGATCTTCATCACAAAGCAGGGCCTCCTCCCTGGCACTCCCTGGAGGCCGGTGTTCAATCCCCGCCACCACTGGTGTTTCGGGGAGCGCCGGTCTCCAACGAAGAGTTGGGTGTTTGGGTATCTCCTGCCATACTTCAGGATACCCAACACCTAACACCCCCCCATCCAGCCGAAGTGTCAAAGCTCGTGCCCCTTTCGGAGAAGCTGGCAGCGTGGAAACTACTGCCAGGCATATCTCCTTGGGTAGAAAAGACTGTAGGCACAGGCTACAGGATTCAGTTTGCACATCGTCCTCCGCGTTTCAACGGCGTGGTCTCCACTTCCGTGAAACCGGACCGAGCACATCTGCTGGCCCAGGAGTTAAAGACTCTGCTGGGCAAAGGGGCCATAGAACATGTTCCCCTTCCAGACAGAGAGTCAGGCTACTACAGTCGGTACTTTTTGGTGCCCAAGAGAGGGGGGGGGTTGCGTCCGATCTTGGATCTTCGCGGCTTGAACCGCTATCTCAGGAAATCCAGATTCAAAATGTTGACTGTCAAAATGATTGTTTCTCAAATTCAACTAGAGGATTGGTTTGTGACAATCGATCTCAAGGACGCATATTTCCATATAGAAATATTGCCACAGCACAGGAAGTTCCTGAGGTTCGCCTTTGGGGGCGAGGCTTACCAGTTTCGGGTCCTTCCATTTGGCCTAGCTCTGTCACCCCGCACATATACAAAATGCATGGATGCGGCTCTGGCTCCTTTACGACTCCAGGGCATCCGTATTTTGAATTACATAGACGACTGGCTGATTCTGGCCCGGTCTCAGGAGCTAGCGCTTCGACATCGGGATGTCGTCCTAGCCCATCTTCATTCTTTAGGATTGAGACTCAACGCCACGAAAAGCGTTCTCCTTCCTGTTCAGAGGACAACATATTTGGGTGTCACATGGGATTCGGTCACGATGCGGGCACAGTTGTCTCCTGCTCGTGTCGAATCCATTCTCAACACCCTGAAGGAAATCAAGCTAGGCCAGAAGGTCACTGTTCATCACTTTCAGAAATCTTTAGGCCTCATGGCGGCTGCGTCCACGGTGATACCTTTGGGCCTTCTGCACATGAGAGCGTTTCAGCTGTGGCTAAGAGCCAGGGGGTTTCATTCAAGGGCCAACCCCCAGAGGCTAATAAGGGTTACGCGCCTGGGGCTTCGTACCCTTTCTATGTGGTTCAGACCCCGGTTTCTGACTTTGGGTCCCACTCTAGGTCCGTCTTGTCGTCGCAAGATGCTAACGACAGACGCTTCCCTCATGGGCTGGGGTGCGGTCTTGGATGGCCGTCCAGCACAAGGGAGCTGGAGAGGTCATCTTCTCGCGTGGCACATCAATTGCCTCGAAATGATGGCTCTGTTTCTGGCCCTGAAACACTTCCTCCAGCAGTTGAGAGGCTACCATGTCCTAGTGCGGGTGGACAGCACTGCAGTAGTCTCGTACATAAATCACCAGGGTGGACTGCGCTCGCGCCGCTTGAACAAGCTAGCGCACCAGGTTCTGCTTTGGGCACAGGACAAGTTCCTGTCCCTCAGGGCGATTTACATTCCAGGGCACATGAATGTAGGAGCAGACTTGCTATCCAGACAAGCTGTAGAACAGGGGGAATGGAAGCTCCACCCCGAAATAGTCAGTCAAATCTGGGAAAGATTTTACGTAGCAGAGGTGGACCTCTTTGCCTCACAAGAGACAGCACAATGCCCCCTTTACTACTCTCTGACTCCTCCAGCTCCCCTGGGTCTGGACGCAATGGCCCACACGTGGCCCAGGTTACGCCTTTATGCGTTTCCGCCTATAGTTCTGCTCCCGGGAGTCCTGGCGAGGGTCCGTCAACAAGGGTTGCGCCTCTTATTGATAGCGCCCCATTGGCCGACCAGAGTGTGGTTCTCGGATCTAATATCTCTCCTCGACGGCTCACCCTGGGTGATTCCAGTGAGGAGGGATCTTCTGTCTCAGGCGCAGGGGACAATACTTCATCCCCGGCCCGAGCTCTGGAACCTTCACGTTTGGCCCCTGAACGGGACCAACTGAGACAGGCTGGGCTTTCAGCCAGCGTAATTGAAACCATTTTAAGTGCCAGGGCTCCCTCCACTAGGAGAACTTATGCCCTCAAATGGAGTGTGTTTGAAAATTGGTGCATGACAAGACACATAGACCCAGTTCACTGCCAGATTGTTTCAGTGCTGGAGTTTCTGCAAGAAAAGTTGTCCTCGGGCTTATGCCCTAGTACGCTCAGAACGTATGTAGCCGCTATTTCGGCCTGTCACGCTCTGAACGACGGGGTTTCTGTGGGCAAGCACCATTTAGTTGCCCGTTTTATTCGTGGAGCTAAACGGTTGAAGCCGCCCACTAGAGCGACGGTCCCTTCGTGGGACTTAACTATCGTACTCGAAGGCCTGGCTGACACCCCGTTCGAACCACTAGAGTCAGCGCCTGTCAAGCTTCTGTCTCTTAAGATGGTTTTTCTGATGGCTATTACTTCTTTGAAGAGGATTGGGGATCTGCAGGCTCTGTCAGTCTCCCCATCCTGCCTAGACTTTGCCCCTGGGCAAGTCAAAGCTATTCTGCATCCTCACCCGAACTATCTTCCCAAGGTTCCATTCTCAACCATGCACCCAGTTGTTCTCGAAGCCTTCTGTCCTCCGCCTTTCACAGCTCCGGAGCAGGAAAGACTTCACTTACTGTGTCCAGTACGTGCTCTTCGGATCTACGTCCACCGCACTAGCCAGTGGCGTAAATCAGAGCAACTCTTTATTTGCCATGGGGGTCGCAACCGGGGGGCGGCTGCCACTAGACAGACTCTGTCACACTGGGTGAGAGATGCCATTGTCCTAGCCTATGAGGCGCGTGGTCACACTTCGCCTCTGGGAATCAGGGCTCATTCAACCAGGGGGATTGCCTCATCGATTGCCTTGGCAAGAGGCGTACCCCTGCAGCAGGTGTGTGATGCGGCGGGCTGGTCCTCTCCACACACGTTTGTTAGATTTTATAGTCTGGATGTCAATGCTACTCCAGGTTCGCGGATCCTTGAGTCAGCATCCCAGAGCTAGGTCTGAGACCTCCTCGGCTTGTGCGCACACGCTACACAACCTGGGGGTCCAGACACTTGCAGTGCGGCGGCGTTGGTATTCTCGTTCCCATAGCGTTTTCACGCAGCATCGAGTGTAGCTTTTGAAAGGGAACGTCTCGGGTTACTTGGCTGTAACCCTGTTCCCTGATAAAGCGGGAACGAGATGCTGCGCTCCGATGCCGCACTGCTGGCGTGCCTGGACGTCCTTCAGACAAAATTGACCTGAGGATGTTTCCGGTTCACTCCTATTTATAACCTGCAGGTGCACCTTGTTCGGTGACGTCATGCCTGCACAGGTTATAAGCCGAAGGTATTCGGCGGGTTTGACATGCACAAGCTTCACAACCGGGCAACAAAGAGATGTTCCCATAGCGTTTTCACGCAGCATCTCGTTCCCGCTTTATCAGGGAACAGGGTTACAGCCAAGTAACCCGAGACGCTCCTCCTCCCCGTATCAATGAGGGCGGTCCCGCCTACACTGTTCGCCGGATCCTTGATTCACGTCCTCGGGGCAGAGGGCTCCAGTATCTGGTTGATTGGGAAGGTTATGGTCACGAGGAGCGAACTTGGATTCCGGCTCGGTTCGTCCTAGACCCTGAACTCATCCGGGACTACCGTCGTCGGGTATCCTCCACCCCAGGACCGTCGAGAGTCGGTCCTGGACAGGGGGGTACTGTCATGCACACTCGTAACACGACCGGCACTAGGACCCGGAAGTAGTACGGTCGGGTTTCCAGGAAGCATAAAAGGAGACAAAATGGCGCTTCACATTGCTCAGTCATTGAGTTCGCCCATGCCTTTGCTGACGTTACGCCGACTATTCTGTGAGTACTCACCGATTCGGGTTGCTTCTTTGATTGTGTGTGTGTTGCTGGAACGCGGGTTTATTTGTGTAGATCCTTGCTCTTTGCGTAAGAGAGTTCTTAGACTAATCGCGTGGTTATCCTGCCTATTCGTGCTGCTTCCGCGTTTGGGTTTACCATCCACGCTACACGGGCTAACTGCTAAGGCTTTTCAGTTTATCCTTCGGTTGCTCGTGACAATTTCATAGTTTTAAAATATCCAGTATTTTCCTAGAATGTAGAAAAATATTGCAAAAAAAAAAGACATTGAATTGTGTCCAAGCTTTTGACTAGTACTGTATCCAGTTTTTTTTTTGCGGTTTATGGTTATCTCATAAAAGGTCCGAAGGACAACTTCATTCATGTCATCACTTACATTTTCCTTCATGTCGAAGTTACTTTAAAAACCACACTCAGAATAAATTTCTTGACATTTTTCCATATTCTTCCATATTTTCCACATTTTTCCATTCATTACTACAAATGGCCTTCATTTATCTTTTTAGTCACTGATGCCTGCTACAAAGAGTAGATTATACGGCACTGCATTGTCTCGGGTCTTATTACCTAAGGCCCTCTTATTTTCAGGGCCTATTGAGTGTTTAATAAAAAATAAAAAAAATCACTTCATGCAGTGCCATCGGCATTTTGATATTGAAATCATCTAAATAGCATTAAAAGAAATTTATACCACTGTGAACATATGCCGATAATTTAGAAGCGGCGATAACATCCTTACTGTACATTAACCAGCAGATTATGTTTACCTTGATGAAAAGATTCAAGGCAGTACATAGTTACCTGTAGTAACATGTTTTTATCAAAGGGGTCCTTAGATCCCCAAAAGCTACACAACAGTGCTACATGTACTCTATGTGATAATAAAAGTGTCTTCATAAACAGTGAAGATGTGCATGGAATTTGTGCATGGAGGTGTGCTAGACTTAATCAGATGAAATCTTAAATTGTTCTTACCCCAAATTATCTAAATGTGTGACAAAGGTGCATATAATAAAACATAAATCATGAAAATACTTGTTGTTAATGGTGGTGATTGTTGCTTTTTTTATATTAAGCATTGTAATGGAAATTAAGCTAGTTATACTGTAATGTGCACTGATTTAAAAACAAAAGAAGAAGAAAAAGAAAAACATAACTGTAAAAAGTAACATGGCTGCACGCCTGCTCGTTTGATGCTAAACCATTTCACACATACCCAATGACATCATCATTTTCTTAGGTTTGCTTTGATGCATATTTTGCACATGTGTGAAATTTACTTGGAACACAAGAAGGTCAAGTTACCACACTTCTGAAGAGCAATAACCACACCTTGCACAAACAATACTTCTATTTAAGACACACTTCCTTTTGATACATCATTCCATGACTTGTTCATCAAATACATTTTCGTAATTTCTACAGAAGTCAAACTATGTAAAGAAACTGAAAAAGATGCTGATTGTGGGATTTATTTTACTTCTTTGTCCAGTTCGTAAGTCAAATTATTATTATTATTATTATTATTATTATTATTATTATTATTATTATTATTATTATTTAAATGTATTATATTGTATTATGTAATGTGATTAACCAGTCGATTGTTTTGTGTATTGTTTCTTTTTTAGATCTTGTCAAAACACAAACAGATTTTCATTCAAATAAGAGTCTGGTTTTTGTTAAAGAAGGAGAAAATGTGACTATTACTTGCATTTACCGAAGTGAAATGGCAATGCACTTATCATGGTATAAACATAAACTTGGTCAGAAGCCTAACCTCATCTCCAATTTCTACAAATATGACGAAAAGGCCACATTCCATCATGAATTCAAGAATGATGCTCGTTTTAGCATGGTGAGCAAGAGAGGCATAACACATCTGGAAATAAAAAAATTACAGCTATCGGACTCGGCCACGTATTACTGTGGAAGCGCTCATTCCAACATCATGGAGTTTGGTGAAGGAACTGAGCTGATAGTACAAGGTAATGATGATGTTTATTCAAACAAGGTTCATTTGTAACTACTCTTTTATGAAAAAAAAAAACATTTAAACTCTAATATGTGACTAAAATGTGATAACTAAAGCAATATGAAAATATTGTTAAAAAAAATGTGTGATATAATATATATGATAATAATAATATGATAATAGTGTTAATACTATATTAATATAATATACAACATACTATTTTTAAATTCATGAAATGTGTTTATATTTTTTGGGCTGACTCTATATACAGTAAATTATTAATATAAAATCTTTAGCATGAACAATGTGCAAAAAAATTTAATCGCATTATGCATGAAAAGTGCACATGTGAAAAATGTGTAAAACCTGTAAGCTCTCCAAAAAATAAAAAACACATGTTAATTTGACATGCTAAATGAACATTAGAGATTTCTGTAATGATTTCTGTAACACATTGTCTGACCATCACTGAAACAGAATACTGATAAATTCACTGTAACACTTTAAAAGCTTCACAGCTGCATAGTCTTTCTGTGCTCCAGTATCCTATACGACAACCGGCTCACACCGGAGCCTCTGTGACTCTGAATTGTACCGTCATCACTGATCGCTGTCCAGGAGACCACAGCGTGTACTGGTTCAGACATAACTCTGGAGAATCTAAACCAGGAATCATTTACACTCACGGAGACAGGAATGACTTGTGTAGGACAAACCCTAAAACTGGATCTCGTCCACAGACCTGCGTTTACAGTCTGCCCAAGATGAACCTCAGTCTGTCTGATGCTGGAACTTATTACTGTGCTGTAGTTGTGTGTGGACAGATACTGATTGGGAATGGAACTCAACTGGATATGAACAGTGCAGGTGGGTTTTCAGAGCTTTGTCTTTTTAAAAATTCAAGAACATACTTAAAATTGGTCATTTTAAATGACATCCTGTTTTTTTTTTTTTTTAGGTCTTGATTGCGCTGAACAAATCCACGCCTTGGTGATTTTTTCTATTATAAGAACTTTTGTTCTTTTGTGCTGTGTTATTGCAGTGATGATATATTGCAAATTAATCACTTAGTGGGAAAATGTTTAAAATAAACTTACAGCACTAAAGTAGTTCATAAAAATATGTTTACTGTCCATGTGTTGTTGATATTGGGTCAACATCACTGATCAGAATAAAAAGGTTTCTATTACTATTTGTTCAGTGGTGTGAATTTAGTAGCAAGTAATGATGTCACATGTGGGTGATCTGTCTTATGACCCTTTTATCGCAACAGTATCACAAATAATGTGTACCTAATAAAATATTTTTCTTTTTGTTTTCATGTGTTTCAAGTGGTTGTCCAAGTGTTTTTAAATGTCATAAGTTGCTTCTGGGAATTTTAAATAAAGCCGCAGCAGAAAATAATAATTAAAAAAAAATAAATAAATAAAATATATATAAAATTAATAATAATAAAAACTGAGGTCTGTAAAATCATTGCGCGAATTCAACAAATTAAGAAATAAGAATGTATTTAAAAGGTAAAGTATCCATATTGGATGAAACCTTGGAAAAAGAGTAAAACTTCAGAAAGTCTACATGGTACTTTTTAATGATTATGGAAACACATTATCCGTGCTTATCTATTTATTTCAATAGGAGAGTGAGAAGGTAATACATTAGGCCTACATTAATATAATGCATTGAATTTATAATAAATTAACATCGTTGTTGATCCACTTTGCATAAATTGTGCTTTATGTTTTTAACAAATCCACAGAAGGCACTGATTTGTTCTGCTTTTTAAGCTGCTTTCAAACCAAATACATGGTATGTGGAATATTATAATTTTTGTTTCCTGAAGATTATTTGCACTAAATAACCTAAATTTAAAAAATACGCTAAATTAATTGATTTTCAATAACAGATTGCACATTTACCAGTAACTAACATGGTAAAAAAAAAAATATATATATATATATATATATACAAATTTTAATCTTTGTGTGCTCCAATGAGGAATAAATAAATGATGTTAAAATATAATAACATGAATAAATATTAAAACCAACAGGGCAGTGTTGTTCGAAAACAACAACAACAATAACGATAATCATAATCATAATACTAAAGAAATAGTCCACAGTTATTTTTTAATCAGCAGTTACATTACCTCTATAATACACATTTGAACGGGAGCTTTATTCTAACGGAAGAAAATAATTATACAGAATTACTTCTATGTTATGAGGCAAGATCTATCCTTATTTTTATTTTTTCATTTTTTATTATCAATAGAAGGAACCTTTTATTGTCTTTTCTACCTTTTGATATGTCAGTTTAGTTCTCGTGTATGGGCTATGCATAATCTACAGTAGTTACACATTCTAGCAGCTTTGCTGAACTCATGATCCTGTGGGTGTCAGTGACGCATATTGTGTGAGACATTGAGTTACTGTACATCCTCTTGCACTCAAAAGCCTCTTCGCATGAGCTCTTAAAGACATAGGGGTAATAACACAATTTAAACATTGCAATTTTTTTGTTAGTTATTTGTTTTTGACAAATGAAACTGTTTGTTACTTTTTTTAGGTAATAGATTACCTGACCAGTACACCCTACACTTCAGTGAAATCAAAGATAAATATAGTTGCAAGCAACAATGACGGGCCCAAGCACCCTGCGCCATCGCCACCCCGGGTGCACCGCACAACCTGTGTGTTATTTCAGTGCGTTAAGACTTGTGACGGGCCCAAGCACCCTGCGCCATCGCCGCTCGGTTGCACCGCACAACGTGCACACATCACACACCATACAGGGCTAATGTCAGTTTGGGCCCTAAATATTTGTTGAGTGCGTTTGTGTGAGGGTTAGTGTGAGGCTTAGTGTGTGTGAGAGTGAGGGAGAGAGGTGTGTGACCTGTGGACGTGTCAGTCTGTGTGTGATGAGTAAATGTATGGATGTAAATGTGTGTGTTATTTTGTGTGTGATGTGTGTGTGAGACATGTGACTTGTTAGTGTGTGTGGGTGTGACAGAGATGTGAGTGTTAAAATTTGTGATGTGTGATATACATAAGTATGAGTGTGTTTGTGTATATGTGCGTGTGTGTGAGTGTGAGACTGTTAACATTGTGATATGTGTGTTTGTGCATGAGTTTTAACATTTGGAAAGTTTGTGTATGTATGTGTGAATGTGTGAATGTGTGTGTGTGTGTGTGTGTGTGTGTGTGTGCCTTAACATTTGTGAGGTGTATGTGTATACAATAGGCCGCAGACGCTGGAAGAAAAGCATCACACTATGATGTTCCTGAATGTGATGTCACTGAACATGGTGTCACTGAATATAATGTCACTCAATATAATGCCACACAGAAAGTTATTAATCATTTTTCGGCGTACGTTTAAGACATTATTACAGCTGACCTGTTTGAGATATCAAAAATCCCTCCGCAATTTTGCATCCGCAATGTCTTTCGATCACATCGGCCTGGTTTAGTAGCGATTGTATAAATTCCATAGGAGGAGTATATAAAAAACTTTTGGGGGAACGACTCAAAATAAACGGCCTCCTGTTGAGTTGAGCCCAGGACATGCAAAAAAACACGTGTGTATGAGCTATGCAGCCCCTGGGGGCCCCCGGCCACGAGACTCTCAGGCATCCTGAGTTTTTGAGCATGTTATGACCCCCGAAAAGTCCAAAAGGTTGGAAAAAAAAATCCTTAGGAAAACAACGGGGTCCTGCACACCTTATAGTGCTTGGGCCCTAATTATGTCCTGAACAGAGAAAGCTGCCTGTAAAGGCACAAGGCTGGGTACACCCTGGACAGAGTGCCAATCCATCGCAGGGCACACACACTGTAGGCAATTTGACAACGCAAATCAGCATGTGTTTGGACTATGTGAGGAAACCAGAGTACCTAGGGGAAACCCACCAAACACAGGGAGAACATGCAAACAGAAACGGGAATCAAACCTAGCCAGGAATCGAACCCAGACCCTGGAGGTGCAAGACAACAGTGCTAACCACTAAGCCACCTTGCCACCTATTAGGTAAAACATATTTCAAGACATGAACATTTTTTATAATAACTATACGAAATTTACTTCACCCCTATTAATACATACATATATACAGGTCCATATTGAAATTAAAGAAGTGGAGATGAAATTACTTAGTGTAACCAGTGGAGATAAAAAATAAGTGCTGCACAATTTATTGCATAAAAATCGAAATTGCAATATGAACCTTTATTTAAGTTATTTAAGTTTATTTTAACCTAAATTATTTACGTTGCAAGTTACAGCTAATGTATGAATTTATGTGGAGTTTGTCAATAGTTCAACTTAATAGTAAGTTTTTAAAATATATTTTAAGCTAATAAATAAATATTTGCAAATATGCACTTAAAGTCACCACCTGGATTTAAAGTAAGTAAGTTAGTCTTCCACTAGATAATTTCTGCAGTGATTATATGTTTTAGTTGGAAAAAGGTTATTTACCCTAACTGAAGCAGTGGGTTTTCTGATTACTTAAATAAAACAACTATGCCAGGCAGGATATGTTTGAATGCAAAATGATACATTAAATATAACAGTTAAAATCGAAATAATAATATGTGTCAAATGTGATTTTTGTGATCAAATTGTACGGGTCTAATAAAATTATGTAAAATCAGGAATTAACAAATTATATAAGCATATTATTTTGTGCTTTCTACAGTACATACTACAAGACTGTACAGTAGTGGCTAAAAGTACTAAGACAAGTGTCCATTTTTGTGCAGAGGTGGACACCCCGGCTTCAAAAAGTAAATGTGTTTTCACATATTTTTTCCCATCCATTAATTAACTAACATTACTAACATAATGTTAAATACTTTCTTTAAAATGTCATTGACAAAGTAATTATCTTTACAACTATCATTCATTTATGTTATTTCAGATTATTATTATTATTATTATAGTTAGTGGTGGTAGTAGTAGTACTAGTAGTAAGAATAGTAGTGTAGAAGAAGTAGTATTAGTAGGAATGTTAGTACTAGTAGTATGGATCATAAAAAAGATAATAGTAGAAGTTGTAGTATTTCCACATAGCATTTTAACTAAAATCTAGAGGATCTTTTTGTGAAATGCCCATGATAATATTATTTCCTAATGAGATGTAGGAGATGTAGGCCTTAATTTGTGCTGAAGCTCACAGATTTGCACTGGCACCCATAACCAAAAATTCACCACATTTACAAGTACAAAGCCTAAAACAATCATTTACGCATAGAAATAAAAAAATAAAAAAAACTCTGTGGCAAGGGATGAGTTGGTGCCTTTATCATGTTGGTCAGAACTGTAACTGCTCATTGCCAATGTAATCAAGATTTCAACAAGGTATTTTGGTGACTGTTTATCACTATAAAGTAAGCATTCTGTAGTGGTGCAAACATCACTTGGCGCAGTTAAATTCAATTCACTGATTTTTTTTTTTTTTTTACTTGAAGTGAGCTTTATAGAATAATATAATACATTTTCTTAATGTGTACCTTAATGTAAACTGGTTTGAGTATTGAGGCATTTGAAATTTCATGTTATTATTATTACTACTACTACAACTACTACTAATAATAATAATAAATGTTTTAACGGGTTAATATTTTATAAAATCACTTCAAAGTTAATCGACTTAAAATATTATTTAAAAAAAGTTAAAAAAAAATTTTTTTCATAATTACAGTGAATTTGTTTGTGTCCATTTGTTACTTTTTTATTATCGTTTGAAGAAAGTTTAGACGTTATGCTTGAGTAGAGCTCGCGCGAGCTCATTTTCCGTGCTGCTAAAGTTAAATGTGTAAAAGAACCGCCTCTTAAAGCTCCATCCGGCTGAGGAACCCTCCTTTCAAGATATGTTGCCAGATGTACGATAATTTGGGTCTCTGTAAAATGTACAGTATAATCAATAATTGTATATTTAAAAAAAATAAATAAACACAATTTAATGTCGTCACATCATATTACATGTGACAGAAAACTGACCCTGTTGTAAATTACCCAACACACATCTCTACTGAGATCCCATAACTGAATAGGTTGCAAACTTGGGTGATCCGTACGGTTAGGTGTTTTTTTTTACTTTCTGGCAACACTGCTTTCAGGTTGGTGTAAGTGTAGTTCCCTTTCAGTCGATTCACTCGGTACAACACATATTGTGTGGGATATCACGCCCTCTCGTGTCCTGGCTGAAGCCACCTTTATTCACGCCTTAAAGGCAATCAAACCTGTGGTGACGTAGGTGTGGCCCTCCCCACAGCCAGCTCAAAAACCGCGGAGGTTCGCGGGATTTTTTTTTTTCCTCCCTCCTGGACCGACAACCGTTAAAAACTGCTTGCACATTTTCCCCGATTTTATCGGTGAGTTAACGTCGTCATGGAGCAAACCGCTGCTTCAGACATATCAGGCACTGTGTTTAGCAGAGTTCGGCTCACTGGTGCCTCAAAAGAGCCCGATGTGTGCGCTACTTAGCGAGGTCAGGATCGGGACAGACTACATTTTGCGCATGTCTCGTTGTGCAGCTCTCTCCCTCGGCAGAGGGATGGCGAGCAGCACAGAGGTATTTATGGCTCATGCTCTCTGACATTCCAGATAGAGACACGGCATTCTACTCGGATGAACCGCTATCTGCTGAGCGTTCGTTCGGCCAGTCACTCGATGCCATTCAGGCAAAGTTTGACTTCAAGAGGAAACAGGCTGAGGCGTTGCGAGACATCATTCCGCGACGAGAGATGAAGCCCAAACAGGCTCGGACTTTAAAGGGAGAGGAGCTCTGGCAGCAGGGAAACACTGTTTCTCCTCTCTCAATGCCGCCCAAGAGGCCGCTATGTTATGTTCAGGGAATCAGTCCCAAACGGCGTTGCACTTCCCTCACAGAGTTTCCCAAGCACTCCCCCCCCCCCACACACACACGCGCGCACGTAAGTGTATCATTTCAAGCTATGAACCCCAGTTGAGGTGGATTTGAAAATCAAATAATTTCTCAGGGACTTATGAGAAGTGCCCTCGATGTTTACAGTTTATTTGCCCCAGAAATGGTGCCTTTTGTAAACTGTGGGAATGGCAAAAAAGAGTTTTTTTGTTTACAATGTTGCAAAAAGGCCCAGTGCCATCTATGAGGCTGCACTTTGGCGGAACGCCAGGTTGCAGCAGCCCCTTTCGGTGCTCAAGGTGAGCCGGTTGGCTTCCTGCTGTTTCGAGTGGCGCACATGCGCAGTCTCAACATGGGTGCAAAACACGGTCGCTATGGGATACCGACTGCAGTTTCGCACAAAGCCACCGCGCTTCTCTTCCGTACGCACCGGTGCTCCGGCAGGAGAGAAATTCTCTTTTTGGCAAAGGGGCGTTCCAAGTAGTTTCTCCTTCGTAAGCAAACCCAAGTTGGTACAGCCGTTATTTTGTTGTTCCGAAGAGAGGGGGTGGACTACGTCCTGTTTTGGATCTAAGAACATTGATAAAAAAAAAGTTCAAAATGCTTACACTGAGGCAACTGCTAAAGGCAATAGACCCGGGAGATTGGTTCACTGCGATCGATCTCACGGATGCTTACTTTCATGTAGCATTCTTCCCGAGCCACAGAAAATTTCTGAAGTGTGCACTAGTGGGCGTGGCCTACGAGTACCTAGTCGCTAGCTTCCCGAACGTTCACGAAGTGCGTCGAGGCGGCGCTGTCTCCTTTTCAGGAGAGAGGCATGCGCATACTGCCCGATTTAGACGACTGGACGCTAATAGCGAGCTCAAGTGAACAGGCGGAGAAACAGACAGCGTTAGTTCTGTCTCACATTCAGACTCTAGGGTTCTCAGTAAACATGCAGAAAAGCTCACTCACTCCGAGTCAACAGTTTTCATTCCTGGGTCTGTAGATATGCTCCGTTACCGGCCGAGCACATCTGTCAGAGCACAGAATAGCCGCGTTTCAGCGCTGCCTTGCTCAGTTTCAGCTGCAACACAAACTTTGTTTCCGAGTGTTTTTACAGTTATGGGGAATGACGGCGTCTATGAACGCTAGGGTGTTTCTCGAGCTGCTGAACATGTGTGCGTTTCAGCGCTACGTGCACTCTCACCGCCTATGTGCTGCGCGACACCTCAACAGGAGGCTGACAGTGACTCCGTCATGCATGTCAGCTCTTCTGCCCTGGAGGGAACACAGGCTGTTACGCCAGGGCTCTCCAATAGGCAGGGTGTCGTTTTGCAAAGTGGTGTCAACAGATGCCTCTCTGAGCGGATGGGGCGCTCTGTGCGACGTCTCCGCAGCAAGGGGCGTGGTCACAGGAACAACGCAGGCCTTACAGCAACTCTCGTTGTATAATTATAATATATTATAGCTGTTGGCGGTGTTTTCAGCCCTGAGACATTTTCGTCTGACTCTGACAGGCCATCATGTTCTGATCAGGACAGACAAAAGACAGTGGTGTTGTATATAAACAGACACAGGGGGACTCGTTCACTTCCCCTGCTGAAACTATCTCATTCTCTATTACTATGGTCCAGTGTTCATCTTCTGTCACTCAGGGCCACTGACATTCCAGGGCACCTGAATCTGGGGGCGGACCTTCTCTCCAAAGAGGGTCCGCTTGTGATGGAATGGAGGCTACACCCATGGGTGGTAGCTCAGATCTGGGAGCGCTTCGGCAGGGCAGTAGTGGATCTTTTTGCATCCAAAGAGAATGCTCAATGCCCATTTTTCTTCTCCATAACAGATCGCAGTGCTCCTCTGGGGATCGATGTGCTGGCGTACTCACGGGCCCCAGCTGTATTGTATGCTTTTCCTTCAGTTGAACTGATTCGGCCTGTGACAGAGAGGGTGCGCCAGCAGGGTTAGTCCCTAATCCTGGTGCCCCTCGTTGGCTGGTGAAATTGTGGGATGCATAGTCAGCCTGCTAGCAGCAGAACAATGGAAACTTCCTCTCCTCAGGGACCTTCGGTCTCAGGCAGGGGGGGGGGGAGGTGGTTCACCCATGTCACAAACTGTGGAACTTGTGGGCTTACCTGTTGAAAGGTCCAATCTGATAGCTAAAGACATCCTCCAAATGTGATAGAGACAATTCAAAGTGCTCGGGTCTACTACTACTACTAGAACAATGGTTATGAATAAACCTCTGTTCCCTGAAGGAGAGGAACGAGGTACAACACATTGCTGCCCCGCCTCTCAGCTTAGCTCGGCGAAGAGCGGCTGTCGAACTGAGAGTCAACCGTGGTGACGAGGGCTTATAGGTATAGACGGGGCTACACCTACGTCACCACAGGTTTGACTGCCTTTAAGGCGTGAATAAAGGTGGCTTCAGCCAGGACATGAGAGGGCGTGATATCCCACACAATATGTGTTGTACCTCGTTCCTCTCCTTCAGGGAACAGAAGTTATAGTCATAACCATTCGTTCCTTTTTGCGTGTTTGGCATCCTTAGATCAACAATAATCGACACGATCTTCCAATAAAATAAAACGCAAATAACAACAACAACAACAACAACAATAAATAAAATAAATAACATAATAAAATAAATAAAAATAATAATGTAGTGGGGAAAAATGAAATGGAAAGTTATCTGCTTATTATCTTTTTATTTGAGCATGAGACAGAGTTTTTGTTTTCTTTTCTGCCTTTTCTGTGATTGGATAACTGCATGAACATACAGGTGTATCGGATGTTCCTAATGAAGTGGCTGGTAAATGTAAAAAAGCCTCACTTTTAACGTTATTGCAATATGCAACAAACAGGAACTTCTAATTCGATGACTACATTATTTGAGTCGGTATTGGTACTTTTGGAGGTACTGGTAGGGGAAACAATGGACCCAGAGTATCATCAGTTCCCATGACTCCTAATAATCACTTTAGGATTCTATGAGTGAGGATGAAAAGCAGTTTTGCATGACAATTAATCATCGATTCATTAATATTTAGATAGCTAAAACTCTTTTTCAAACTTTTTTTGGGGGGTATTTTGGTCCATCCCGTGATGGACACTCCCCACCCTGGAGGTATATCCGTAATTTCTGTAGCGGTTACTCAAGGGGTCGGGTTGCCAGCACGACACCCGATCATCATTCACATGCTACGGCAATTAGCCTAACCTGCATGTCTTTGGACTGTGGGAGGAAACCGGAGTACCTGGAGGAAACCCACCAAGCACGTGGAGAACATGCAAACTCCATGTACACAGACCATGAGGCCGACCCTGGAGGTGCCAGGCGATGGTGAAAAGTCAACGTGCCACCTGAGTCCAACTACTCATATCAAAACAAAAGTGTTAATTTAACACTGGGGAATTTGCTGTACAGGATTAAACACTGCAAACACAATGCACACACACACACTCATTCACACACTTGTTCACATCTACAAAGATTTCGAGTAGCCAATCCATTTCAATGAAAAATTAAAATTTGAATGAAGAATGAATTTTTTTGAGTGGTGAGATGAATATGCCATGTCACCCCCTGGTGTGCAGGCAACTTTTTTTTCAGGTACTTTTTTTTTCTGTCAGCGAGTCTTTTCCTGCGTAGCATTACAAAGGCGTCATTCTGCAGTGAGGTTTTTTTTTCCCACAGATGAGAATGAGGACGCTGCATGTTCAGTTCCTTGCTTTAGTTGTTTTTGTAAGTACAAATCTTGCATCATGCTTGTTTTTTGCCTCTAACTTTTTTTTATCATTGTGTTCATACAATATATGATGGAATTGTTTTTTTCCCCACTTCACTCTTCTCTTTTTTTCTTTTTAGAGTGCATTTGTAATATGTACAGGTCAATCTTCTAGAAAATGATTTTATACATTTACCTCCTGCTGTTCACATCTATTGGCAAGTAAACTTATTTTATTGTATTTCTAACATGTTGGAGAAACAGGTGGTGTCCTTGTACTGATTAATGAGATTATTTATTTAATTTATGGTGTTTGTTATTTTACTCCAGATTTTTCATACAGTGAAGAGGAAGCTTGGCAAGAGCCACTAAAAACTGCTGAAGTTGGAGGCAGAGTTAACCTTGTATGTGTGTGTACACAACAGAGAATAACCACTATTATATGGTTCAGACAAAAGCTTGGAGAGAAGCCATATGTAATTGGGACGTCATACCAGCAGCAACCTGCAAAGTTTTATAATGAGTTTGAAGGGAATGACCGCTTTGATGCCAAAATCGGACCTTACGCTTTTAATCTGAGCATCTCTAATATAGAAGTATCCGACTCAGCTACTTACTACTGCGCCGTCACGTTTCTTTATGACATATCATTCGGACAAGGCACTGTTCTAATCGTGAAAGGTAAGACGTTTTATTAAGTTTAGTAATGGATTACAATTTTTAACTGTGCTGCATCATATTTATAATAGTATGCTACTGTCATAATATGATATATGGAAAGTTTAATCATATATAAATTTTCTATATGCTGATGTACTATCCCTAGTAATGCTGTCCTAATGGAATCATGATCATTTGTCTTTCTTAAGATCAGTCATTAAAAAGCAGAACGCATATCCAGCTGGAAAACATTCCAATGGCTGAGCCGGGAGACTCCGTCATTCAGTGTACAGTCGTCGCTGATCGCTGTGCAGCAAATCACAGCGTGTACTGGTACAGAAATGGCCTGGGAAAGTCTCCATCAGGAATCATTTACACTGAAGAACAGAGCAGTGGCCAGTGTAAGGAGAGCTCTTCTAAACAGACATGTGTTTACAGTCTCCCCAAGAGCCTCAGCACCTCCGATGCTGGGACGTATTACTGTGCTGTGGCTGCATGTGGAGAGATACTGTTTGCTAATGAAACTAAGCTGAATATCGAAGGTAACCCACTGTCGAACACTGACCATTTTAATACACTGCATTGGTCTATACAAACAAGAATTATTGAAATATTAAGTGTTTTTTCTTATGTTTTGTTTTGCAGACACTCATTTTGAGATCAAGATTTTAGTACTGCTGTCCATCATAAGATCAGCTGTTCTTCTCTTCACTTTTGCTGTTTGTCTATTCTGTATCCATAAATGTCATTGACCTAAGATGTGAATATTTGTCGTAGTGAAGGACTTTTTCTAGCATCCTGTATTTGTAATAAGTTTTTTAAAAGCTTATTATTATTATTATTATTATTATTATTTAATTAATTAATTGTAAGATTACATTATCTAAATTCTCGATTTTCTTCATTTTTTAAAAATGTTAGTTAATTAAAAAAAATTAAAAGTTAGTTCGGGTAAGCTAATTTCATTGGACAAGCTACATCCAATAGTTTTGAACTTTAGTTTAGACACTTATTACAGTTTTCCAGTCTGTTTCTGCACTCTGAAACTTAATTGGGAACTTAATTGGGAATTTTCACTGATGCAGCAAAAATAAATGCAGTATTTAGCCCTTTTGCCTCTGCATTGTAATTTACTCCATATTATATTTTTTGTTTACAGAACTTTTGTATTAAATCACTATCACTTTCACAGTCATGCTTCTGTACTGAAGGTCAGCACGGCTATGATTATCGGTCATGTATTATATATTATATTTCATAATAAACTTTTATTACTGGACACTTATAATGGCCTATTTATAATTATAAAGTGTGCTTATTCTTTAAATTCTTTAATTTTTTTTATTTTTTACTCATCAAGTTAATGTATTAAATACTTTGGCTTTTAAAACATGATTATATACATAAACATATACGTGATTATGGCAATTAATAAATAAATTTGGCCAGCTTGTGGCTGTTTGTATACATTAATACATGACCTTCAGAAGCCAAATGAAAGTACAATGTGTGAATGTGACATCCAACTTTTTTATTCCGACATGGAGTCATAAAGGAGAATAAATGTCACTCCTACACTTGAAACTACTCTAAAAAAAGATTCAAAGAGATTTCACTTGGCTATTCTACCTCTTTCAACGCATTTCTGTACATCTTATGACTAATGAGTTCTCAAAGGGTTTTTTTGGTAGTTGTTGGTGTTGTTTTTTATGTCTGCATGGACAGTTTTCAAAGCCTTTGAAAATATTCAACATATGCATATCGGTGTCTGCGTCATGTTGATGTCAGAAAAACGCTGTTTTGACCTTGTTTAGACTTGAGGCAGCGGTGTAGGCTTAAAAAAATTTTTTTTTTTTTTACATTACCATTGCGCCAGATGATTTCATGTCCCCTGTTTTGCGATTCTGTGGACGAGCCTATTTAGTCAACATAAATAGTTGAACAAATGGTTGCTATTAGCACTTCTCTTTGTATATAACTTTTTTCCCCAGTGATTCAATGAGTTAATTCATTTGGGTTTGGTGTCAAGTTGGAAAATACCAGAAACTGAATTTGTATTTGTATTTTTATTGATTGCATTTAGAAATATGTATGCATGAAAAGCCTCCATGTTAGCCTTGTTAGCACAGAAGGTAGTGTGTCAGTCTCATAATCTAAAGGCTGTGAGTTCAATCCTTACATTGGGCAAGAATTGGGCCTGCAATTTCCCTCTGGGATTAATAAAGTTCTTAGAATTGAATTGAATATTGAAGTTTCACCCAATCTGCTTGGACGAATAGTAATGTTCTCAGCCCTGACTTATAGTGTAATTCGATGCTGAGAATATTGCATCACTTATAAATCAGTTTGTATTAAAGCTTCAGATGAACATAAATTAAACATGATTGAAATACAAGTAAATGCTTTATTTCGGTTTACAAATACGAAACGAAAAAAGAATAAATATTTCCAGTTATCGTTAACCTATTTTATTATTGCTATTCATACACATTCAAATACATTATATAAAAATATTTTACAGTAAATACAAAAATTCCTTACAGTTGCTAGGAAGAAAACATGGAGAATTTATTACAATATTTTGTATCTACCTAAGAATAGTCCATTATCCAGATTGATTTGGTCTCCAAATGTGTTGAGGTTGGGTAACTGTGTTTCACATGTTCTAGTTTTCTATCTCTTAAGACCATACCATTAGGTGGACTGCCTTATTAAAATTGTCCCTAGGTGGAAGAGAGTATGCATGTGAATGTAGTGCCTGATGTGATCAGGATAAAGGATTTACATAAGGTGAATGGATGGATGGATGGATGGATGGATGGATGGATGGATGGATGGATGGATGGATGGATGGATGGATGGATGGATGGATGGATGAATAAATGAATGAGCATGATTCAGCTGGATATAAGTCATGCCTGAACATTTATACATATGTTATGTGTCACTGTATACTCCTATTCTGTACTGGCAGACTTTAGAGTAGCGTTCTCGTTTGGACAAAGTAGATCTTCCTGATTTGCAAAACTATAGTACAGATTACGACATTATATATTAGGATACGACATTATAGGACATTATAGTTTCCCTCTTTGCAGTGAGATACCGACTGAGACAGAAACAGACTGAAGTACAGCTTCCCCAGTTTTCATCACTGTAGTTGCTGACATGGTTATTGATAACAGATCACTTTATTGATGTGAAAGCAAAGGAATTGACTGTTCCTACAGTACAGTAACACTGCCTCCAGAGGCTTGTACAGTAGACGCTATACATGATGGATGCATCAATTCATGTACCTCCCTTCTTACCCTGAAGCACCTATCACTCTGGAATGGATTAATATAGACTAATCAGACCAAGTGAGCTTTTCCATTGCTCCAGAGTCCAATCTTTATTTCCCCATCAAATTGAAACCTTTTTTCTCTGATTAGCCCCACTAACAAGTTGTTTTCTTATAGCCACGCAGGTGTTTAGTTCCAATCCTGTGAGTTAAACATAGCTGTGTGTGTTTGTTTTTTTTACTGTTGATTTTTATGATGTAACTTCATCAAATCAGAGTTGATGGTTCAGCACTATCTTTCCAGGCTTTACAAATGTATTCAACGGTTCTTAAATTACTGTAGGTCCTTTCATTTGAGTTTTTCTTCGCTTGATGCAGTCCAATACTTTCACATTTATAACGCAGTGACTTTTTCTTAGCGATGGCAGTGTATCTTGAAACAAAATTACATAGGCTATCAAAACATAATATATGTATTATTTCTTTTAGCCATTTTTTTAGTAGGTGATGTACTGTGGGATTTCTCTCAGACAGTTTGTGTTTTGTGGTGGTTGACATTGAAATTGTAAGGGATGGGTCTTATTTGAATTTTATTTTCAGAATAAGATTCTCTGAGCGTCAGTCACGACCAGGAAGCACATCCATACCTGGATCTATCATGAAACTTGTAGTGTAGTCCAGTGAAACTCCATCAATTTATATTTCTTTTTCTACTATGGTAGACAAATAGATTTGGCTTTAAAATCATGAAAATTTTAAATTGGTGCTGTAACTGCTAATAGGATTTTTTTTATTAAAGATGCCTTGCATAATTTCACATTGATTATACTGTAAATAGATATGAATGGCGGATCTGGGAGCTTCAAGCTCCTGTTTATCTCCCAAACTACTATATATGTTTCAGCAATATGTTTAATAAAACTTTATTCTCATACAGTATATTCTCAACACTTATATTCACTGTGCTGATAATTCCATTATACATGTTGTATTTTGGAATAATTACGTAATAATTGTTTACTTACCATTTTATAAATGTCTTTTAAGACCTAGATTTTTTTTTTTTTTTTTTTTTTTTTTACCACAACATAGGCAGTGACCTATCTAAAAAATGTCTTGGACATGTGTCCTCTACGTTTTCTGGTCAAGAGCGAGAGGGTTCCTGTAAAAAAAGGTTACATCAGCTGCATAAGCATAAAAAAGCAGGTCAAAAAAAAAAAACCCACACTGTGTGAGCAAGGTGTGAAGGACTTCAGCTCTCCTTCAGCTGAGCTTTTCCATCCTCTGAGTAAAAGTGGTGCATCAACAGAAAAAAACCACAAAGGCAACATGCGCATCATACTTTCAGTGAAAAAAAAAACAGACCAGAGAACCAGAGAACTGTAACAAACAAACAAATTATTTTTTGATTGTGTAAAGCTGCTTTGCGACAATGTCAATTGTTTAAAGCGCTATACAAATAAAATTGAAATTGAAATTGAAAAAGATTATAGTACCACAATGCATCCCACAGACATGATACTTTTTTAGATAGGTTTTACACTCTTCTTTATGCATGCACGTATTGATTTTTTATCATCCAGGGTTTTTTTTTTTTAATAAGCATTTAATACGAGGGGTGTACTGAAAGAAATGCAAAGTAAAGCTTTTTTCTTAACTGACAGGTCATTCAAATTGTAAAAGTTTGTCATAGTTGATGGTCTTACACTGCACAGATGGATGAAGAAGTGGAAACCAGCACTACAGACAAAAACCCATGCAGTGGGAAACCATCAACTGTAGCAAAAGGGGTTTTCACAGAGGATTTGAGAGTTGGGTTCAATGATGGTTCAAAGCATCACATGTGGTGGAGACTTTGTCAAGTAATTCCTTTGAAGAAAGAAAGAGTTACTCTACAAATGTGCAATATGAATGCCTTATGTCAGTTAAGATATAATTTTCTTGCCCGCTGGGGCTTTACTTTTTTGCTACACACATTAAATTTTCTTGCAACCATACTTCACAAATATTCACCTAATATCAAATATTTACATTGTGGCATTTGGCCTTATCCAGAGCGACTTACTTTTTAAAAATCTTTTTACATCTGACCGGGTGACAGTTAAGGGCCTTGCTCAAGGGCCCAACAGTGGCAAGTTGATGGTGGTGGGGTTTGAACCTGTGACCTTCTGATTACTAGTCCTTAACCAGTGACCCCCGTCCCTTCAAATAATTCTGAGAAAATCCATTTAATTTGGGTTCTGATCTTGATAATAAAACTGACGACTGACAATTTGCCATTACTTTCTGACACAATGTGTGGCATTAGGGTGTACAGTAGATTCGGCACAACTATGCCAAATAAAATGTGGGGAAATTCTACATGCATTGACCATTTTGTGATAAAACTATGAATTAAACATAAGTAATACATTCTTTATTTTTATTTTTATTTTTTATCCAGAGCATGTAAGAGGAAAAGTTGTTAATAGAGAACATTTTCTATTCATGTGATATCACAGTATTCAAAATATCAATTCATCCATATAGAAACCTCAGTAGTCCAACTAGGGACTGTGGAGGCCAATAAAAATTACCATTGTATTTATTCCCATTTTAGAAGCATGTTAGGACCGGCAGTTGGTGCTGGGATTTAAACACTCCTTCTACAATGTCTGTGACTTGAAACTTAAACCACAACAAACTAAACTAACATGCATTGATTCAATGCAACCTTTTACTGGAGGCAATTCAGTGGTAGAAGTGGTGAATCAATGCAAGGTGCAGTGAGGTTGTGGTCACTCAGTGGCTAAGGCTTTGAGTCACAGATCACAAGATTGTGTGTTTAAACCCCAGCATCACTAAGCTCCAAAAAACAAAACAAAACAAAAAACAATGCTGTGCACTGCTGCTCTCTACTGCTGACCAAGTGAATGACATACACTATGCAGAGTGTTTTCTACTCATTTTTCAGATATGAAATCAATTATTAGTTTTCATTTGTTCCAGATTTTACTTAGTTTTACACGTTAACCAGATTATGTAAAACCGGAAGAATGCAGACGTTTCTTCCAGACAGCATAAAAATCAAATCACATATACACTAAAATAACCTGATTGAGGTCACATTTACTTCATGCTCTTGATAAGAAACTTGAAAAATACACCCTCATGCTAGTTCAGTAGGTAAAAGTCTAAGAATAAAGTTAAATAAAGTCTGCTGGGGAGGTTAAAACACACAAGACAAATAATTGTTGTAATAATAAAGAATAATAGGTGGGTTAACTTCTATTTAACAGTATTTAATTACCCCATGTCCACTGACTGCATGTAAGATGTACACGTGTGCAATCACATCTATTGCACTGAGTCTGTCTTTGTGTTATTGTCTCCATTGCTGCTGCATATCTGGAATTTTAATGGACCAATACAGGAATCAATCAATCAATCAATCAATCAATCTATCTATCTATCTATCTACCTACCTATCTATCTATCTATCTATCTATCTATCTATCTATCTATCTATATTGACAAAAGCATTCACACACCTGCCTTCACATGCATATGAACTTGTCACATCCAATTCCTAATCCTTAGAGTATATAATATGATATTGGTCCTTTCTTTGCCGCTAGAACAGCTTCATCTCTTCTGGGAAGGCTTTCCACAAGGTTTTTTTAAATATCATTTTTGACCATTCTTCCAAACGCGCATTTGTGAGGCCAGTTCTTCCACACCAAACTCGCTCACCATGCATGTCTTTATGGCCCTTGCTTTGTGCACTGGTGCGCAGTCACGTTGGAACTGCTGTGGGGTTGTTGTTCAGTCATTGGGCTCAACCCCTTACTTCAAGCGAAAGGAACTCTTAATGCTTCAGCATACCAAGACATTTTGGACAATTTCATTCTTCCAACTGTGTAGGAACATTTTGGTGATGGCTTCTTCTTGTTCCAATATGACTGCGCACTAGTGCACAAATGCAGTGCATAAAGACATGGATGAGCGGGTTTGGTGTGGCAAGAACTTGACTGGCCTGACCTCAACGTCTGAATAGTCAAAAATTCTCAGAAAATCATGTGAAAAGCCTTCAAAGAAGAGTTGAAGCTGTTATAGCTGCAAAAGGTTATAGCTGCAAAAGGTGGGCCAACATCATATTAAACCCTATGGTTTAAAAATGGGATGTTACTCAATAGGTAAGTGGCAAGTAAATACTTTTGTCAATCTATCTATCTATCTATCTATCGAATGATGCTGCGTTCTCAGAGCGCCGCCATTCCTCCAGGGGGCGCTGTGAGTAAATTCGCGTCACAACGCAGGCGGAAGTTGTCAAAATTCTACGGTGTCGGAGCATCGAGCGTTCAAAACACTGTTTTATTTTGAAGCTATGAGTCGTAAAAGAAACCACGGTTTTCTTGAGACGGGGCAGCTGGCCGACTCTCAGGCCGCGCTGATGGAGAGCTCAGGTGCGTGCGCGCGAGTCGAGGAGGGTTTCTGCGAGCAGGAGCTCGATGAGGAGCTGGTGTGTTCCGTCAGCGAGATCACCGAGCACCTCGGCAGGAACATCACCGTGGCGCTGGAGGAGGCCCTGGCCGAAATCCGCAAGGTGGTGAGCGCGCGCACCAGGCTGCTGAAGATGGAGCTGAGGGAGAAGACCGACGAGATCGAGCTGCTCCGAGCCCGGCTGGAGTGTGTGGCCAGCGAGCCGGCGCGGAAAGCCGACTTCGTCCTCCAGAAGAGCGGCGGCAGCGGCGGCGGCGGCGGCTCGGAGCCGAAGAAAGCCAAAGCGGCCGCTCCCGCTGTGAAGAAGGAGAACATCGACGCCATCTGCGATTACCTGATGAAGGACAAGAACTCCCGGGGAGGCGCTGAGGTGGAGAGCGAGCGGCAGCACCAGGCCTCACTCAGCCCCTGGACCGAGAGCGAGGACATCTTCAGCATGTTACCCTCCGCCAGCAAGAGACTCTACGACTATGAGTGGATGTCTGGAGTGGAGCTGAACTCCAGCGCGGAGTATAAAGGTAATAAAGACATCAAGCAGGTGATTGTTCTAAACTCAGTTACGCTTAGAGCTGTTATGGTGTGACGCTTTCACGGTATGATAACACGGTCTATAAGTACCGCGGTTTCACGGTATTGGTGGTGAACTGGTTAGCCCTGTCGCCGGGTTGTTTCCGGCATGTTCTCCCCATGCTTGGTGGGTTTCCTCCCACAGTCCAAAAACATGCAGATTAGGTCGATTGGTGTTACCAAATTGCTTTGTAGAGTGTGTGTGTGTGTGTGTGTGTGTGCCCTGCGATAGATTGGCACCCTCGTCTCCTGGGATAGACTCAAGGCCCCCTTGACCCTATATACAGAATAAAGAGTGAGTGAGGCAGTAAATTCACGTCTAGGGTGTTAGTGTGGCATCTTGCTAGAGCTCACAAGAAAAGAAAACAAGGAAAAATTTCAATAGTTCAAGTTCGGTTTTTTATCACATGTTGGCTTGCCACGGTTTTTTATGTTGTTGTGCTGATCAGATATTCTATAACGGATTCTAGTTTGTGAGCAAGGCAGGGGACATCTAAATGTGTACAGCAATGCAATTCACTCTGTGAAATGCTATGGAACAAACCACAGTTCATCCATAATACTGTGACTGTATACTGTCCTGCACAGTGTCACAGGCAGATTTCATTTTGTTTTGTTTTGTTTTGTGTGAAATCTGTGTTTAGAATTCTATAGAACCAGTCTACTTCCCTGAGGTGGAATGGTTTAGTCCTGACTCTTGATTGGAGGTGTGTGATGTTCTTATGCTCGTCATGTAAAAGTAAATAAAATTAGAAAACGTTTTCTACATTCTAGAACATACTGGATTTTTCTTTCTTTTTTGTTTTGAGAAAAAAAAAACGCATAGCATTGGGTATGAAGGTCAGCTGCTCTGGAACAGTTCTCAAAAATCACTAATTAACATGAGAGCCGTTATGAAGTCTTTACAGAGCATATTGTAAGTAGTAGATTCATCTCAATGTGTTAAAAACTGTTCAAAGGAGTTTATTGTATTGTATTGAGTATTTTGTACACCCTTCAGCAGACTTACTTAAACCTGAATTTATCTCCTTACACATTGAGGGTTAAGGGCCTTGCTCAAAGGCCCGAAGGTGGCAGCCTGGTGGTGGTGAGGTTTGAGTCTGGGAACTTCCAATCAGTGACTTCCAAACCTGGAAAATTCCACTGTTTTAATCACTGGCTTCAATCCTACCATTGAAATTGAACCTCACCCAACTCAACTTTTTTTTCTCTCCAGGGTCATCTGAAGTAAAAGGAGTTCCTGTTAAATCTGATATTAATGAAAATTATGGAAGGCGTCTATGGAAAGAGCCTGGGAGGAAGCTATATACCATCTACAGACACATAGTTCTGCTCATACGTTTACATACCCTGGTAGAATTTTTAGATGTTCAGGTTTTTTAGGAATACAGTAGTTATCTTGCCAAACATATTTCTTTTGTTTTTGAAACTGTTTATTTTCTGATTGTATGTCTATGCATTTTTCTTTGCAAAATGCACCCTCAGGTCCTGTTAAATTCTTGGGTTGTCTTGCATGAACTTCATGTGTGAGATCTCCCCAAAGTGTCTCATTGATATTGATGTCAGGAGACAGTGATGGCACTCAAGGTCCTACAATTTCTTTCTGTTGTAGCTGCAAAAGGGTCGTCTTGACCTTGTGCGTTAGATCATTGTCATGCTGTAAAGTGTATTACATGCACAGCTTCTGGCCTGATGAATGCAAATCGGCCTCCGATATTTTCTGATAACAAGCTGCATTCATCTGGCTATGAATTTTGAATAATAATGCCACTGCAGCTCATATATCCTTTGACAATTTTGGATTTGCCCATGGCTCAATGTTTAGCGAGGTCATTGCAGCCCTGGATGAAATGTGCATGAGTTTTTTTTTGTTTTTTTTTTAAGAGCTCACAAACTCACTGGCTATTTATACGGAGACTAATAACTCTCAAATGAGTCACGGGTGTGGAAACTTCCCTTTAATATTCTTTTAAACCTGTCTGTCATCCTGTTGTACATGTTATCAGACCAAACATTCAAATGTTTTTACACTTCAGATCAGGGCTATTTTAGTAATTTTGAGGTAGCATTTAGATTTAAAAACGTCTCGCATAAATATGTGACGATACCTGACCTCACAACTATCCTTAAACAAACAAACAAACAAACATCTGAATTTGGTCATATTTTCCAAAAAACGGCCAACGTTTCACCAGTTCTGCCAGGGTGTGTAAACTTGTGAGCAAAACTGTATATTGAAATGACCTGTAGGATGAGAGAATTTAATTAGTATTTTAAAAAGATACAAGATTACAATGATGTAACTTTATCATACACTAACTCTTGCACTAATTCCCTGTGCCACTGCAGCTCAAACCCACAAAGAACATCAGAGGGTCACGTCCATGATTCACAGCAGGGATGGTGCACTTCTCTTCATACGCCTTGTTGACTCGTCTGCAAACAAAGCATTTATGGTTGTTGCCAGAAAGTTCAATTTTGGTTTCATCACGCTAAATGACTTTCTAGGCGCAGTTTATGATGTAACGGGCTGTTTTGTGCTGTTGGCGCAGTAATAACTTTTTTATGGCAACTTGATGATGTATCCGTTGTTGTTTAAGTACCTCCGTACTGTGCATCTTGAAACAGACTCACTTTTTTTTTTTTTTACATAGAAACCTGTATTTCAGATGAAGTTGGGATTCTCTTTGCATCCAGAACAATTTGCCCTCGCAGTTGTGCTTGCAATCTTTGTTGGTCCACCTGACCATGGCTTCGTGTTAAGAACCCCTAGTTTTCATTTCTTTCACACAAAACACTGGCCCGCCTTCATTCTCCCTCTGTGCTTTGGTGTAACCCCGTCCACACTCTCCAACCACATGGGGATGACTGTTTAGTCCCACCCCCATTCTCCCTCTGTGACAGTTAGGGCTGTAGCTATTGAATATTTTAGTAATCGAGTATTCTACCAAAAATTTAATCGCGTAATCGGATAAATGTACTTTTGCTTAATTAAACAGCAATGTAAAATATATAAGAGAAACAAAGATTAATTGGTTTTCTTTTTAGAAAAATCTACTTTTATTTTTTAAATGCATTCAGCATTTTATCAAAAATAAACATTGTCATTATTCACAATACAAGGAATAGCTTATACCCCTATCTCACCTATGCGGTTTGACTCGCAGTGAGATGCGGTGTTAGGCACCGTGAGCCGCCGCGACTGCCTGCCGACGTTCCGCAAAGTTCTGCAAGGTCCGCCAAAAAATTAAACATGTTTAAACATGTTTTTAAGTCAGCTTAAACAAATAAAAAATTTTGCCCAGAAAGATGGAAACGTAATCGCAGCGCCAAAACTTGCGGTGAATCATGAAGAACCGTACTTCCGGCCACCGGGCGAAACCGCGTAGGTGAGCTAGGGTTATTAAAGTTGGCTGAGATTAATTAAGTGCATTACTGCACCATACATTCTTATTATAAAGCCTTTTCTCGGATGCAAAAAAAAAAAAAGGTATTTCAAATGACTTTAAGGATAAAAAAAAAAAAAAACTAAGGCGCAAAATAAATAATTATACAAAAACACTAAGTTGTGCAACTAAACTTTCAGCACTAAAAGTTTCAAAATCTTCATCTCGGGCATAACATAAGCCTTTACTGACAATTTCTGTCATTTTCTCTTGCTGCTTTTTTCTTCTCTTGCCCTCGCTGATAATTTTATTGCTCCCTTCCATTTTGAAGCCCGTAACAGAACGCTCCCTCAAATCAATACTAGGGCTGCAACTAACGACTATTTTAATAATCGATTAGTCACCGACTATTGGAACGATTAGTCGGCTAATCGAATAATTATACAATTTTTCTAAAATTTAGCATGAGCTTGCTTTAATTATGTGGAAAATGATAGTAAACACAAGAAAGAAGGGGGTACTTCAATGAAAAATGCATATTTTATTGAACTTTGCTGCTGATTCATATTAAAAGTAAATAAAAATGCCCTGTCTAAAACCAATTAGGCACAGTGCTCGGTCAGTATAGACATAAATGCATAAATAAAGAAACTCTATCATTTTTTTAAAGGACAGGCACATTTGTTTTATAAGAAAAAATAAATTAAAATCAAGTAAACATTTTCTTCCTGTAAACCAGGGGCAGGCACATTAGCAGCAATAAAACGGTAAACAAAAATATTAAGTGCATCTTGTGAGATACATTCAGTGGTCATTGGCTTCCATGTTATTTAAATCTTACAGAGGCGAGTCAAACTCCGTCGTGCTGTCTCTTTAAATCACGAGGTGCTGCCGTGGTGCTACACTCGTAAACCACGTTACTCGCAATCCGAGGTTCCACTGTATCTAATATTTTTTCAAACATTTCTAAAAGGCATATTTGGTCACATGACATGGGATTGTGGTAATACTTAAGGAAGAGTGACTAACAGTCAAACAGTAACAGATTCAGTAAAGAAGAGACATAAAGAGACACCAAACGCGATTTTAATCGAAGTAGACTTCATATGGGAGATCGGTTTGAAAGAGGACCATCACATGCTTTTTATACACGTATTTTATTAAGAACTTTGCATAAACCTTGTCACTACTTCGAGTTTCATCTAGAGCTAATCTAATGATTGCTCCCTGTTGCTCCCTTTGAATTGCAAATAGGGGTGTTTTTTAAAATAATAGCACAATAAACTTTGTGTATTTGATTTTTTTCTCTCTCTTTCTGTCTCTCACACACACACACTTTCATATAGCAATCAGGTTAAAATTTTAACATTAAACTCAGCAGGCAACATTTAACAATGAAATAGATTCTCACTCACATATTGATCAGTGAATAAAACATAATCTGTTGCCTTAAATTAAATTTAATATGACTGTATAATATAAATTGTTTAGTATGTTTTATTTAATACGCAGGAGATATAAACACTTCTGCTGTTTTCTCTGAATGTTTCTGCTGCTGTGAAAGCACTGTCTGCTTCGTCCAGACTGTAGTGAGTGAATTGATATGACCATATGTCGCATGATGGATCGAGCAGAGCGTTTTTAATATCTTGCACAGCAGTCGCAGGGTTACAGTGTCAGAATTTGGCCATGTTGTGGAGGTCTGCTGTGTAGTTATTAGGCATGAGACCATGTGCTAAAACCACTGTGCCAGACTGCTTCATGTCAGTGATTTTGTACAGTTATTTTGTAATGACATCAAATCACAATAGTGCAATGTCAATACATTGTGGAAAGCAGATTAAAAAAATAAAAATAAGTATTAATAAGACTTTTATTGATCAAATAAAAGTCACTTTCGACGGGTTCATTTATTGCATCACGTACCAATATCAACTAAGGGTATTTGAAATTACTGGAACTAGGTTAAGAATCCTTCAACATATTATTATGAAAACCTGAAGGATATTGCTGAACCATCAACTTTGTGCAAGAAATGTGGTCAGAAGAAATCATAAATGCAGATCACTGATGCAGAAACTATATGCATTCTTTAAAAAAAAAACTGACAGTAGAAATTACAGCTATGTTTACTAGTGGGAATTAGAGCATTTTCTACATGCACAATATGATGAGAGCTCACAAGATTTGGAGTTGTGTGAGTTTGCAGCTGTGTGGCCATAAGAAAACCACTTGGTAGTGAGAGTAATCAAACAAAAACCTTGAATTTGCTAGGAACATAAAGATTAGGCGGCACGGTGGTGTAGTGGTTAGCACTGTCGCCTTGCACCTCCAGGGTCCGGGTTCGATTCTTGTCTCTGTGTGCATGGAGTTTGCATGTTCTCCCTGTGTTTGGTGTCCTCCTGGTACTCCGGTTTCCTCCCACAGTCCAAAGACATATAGGTAAGGTTAATTGGCGTTCCCAAATTGTGTGTGTGTGTGTGCCCTGCCCTAAGTCTCCTGGGATAGGCTCCAGGCCCCCGTGACCCTGAATACAGGATTAATGAGATGGTGAGTGGTTGAGTGAGAATAAAGATTAGACTTTGAAGCAATGGAAAAAGGTCATATGCTCTCATGAGTTCAGATTGACCCTTTTCCAGAGTGATGGTTGCATCGCTTCATGAACTCCCCTTCTTAACCTGATGTGCCTATCGCACATCTCATGCATAGTCGCTTCCTCTGGAGGCAGTGTTATGGTCCGGGTTTGCTTCAGTTGGTCTGGTCTAGACACTGCAACGTTCTGTGGCAATAGAATGAAGTCAGCTGATGACCTGAACATACTGAATGACAAGGTTATCACATCTGTGGAGTTTTTCTTCCCTGATGGCAGAGGCATATTCCAGGATTCAAACTATGAAAGTGTGTTTCTGGGAGCATGAGGAATCATTTTCACACTTAAAGTTGACCCCACACTGTGGACCGTCATGAAAGCTTGTAGTGTGCAATTTTTTTTTCATTTTAGTATTATTTTTTTAATATGTATGCCATGATGATGTTATTAACTTGGGAATATTGTTTGTGTGTAGATAATGTGTTATGAAGCCTAATCATTTAGGCATAATCATCTTCAGTACTAGTGCTGTCTGATGTCCCCTTGAAACGCCTGAGCAAATCATAGATGAGAAAACAATTGTAATTTAATTGCGTCTATTCTTTTCTTCACTCCAAAATTGGTTTCTGGGTACACTACTGCCAGAACAACACATATTATGAATATTAAACGGTTGTATTTTCACAAAACACTTCAGAGATGCAAAATTGTAAACCTGCAGAAAGTTTCTCTTGAACCTTGCTGAGGACTACTGAATTCTCAGGGAAGGGCTTTAATTACCTGAGAAACTAATCATTCATGGTGCTCTTGCTTGATCAGGTGAATCTGAGTCCAAGTGTGAGAATGCCACCGCTGCAAGAGGGACGGCTGAAGAAGAGTCTGAAGAAGGGAGAGGCGTAGGACCGGTCTCTGACGATTCCAACGCTCCCTTTGCTCTGGATGCTCACGGCTCACCGGAGGAGGACAACAGCAGCCCAGTGGAGGACAGTATAGACCGATTAGATCCAGGTTAGTCTTTTACTGAAGATGTATCCAAGTTTTATCACCATCACAACAAAGCTTTGTTCCCAGCACTGAGACAGTGTTCGAGCAGGTCTACTGAGTAAAGTCTATAATGTGTCTAAAGACGAAACTCAAGATGTGATATGAAATGATTAAGTACATGAGATAATTATATCACATGAGAGCGAGTGCTGTTGTGCTGGTTATCGGCATGTCTGTAATGCAGTCGTGGGCATTCACCCTGATGTACAGTTAGTGTAATTAACAGGGGTGAAAGTAGTTTTAAATTCTTACTGGTGATGTATCCACAAGGTGAGGAGAATAAACCATGGAGGAGGTGGTGGACAGTCCTGCAAATCTCAGCTCAGTTCCGGGTTCTTGAGTTAAATCCCAAATAGCGTTAAATGGAAAGCTAATGTGCTATGTAGGGTGTACAATCCACTCGTCCCACACCCCAAGTAGTAGTGCCCTTGATTAAACCTGTTCTAGCATGACCGTGTCCCTGTGCACAAAGTGAGCTCCATGAAGTTCCTTAGTTTCCCCATTTTTGATTTGCCAAGGTTGGAGTGGAAGAACTTGAGCGTCCTGCACTATGCCTCGACCTAAATCCTAGACCTTTTTTCATGAACCGGAACACTGACTGAATCTCACGCCTTCTTTCCTAACACGGGTTCCTGACCTCACTAATGCTTTTGTGGGTGAACAAGCATAAATCCCTGTAGCCCTGCTCCGATATTAAAAATGTGCCGATTGACCGCCCATCGGTGCACCTCTGTCGTAAATAAATAAAAAAAAATGAATAAAATAAAAAGCCTTCACGGGAGAGGGAAGGTTATTGCAAGAGCAAAGACTAAATGTGCAGTGAGATACTAAACCATTACATTTGAGTGTTCTACTCAGGTGTATAAAACACATTCGGCCATATTGTGCAGAATTCAGGATACATACAAAATATGTTGTTGCTGTTTCTTCCTTTTGTTTATTTAGTGGCTTATTGGACAATGAAGAAGCGATATTAGAGCAGAATGCATGGTTATCCCTGCAACAGAAACGGCAAACGACAGAGTGCAACAGAGTGTCGTTGTGTTACGCTAACTTCACATGTTGCACAGCAACATTTCACACTTCACAGCTATATTCTACTTTGGTCAGGAACACAAGCCGCATCATTTTTGATATTTACACACTACCATAACTACCATAACGTTCTCTCAAACCCAATTTCTTTTCTCCCCCCCCCCCCCCCCCCCCCCTTCAGACCAACACTTCTCTGCTCCAACTTTCATCTGCCCCTTCTGTGGAACCCTCTGCCCTGACTCGTCGTTCCTGGAGGAGCACATGAAGCTGATGCACCGAGATGAGAGCGCTGCTCAGTCTGGTTCCTCTTCCAGCGGTGGGCAGGGCGGTGAAGCAGATGTGTGGCGGAAGGCCAGCGAATCCCAAGCTCGCGAGAAGAAGGTGGAAGGCGGCTACGAGTGCGGAGACTGCGGCCGCCGCTTTAACTACCTGGGCAACCTGCGTCAGCACCGGCGCATCCACACAGGCGAAAAGCCTTTCGTGTGCTCGGAATGTGGCGAGCGATTCCGGCACGCCGCCCGCCTCAAGAGCCACCGCCTCAGCCACAGCGGTGCGCAGAGCCCCTTCCCGTGCCCGCAGTGTGGTAAAGGCTTCCCCGTGCTGTCGGGTCTTAAACGGCATCAGCGCGTGCACACGGGCGAAAGCCCTTACGCGTGCCCGCAGTGCGGCCGTCGTTTTAAAGAGCTCGGCAACCTGTACACACACATGCGCATTCACAGCGGCGCCACACCCTACACCTGCTACCAGTGCGGCCGAAGCTTCCGACATTTAGGGACTTACAAGAGCCATCGCTGCACCCCTATCACGCAGGTACCCAGTGCACACGGTACAGCGTGGCCTCCAGAGGACAAAGTCCAAACTGGATAAACGGAATCCCGCCAGCTTGTTGTCGTGCTCCGTTTCTCCTTCAGAAGACGTTTGAGGGATATCTGACCTCAGTGGCGCAGATGCTAAGTGTTACAGACAAAAGTAGGACACTTGAGAAGGAAAGAAAGACCTCAAAAAAATCTTGTTTTTTCTGGTTTAAAAATGCCGAAACCTTCAAGTAGTACAGGTGATATAAAGAATCTGATTAGATCACTTCCCGAAACGGACGTTATTGTAGCGCAGGCGAGTTTGCTGTGAAAGAGGAGACAATTTGAAGCGAGCAGAAATTAGCACACGATGCTTTATCCCAGGTTTGTTTAGAAAAGAAGACATGCAACATTAAAATATTCTCACATTTAATATTGACTGTTTCCAAAATATAGAGCATGCATGTTGATTTGTGAGACTAAGATTACAACAAAGCTGTTGAAAATATTTTAAAATGTTTTTTCTTTCTTTTTTCCGTCCTTACATTTTTCTTTCTTTTTTTTTCTTTTAACAAACAATTAATTTAGGCTTCATTTCTGCAATCAGTCTGAGTTTCATTGCATCCGAACATTTTGTGCTTTAGATCTCCTTGTGGTGTCTAAAGCCTTCATCATAATGTGTTACTGTATCGACTGCTTCAGTAGTTGTATAGGGAATTTCCTAAACTGCCTATTTGTGTTCTAGTTTACTACTTTATCATGTAATTGACACTATTAACACATGGTTTGTTTGGATTAATTTAAATATGTCCACTCTTTTAAAAATCTAAAGAAGTCTATAATGTGCAAAACGAAACAAGAACTTTCAGAAACATGAAGACTGTTGTGTAGCTATTTTTCATGGTAAGATCATGAAAAGTCAGTGTTGTGAAATCAGTTGCATCATATGACTTTTGTTAAAAATTATACCCAATGTGTAATCAGTTAAAAAAAAAAAAAAAAATTGTATGACTGTTAAATAAGGTGATGCAAACTGTCCGTGATCAAATACCAATGGATTGGTCTTTACCCGTTACTGCCAACGTCGTTGTAACCCTAATTAATAAACATGATATGATCTGAAACGTGAATCCTTTATCCCTTCATGAATTTGAGCATTTGATTGGACAAATCCTGAAGTACACTATCGGTCAAAGGTTTGGACACACCTTCTAATTTCGTGGTCTTTCCTAATTTTCATTTCTTTCTACATTGTAAAACGATAATGAATGCATCCAAAATATGCAATAATCCGATCTGTACAGTTGATATTGAGATATGTCTGCTACTTATATTCTGTAAAGCCTTTATAACATCTCTAATCTGAAGTGCTGTTTGTTGATTGGTGATTTTTGAAAAATCTGGTAACTGTAAATGAACTTCTCCTCTGCAATAGAGATAAGTTTTGCTCGTGCTTTCCTGGGATGGCCTTCGTGAGATCCAGTTTCATCATGGTGCTTGATGGGATTTGCAAATGCATTGTACACTACTGTACTTGAAAGAACTATTCCAGAACAGCTGGCGTGGAAAAAAAAAACGACAGGTTGTTGCTCTTGTTGTTACTTAATTATCTAATGTCATATGTGTTATTTCATAGGTGTGAAATCTTCAGTATTGTTCTAGAATGTAGATAGTAAATCTCAAAAAAATATTGAATTAGGTGGTGTAACCAAACTTTCAACTGGTACCGTAACTTTAAGCTGCTGGTCTTTGTAGCTACCTCAAATGAGAGAAGTTGTTGGCAGGACAGCCCTGGTCTGAACATTGCACCAAACTGCGGCTGAAGCAAGAGTGGCAAGCCATATGAGATATCATTGGAGAGTTTGCATAGATACTTAAAGTTACAAGAAGGGTTTTTTTTTTTTTTTTGTGCCAAAAAACACACTATGTTAATCCCTTGGCCGATTGGTTGGTTTTGATTTCCTTCTCTACCTGGTCACGGAGTCCACTAGAGGGACACTTATTTTACATTCTTCCAGTTCATTCACTGGGTGGTCGAGACATTATTTTTCGAGGTATCTTGCTATTCAAGGTTCCCAATAGTGTGGAATAATATTGAATAATCCAGGGTGACTGTAAAGTTAAATGTCTGAAGTAGTTTTTCTTCAATATCTTCCTTTGTTTGCCATATACAGGTGTAACACTTTCAAGACCCATATTATGACTATGGAAGATGTTTGACATTTTTGTTTGTTGGTAACATGAAGGACTTTTGACTTGTTGGCAGCGGTGTCAAGGCTGTTGGCTTAAAACCCATTTTGGTCGAGTCCGATTCCCACCCATCATGTTGACACAACCCCACATCAGTGAACGCTAGCAACAAGGGAGGACACAAGATCATACAGGCTCATGTCCTCTGATGCACGTGAAGCCACTGACTGCATCTTTTTAAGCAGTTGCTCATGTACCGTCAGAGCATAGCACTATCAGATCCCATCCGCACGCACAAGCTCACAGATGCCCCTGATTGGTTAGTGTCACTATGATTGATGTGCGAGTCCGAGTGTGCCATCCTGAGAGAGCACGGCTAGTCTGCTCCCTCTACGTTCCGGTTCCGGATGGCTATAACCTCACCCGGGAATCAAACTCGTAATCTTCGGATGATAGTGTTTTTTTTTTTTGTTGTTGTTGTTTTTTTTTTGTTTTTGTTTTTTAACTAAAACCAGATTTATACTTGTCTAAGACGAGGATTTGTTTGATACCACCAGGATTTTCATGATGCACTTTGATCTCTATCAAACTCTAGGTACAGTACTTGCAGGAACATGGGGTTCATCATATTAACTCCATTTAACTATGGACGTCTGCTTGAACCAGGACAGGGGCTTATAATAATGGGGTGAGTTCTTATGACTACTTAAGTAAGCAAACTATATTGTTTAACCACATTTAAGTATTATAGCTATTTATTTTCTTGATAAAGACTACTACCAGCTCTCTCAGATCTTTTGATCTAGTCACTTCTCAACCATTCCAGGGTTGAGAAGTTGAGGATCAGCCTACCCCTGGATATCAGTTAGCATAATCAAATCAAAACTAAAAACATAAACATTTTGTGCTTGCATTTTGGATTTTTCCTTTTCAATTATTTTCTTGGTTTTATTCATATTTTAGTTCTTAGAATTATTCTTTAGTGTCCGTTTTATGGATTTTATGTACACAAATCATCCACAACACTAACACAGTTAGGCAAATTGAATAACGTTTATTATTGAATATATTCCAGGTGACAGGCCACCCAAGGCTCGTCTATGCCTACGGGGAGCAAAGGCTAGCGTCTTTGGTCTGATCCCATAAAAAAGCCAATGCTGGCCAGGATTGAAAGGTATCAGAACAACCCAGTGGATTACAAAGTGTTCAAGGTCGGTGATCGGGCCTCGAAATTCCTCAGATGCCGTCCAACTGAGCACACATGAAATGCCCTGAACAAACAAAATTCTGATTCACAGAGACACCACCTTGCAACCCGCTGCACCCAGAGTATCTACCACTAATGTCCCGGAGTGAGACTCCACTATCCACCCCAGATGTCTTGAGGAGCCAGAGCTGCCCTGGCAGTACAAAGGGAACCAACACAATATTTAGCTCAATGTTATGGATGATCGGTGTATGTGCAACATTTCAGCTAAATACTTTAAATTTAATATTACTTTAATATTACTTTAAATTTTCAGATGAAAGCGGTAATGTGGAAAGAGCTATAAATGCTTATATAAGGCTATAACGTCTTGTACATAGAAAGAATTACTTTGAAGATGTCCTCCAATCAGAAAATCAGAGTCAGTCCCTCCAAAAGGAGTTTGTCTTAATGCATTTCAGTGACTCTGTTTTATACTGTGATATCCTTCATATCCATTACCTCATATCTACTGTAATACCCTCTTTTAAAGAGCACTATAAAAAACGGGGCAAACGGATCTCAAATTTAGAACAATGTTTCTGATTCGGCTGTTATCACAGATGAATGATTTCTCCCCAAGACGCATGCCAAGGGAGGTGATGCGAAGAGTTTCGACAGCTTGACTGTGTTTCTGTTCTAGCAATCACTGAGGTGATGAAAAACATGGAAGTTTGATCTTTTCTGTTTCAGCTTGGAATAAAAGAGAGAGAGAGAGAGAGAATATAAAGGGCTTAAGAGAGAGAATGCCAATACTCCTGATGTAGCTATAAAAAATAAAAAAATCCTATGATACCCATGTCTGTGTCTATTTCTATCTAAACACAAAGCCTTTTGTTTCTTGTTTTTCTGTGGCATCATTATATAAAGCACTAAAACCAAAACCATGAAAGCTGTAGTCTTTGGGCACGAGTGCTTCCAGGTGATACCGGTAGTATACGAGTGAACTGCACAGCGGAAAGGTTGACAACCTGTTGAAGTGATGTGAAAATGAAATATGGGAACATATGCCTCTTCAGCTCTCAGCTCCTCTTCCCATCATTCTGTCTCTCTTCCATTAGAGATGTATTAGACAAGCCATGTAGGTTTTATGATCTAGATATCAGTTTAGTGGCTAAATATCAGTAGGGGTTCACCTGATTTCATCATTTTATGTGATTGCTTTTGGTATTTAATCAGGAGAGCAGTTATATTCTTCTGACCTTTAAAGGTGCAAATAACCATTCAAATTCAAATGTAATATATTTAGCTTTTCAACACTAAGTGACATGCTTGTTGATGATCTCTACAATCGTATAGCGTGAGGCACAGCACTGTGCGAAAGTCTTCAGGCACCCCTCATTTCTTCATATTCCCAATTAAATTATGTAGATTAACTTTTTTACTGCGACGGGCTACAAAGTCTCCAAAGATTGGTTGTTTATGTAACAACATCAGCAGCAACCTCATTTTCCCTCGTCTGTTCCAACCATTCAGCATCACCAGTAGACTAATCACTGTCCTGATCATCTGTCATCATCTGCACCTGTTTCTAACTGGTTCTTACCTTAAGTGAGGTGTTTTTTTTTAATGCTTTTTTTAATGTTTCTAAGGTCACTGAGCAGCTTAACAAACAAAAGACATCTCTCTGAAACTAGTCAGGTACAGGGACTGAACTGAAAATGAGAGACACGAAGGTCCTTCAGGATGCCTAAAGAACTATTCCTCAAGATAGCATTAGAAATATAAGAATGTCTGACTCTTTATAAGCAAAATATGAAAAAAGAAAAAAAAAAATAGGAGCTTCTCTATTCATGTGGATGTTACATTTACAGCATTTCACCAGACACCCTTGTCCAGAGCGACTTATATTTTTATGTTATTGTATATCTGCTCAGTTTAGGGTCTTGCTCAAGGGGCCAACAGGGACAACTTAGTGATCATGGGGTGGAACTGTAGTCCAACGCCTTAACCACTAAGCTACCCCTGACTTCCAGTAGCCTCTTTTAGTCAAGATAATGCACCAAATGGGTTTTAAAGATTCCTGTGACCCCTGCCTCACAAATCTCAAATACGTAAACACAGAATGTCACTCATTGCATATATTTTTAGTCTTTTAATGGAGTTTTATTTCCATGAAGGTTCTTTGCACAGTATAAATGTGTTCTTGAGATAGAAGGCTGTACTGCCTCTGATAATTAACATGCAGTTGTCGCCAAAAGTATTAAGACTACAGTGAAAATCTAAGTTTTAATGACATTCCCATATCTTTTAAATAATCACAATCAATATGAGAATATTTTTCTCTTTTATGCAAAGAAATTGCTATATAACAAGTAATATTTAGTATTAATGGCTTTAGTTTTCAAATTCTGCTGGATCTGCCTGGACATACAGTAGAGTGAGAAAGACGTCTGCAGTACTCTGGTGTCATTTACTCAATCCATGACTGCTTGATAACTTCCTGACGTTTTTGTGCAGAAATTTGCACAGAAGTTTGCAATTCACTTGAGAATTCCCTAGTTTTTGTACAAAGGCCCACGCAGTTTTGTAACACAGACGGATCCCAGACTTCAGAAAGTAAAAGTCCTACCACATATTTGTTCCATCCACTACCTACACCACTTGATTATAATAAGCACAACTCTTCAGCCAGAACTAATTAGTGATGTCATATGTTTTTGTGCACAGAAGGGTCTATGTTGTCTTAATTCTTTTGGCCTCCACTGTACAGTAATCCATGGTTTTATGTCATAAAAGGTACATTTCAGTCATGCTATTACATTTATAAATTACTTATTATACGTATTACAAAAATATAAAGTAATAAAAGCAAGGCTTTTAGACCTTATTTAATTACTTTAGTGTTCAATGAACTCCTGCTAAGTTCATTCAAGCCCACTGCAGGAGGCCTGCTCTCAAATGAACTTTTCAGTAGTTACTAAGTGCCTTTCCGTAATGTGACGCATATATGATTATTATTATATAAAATGATTATTTAAATGTGTAGTGTATGTTCAATTGAATTGAATCGAATGTTATTTATATAGCACGTTTAACAATGGCAATTGTCTCAAAGCAGCTTCACAAAATCCAAAGTAAATTATGGAAATGTGTATAAGATGTGAAAAAAAATGTGTATAGATCATAACAATCAGATTAGGACCATATCAGGAATTGTTTTGCAGACATACTGTGTGTTATACCCTAAATGCGGGAACATTTCTTAACATATCAGCACTGATGTTGTTCCATGTGGAGATGATTTCCTGCTTTGGTGCAACTGTTGTTCTGGGCCAATTCTGATTCTCACGATTCTCACATTTCATATGAAGAACAATGGCTATGGATCCAGACTTCTGGGAACACTGTAGACATCACCATTCTCATGTAAAGACATCGGCTTTTCTCTTTTGTATCATCGTATCAAACTTGTTCCTGTTTGAAGATATTGACCAATTTTAGTACTTTTGTAGTGCTACTAAGCAGAAATACACTCACTCACTCATTCTCTATACAATGTATCATGTAGAGGGTCATGGGAGGCATGGGGCTCAGAGCATTAGGTGGGGTACACATTGAATAGGGGCCAATCCATTTAAGGGCACAAACCAACACACTCACTCACACTACAGGCGATTTGGGTCACCTGGAGATTCCACACACATGGACCTGAAGGCAGGATTCAAACCTTCTACCCTGGAGGTGCAAGGTTACAGTGCTAACCACTACGCCACAGTGCTATACACAACATTTTAGTGTTGTCCTGAGGACGCTATGTCGCTGAGAGTATTGCAAATACTTTTGTCAATACAAAGGTCCAGCGCTCATTGCAAACTAAACTGTCCATTTCATAAACTGTCATATTACTGAACAAAATGTGTAGACATAACCACAGTGGGCTTTCGGGAGCATAGCATTTAATGTTCCATTTTGTAGATCTGAATGGAGAACAGTCTGGTGTAATGCCAGTGAAATATGGGGTGCCACAAGGGTCAGTTTTAGGACCTCTGCTGTTCTCAATATACATGCTTCCCTTGGGTAACATCATTAGAAGACATGGGATTAGTTTCCATTGTTATGCTGATGATACTCAGTTATACATCTCCACAAAACCAGATGAAATACCCAAATTGTCTAGACTAACTGAGTGTATTCAAGATATAAAAGTAATTTTCTTTTACTAAATTCAGATAAGACAGAGATATTACTTATTGGCCCAAAAACCAGTACACACCAGCTCTCACAATTCAGCCTACGTTTAGAAGGATGTACTGTTACAACCAGCTCGACAGTGAAAGACCTGGGTATAATATTAGACAGTAACTTATCCTTTGAAAATCATATCTCCAACATCACAAAAACAGCCTTTTTCCACCTTAGAAATATTGCTGTAGGAACATTTTATCTGTATCTGATGCAGAAAAGCTGGTTCATGCATTCATGGCCTCCAGACTGGACTACTGTAATGCATTACTGGGTGGTTGTCCTGCATCCTCAATTAACAAGCTACAGTTAGTCCAAAATGCAGCCGCCAGGGTTCTCACTAGATCCAGAAAATATGATCATATAACCCCAATATTATCATCCCTGCACTGGCTACCTGTTCAGTTTAGAATTAATTACAAAATAGAATTACTTACGTACAAGGCTCTAAACGGTCTAGCTCCCACATACCTAACCAGTCTTCTGATACGTTACAATCCACCACGCTCCTTAAGATCAGAAAACTCCGGACTACTGGTAGTTCCCAGAATATCAAAATCTACAAAAGGAGGTAGGGCATTTTCATATTTAGCTCCAAAACTTTGGAATAGCCTTCCTGACAGTGTTCGGGGCTCAGACACAGTTTCCCAATTTAAAAGTAGACTCAAGACGCATCTCTTTAATCTGGCATACACATAATTAATTTCTTTACCTCATACTCCAGTACATCTATCGTGAATGGCAACCACGCTAATTTTTTTCACCTGCTCTTTATTTTTTCACCCATCCTGAGGCATCTGGAGATTGTGCCAGCTTCAGTAGACAGAGGCCAACCCTGCGAGGTTCCTGAGGCATCCAGAGAAGGACCTGCTCCAGCTGAATTCTTCTTCATGTTGGTTTGGAGCTACACATGCTGCTCCTGAGCTTCCAGTGATCCAGACCCCCATCTGCCCTCTGCACCTGCTGACTCATCCCTGAGCTGAACTGGACTGTGTTAATTTAAATAACTTCTGTTATATCGAACTTCAGCTGCATAACACACATGATGTTCTACAATTTCTGTTATCTGTTATCACCCAAATGAGGATGGGTTCCCTGTTGAGTCTGGTTCCTCTCAAGGTTTCTTCCTAGTGCCATCTCAGGGAGTTTTTCCTTGCCACTGTCGCCGTCACCCTTGGCTTGCTCATCAGGGACAATCTCATTATCTAGACACATTTTTCTTACACATATATACATTTCCATAAGTCTTCTTTTTATTTTATTTTCATTTCTGTGAAGCTGCTTTGAGACAATGACCATTGTTAAAAGCGCTATAGAAATAAAATTGAATTGAACTGAATTGAATGTTTCTGACATTAATTAAAGGTCCCTTCATCTGCAACTCAGTCCTTGCTGAGAACAGATGGGCTCCCACTGGGAGAGGAATCAGTCTCATAAGATTAGCAGGGTTAGCAGTGGCTCCAGCAGGAACGAAAATGCAAATCCAGTCCATTCAATATCAGTCTAGTCACAGAATTATACACTGGTTAATCATAGCAGAGTTTCTGAGCCTACTATAGTTATTATTAGTTTTATTCCTGATGTGGAAAGGGGCTGTTCATGTAAAAAAAAAAGTGTGCACACAGGAGGTGCCATGCTCCCACCTTAGAACGAGCAGATGCTTCATCATTTTCACACCCGCTGCTCATCTTCACACACAGTTACCCTGGCAACTGCTTCCTTTAAATGACATTATAATGCAGACCAAGGCAATGTTGAAGACTCAAGAACGGAAAGGTCATACATAAATGTATAAACATGTTCAGGCATGTTGGGTGTGATTACGTGCACACATGGAAAGAAAAACATCTGGGATAAGATAAAGCAAACTTGACAGTGATACCTAATGCACTGTAGGGCTAGATTTGGAATCAGTGTACATCCAGAGTCAACATACAGGGGATCCAATTCAGCTTGATAACCGTTTTATTATGTAAATTACATGAAATGTTAATTATCTGTATACAGAATAAAGTGGTGTAGACAGTGAGTGACTGGATGTATTGGTGTTTGATAAGCACTTCAAACTGTACATAATGAATTAGTTAGTTTTTTTGTTTATTTCTTTATGGCAGAATTTGTCTCATATTTTTGTCTACCTTTTTGAAACCTCATATGAGTACTCATATGAGGACATGATATTTCCCCCATCTGGAATGGCTATTTATCCCTGTATGATCATCAGTTAGGTATTCTTTTGCAAAATGTCTTCCTGCTTGAAGACATTGATTAAGGTCATAGTTATCAGGTTCTAATAAAGAGAAACAGAGAAGAGAAATGACAATCCACAAAGCAGTAGAGTCCAGGACTCAAAAAGATGAGGCTGTTTATACTGAGGTGTATTATGGTATTTTTCACCACTGTACCAACACTGTTTATAAATATTAAACCAACTTCTATTGTGCCAAGAAGATCTGCTTGGATAATATATGTCCTTTGTACTTGAATAAAATCAAAGTACAATAAAAGTCTATGGTATTTTTAAAACATGGATATTTAAGGAATGAAATAATGTGACCTAAATAACTCTCTTTCATTTAGTATGCATTGTTTTGCAGGCAGACAGAAGGTAGAGAGAAGAATAGGCTAGGAGAATGAGAGTGCACCACAGAGAGCGGTGTGGACTGACTAGAGCCGGGATCTTCAAATCAAGTCCTGGAGGGCCAGTGTCCAACACAGCTTGGTGACTCTTCTGCTCAAAAACAGCTTATCAACTAAGATGTTAATTACTAGGTTCAGTGGGTGTGTTTAGATGTTGGGGAATTACAAACCGTGCTGGACACTGGTCCTCTAGGACAGGATTTGAAGGGCCCTGGACTAGAGTATATCAGTACTGGACAGCTGGTCTATTCTTATCTGCAAGCTGATGACCATGTGCATGCTTCAAGCTGATAAATAAGACTAAGCTATTGTTTGTTTGTGTGTGTGTGTGTGTGCATGCGCGTGTGTGTGTGTGTGTGTGTGTGTGTGTGTGTGTGTGTGTGTGTGTGTGTGTGTGTGTGTGTGTGTGTGTGCGTGTGCGTGCGTGTGCGTGTGTGTGTGTGTGCGTGTGCGTGTGTGTGTGTGTGTGTGTGTGTCTGCAGCCTGATTGTATGACACAGCAACACATTTTTAAAAAATACAATGAAGGAAAAAAAAGTGTTCAAAAAAAGTATGAGGATATCTGCCCATGACATCTATATCTGCTTGTTGAACATTCCACTCCATATGCTTACATTTACAGCATTTGGATGATGCCCCTATCCAGAGCGACTTATATAAGTGCTTTGAAGATTAAATCATCAAATATACACACTGGTTCTCTAGGTTACTAACTAGAAATATCATCAGTACATGGGGTTGGGGGAGGAATGGGGGTTGTTTGATCCCAAGTACTTAATAAACAGAAAACTCTTTAGATGTTGCTTAAAGATCGCCTGGCTGTACGGACATCTAAAGTTCATTCTACCACTTAATTTCCAGAAGAGAAAACAGTCTAGATACATATCTTCCACGATCTCTGAGAGAGGGTGGGACCAGTTGACCAGTGAAGGATCAATGGGAACATGGTAAGTTCCTCGAGGTCATGTGGGTCCTGGGCCATTTTTGGCTTTGCAGGCAAGTGTTTTGAATTTGATGCGGGCAGGAGGCCAGTGGAGTGTGTGAAGTGGTGTGATGTGGGAGAACATATCAGTGGAAAACAAATCATGCTGCCGCATTCTGGATCAGCTGTAGAGGGTGAATGGTGCAAACAGGCAGACCTGGCAAGAGTGAGTTGCAATAGCCCAGTATTGAAACAACAAGGGACTGAACAAGCACCTGAGTGGCCTGTGTGGAGAGAAACTTTTCTGATGTTATAAAGAATAAATTGACAAGAGTGCATAAGGCTCTCAGAAAGATGTCCAGAAAGATCGTAAGATCCTGACAGTGGGATTAATCACCTGAGATGATCAACAGTGATCAAGAGGGCTTGCTGAGAGAAAATTTCAATTGATGAGCTGCTGTCTAAGATGAGATTTCAGCCAAACACGCATATAGTCCGAGTGGAAGCATCAGTGTCTGAAATTTTAAAGGAAAGCATGAGCTGAGTGTCATCTGCATAACAATGGTACGAAAAGCTGTGTGAGGATATGATGTCACCAAGAGATTGGTATAGAGTAAGCACAGAAGAGGACCAAGTATTGAGACATATGGGACACCAGTGGAGAGTCTGTATGGAGCAGATGTAGATCCTCTCCATAACACCTCATACCACTGACCGTCCAGGTAAGAAGTATGGCATTGCCATGTTGTGCCACAGATTCCAAGCCTTGCAATTATGGACAAGAGAATCTTGTGGTTTACCATGTCAAATGCTGCTGAGAGACCCAGGAGGAAGATGACAGAAGACAGTTCAGCTGATCTAGCAGCATGGAGTTTCTCAGTGACAGACAGAATGGCAGTTTCTGTGAAACTTTTAATACAGATTGGTTAGTGTCATTTAAGTAGTTCTGCAAGAGATAAAGATACAGTTGATTGTATATACTGCATTCAAGAATTTAAAAGAGAAAAGAGTGTTGTGGGCCGATAGTTAGGGATGTCTTTTGGATCCAGGCAGGGTTTCTTGTGTATGGGAGTAACTATTACCTTCTTAAATGGTCAGGAATATGACCAGATGATATGGAAAGGTTGACGATTGTTGTGATGAAGGGAAAGTAGTCTTGTGAGATGGCTTTGAGCATTGCGGAAAAGATTTGATCCAAAGGACAGATGGTGGAATTGGAGTATGCAACCTTAGAATATTGCTAAAGATGGCAAAACCTCATCTACAGAGGACAGAGCAAAAAGATCCATTTGCTTGACCAACAAAGAGAAGATGTTGCAGAGCTTGCAAGGAAGCAGGAGAAGGAAAGAGGATTGGAGCTTGTCAGATGGGGAGGTTCACATGTATTCCTCCTTTGCTGTTCCACGCTTCTGGAAAGGCTTTTCGCGAGATTTTGGGGCATCATCATGTTCATTTAGTGACAAGAACATTAGCATGATCAGTCACTGTCACAGTCACAGTGGTCCAAGTTGTAGTCAGCGTTTTAGTTTATTCCAAAGGCGTCCTTTAGTGGGTATGAGGTCCGGGCTCTGTGCAGGACACCCTGGAATATTATGTCTTAATGAAAATTGCTGTGTGCGTAGGGACAAGTGAAGTTATAATGCTACAGTATAGAAAGAAATTTGTTTGATTCTAACATTGTTAGAATCAGTTTGAGGAGGAACCACATATGGGTGTGATTGTCAGGTGTCCCCAAAGTTTTGGCCATATACTGTAGTATATGTTCAGCATTCATATGTTCACTTTTGGCCCATTCCTCTTGTCCAAAGCTGTTCAAATCTAGGGCAGAGGGCCAGTGTCCAGTACAGGTTGTCAATTTTTATGCTTAAATGTGGATGCTTCAATTCATCTTAATTTCCAGTAAATTGTCTGGTGGGTTTGTTGTGGTGCAGACATTTGTTTATGTTGTAGTTGGGTATCAAACCCGCCCACTCTAATGCATTTGTAGTTAGGGGTAGTCAATTATCCACATTAGTGATTATGTCAGTAAAAGGTTCTCATGGCGATAGTAAAGCAAAAAAAATATGTGCAAATGATAGAAAGAGCGAGCAATGGAACTCAATGACAGAAAACCTGATTCCTTTGAACGGGGAAAGAAATTAGATTGCCAGGATGGGGACAGTGTGTGTGTGTGTGTGTGTGTGTGTGTGTGTGTGTGTGTGTGTGTGTGTGTGTGTGTGTGTGTGTGTGTGTGTGTGTGTGTGCGTGTGTAAGAATGTTAGAGTGAGAGGGATGCAGCAGAAGATGAGCGTCTGTTTAGATGCGCAGAAGCAGCAGAGAAAAGAGGAGAGCTCAGCTGTCTCCAGTCTCCAGTATTCTGAGAGAGAAGCCGCAGCACCGGCGTCCTGCATATTTCCCTTTCCTCCTTTATACACACACTCTTATCTGGATCAAACAAGGTGGGTCTTTTTTCTGACTATTAAAATTTTAAATTTTCTTCACTATTTTACATGATTATTGCCATGGTCTTAATGCACAATGGATTTATGTACTGTATATGTATCTGTATTATATCATACTGTTAAGACAGACCTAAGGAATAAAAAGACACGGGCTATTGATTAAGTGATCGATTATTACTTAACTAAGAAGTGCACAATGTGCGTGGCTATGCACACAAACACACACACACACACAAATTTCTAGTTTTATTAGTATATTAGGATTGATTATTTTCTGTCCAGGCAACAATTATTTAAGCTTTATCACAGTGGACAAAGTTGTTAAAAGAAAATCAATACACGGCAGTAATCCCCATCGCACTGCACCCTATTGACAGGCATGAAATAAAAAAAAATATATATATATGTAGTTTATATTTTCGCTCTCTAGTGGATTAAAATATCAAGACTACACTGATGCTGTCAGGTACTGAAACAGTTGTTCTTTGTACTGGACGAATCCTAAGTATCGGCAGCATTTGCATATCAATAGCAGCTTAGACAAAAGATTCAGCTGACGCTGACATTGTCTTTTTTCCGCTTGTGTTGAATTATATGGCACCAGGGAAACTAACAGATTTTATGCACCTGGTAAACACTGAGCAATGAAACTGTATAGCTCAGTGATCATGGAAATGATGCTCTCTTTGCATTGTTATGGATAGTTTTCGTTTAATTGTACACTAAAATGACTTCATTTGCAGAGTGCACAAATCCATATACTTGTTTGAGGTTAATGAGCCAATAAATGAGTAGTTATTCCAGAAGGATAAGATGAGTGTCTTTATTGTTTGTAGGAGCATATTGAGTCATTATTTTCACACACACACACAACCAGTATCATTGTGGATTTCTTTTCTTTTTTTTGTATGAATGAGCAATTCATTTCATTTCATTCAGTGTGCTTTAGTTAATATTGTCTTGTAAACTGATCAGCATAGAGGCATAGCAGTTTTTTTTAAAGCAGCATTTTATGATTCTTATTTAAAAATATGATTTCAATCTCAAGAACACCTATTTGTCTTTGTTTGCATTTGACTGAATCGCCTGATGTTTGGACAGAACAGCAGGTGTTTATATTTCAGCTCTCGCCTTTAACAAGTGATTTTTATCCACCTACGTGTTGTAGTGTTGAATACTAATAAGAGTCCTTAAGAAACTGTATAATGAGAGCCAGGTGGTCTTTACGTTTGTGCGCTTGAGTTGATTAGGAGAGATTTTCTCTTAACTGAATGAACCCAATTTTGTACCCAATTTGTACTGAGATTTTTTTCTGTTCTTTTAGCCAAGTTTAACCACGATGAAAGGCATGAAAAGGCAAACTGGGCTTTTTCGTTGTGCATAATACCAGAACAAAGTTCTGGTGTAGTAGTTAGCCCTGTCGCCTTGCACCTGCAGGGTCCAGGTTCGATTCCTGTCTCTGTGTGCATGGAGTTTGCATGGCTTGGTGGGTTTCCTCCTGGTACTCCGGTTTCCTCCCACAGTCCAAAGACATGCAGATTAGGTTAATTGGCATTCCCAAATTGCCTGTAGGATTGGCACCTTGTCCAGGGTGTACCCTGCCTCGTGCCCTAAGTCTCCCGGCCCCCCGCGACCCTGTATACAGCATACTAGACGATGAATGAGTGATTTATGAGTGCTACCTTTAATTTCTATATATAATCCCCTGCTACACTAATAAACTTATCCCAGCTTTTCACTAGTGCGTGGATATCATCCAGGTTTTCTCACTGTAGAGCCATGATTCACATCTGAAACAAGGGCCTCCCAGGAACTCCTTCAATACCCCAAACAAGAGAAAGTCACTTGGAGAGAGAGGGAGGACGGGACTGTATGAAGGATGCGCCAATAACTCCCAGCCGAGTTTCTGTAATGTGCAATTGTGCCGTATGTAATATGAGCTTGTGCCTTGTTCAGCAAAAACAGAAGGATCAAACGAGGACATTTATTTTCAGGATTTAAAATTCTAATAAACATCAAGTGGGAATTGGTACAATTTTAAAAACCCTCTCCAGTGATTAAGGTAATAATAGTCAGTATCAGATTGGTTACTGAAATTGTAGAATATTGTTTTGGCCACATTTATAGAGCACAGAAGCTTTATTAGAACCTCCTGAGAGTATAAAAAGCTGAAATAGAAAGAAGAAAATGAGAATGTACAAGAGAATGTACCGCATCGCCTTCTAAAGAGAAAACACTGAAAATACCACTATAAAAGAACTACTGTAAGACTATATTGCTGGTAAGAATGAAAGACAATCGCTTCTGAATGCTATCAGATAGCTGATGCAAGTCTACACGGCTTTAAACTAAGCTTTTTAAAGATCCTTTTTTACAGTATGTAAATGTTTCAAAACCTTTTGCATACTGTATGTTGTTAACTAAACCATGATATTCTTTTACATAAATGTTTAATTTAATCAATGAACTATTTAGCAGTATCAGTAGTGGTGGATTATCTTTATTCATAGAGTCAAGGCTGTGATTGTGATATTACCACAAGGTGGAGTACAAGCTCATTATATACTTGTAAAAAAAAAAAAAAAAACCTCTGAAGACACACTCTTGAGTTTTGAAAAGCATTAGAGTGAGCGTCCATTGGAATCTGTAATCAAGAAGAAGCCTATAGGAAGCAGGATCTATATTCAGACCCTTGAAGGCTGTAATTCAACATTAAAAGCAAAAGGACAATGTGGAATCAAAAACAGAAGCAGATATAAAGAATAAAGCTGTAATAATGTAATAATCTGTAGCATGTCTAGGAATTGAATCATTATTTGTTAATTAATTAATTAATTGATTAATTAATTCATTCATTCATTCATTCATTCCTTACAGATCTAATTGCTTCATTGCCTAATTAGGGTTAATTATGCAGGCGCAGAGAGAGAGAGAGAGAGAGAGAGAGAGAGAGAGAGAGAGTTTTCAGCTCAGGATTAATCGTTGAAGTTGTAATTCAACAAATACTGATATGATTTCTTAACCACTGAACATATCATAAGCATAGAAAAAAAAAAGCTTTCAATGAACACAAAATATTTATTTTGTTGTTTCTTGGCTAGAAAAGCATTTATTTCTAGAAAAAGCAAAACAATGTGCCATTAAAAAAAATCTAAACCTTAATTTTCCAGAAATAGATTGATAATATTTAAACCTCTAACAAATAATCCTTTAATCTATCATAGGGGATACTAAATTAATATGCCTATATATTTAATATATTTTATGTATTTATATTTCATTTTATTTACTTTTTTTCCAGTAAGGTTAGCAATAGGAATTCTAATGAGCCCTAAAAATAGAGAGTGTAAAAATCAGAAAGAGCTAATCAATCAAGCCAGGAAGAGAATATCCTCAGAGTGAACGACATATGCTCAGTGTACTGTAACAAGCACACAAATACAGCTGTAATGCAAATTTTCTCTTACACCTAGTAACTGATACATATAAAGACAGATGCATTATGGTACAACCTTAGTGTGCATACTGTAGATCCTATGTCAAAAAGCAAGGAAGAATGTTAACGGTCATAACATAATAATTACATACTCCTCTTATTAACACTTAACAAATACACTGCCTGGACCAGGGAAAAAAATCATCTCATTCTAAGATTTCATTCTACTACTTTTGATTATATGTGCAATAATTATGTAGACTTGTAGATGTTGCCGTCTCGCCACACTTTCACAGTATGGAGTCCTGGAATATGCCTGTGCCCTCAGGGAAGGTAAAATCCATTGATGTGATGGCCTGGTCATTTTACGACATTTAGATAGCAGACTGACTTCATTTTATTGCCACATAACTTTGCTGAGCTTAGACCCGACCAACTGAAGCAGGCCCCGATTATAGCTTTGTCTCCAAAGGCTTGTAAAGTGGGCACTGTGCTTGATGGGTGCATTGCTACATACTGTATATGTTTCCCTTCTTACCCTGATGCACCCATTACTCTGGAACAGGGTTATTCTGAACTCTTTAAACCAGACATTTTTCTATTGCTCCAGAGTCCAATCTTTTTGCTGCCTAGCAAGTTAAAGCTTTTCTTCTGATAAGTCTTATTAACAAGTAGTTTTCTTTTGGCCACAGCTGTTTAGTCCCAATGCTAGGCGTTGTTTGTGTGGTGTGGAAATGTTCTTACTTTCACTATTAAGCACAAGCGTGATGTCTATTTTCAATTCCTTTTGCGATGCATCGTCCCCAAGTGTTTAAGTGATCTCCGTTCATGATTTTTTTTTTACGACATTTCTTCGACAACGTTGACAGTTCAGCACAGACCTTTCAGGTTTTAATAATATGTTGGACACAGTGGCGGCCGCCCCCCTTAAAGTTAGGCAGAGAAGTATGCCACTTTAATATGTAATTATTTCACATAATAAGTAGTTATTTTAATAATGAAATAAAGTCATTTAGTCACAATAGTCCGCTGTATTTCTTAATATAATTTATTTGCAATAAAAAAAAATCTAAACTGTATTACGTTCATTTGTGTTCGTGTACGCGGGGCGCCGGACAAACGAGTGTCTATGTAGCCACGTAACGAGTCTTCCAGCATTTCTTATGGCAAGCAGAGCTGCTGACTGGATGCGATGTGAGTCATGCCTTTATTTTATACTAGTAGTAATGATGCGCAATCACCTGATAAATGGATATTTACAGGCGAGTAGTAAAAGTTTCATTTAAATTTTGTTTGCGCCCCCTCCAAAAAAAAAATTGCACCAGCCGCCACTTGTTGGACAGTTTTTAACCCTAATTCCTATTATTTCAAATGTCTCTATTTGTTATTTTTGCTTATTCTTTGCTTGAATTTGAACCTTCTGAAGTGGTGTGTTTTTTTATTTGTTTGCCAGACAGTGTATTACAAAATATACCTTTACAATAAGTTTTATTACAAACTCATAACATGTTGTATTTTTGAACTAGCCTGCGTTTCCTGACATTTGTCGTTTAATTTAAGCCTTATAATATTTTTGTAAGCATAGTTCATAGCTTGCCAGCAGCAACTATATTTTAATCGGTCTTTTTTGACAGCTGTGAGAAATGCCTCCATAAAATAGGCCAAGAGAATCATATTATTCCAGTGAAAGCTGCAGTAAAGACACATGCTAGGCATCCAAAAACAGAACAGATTTGATTTTAATGCGCTGCCTAGAAAGTTTCATTTACAGAGAGTACCAAGTGTCAAATAGCGTTAAGACAAAAAATAATAATATGGTAACACTAGCTGTCACGAAGTGTGCCACTCTCTGACATACTCTCTCTCTCTCTCTCTCTCTCTCTCTCTCTGTCAAACACATTGATACATGAATGCCTGTGTAGTAGTTTACTAAGGAATATTGTTAATATTAATATATTTAGCTAATTTCTGAATATTTGCACAGGTGCTTCTATGGGCTCCAATTTTACCTGAATGCCAGCATCAGAAGTGTCATTTTGCCAGATGCTTTTATTTGACGTAGTGAACTTCCGTTTATCATCAGCTTCGGCGTCAGTAAATGAAAAGCAACATAACATTAGAACACTTTGAATATTGGAATTGTCTTACAAAAAGATAACAAACCACACATGCTTTCATAGTTGCAAATTTGTATGAATTAGCTGGGACCATCTTAGATATAACAATTGGGACTTCTGGAAAAAGCCTCCAAAAGCTGCAATATATTCAAAACTGCGCTGCTAGGATCCTGATGCGGGCACGTAAATATGATCATATTACGCCCATCCTCAAATCTCTTCATTGGCTGCCTGTTTCATTCAGAATTGAATGCAAGGTTGCCCTTCTTACCCACCAGTGCATCTATGGTGATGCCCCTCCCTATCTCAAAGAACTTATCACTTCACATACATCTTCACGAAACCTCCGCTCTGTCTCAGGTCATCGTCTGAAACCTCCGAAGACCAAGCTTCTTACCATGGGAGATCGGGCTTTTTGCTCAGCGGCACCTAGACTATGGAATGCTCTCCCTGAGTATCTGAGGATGCCACAGACTGTTGATGATTTTAAATCTGGTCTTAAAACTTACCTTTTTATTAGAGCTTTTGAGTAGAAATAATTTGTAGCACTTTGAGATTTGCCTCAAATATAAAGTGCATTATAAATAAAATGTATTATTATTATTATATGAACGAAGGTTATTTTAAAAAAAAAAGTTCATTTACATGAAGTTTTTGATTTCTATAGAATTTTTAATTTACGGCAGGTTGATATGGCCAAATAAACAAACAAAAAGTCTCTTGAGTTATGTTCCAATGGTTATGCTATTGTTCTTTTTGAATGTTCTTTTTAAGAACATTCCATTTTCCTCCTAGGAAATACTCGAACCAGACGTAAAGTAAAACCTAAAAGAACAGTAGAAACATGTTATGACTGTGCTCACCTGGATCTTTAAACCATTTCTACCAACAAATGCATAGACTTTCATAATTATTTAAAACAATAAGAAAAAAAAAACTAACTAAGCAAAATGGTGCAGACATTTACTTATTTATTTGTGCTAGTGGACACAGAAATTGAACTATTTAATACTGTACTTACATTTTAATAATATTTATGGAATGAAATGACTAGGGAGACTCAGATTAAGTTCTAATCCTGCAGTTAAACTATTTTTTACTCCCAAAATGGCAATCTGGTGTGTGCTGACTGATGGCAAGAACTCGCCCTGCACTTGTGATGTGAGAATTATAGGGTTCTGAGAAAGAATGTCAGTTTATACTAAGGCCACTTACTGTGACAGTAATAACCATGCTTAGTGAGAGCAATTGGCAAACGGAAAGTGAAGTGTGAAAGATTGATTGTGGTGTAGATTCTTCTCAAGGCTCTGCAGTTGGGCGGGAAATGTTTTGCTACTTTCTTGTGAAGGCACTGACACTTGTTATGTCTCTCTTTGCTGTCCTGTCTGCAGACACACTTTGGAGTTTTTGTGTTCTGAGGTAGCACTGGCATACAACTTCTCTCTGGAAGAAGAAGTAAATGCTTCATTCATTTCAATACCAATTACTCATGTAATATGATGCTTTTTCATCATTACAGCACTGCCCCTTTTGAACTGACATCAGTGTCTCCAGAAGCCATTCTTCATATCTGAGATGACTGATGGAGTTCCCCTTTCCCTTGTTTTTATTTTATTCTCTCTCTCTCTCTCTCTCTCTCTCTCTCTCTCTCTATCAATTACTCCCCTTCTCTTGCTTTCATCACTGATGCATTACCGGCCTATTATTCACTTTAATTTCATGTGAGAGACTGTGCAGCTTGAATTCACTCTTTCACTGTCCACTTCCAATCACTTCTTGCTTTCTTTTCTCCTTGCTTCTACTTCCAATTTCCAAGTTCTGGCTCCAGTAGTTATTGAACACTTAAACATCTCCATCCATCCATCTAGTCTTCTGTAGTCCAACTTGGGACCGCGGAGGGGCGATGGTGATTACCATTATATTTATTCCCATTTACACACTATGGGAAATTTGGGAACGCCAGTTAGCCTAATCTGCATGTTTTTGCACTGTTGGAGGAAACCGGAGTACCCAAAGGCGCCAGGTCGGAATCAAATCTAGACCCTGGAGGTGCAAGGCAAAAATGTTAACCACTAAGCCACTGAGCCGCCATTTAAACATCTACAATGGGTGTGATTGTAAGTGATATTATAGATTCATTACACATCACATAAAATATGAATAAAATAATATATAGCCTTGTTTGTGTTAAATTTCAAAGAAAGTAAAAGTTCCAGTATCTCAAAATATTAGAATTTGCAGGATTTACCGTACAGAAATTCTAAAATGGTATGTTACTTTATGCACTCTGTATCGTTGAGTTGGGTGTTTATCGTCTTCCTCTTAACAATACCAAATAGACTCACTTATAGGGTTCAGGACAGGTGAGTTTGGCTGGCCTATCAAGCACAATGATCCCATGGCACTGTGGGCAGTTGCTAAGCCTTGCTGGAAAAGGAAATCAGCATCTACTGTACATTAAGTTTGTCAGTCACCAAATGTGGAAACTTCACATTTCACATCACGCTCTGGAACTTCCTCTGAAAATACAGAGTACCACTGAACAATGTTCCAGTTCTTTTTCTTATTAGCCCAGGTAAAACGCTTCTGACACTTGTTCTTCTGACACGCTCTTGTTTAGGCTATTTCCTGAAGATGTCACGGTGGCTCTTGAAGCACTGACTCCAGCCTTTGTGAAGCTCTCCAAAGGTCTTGAAATGACTTTGGTTAACAATCATCTTAAGGCTTCAGTCACCCCTGTTGCTTGTGCACCCTCTCCTACCATTCCTTTCCCTTTCGGGCAGATTTTCATGAATATGTTGCAATACAACAGCCTCTGTGGCTTTCTCACATTTCTATCTTTTGGAAAACTGTCAAGTCAGCAGTCTTCCCCATGTGTATAGCGAACTAGATCGAGAGATGCATGAAATACGTATTTATATTGTATTAATAGTATTTACTCAAAATCTAAATGAAATATTATAATATTTTGAGATACTGCATTTTTTTATTTACATGAGCTGTAAGCATCGAAATGAAAACAACTCCTGAAATGTTTAACGTATTTAATATTAATGTAATGTACATATACATTTCAGATGTCTATATTATGCAATTCATATTAAATTAAATATAGGTTCAATTAAAGAAACTGTAACATGTTCACGTGTTTTACTGTGACCGGCTATAAAAATTTATGTAACAACCTCTGCAGGAACAGTTGAAGCTTTAAGTTGTTTTTGTGCTTAAATGATTAAGAGGTCACTGTGTGGTTTGACACACAAAAACAAATTCGTCTGGAACTGGTCAGGTACAGGGACTAGAAGGTCTGGCTCTTTGGAAGCACAGTGTAAGGGAATAGGGGTGGTAAAAAAACATTTTTGCGCAGTTCTGTATATATAGTCGCACATACTCACTGGTGACTTTAATTGAAACATCTGTACCCCTGCAATTCATTCATTTATCCAGTCAGGCAAGAAATCATGTGCCAGGTGCACAATTTGTGAAAAGAAATGAAAGAAAGAAATCATGTGGTCTTTTTCCAATTTTCAACTACCCAGTTTCTGCCCCAGAGTCTGTGCCCACACATTCTTAATCTTGGCTGACAGAAGTACAACCCAGCGTGGTCTTCTTCTGTTCTATTCACATTAGGTGCTGATATATTGTACTTTTAAGCTCATTATTGTAAAGACTGATTATTTTAGTTTTTTTATTTTATTTTATGAAAACGATGAATCCCTATTATGATTTTTCTTTTCTGAATACATCATATTCCAAGATCAAGACCTGTATAGAGTCCTTGACTAATAGTATTTAAAGTATGCATGTCTATCACACAAAGTCAGACAACTTCAGTTCAAGATGATGTAGCATATTCAGGCCAGAAGAGTGCACTAAAATAGATAAGTATCACTAATATGTGAACAGTCTAAAGTTTGAAACACCAAGCCTGGATTTAGGAAATACTATAGTTCAAGCCTTATTTTTTTTTTGGAAAACATACTGTAGCACTCATACACATCAAAAGGACTACAACTGATAGCCAGGGTTTATCATTTACATGCACTGAAAAATTCTAATAAATTGCATTTGCTTATTTGATGTTATTGACTTCCTGTTATGATGAACAGACTTTAGTTCAGATTCTAAAGCTCACGTCACCAGACCTTAGAAATGATTGGATTGATGCAAATGCAAGCACATCCTCTTTATATTCTAGCCATGGATGTAATTAAGTTTCTGTTTGTTTGTTTTTTTGCTAATAACACTCTAATTGCTATTTTGTGAGCCTCATTGACAGAGAGAAGGAGTGGGAGTGGTGGGCTACAGTGAGTGGTGCTCATCTGCTTTTTTTGGACCATATTTCCATGAAGCAAACTTTTTTATGTCTTCCCTCAGCAGCATGTTTGCTCCTTGTAAGGACAGAAATTGGTGTCAGAGGTGATTCTGTGTTGTGAATGTGGTAATTTTACAGACGGCTAGCTGAGTACACAAGGGCAGAGTGTGTGGTAGAAAAAATAATAATAAAATGCATGTCTAAAAGATGCATCATGCCTCTGCGCTCTTTTTTCCATCTTGCCGCACTATGCATGTTGAGAGATTCAATAACGTCAAATTTGATTTGTTGCTTTATTTTAGTGTGTTGATTTTAGACACGGATCAGCCATAACTTTAACGCCACATAACATTAATACTAATATTGATTTATATACTAGTAAACTGGTGACAGGATCATTGGCACCCAAGGCTCATTTATGCCTGTGGGGACCAAGGGCTTGTCTGTCTGGTCAGATCACATAGAAAAGCCAATGCAGCACAACTGGCCAAAAAACTCAGTGTTGGCCATTATAGAAAGGCACCAGGACATCCAGTGGACCACACCCAGAGCACTCAGAAGACAAAGAGCTCAAGGTTGCTGACCAACCTCCAAACTCCCCATATGCCAATCCGATCGACAGCTTTGTGCCAGAGCGCACCTCCAGAGGTCTTGTGGAATCTTGCTCCAAGGGGTGAGAGCTGGTCTGGCAGCATAAGGGGGACCTACACAATACTGAGCATAATGCTTTGCATTTTAAGGTTACAGTGTAATCAGTGTATATTGTATAACATGCAGTTAACAGTAATAACCAAAAGATCTTTAAAGTTTCTCTTTGTTTCTTTCTCTTCCAGATAGTGCATGTGGAGTAGTGCAAAATATTAGCCATACAGTACAATGAACAAAACAAAAAATGTAGATACGTGATTATTGTTCCTGTGGATCCTGAGCCAGATTTTCCATAATGTGATCAGAGACACAAGTGCATAATTCATCATGTGATTGGATACACGAGTACAACAAGGACCACAAATCTCAAAGACTGATTTTTTTTTTTTTTTTTTTTTTTCTGAATGCAGGATTATGTTTTCAAAAGGGGAACCTCATAATACTATGATTCTCCAGGGCTAATTGCACTGTATATAAATAATTGGAATGTGCTCTCATTGCCAAGTCTGAGTGTCTGAGAGCCTCCCACTGAGCCTAGCCCACCAACACCTGCAACACTTTCATATATGTATACAGGTCTATTTATCAGTGCATGAGGAATGTTCAAGCTGGAAATTCCACAGATGGAACCATTTAGTCAGAGGATCCCAACTTGCCGCGTGGTCCATTTGCCAAAAAGTTCCAAAAATGGATTTTCCTGATGTGCTTGAAACAAATTCAAGCGATTAAAAAGGTAAAACCCATAGACGATTGTTCTAACTTTCCCCAGTCAAGGACAGGTTTGGTGGATGAAGGATTAAATAATCACCATGTTTAAACCTCACCACTGTTACTTTTAAAAAGAACAAACGGTCTAAATTTTTTATAAGGACTACATACTGAATGCTAGCCAGGTTCAGAAAAATCAGGGGAAAAAATGGCTGAGGGTACAGAAAACAATGGCACTGAAAACATACTTTCTGCCACTGACCTTCCCTTCAATTTCACCATGGAATATGACGATTTTCAGTCAGAGTCCAGTGCTACCAAGATCATCATTCCTTCTATCTACGCCCTAGTCTGCTGTGTGGGCATCATAGGGAATGCCATGGTTATATACGTTATCCTGAAGTATGCCAAGATGAAAACAGCCACCAATATTTACATTTTGAACCTGGCAATTGCCGACGAACTCTTCATGTTGAGCGTGCCGTTTCTGGCCACGTCTGCTGCAGTGCGTCACTGGCCCTTCGGATCGCTGATGTGTCGGCTGGTCCTTAGCGTGGACGGCATCAACATGTTCACCAGCATTTTTTGCTTGACTGTGCTCAGCGTGGACCGCTACATTGCAGTAGTGCACCCCATCAAGGCAGCACGCTATCGCCGACCTACTGTCGCCAAAGTGGTTAACGTCTGCGTGTGGGGACTTTCACTACTTGTCATCTTGCCCATCATTATCTTTGCAGACACTGTTCCAGCGCAGGATGGAGGAGTAGACTGCAACTTCCTGTGGCCTGAGTCTTCATGGTCGGAAGCATTTGTAGTCTATACCTTCTTGCTAGGCTTCTTGCTTCCCGTGGCAGCTATCTGCCTGTGCTACTGCTTAATTGTGGTGCGGATGCGAGCAGTAGGGCTCAAGGCAGGGTGGATGCAGAGGCGGCGTTCTGAGAAAAAGATCACCCGCATGGTGCTACTGGTGGTCGCTGTGTTCGTGCTTTGTTGGATGCCCTTTTACATCGTGCAGCTTGTGAGTGTCTTCTGCCAGCCACCAGACCCCATGGTGACTCAGCTCTTTCTTATTCTAAGCTATGCTAACAGCGGTGCTAATCCCATTCTATATGGATTTGTGTCTGACAACTTCCGACGGTCCTTCCAGAGAATAGTTTGCTTCCGCTGGATGGAGAATGGGCCAGATGCAGAGCAGGTGGACTACTGTGCTGTGGCTCTCCGGCGGCAAACAACATGTGGTCCACAGGACTTCCCGAAAGAGTGTTGCTTAGCCTCGGATATGGTGTTTCGCAATGGAACATGTACCTCTCGTACCACTACCCTGTAAAGTTTTCCCAGACTTTTTTTTTTTTTTTCAAAAATCAAACACAAATAGCAAACAGTAAAATTGTAGACCTATCTACAGTATGTACAGTACATACTTCAAATCTTGACATTTTCATTATTTATTATATATGATGTTAACTGTAATTTTGATTAATTTGTATAGACTTCCTGAAATGTATTAATCATTGTGATATAAAAAAATATATTGTTCCTGGTTGTTAGTACTCTGTAAGTATATTTGTCATTAAATTAACATTGAATGTGTTGTTACCCATGTATACAATGATTGATTTAACATGACATCACTATGACAAGACTGGTTTAGCCATATCTGTATTGCTGTTCTTGATTAATTCATTCTTTCTCAGAGTCATGTTCGTACAGGTAATTTGTCATAGGATCATACTGTTTACGATTATGTATTAAAATGTTAACGTTACCTTTGTGGACGTTTGTGTTTAAGTTTCAAATAAATCTTTGGAGCATTTATTTCCTGTGGTCAAATATGAACGTACTACCTGCATGTACTTTTTAAGGGGGTCAAGGTCAGGACTCTTTGGTGGCCAATCACTTCATACACTCTGATGTGCCCATCACTCTGTAATAGGGTAAATCTGAACTCACTAAACCACATGACTGTTCTTTATCACTCCAGAGTCGAATCTTTATGCTCCCTAGCAAATTAAAGCTTCTTCCTAAACAGTCTCACTAATAAGTGTTTTTCTTATGCTCTCACAACTGTTTATTCCCAATCCTGTGATATTGTGTTGCACTGTGCCTGTACAGTATGCAACTTCATCAAGCATTTAAATGCTCTCCAGTCACGGTCATTCATGATTTTTTCCTGACCACATTTTGACAATTCAGCACTATCTAACTTCCAGATTTTAATAATGTATTGGATAGTTCCTACACCAATTCCAGTAGTTTTCAGCAATCCCCTTAGATGTTTTCTTTGCATGATGCAGGCCAAAAATTTGACTAAAGGTAAATCTTTTGCACAGCTACGTGACACGTCTTTCGATATACTGTAGTTTAGGAATTTGAAGCTACTCACACCATCAGTTACGGTGAAAGGAATTGTGGCCAGCTGAAACATATTAATCAGTACAGTAATTATCCAATCAACCATGTTTGCTTATTTAACTCCAAACAAGATTTTTTTTTTTTTTCTGGGGTGGGGGTCTAGGCAGTGCATGTCATTGTTTTAAGAAAGAGCTTTTATAACTCTGCCAGTGCTTACTGAACTGTGGTTTGGTTTTACATACCATTTTTAGGATCTTAAAAATACCAGTTATTCCCAAGTGCAACAAAGCAACTAAGCTACAAATCAGATGAAAAGCAAGATGATGGTGGTAAAAACAGAATAAATGAAAAAAATAATAAAATAAGAAGAAAACACCCAGAAGACACTTCCTTTATTCAATTTGAGCTTGGATTTCTTTTGTTGTTGTTATAATAATTTATAACTGATTATAAGATCAAGCTTGAATCTTTCCTTTATACAGCATGTCAGTTTTATGCTCTGGAGAGCTTCTCACAGTCTCCAAAGCACAGTTACCTTGGAGATATGAATTTATGAAATGCTGCCCAAGACAGTTGAGGGCTGTTGAGAACTAACAATATAGCAGCTTTTGACTAAGAGGCAGACAGAGACATATCACGTCTCACTCAAGAATAGAAATTTTAAACACGTGCACTTGCATACTGTACTGTACATCTCTCCATCTTATGACTATATTTAATTGTCAGAGTTAACTACTCAGTTCATTGTGCAGCCCTCAGACAGCCTATATAGATCTCATAAGACAAGCATGTGTGCTAAACCTCTTTATATTCAAAAGTAGCTTAAGAAAAAAAACATTTCACTTAGTGGGAGATGGCATGTAAGCGCTACAGGCTCTACATATGGCCTTCAAAGACAGATAAGCATATGGTTCAAATAAATCATCACTGTTATTACGTATAACAGTTTAGCAGATTATCACTACATTGTGTCACTTTAACTATGATAGAATATAATAGGATTTACATTATAATAGATGACATATGTACATGTACTACACTGATTAGCCATAAGATTAAAACGCAAAACATTAAGCCCAATGTTGTAGCTTCACAAGACCCTTGGGTGTGTGCTGTGATGTCTGGCACATGTCTGGGGGCTGTGGGTTGCAGGGTGGGGCCTCCATGGATCAGGATTGTTTATCCAGCGCATTTCATGGGTGCTTGAATGGATGGATTGGGATTTGTGGAGTTTGGAGGCTGGGTCAGCTGTCTTGGGCTGGATCTCATGCGGGGCAGGCTGTGGTGTGCTGAGTGTTCTGATGCATTACCATGAGGAAGACATGGTACTGAGGTGCATTATGGGAAGAAGACAAGCCACCTCAAGCAGTACTGTATGATGCTCTGTGCATTTCCTAGTTCTGCTTAGAAACCTTGTGTCCTGGCATTCATGTAGATGTTAATTTGACAAGTACCACCTACCTAAACATTGTTGCACCCCTTCATGGACATGATATTCCCTGATGGCAGGGGCCTCTTTCAGCAGGATAATGTGCACTGACACACTGCAAAAACTGTTCAAGAATTGATTGAGGAATACAAACCATTGGGTTGATTTCAAGATGTTGACATGGACTTCAAAGTCTCAATCCAATCAAGCTTCTCTGGGATGTGCTGACAAACATAGAGGCCCCAGCTCACAAATTACAGAACTTGAAGGATCTGCTGCTACTGTAATGGTGACAGCACACCTTAAGAGGTCTTGTGGAGTCGTGCCTGGAGGGGTCAAAACTATTTGGGAGGTACTGTATAAGGGGGATCTACACAATATCAGGCAGGTGGTTGTAATGTTATGGCTGATTGGTTTATGCAGATTTATGCTTTAATGAAAGATAAGTATTATCCAAGCATCTCCCCTTATAGGAATACTTACAAATTTTAATGAACAGCAAAGCTTAAATATTCTTTCACCAGGGTAACGTCTAAGATGCTAAAGAAAGCATGGTTCTTAAAAAGAAGAAAGATGCATCCCTGATTTATTGGCGAGGGTGGGGTGGTGGGGTTACCATATGTCCCACTGGTTTTAATAAAAACCGACTTAACAAGAAGAGAGACAAATTGCCGCCCATAGGAAAAAACACCAATCACGCACACATGTTGCACTCAGTGTGGGATAAAGACAAGGTAAGAGAAGCTCAGACTGACATTACATGTTGAATGGGTTAAAAGAAGTTTTTAAAAAACTTCTTTTTTTCAGCAGAGAGATATTTATGATAGCACATTTATATTTACAACACATCTCTCTTAACAGTATCATCATTTTTTATTAGTACTAGGTAATGTAAACTGAAATGTATGCAATATTCTTAGTTTAAAAGCCATACACAATATTAGCAAACAGTTTAATAACATATTAAGTTAGTTCAAGAGTTAAAGCTCTTATAAGAGGTAATGCTTTAATAACTGTTATGGTTTATATTCTAGCTGCTAAGCCATATCAGCACCAGTATTTAATTTACTTTGTACAGTAGAACATTAGTGGGTTTGAATATTCTCCTAAACTATTCACATGTATTCTTCAGGCTCATAGACATTACACATTTCTGAATGTGTAAAAATGTGCATATTAAAACCTGTAAAACCCAAACAACTCAGCATAGGTCAATGATGATTATATAAATATATACAAGTATTTGCATTGCCAGTGTGCATTAACAGGAAGGTTCCAGACATCAAACTGTTACTGATATTAAAAAAAAAAAATTATTACTTTTATAACGTGGTATAAATAATTTTACCACTTCTGGAATATGGGAATGACTTTACAAAAATATAGAGCTGAAAATGAGCATATTTTTATTAGAAGTAGTATTTTGGTCATAGCAACAACCAAACTACATTTGTGCATCCATGAATTAAGTGTTTCAGAACTTTAAGGGCAGTTTGTTTAGGTTTTTAATGAAACAAACTGATTTCCAAAGCATGAGGTCCACTAGGTGGTGTAGCACTTATGTTTTCAGTGTGTCTGTAGGTCCATCCATCCATTAATTCATCCATTCATCTAGTGCGGTATCACAAAAATGAATGAACAAATGTTTGCAGGGATTTATCGTTGCAACCATCAGTTGAAAAAATACAATTCGGAAATGAATACAAACTGGATCAAGGTCACAGTGAGGTCAAATGTCTGAAATACTTTTCAAGAACTTATATTTAATAACTTATATATAAGTATATATTAAAGGTAAGTTACACAAATAAAGATATTTTATGAACCTTAAAACAAAATATTAACAGCGAAGGAAATAAGAGCTGGACGCTATTTCAGTCATAGCAAATCCATCATGCAGTAATGTCAGAAAACAAGCTTATTAGAAGACCAAAGGTCGAAGTAAGGACGTAATGTTTTTTTTTTTACAAGATTCCTGTTTATATACTGCATATACTGTATATATATATATATATATATATATATATATATAGTCAAATATTGAAAAAATATATGAAACACGCTAATATTTTTGCAACTTTTGTTCACACTTAAATGAAATTTATTTAATATTTTTGTGAAGTTGTTTTTGACTACGCTTATTTTGTTGTACAAATTTAATTAAATTCTTTTGCAACTTGTTTATTTACTTATTTCACAACTTTGTATTAATTCATTGTTTGTAACTGGACATTAACTAGCATTAACTGTACTGGCATTAACTGTACACTGTACTTGTGCTCAGTGCTCTTAAGATCCTGACATATACTGTAACCTTGGTCAATCCAAAACTTCCACTTTCTTTTTGTTCAACTATTTACTTTACTGTTGCTGGTGTACTTGAGATCATTGTCCTGTTGACTAACTGAGTTTTGGCCAGGCTTCATGTGTTGGTCAGATGGCCTTAAATATATCCCTAGATTGCCTTGATATTGTTGAAAGGGGAATGTATGGTAGACTTGATGAGTGCAAGGTGGCCAAGTCATGTAGCTGCTAAACATGCACAAAATATTATTTACCACCTGCTTGTTATTGGGGATGAGGTTTTCTGGTGACATGCCGTGTACCTCACCTTTTGTCTTGTTTGTTATTGCAGCAGGTTTGTTTTTGGAAAAGAGGGCTTTCAATTAGCTCCCGTTTCATGTCGAAAACTTATGAACTTCTATTATAGTAAATATTCTCAATTTCAATCAGATGATTAATTCAAAAAAACATTTTTTTTTTAATATAGTGCTTTTAACAATGGTCGTTGTTGCAAAGCAGCTTTACAGAACCATTTGATTTCAAGTTAATAATACACCAATGTATTTTGACTGCAAGCTTTATAATTTTTTTTTTTTTATGAAGTATTGGTTTTGATGAAGTGGTTCAAGAGGGCATGTGTCAGGTCAAAAGAGAAACAAATCCACGATCTAATGTGAACGAGAGGTCACTGACCGATTCCTAACCCTGAATGTGTTCTTTGAGGTTTTCCATCTATAAAACTAGCCAAGCATTTGACCAACAACATTTGTTAATAACTGTCTGAAATAGTTCCTGCAAGAGCCTACATCGTATTTATCCGTCTAGCCTCCTCCAGACGTATACCGCTTATATGCTTTGTTGGTTCATTGAATAAATTAAGGACATAATTACTTACAAATACCAAAATTAAACAAAAGATTGACCGGTTCAGATATACCTAATAGACTACTGATGTGGACACACAAACATACACTGACTGTTTGAAGAAAAGACTTTAAGCAATTGAAATGACTTAATGAAACCAAGATAATTTAGATAATGATTCTCTGTTTCTCTGAACATGCAAGATGTTATGGGATTTCCCTTAAAGATAATGAAATGCGTTGAGAATTATGATAAATCATAATTAATGCACTTTTGATGTGGATGTGCACCTTCTGAACATGATTGTGTTTATGAAACAAACACCCTGGGAACATTTGGGACAAGGCAGGAACACGCCCTATGTACATGAAACCAGCCAGGCAACACTTTTTCAAACTGTTGTTCATGCTTTGTCACATTTTTGTCCTACTGCATGCATGAGCTTACGGACACCCATGGAGCTTACCCTATACCAATATTTTGCTTTCTTGGACTCCCAGTCATAAGAAATAGAAATAAGCCTAAAACTATGGATAAAGTGTAATAGTATTTTTGATGCTCATCACTGCTTGACATTCAGCAGGTTTTACCTCCTCATTTACATTACATTACAGGCCTTATCCATAGGCTATATTAATATTAAGCCTATGTTTTGTACTTGGCCACAAGTTTAAAAGGACTTGTTCCTCTGTCATTTAGTGCTTTTCAATTTGGTCTGGGAGGAGAGCATTTTTCTGGTTAAAAGGTTTTAGTGCCTCATCGCAGCTTTTGCTGTTGATCCTGATGTTCTCAAGCTCCCATATTTCTGATTATTCATTGTACCACACAAGCACCACTACCCTCAGACATACTGCTCCCATAATCAGCTTGGTCGTGTTATTTCCGAACCCATGCACCTCTTCTTACACCAAGCACTGAACCCTGTAACTCTTTCAATTTGTCAGTAGATTGGAAAACTTGTCGCACAAGAATAATAATGATTTTCTTGCTATTCAATAATGTTTCTCCATCATTTTGTTTTCCCATCATTTCTTTAATGCAATAGTACTATGTTTGAAGATGGAAGGAAACATGTTAAACATATCTGTAAATATTATTACGTCTAGCTCAGAGGGTCTTACATTACTGTTATATCTGTGATGTTCAGCATCTCGTGTGTGCAGCTGGAAACATAGATGAGATATGAAATACAATTGAAAAAATCACAGGCCACCAAGTAAGGGGAGAGGCATATTAATAACACAAATAGCATCATCAAGCGCTTAAAGCAAACACAGTTCCTATACATATAAAAAGCCAATCAAGCATACCTGATTAATCCTCTTCTTCCATATATTTTTTAAAGAGAATAAACTTGATATATGGTGTGCCTGGAATCTCATGGGTCATCTGTTCACATCTGGTTCTTATACTTATTGACCTTCTGACTTCTCACTGCATCTATTAGCGCTCCTCCTTTGTCAGCACTCTCTAACAGACTGGGAATAAATATGAACGTCCACAGCAAAATAAAAGGAAAAAGAGAGGGGAAACAAATAACGCTGACATAAAATTTGAAAAAATGGCATAATCCAAGGGTGTATGGGATTGTAAAAATGATTTATCTAATTGGCAAGCTGGATTGAACATGCAGAATATAATGCTTTCAGACATTCAAGCAGTTATCTGATGATCCTGTATGAAAAATCTAAGTAACGCAAATAAAAGGGGGAAAAAAAGTCCAGTAGGCTCCATTGCCAGAAATCCCCCTTCACCCATCAACAACCCACCTAAAAGTAATGTGCAGCAGGTGGACACATCCAGCAGGATTAGGATGTGGTCTTCTAAAGTCTCTATGGTTGTGTGCTCATGCTGGCAGCATGGTTCCATAGCCTGCATTCTCCGAACTAAGGCAATGAAGCATGAAGCAGTCCTAAATGATGACCCTGGAACACAAGAAAGGTTCAGCAGAACCTATTCTCACACATAAACCCAATATATGGTGTGCCTGGAGATACATGAGTCACCTCTTCACGTCTGGTTCTTATCTATTCTCTCTCCCACTTCAACTATTTAGAGCGTGTCTTTTGTCAGCCTTCTCTAATGGACTGGAACTAAAAAAGTTTGCAGCAAAGAAGAAATTAACATTAAAGACATCATTTGAGAGGACCATGTTTCCAGGATAATAATAATAATAATAATAATAATAATAATAATAATAATAATAAAAACTGCCATGAAGTTACAGAAAACCACAACCATGTTTATGTATAGCTTGTTCTGAGCCTGTGAGAAGGAGAAAGGGAGTGATTGCCATATGATGGTGGTAAATGCTATATTTTGCTATATGAACTTGCTATAAAATCCCATCCTGTGTGCACATGTATACAAGGTGGTTTTCAGATGTTATGTACATGTCACTCCAGCATTTACTAGGATTGAAATGGAACATAAACCTTTTTTTTTTTTACTAGCTACACTGAATATTTCCATGTACCTGACTCAAGCTGTAGTGCATTTGAAAATCCCTCCACAGATGAAAACAGTTATCTCCAACATACCTGAACGTGATTCAGAGTCCTAAATGTCAACGGATTATTCCACAATACAGCATTAGAGAAAAATGAGATGTCGGATGTAAGATAAATGTTTGCACTGTATAAAAGAAATCGATCAAAAAAGATTGACCCTATATGAGGTCAAAAGGTGCGGAGCCTATCCCAGGAGACACAAGGCCAATCCTTCCCAGGGCATGCATGCACACACACTGATTTGCACTCTAGATGCAATTTGGGAATGCCAATTAGGCTATTTGGCATGCGGGAGAAAATCAGAGTACCGGGAGGATATCCACCATGCACCAAACAGGCAAACTCCACACACACACATACTGACCCTAGGTGGGAATCGAACTCTTGACCCTAAGATGCAAGGCCACAGAGCTAACGACTACACCACCATGCCACCTAAATAATGATAAACTCCTAATAATAATAATAATAATAATAATAAGATGATGACAAAATTAACAATGAAACTTATACAGTATTCATAGGTATTTGGATTAAATGTGCACACAATGATGTGTTGATTGCTATATTATACACATATTGGTGCCTTGTTTGAGCTTTGTCACAGAATAGAAGAAGGCTATCCGAATTTTTTCACAGGCTCTTCTTTTATCATCTAAGAGTTGGCACATCACAGAGATGTTGGTGCTAAGGAATTCAAAGGAAAACTTGCCAGTCATGACTCAGTGGAGCCAAGGTGAAGTGTGTCTGTATTATCTCTCCACCTCTGTCAGATATAAATCATATATCAAAGATTTTGCAGCAACAGTATTCTATCGCACATTCCACAGCTATTAGGCCATAACTGACTTTTTAAATTATCGGGAAAAGGCCATTCCTTTACTTTAGATTGTTCAGTATGATGAACAGAAAAGCATTTAGAATGCATAGCAGATCAAACATCATGGTGGATGGGCTACATCAAAAAGAAGACTGGAAAAAGACCAGTATTTTTTTCCTCCCCTAATCTTCAACTGTCCAGTTTAAATGAGTCTCTGCCCATAATAGCCTTAGATTCTTAGATAGTCTTCTGCTGTTCTAGCCCATCCACTACAATGTTAGGTGTTTTGTGCTTGCTGAGATGCTCGCCTGATCACCACTATTGTAAAGATTCTTCTGACCTTTCGTATATCATGACTGAAGCTCTTGTCCTGCATCTGCATTATTTTCAGCATTATATTTTTGCCACATGATGGGCTGATTGAATAACTACATAATAGGTGTTCATATGGGTGTTCCTATTGAGGTGCACAGTGAGTGTACAATATACAGTATGTAAGACGGATGGACCTACAGTATTTATGGCTTTTTGTATTGCACATTTTATGCATGGAAAGTATTTCTATTTTTTTTTTTTACATTATGTAAATTCATCAGTCATTTATTCTACTAGATCTCTATCTTATTTGTTAGTTCTCTACATTCCAATACAGGCTGAATAGAATTCTCCAATATGAGTTCTTGATAAAGAAAAACACTGTTTAAATGATAGGTCTGTGTCAGTTTGGGTGCTTTGACAGACATGATGACTAAACACTAAATAAGAGACTAAAGTGGGAAAGCACTGTAACATGACCTACACTTCAGATAAGATTCTAGTCTAAGCAAATAAATCAAGATCCTGCATAATGTTCAACTCTCTTGTTAAATACGAAAGCGAAATGAGAAAAAAATATTTATCAGAATAGAGTATTTTTTGCATTGCAGAAACTAAAACAGAAACTAAAAGAGTACTCTGATGAACCTCTAGCACCATCCTAACATGTTTACCCTGATGGTTTCTTTGCAATTCGCATGTCTGCACTGCTCTATCTGGTTAGTCTTGTGATGCCACAGGTGTTGAGTCACAATCAACTTCAAGTTGTCTTGTTAAAGTCACTCATTATCAGTGAACATCTTAATTGCACTTAGGTGTGAATCAGTGTGTGAGGGTGTGCGTTATTACACTGTACAGGAGCTAGTGAGCTAATCGTGTGTGTGTGTGTGTGTGTGTGTGTGTGTGTGTGTGTGTGTGTGTGTGTGTGTGTGTGTGTGTGTGTGTGTGTGTGTGTGTGTGTGTGTGTGTGTGTGTGTGTGTGTGTGTGTGCATGCATCCACTGCCACCGCATTCAGGATGAATTCTCTCACATTGCATCCAGTGTTGTGCTCAACAACCCCTGAAACAACACTGTAAAAACTCCAACTACATAAATGTTGAATTAATTGATATTGTATTGTTGGCACAACTTCCTACACATCTTTAATAAGTTTTAAAAATCACTTATGATATTGTAATATAAAGGAATCAGTCAGATACTGAAAACCATCTGGTGGTCTCCGGGTATTTTATTGACCTTTAAACAAACTATAACCTGTATTCTCCTGTTTTAAGCAGATCACTATTTTAACTAGTTTTGGTAGAATAAAGTTTTTTTTTAAATAATGTTTGTGTGTTTGTTGATTGTTAGACCACCTTGTTTGTATAGGAAAATCACTTGAACCAACATCACTAGGATACTATGGGAGACAACCTACCTCCATGAGTAGATGAAATGTTGGACTAAGTTGGTAGACTAAGGTAGAGAAATATAATAACCTTAGCCAACAAGTTTAACATTTAAACTGGGTACATTTTGTGTCAACTAAATAGCAGTGTGAAATATTCTATTCAGCCAGCTAATCTTTCTCCAACCCAACACATTCAGTTCTACATATACTGTCACTCAAAACATGCTATTAAGTTAGTGTGTTCTGTTAGAAACTGAAGGTGCAATGACTTATACTGTAGAAATAAGATGGAATTGACAGAATTGGGTTATGTTTTTTTTTTATTGTGGCTAATTAAAGCACAACTTTATTGAAGAAGAAAAGAGCAGACCAATATTTTAAAAAATATTGTGTAATCTTAGATGTCGGAGTAATGATAAGCACAAACCTGATGTGTACTCTATTCCGGATAATGTTAAACATTATTATCAGTCGGAATTAATAGGATGAAATATTTAACATTATTCTTCTGTATATAGTTTTTATATGTAAAATATCAATTTGCATTAAGGCCAAATACAACAGCGTAATTCTATTACAGGATGACAGGTAAATTTTTGTTGCTGTTAGTCTTTTGGTTGTTCCTGTTGAGGGGTCGCTACAACCCGCACAACAACTTGGCACAGGTTTTACGCCAGATGCCCTTCCTGACGCAACCCTACCATTTTATTCGGCATTGCGACCAGCACAAGAAGTGCCCTTTGCTTTCTATAAAATATCTTTTAGATTTATCTTTATATTTCCAGACTTTATCTCTATATTTATCTCTATATTTCCAGACTTACATGCTAACATCTTACATTGCTAACTAAAATAAAACCCTTAAAAGCAGTAACATCTGCATCATTCTTACATGAGATGTTAGCATGTAAGAACCTATATGTTTTACACACATGATGAAAAAGTCCTGCCATGCATTAATTGTGCTTTCTTTTGTACATTTATGGTATGTACAGTATATATATATATATATATATATATATATATATATATATATATATATATATATATATATATATATATATATATATAATTCTCTCTTTCTCTAACCTCCTTTTTTATTTTTTCCAGTTTAATTTCCATCTAATTACAATATGTGTATTGTATTTGACCAAAAATGCATTTGATCATATAGTATGCAGAGAATGAAAATAAAATTCTTGGGTTAGGGTTAGGGTTAGGGTTAATAGTCCTGATTGATTTTAGAGGTATTATCATGTTTGATTGCTCAATTGAAGTTTATGGGTTTAATCCAAACTGTAATAAATAAAATTAGGTCTATAAATGATATAAACTGGACCTGTAAAAGATTGATGGATCCAATAAATAGCCTGCATATTTCATACACAATATACATATGAACAAATATTGAAATTGTTGGATAATGCTTATAAATGAGTTTTCCCCTGATGGGTCAGTGACATGCATTTTATAGTTAATTAGGTAACAGTAATATAGAGTTAATTCATTACATTTCAAATGAAGAAATTGGTACAAAAACCAACAACCACTAGCCCATCTCTGTCTGCGTAACCACTTTTCACTTGAAACACAAATTGAGCATGAATTTACAGTAAGAAGAAACCAGCACAGGACTATCAGATAATTTCAGCAGAGACATACTGAGTTAATAAAGAGCCCAAAACAGTGAAGCCATTGCAGTTCACATGGCTGAGAGAGGAAACTATCCAGATGCTGGAAATCTCGAAACATGAGAAAGCACCACATGTCTACATAGGATTACACAGAACAATACCAATCCCAACACAGTTATAGACCAATATCATCTATATAACCTTTTAACATCAGCACTGATTACTTAAATTTCACCAAATGTTTTGGGGCGGTGTGTAGCAGATCGAACACAATGAACAAAGTGCCTTCATACTTTAATCAGGCACAGCCACAATTCTCTGACAGGAAATGTAAAAGCAGCCTGAAGTCAAGAGAATCATTTAATAATACAGAATAGGAATAGAGGTAAAGTTTTACTGTTGGATTGTATTTTTTGTGACTCATTCAAACCTCTCTCCAAATCAAACTCTCATGAACATCAGATGTGGTTGAAAGCCAAACAATCAAAGCTTTTGTATAAAGCAATATCAGCTCAAAAACATAGGAATGTTTTTTTTCCCTTAGAAAAATTACAACATATATATACAGCAACATTTATAATATAGCGTTTTTACGAGCTTCAGTCTCAATTTAAGCATAGTTAATAAAAAGCTAAAAAGATTTATGAGTCAGATTGTTCAGTGAGACTTTGTCTAACAATGTGACCGAGTCAGCACTTACTACAGTATGTACACACGCTTTGTAGACAACCAGAAGACAAATGTCACAAATATTTATTACACACATGTGGTTTATGCATGTAAAAAAGTTCTTTGTTACAAGACAATAACCATCTGAAGGAACTACCTGACACTGATTATTATGCAGCTGTTACTGCTTTGAAGGGTTTTATTTAAGTTAGAGATGTATACATTATGTAGTACTAAGCTCACTGCAAAAAGTTTTACAAAGCTTCTACCCAACAAAGAAGACCATACATAGCATATGCATGTTTACAATGGGTATGTTTCTGGTGCTGAGCAAGATTACTGCTTGCTGGAATCGTCCTGCCCTTCTCATGAACATGTGTACAAAACTTCTAACAGCTGTAGTCTTTGATAAAAACTAGTTTTGGCAGGAAATACAGAAATAATTGGATGTTTTACGAACACTTGGTTTCTATATGCCATAAAGCAGAAAGACGTGACTTACTTACAGAACCTGGAGAAATATTTCTGCACTCATATTTGGAGGTATGGTAGCCTCCAAAATATTCAATATATGATTTAAATTCTTTTCATGCCTCAAGCTATAGTGGATAAACAAAGGACTACTCATAGTTCACAGAGTCTTTGCTTCAAATCTGAACTCAGGTTACTGTCTCTGGAGTTTTCCATGTTCTCCCCATGTACACACTGGTTTCCTTTGGTTTCTCTGTATTTCCTCCACTTCTTAAAATGCTAGAAGATATACTGGCTGTTCTACACTCCCGCTGGGTATGAATGTGCGTTTGAACAGTGGTTTATGATGACTTGGTATCCAATCCAGGGTTTAGTCCCACTTCAGGCCCAGTCATCCTGGGATTGAGTCCGGATGTACCTTAACCTTTACCAGAAGAAAGTGGGTTGTTGACCATAAACAAACAGTTACTATGGAAGGATAAAAAAAAAATTCAGCCTTCTGAACATTTTGTTCCCAACTAGTGTTAAACACACATGGGTAGTGTGGAAAGTATACATAACTGTTAATATTTAATATATGTAGGCTGGGGCAATCCAGTCTGATCTGTAATAGAAAATGCATTAGGTGAATTATGCATACTTTTTATTTTAAACATTGTGCAAATATTGCAAATGATTTTATTTTTACTTGAAGCAGGGATGCAATTTTCATTTTTATTTCATGTACATGATGAAAAAAAGATTATGGTCTTGTCATGTTGATATTATTTATATTTTGCTAAATAAATGAAGCTTGTAATGTTTTTATCTCCATTAAATTAGATGAAAAATTTTACACATTCTTGTAATTATGGCATTATGAGGACAGTAATCCCACCCATCACTTTCGGGGACACCACTTTTAAATTCTCTAAACACAAATATCACTTCAAATTTCAGTTAACATATGCACATACGCCCACACACACATACACCCACACACACACACACACACACACACACACACACACACACACACACACACACACACACACACACACACACACACACACATAAATTCGAAAAAGTTAGAATTTTCACATAAGGGTCACTGTAACATAAAAGAACACATAAAAATATCAGAAATATTTGTGTCTGTATTGCTATTCAGAAAGCTGCAAAGAGGTTGTTGTTTTTTTGCAAAAAATTCTATGAAATCTAAAAGTAGAAAACTCAGCTTAATAAGTAACAGTGAAATCATCGATCAGTGAAGTGGAATCATACTTTAATGTGCAGAACCTGCAGGAATTAATGATTAATCCAACAATGAGTGTTCATAAATTGATCAATTGTCCAATATTTACAGACTACAATAATGTTTTGACATCGCTTGCTTGGTCACACAGTAATATCATCCATGTAATTTACTGCGTAAGTGTGAACATAATGATGCCACAAATAATATGTTCAAGTAAAAAAAAAAAAAAAAGCTTTGAGCCTCATGAGACATATGTTGATTTGATCTCAATCCCAGTTAATTCCTTTCAAGCCTATGTGCATGTGAGCATGTGGCTTAATAATAAAGGCATTGTTATGACTTGCTTTGGGCACGTTCTTAATAAACCATTACCTCACACTAATAGCTGGCAATTAAATATGACTCAGTCACAGAGGAGATCACAGTGATGTCCAGGGTAACAATCACAAACTTTGTCCACTTCTAAGTTGGAAAATGCAGATCTGGCTCAGAGAGTTGAAACAAGTTGTACAGATCAATATCAAAACAAATGCAGGAGTACTTTCACAAAAAGGACACTTCTCTGAGGCTACTGTGAGGCATGAACATTAATCTGACCAAAATGCTGTTTCAAACAAAAAAACATTATAATTATAACAATAAATATGTGAAACAAGGCTAAGGTGTCTTTTCACATTAGCTATGACCTTGGGGCTGCTAGATTGCAACAGTTAAGCAGCCGTGTCACAAGTAGGATGAGGAGGCGAAGTAATAAAACAACGGGTTCTTTTCTCTTTCAGCAGAGTACAGCAGAGAAACAGTCTTAAAAGTGTCCAAGCTCCTCTCATTTCCCCTTTCTTATCACTAACAGATATTCCATTTAATCCACCATCCTTTATGAATAATTGAAGATTGTATTGATACAAGACAGTTCTTCATCTAATTTCCTCGTCCTATCATTTGCCGTAAATATTTCAAAACACTGTAAATGTAGTATATGTTCATCTGCTTGTCCTTGCACAGTTTGGTTACACCTTTGTTACACCACCACTTGCCATATCAGCAGCTGCTTTATCACCAGCACCGGCAATCCAGTGGTAACACTCAGTGGCATTCTTGTTCTGTGTCTTAGGGGTACACCGGGTGCAGTAGATGATACCCAGTACCACCATAACGACAATGAAGATGCAAAGCGGTACCAACAATCCAACCAGCAACCAGCTGCTGCCCTGAGTCTGCTCATTCCTGCTGCCATCTTTAGGTCCCTGGGGCTGTGTTGGGGATTGTAATTCAGTGAAAAAGGTTGTAGATTCATAATCAATGCTGGCATCAAGATTGGGCTCAGAAGTTTCATTTTCAGTGTCTGTAATGGAGGTTGTTTGTTCAGGTCTCTTTTCATCAAGCTCATCTTGGATCAAAATCCAATTCCAAGCACCACCTGGTATGGTAGTGGTGAGAGACACTGTAGTAAATTCTGTGGTACTTTCATCCTCATAATATTCTGGCAGTGGAGTTGTAGTAGTAGAAGATAAAAAGGCATCCACAACAACTGCTTGTTGGTTTATCTTATCTGATTCCATGTTGGTGGTCATAACAGGGCTTTCAGTTGATGAAGTCGTTTCAGTCACCTCCTGAGTAGCACTAGTGGGAACCATCACCACGCTAGGAAGCTCAGTAAGCCAATCCAAATATTTTTCTTCAAGTGGCTTGTTGTAATCTGGGTCTTGGTATTCTGTCATTTGGTTAGTAAGATCTGTAATTGAATAAATGGATGCAGGGACTGTGTAGGATTGCTGCTCATCGCTGAGTCTGCATGAAGAGTGGTCACTTTGGAGATCGTAACCCTCTTTGCAGTAGCATTCAAATCCCCCGATGGAATTGACACACATTTGTTCACAGGTTCTTTGAATTTGACATTCATCAACATCATAACAGCGACTTGGATCCCCAGGAAGGGGAGCAAAACCAAGGCGACAATGACATACATGAGAACCTATTAGGTTCTCACAATTATGCTCACACGGAGTCTCAGCACACTCGTCTATGTCCTCACAAGTTCCCTCTTCATTGGGTTTATAGCCCTCATGACAGCGGCATTCAAAGGAGCCTAGGGTGTTTACGCAGATCTGATCGCATGGACTCTGCAAGCACTCATCGACATCCAGACAGCCTTTCTCATCTGGTGCCAGCATGAACCCCTCTTGGCAGGCACAGCGATAACTGTCCATCACTGTCAGACACTCATATTCACAGGGAGAGTCTTGACAGGGGTCAGTTTGCAAACAGCTCATTCCATCATCAGCCAAATAAAAGCCTTCCTTACAATAACATGAGTAGTGCTTTTCATCTTCCATGCAGTAATGGTGGCAGCCACCATTATCCTTTTCACACCAGGTGGTCTTAAAAATATCAGCGCAGAAAGGAGGATCTCTGTCCCAACCAACAGTCCCATCCTCTCTTAAAGTACACATTACTGATTGGTCACCTGTAGTCAGGCAGGGTACAATTGCAATTGACCCAGATGGAATGTGAGTCAAAAGTGACGAGACAAGGTGAAAAGAGGTTGTGTACAGTGCATTCCCATACCCTTCATTTGAAATAGCTTGACACATGCCAGAAAAAGTGTACCTGCACAAATAGCCATCCACAGGTACTGAGCACGATATATCTTTCCACTTGAAATTGTCCTGGCTTTGTTGAGCAGACCTACTATAACCGATGCCTACGCAACGTGGAACTGAGCAGGTGTTTGGAGAATCATCGTGCTGCCAGTTGGTGTAATGAGTATCTTCCTCCCCAGTAATCCAGGAGAAGCCTCGCATGGGATGTCCAGCAGCGCACTTACGGGGCTGCCTTTGCAAACCAATCCACACACGGGTACTTTCCATCGGTTCCAGGTTAGAAAAGAGAGTCTCAATCAAGCGTGCCTCCTCTGGACTCTTAATAGTGACAAGGTTGCCTCCCTGATTCCTGCAGCTGCGCCAGGCATCCAGAAAGATTTTGCGTTGAAAGTAGATCACTACACAGCTGTCCTCGTTGCATAGGGCATCTTGCTCCTGCATCTCCTGAGTCTGTACGTTAGAGAGATATTGTAGTACAGACAGAAGAATCACACAGAGCACTGGAGAGCCCATTCTTTCACAATTCCTTTTTCTCTCTCCTTAAGTGCTTCCTGTTACCCTTTCGCTTCTCTTTTTTCACTTTTACTAGCTACATTTACATTTGAATCTAAGCCGGTCTACCTTTTATTTTAGCCCTCCGCTCGCTCTCCAGTATGGTGGGGTTTTGCGCCTAGACTGAGGACTTGCAGTCTGTCCTCGGAATTTCTACAGGCGTGTGGGGGGGATTGGGAGGCAGGACCAATGGAAGAGTTGCAAAAAAAAGAATTGTATGTTTTCAGAGGAGGGAGGGATGGGGGAGGAATATGTGTGTGTGTGCGCATGTTGGGAATCTGGGGGAGGTGTAGCAGTCTCCCTCTTTCTCAGAGCATGCCCGTATGGTTCTCATAAGTAAACTTATGGAAATAGTTTGGGATCTCACTGCTACTCTGTATCCGTACTCTGCTGATACAGTTGTTCTCTCCATAAGGATCGCAGTGCAACTCCATATATACCACTCAACAACACTATGGGCATCTGTCGTTATCAAAAAATGGAGAGTGCACATAAAATTAAGACAAAGAACAGTGCTCATGCCAAAAATCCACCTCATTCAGTTTTATTTTCTTTGCTAAATTGTCGGTGGTGTTGCTTGCTTCAGTTTATATTATCTTTCATTTTGATCATATCATCAATCAGCACATAACGTGTCTCTACTCCCCACAATAATAAGAACCAGTTGAAAATCGTGCTTTGGGACGGTTTTATATAGCATTCCTACACAACAAGAGAAAACCATTGCATGCACAAATGTAACAGATACCATTCAGATGGACTACAGCAGCTTTTGTTATCTGAGACGTTGAACTGCCTTCAGTTCTTAGATTGAAAATGGGGTCCAGATTCATTGGCCTTCTATCAAGCCCAGATTGATGCATCAGTTGGAATATTAGGGTTCCACAGAGTTGTTAGCATTCGTAAATAAATGAACAACATACATTCTTAGTGGGCACTAATAATTCGCCAAATGTGGTGTGTGTGTGTGTGTGTGTGTGTGTGTGTGTGTGTGTGTGTGTGTGTGTGTGTGTGCATGCGCGTGTGTGTGTGTGTGTGTGTGTGTGTGTGTGTGTGTGTGTGTGTGTGTGTGTGTGTGTGTGTGTGTGTGTGTGTGTGAGCGTGAGCGTGTGCGTGTGTGTGTGTGTGAGCGTAAGCGTGTGCGTGTGCGTGTGTGTGTGTGTGTGAGCGTGAGCGTGTGCGTGTGCGTGTGTGTGTGTGTGTGTGTGTATGTTTCTGGGGGGGATTTTGGATGTTAATTCTCTTGTAAAAAATTTTAATGACTGTTCCAAAAACTAATTTGTGTGTCAGAACACAGCACCGCCCATTATATTCCAGTAAAATAACACTGGTTTACCATATAATTATACTATAATGTTCTAAAAGGTAAATAAAGTTATTATTTGCTCCCAGATACTCTTATGAGATTAACTAATCAGGATAATGCATTTACCTATATCACCAGGTATGATACAGTATGATGAAGCAAAGGAGTTTTACTGCAGGAGAAGTGAAAGGGCAGGAAGTCTGACGTTGTAAGATGCCGTTTCCCCCATTACTACCGCGGTATTTCCTATGGCCATAATAATAATAATAATAAAAATAATAATAGTAATAATGATAATAATAATAATGATAATAATATTTCACAGCTTGATGGTATGTTGCGTCTCAATTCATTCAATGACAAAATCACCAAGACCATGACCACTCCCTTTATTGTCTGCCATGAACTTTTCAGGTTAATTGTACAGATCACATGGTGACTTTGTTTATCATTTTTTGCATATTTTGTAATATTCTCTAATAACCCTTCAACACATTTTCAAAACATGAATGAATGTACTGAACCATCAACTGTGTTGAAGAAATGTGGTCGGAAAATAAATCATCAATGGAGATTGTGGAACACTTGGTGAAGTTAAATGGTAAAAATACATCGGTAAAAACCAGCGGTATGTTTAATAGTAAAAGTAAGAGCATTTCCATATACACACAGTGTGATGAGATCTCACAGGAATGGGACAAAACAGCTGTGTGGCCACTTGTTAATGAGAAAAATAATTTTTAAAAAGGCTTAAAATTTGTTAGAGAGCATAAAGATTGGACGTTAAAGCAATGGAAAAAGGTCATGTGAAAAAGGTCAATGAGTCCGAATTCATTCCAAAATCCAGAATGATGGGTGCATCGGCCTAAGAAGGGAAGCAGATGAAGTGGTATAGTGCATAGTGCCCACTGTACGCGCCTCTGGAGGCAGTGTTATGATCTGGGGTTGCTTCAGATGGTCAGGTCGAGACTCAGCAACGTTATGTGGCAATAAAATGAAGTCAGCTGGTGACTTGAATGTTTTGAATGACCAGGTTATCACAAATAATTTTTTTCTTCCTATTCCAGCTCTCAAATTGTGAAAGATTGGTTCTGGGAGCAGGAGGAATCATTTTCACACATGAACTGGCTGCTACACTGTAATCAATGTGTTCAAAAGTTTTTTTTTTTTTTTTTTTTTCAGCCACGCAGTATGTGTGTGTAAGTGTGCGTATATATTAATACTTAAAATCAGGCTTAACTGCATTAGTCTGTACGTTGACTTTGTTGTACTTCTTGATGCTTGGCAGTCGTGTTGTAAAACTTGACACAGTACTGACCTTACTGCGTGTCCCCTTGTGTGCTGTAATAAAAACAAAGGCTTTGTTTAAACTTACAAGAGAAAGGCTTTCCTGCGGATTGTACAGTCTTTTTAAACCAAAACTATAACTCTAAAATACTTTATTCAACACTTAAGCATTTAAGTGTTAGTGTTTCAGTTATAAGAAATGCATACTGTATGACATAGAAATCATTTGAAACATTCTCAAAGAATGATTGGGATAATACAGTAGAACTATTTCATTTTTCTGTATGCCAGCAAACACAGGCCAAACCATTCAGGGTCTAGAGCTACGTGATTAATTCAGTGTAGAGAATCAAGAGAGTGTACTTTCACCCCATGTGTATAATAGTTTTTCTTATTCTTATTAATCATATTCACACTCATTCATTTTTTTTAGTGCTGACGTCTCTCATTATCTTCTGACTCATTCAAGCTAGACTTGACTGGTTTCAGCTACCAATGAGAAAAGGATCTTCCTCTAAACAAAAAATTAAGATGTTCTGGGTTCAGCCCTTATTTAGCAATTAAGTATCTCCCTCAGACTAAACACTGTACAGCACAAACCAAAAACAGTTATCTTAGGGGTTTGAAGAATTCCGACACAGTATCCTCTTTTTCTTTTTTTTTCTTTTTTTTTGCCACATTAGAGCACAGACCAAGTGGGAAATGGTTGATGATCCAAGCTGAAATGTTTTGCTTGCGATTAAAAGCTGCAACGCCAGATCCTGAAGCAAAAACCTCATTATTTTGTTACACCTCTCCGAAGAGACGTCTCTCCAAGGACCTACATCCTTGAGCAAATATTTCACAGACAAAAAAAAAACAAAAAAAACATGATAGAGCAATAGGGAAAAAAGAGAGAACAGTTCTTTATGCATATTACAAATATGTGTACCAGAATAGAAAAAAAAATTCAATAAGCATCAATATACTGTAAAGTACATTGGCAGATATATTTTTCTACATTCTATCAAATAGGTGCCAGCTTTTAAGAAAACCAGACACGAAATATTGAATCAAGTTTGTTCATTCAATTTCAGGAACCACTTTATCATGTTCAGTGTTGTTGGTAGATCCTGAGCCTGTGTGTAAGGTACTGTATGAATACGCCCAGGATAGGAGGCTAATCATTTCATTGCATCGCACACTACGTACACACTCACTCACACACTCAGCAACACCTTGGAGAGTAGCCAGTCTTCCTACTTGTTTTTTGGACTTATCTTATAATAAACTGTGCAGCTGGTTTTACTCTTACAACAGAAAACTCAATTTAAAATGCGCGCAAGAGGAAAGGTGACTTGGTGCTGTATTTCAAATATACTTTCTTTATATGGAAGGTCGTGACGTCACATAAGCACCCAAGGTTAAAAAGTCTCCACACATTCTGTGTGTGACAAAATGCATATCATCTGTCTCCTTCAAAGATTAGAGGCTCTACAAAGCTTCTGATTAGCGTGAAAGCGCTTCTGTGTCCTCTCTCCACTTATCTACAGCACATGATATGACAAAGGAAAAGAACTTGATATGAACACATACCACTTCATTCATGTCACCTCCTCAAGTTATTGTTTCAAAATGGCTGCCTAATAAGACATTTTAACACCAAGGTTAAAACCGATCTCGAAGTATGGTGGCTTTGGTTGATAGTTACTTTAATCATGCTTGGACATTTATCCTAGATGTCACAGTAATACATATACAAGTGAGTGATCCTCACCATCACTGGTCATATATAATAAGATGCAGCTTTGGGCTCTTTTTTCATAAAAGGATTATCCCTATACTTTTTAGGTTGTTGTGTATACAGTATTTACAGTACAGCTTGGAATGATTTTACTTACCATCAACTGGTAATATGCGGGTGAGTCAAAAATTATCCGCACTCGAGGTGCATTAAAAGTTCTGTCTTATCAGCCCTTTCTTGCTCAAGGCTACTGTCTCCCATTGCTGTGCAGGCATGAACGTGTTACATCACTTTATTCATAACTGCGGTGCAAGCAAAAATGGATGCCCCACTTGTGATTGCACCAAAGAAGAGCAGTGATTTGTTTTTTTTTGTGGTGTGCGGGTGTACGTACTGTACCTGGTGCCATTTGTGAAAGATGGGTACTGAAACAATTCCCGGAAAAGAATAAACAGAAGAGTTTGAATATGTACGAACAAAATTTGGATCAATACACTAAGGTGAAAGTGTGTTAAATAGAATCATTACTGGTGACGAAACATGGATTCATTACTACTGTATGAGGCTGAGGCAGAGTATGGACCGGAAACATCCTCAATCGCCGACCAAGAAAACGTTCAAAAGTCAACCGTCAGCAGGAGAATTGATGATTACAGTTTTCTGCGCTTCTCAAGGGCCAGAATTGGAACATTATAAGGGAAAAGTTAAACAATCAACAGCACACATTACAGTGAGATGCTTATTGAAGAGCTGAAGCATAAACTTCAGATTAAATGCAGAGGACTGATATCCAAGGGTGTGACACTGCATGACACATTACATCCACACACTTCTGCCCACACCGTCGACACTTTGCCAAAATTTCTTCTGTTTAAAACAATCATTTCGATTACAGTTTTTTACAATCGCTATGACAGTTTTTTCAATACATTTAACAAGTTTCCTAAACTCTTAACACAGTTAGCACAACATCCGCCTTTGTAGGTTATACAATTAACACATTTCTTGTTGCTTTGACACAAAATGCATACAGTTAACAACCATTTAAAATGCTTGAACTTCTTTTACACACAAGCTCAACCAATACCAAAACAATGTAATTTTACAGTCAAATTTACAAATGCTTTCACAATGTATGTCAGAACAGATAACATCATGTTCTAAACATAACTTATATACTGTAGGCTAAAGTCAAAGTGAACAGCTGTTCATATTGTGAATTGAAACACAAATATATTGCCTGTATTTTATTCCATTGCCAATGAGAAATAGCTTATTGCAGCTATGCAAATACAGTATATAAATCACTGCTGATTCCCATCTAGGAACCACACTTAGGTGTTGAGGTTTTTCCAATGACATGATCGTATGTTCTAAAAGAGGACTCTTTGAAAGAAAGAAAGAAAGAAAGAAATGCCTTCAATACAGTCATTACTGTACTATACATAGTGTGTTTTGCAGTAAGCTACTTTATAAACCTGGAGTACATTAGTACATACAGTAGGTATACAGTACAGCACAGCATTTACACACACTGTGTCTAATTACTTTCAGAGAGTTATGGAGTTGGAAGCCAATCAAGTCCCACATGAAATTATCTATGTTGACGAGGCTGGCTTCAACTTTGCGAAAAGGCGTCGCTGTGGGAGAAACATAATAGGCCAAAGGGGCACAGTTACCGTGCCGGGCCAGAGAGGAGTCAGCATCACCACGTGCGCCACAATCTCCAACAACGGTGCACTCCTGCATAAATGTCAGATTGGCCCCTACAACACCGACTACCTTCTCCTGTTTTTAGAAGACCTGCACGAAATACTGGTGCCAGAGAGTTAGAAAGGGGACAGGTGGGAGACCACTTGCCAATATATGTTATCACATGGGACAATGTGGCATTCCACCATTCCCGTGCAGTCACAGCCTGGTTTGACACCCATCTAAGGATGATGTCCCATTTCCTTGCCCCTTACTCCCCTTTCCTCAACCCTATTGAGGAGTTTTTCTCAGCCTGGAGATGGAAGGTTTTTGACCATAGTCCACATGTCCACATGTCCACCAAATGTCCCTCCTGGATGCAATGGATGCTGTATGCCAAGACATCACAGCTGAACACTACCAGGGCTGGATAAGGCATGCCAAAAGATTCTTCCCACAATGCCATGCCAGAGAAGATATCAGGTGTGATGTGGATGAGAACATGTGGCCAAATGCAGAAGACCGGGCAGAATAGAAGATTATTTTGTTTTTGCTTTTTTATTATAATTCCGGTGCTTTTTGTGCTTGTATATCTTGCAGTAATGTCCTTTTGCAAATAAAGTCTGTACTGCAGCAATCCTGTGTCTGTTTTTTTTTTTTTTACCTAAACTGTACATTTTATAAAGCTATTCTAAGATGGTCATTCATTTTTTGTATTGCATTTCTGCAGCAAAAGAAACTAAATGCATGCATTTACTAAACCCAACAAAACAAAAATATAGAGAGGCTTCAAATATAAGGGCAGACCTGACACATAAAATAATGCAGTTTCTGTCATTTCAGCTGATGATAGTGTTTTATTTGTCATTGTGTTATGATTGACTAAATGTTCCTGTTGGAAGAGAACATGTGTTAGTGTTTTGAATAATTATTTCATTTTAAAACATGTTTGTAGTGTTTTGTTAGACATAGTGTATTGTGTTATAGTTTATTATTGTATTTTGAAAATGAGTTTTGGCGTTTAGTTTACAATGTGTGATTTTGAGCATGAAATTAACCGTTTTAGCAATTGTGTATTTTAGGTGTGTTGGTGCGTTAAGAGTTTAGGAAACTTGTTAAATGTATTGAAAAAACTGTCATAGCGATTGTAAAAAAAACTGTAAATGCATTCTCCCCATTGTCCTGATTTTGCTCCTTCTGACTTTCACCTGTTTGGTCCTATGAAATCAGCCCTACCAAGACAAAGATTCACTCCTGATGCAGCAATACATTCGTGGCTCGCAGCTCAGCCTAAAATATGAAAGGTTGAGGGAGGAGAGGGAATACGCAAGGTTGTTAACAGATGGATAAAGTGTATTGAAAAGCAAGGAGATCATGTCGAAAAATTATTTCTTTGTCTTTTCTAAAAGTTTATTTTAAAAAAAACGACAGCCAGCGCACAGATCATTTTTGGCGCACCTTCATAAATACCAGATCTCCCAATTGTGGTGTACTTTAAAAGAAAAAAAAAATTATTTATAGTATATATTGCATAAATATAACCCAAGTATGAAAGGTTTGGATTGGAAGGTTTTGATTATATGATGTCTCACTGAATCTTTACCAACTATTTTCGGATCTAAGCACATACACTAGAGTGTGTTTGATAAGAAAAAGATGAACTGGATTGTTGGCAAATTGTATATCCTTCTCTATAACACGTACTTGTATCTTAGTCTTCATGCCAAGAAACCACACACACACACACACACACACACACACACACACACACACACACACACACACACGCACACACACACAGAGAGAGAGAGAGAAAGAGAGAGAGAAAACAGATGTGTCAATATTACTAACAAGAACTTCTTAGCAGACAGAAAGATGAAACACATTCATCACTAATACTTTAGCACATGTCAGTGGACAGCTATTATGTGCGCCAAGCAACAGTAAGAAAGTAGCGAGGTTAAAATATGATATGACTGCTGGCATTGTAATAAGCAGCTCTTCTGCATTACCAACTAAGGGACTTAGGAAGAGGCTTGTAAATTCCCCGGCCAATGTTCACTTAGATAAAGTTCACCTTTATGCCTCACTCTGACTTTCTGAATGATTTAGTTTTGTAAACCTGTAATTCTAATGCTATTTTTATATGTGTATTCAACAGAACACATCTAGAGATCTGTGGTCATGCTAAGGGTGTGTCTTAGTATTTCTGCAACATGTTCATAGATATTCCGCAAGACAGGTGAGAGTCATTTACACGGGCAGAAGCTATTATCAGGATGGGATCCTTAAAAGTACAGAAAAGCAAGAGGAAAATAGAAAATGAAGTGGGGGAAAAAAACAGAAGTCAAATGAGGGAAAAAATGTATTAAATGTTTAGTTATTTATTTTATTCCACCTGACCTCTTGATCTCTTTCTATCCACAGCAATGGATACAAAATGTTTAAATCTCTGAGAGGACTATGCGTTTTTTTTCCCCTTTTTTCTTTTTAAATGAATACATTTACTGTAAAGCAGCCAGCTGAGAAACAATATGCTGTTCACAAACTGTGTAAGAGTAGACCTAACCACCACATTTTTTTCAGGCAGGCATCTCACTAGGATTTGTTCAAAGCCATTAGACAGCAGAAATTATTTGCTTTTCTAGATAGATTTTCCCCAATCAGCTGGAGCTTATGACAACAAAGGCTCTCAAATGTTAAAGCGTTCTTATATTTCTTGGCCTGGCTACACATGCTCTCCTAAATTGTATTTTATTGCTTATTCTGGACTGAACAATGCAATAGGATGAAGCAACATATGGGCTTATTACTTTGTGTTGTTTGATTTTGCACATTTGATTATGGTGAGACTTACAGAATATCTGCTATAACAGTAAAAACCTGGTCACAAAAACTATTTTGTAGAAGAGAAACTGTGGAAATTGCACAGCAGACTGTGGAGTGTAATAAAAAGAAAACCATCCCAACGGGCACCAATCCAGAATTTATCATCTATATAATATTTTGCTCCACAGGTTTAACCATGTTCAGTCAGTGGTTGGAAGCTTTAAAGAGGAAATACAACTGACACAAAAATCTGCACATAGAACAGAAAAAAACAAAAATTAATTAATAATCTTGAAAATATCGGCCTGAAAACATATTGTGCATAACAGTCACTTTTAAATGTCTTTCCCCCCCCTGTGTTCTGTCGCTGTCTGGCTTTCAAATCATCCGTATGTGTGCAGGAGTTAACCTCTTCTTATCACCCGCCCATAGTCCCGTCGGGGAGATGTGCTGTGTGACGTGTCCGTCTCACTGTCCTTACTTCCCTTCGCTAATGATTATAGCGTATGTGTCTGTCTGTCTTCAAAAGATACTGGTTTCAGTGAATAATCCCTTCCCCTCACAGGAGAACAATCGTTCTTTTCCTTAAGCTGGTTCAGGTTATGCATTCCTCATTTTCTACCAAGCAAATAATTGAAGAAATGACTCACGATATAATGTGATATTTTAATAGGTGTGGAGGGCTTTAAAATATCATAGCATACTTTGTTATTTGACTATTTTTATCATAAGGATTGTTTTGGTTTCCATTATTGCTTGATTTTCTTTCACTTTTCAAGTACTGTAATTCACCCAATATATTCACCTCACTAAGCGAGCAGTTTGTAACGGTTACACTAGTGCTTGATTTATCTTTGGTTATTATAGGTGCACATGTAGTGAAATGTAGGCTATCCACCAAACACTTAAACCCTTAAGGGCTCTCCATGTGTGCCTCTGGTGAAACCCTTAAAGGTTCTATGTTTCCCAACATCAGAATGTTTCACTGATTAAAAAAAAAAAAAAAGTATAATCTTTGCAAAAGTAAAAATCTTTTGCAAAGCTAAGATTCCTTAATTATCTGGTGAACCCTTATACGTTTTTGAAGGATCATTTTTCCATCTTTTAATTGTCATTGTATATGAACTCTTAATAAGTCTATAATGAACCCTACAACATCAAGTTTCCCCAAACAGAAGAATTTCCATTCTGGAAAGCTATAAACCTTAAAGGACCTTAAAAAAAAAAAATTCTCCATGAGTGTATGTTGAAAGGGTCTGCGCCATTATTTGCTAAGAATGCTAATAGTATTGTTTATACTGAATTCTGAAAGAGACTGTTGGCTTGTAGTTTGGTATGTGCAGACTATATTCAGAGCAAATAAGAGGTGAAGATTTAATGCTGGAAATGTGCACATCAGTATTCAGATGGAAGTACAGACTTCAGCGCTACTCTGTTACAAGGGATTTGCATGAACAGGGTGGAGTTCGCTTGAGGCATGCTCTAGTTATGCGAGTTTCCGAATTTGAAACTTTGTCATTTCCATTTCCATTACATTTACACGTAATTGTAAATCTAAAACAGTCTGAAACACACTATGGGCTGTAGAAACACTCGAAATGTATAATGAGGTGACTATTAAATGTATTGCCAAGCCATTGGGAATTCATTAAGAATAGGAATTGTCTCTATAGAATATCGTTTTCTATATTCTTTTCCTTTTATCACAGGCTTGGAGGGGATGGCATTGAGAAAGAAAACTTCTCTCAAGGACAAAATATCTAATGCCACCTTAACAATTTAACATTCCATTAAATCTGGACCTCTACCTGGGCTTATATACATGGAACTTTCCGGTGGGCTGTACCCAGTGGAGCATGGACATTCTAAACTTCAGGCATGTTTTCTTTAGAAGAAGGAGAAAATTTGCCAACACATGGCCACAAATGTATTCATTCAATACCACAATGAAAGCCTGAAAAATACCATCTGTCTACACATTATATCATAACCACTGATTGGTCAGAATCAGAAACAGAAAGAGTTATAATGGCCACAAATGCTTTCACATGGGTAGCATGGTGGTGTAGTGAGTCATGTTGCTGCCTCAAAGCTCCAGGGTCTTGGTTCAATCCTGAGTTTGATTACTGTTGATGGGATTGGCTCCATATCCACCATAGTCAAAGTGGTTACTGTGGATGAATAAATAAACAAAGGATTTATAATTTATCAGGTTGTTCATTAATACAGTGTAATTAACTATCAAAATCTAAGTAAGTACAGAATTAAACAAGTGCTGTGTTATGCCATGATAATGAATGAATGAATGAATATTTCTAGTTCTTCATCTGGAAGAATAAGATGGGGCGTAATTAACTATGTGGTTTCCACACACAGTTACTGGCTTAATCGCTATAGCTTAATTTAAAAACTTGCTGTGATTGCATGATCATGCATTAATATGTTCACAATAACATAAAAATAAAAAAAAGATTATTAGATGAATATTTAAATATTTGCCATGTTTGCATTTGGTGAATTGCTTTATTGCCATCGTTTTTTTCCTTTGCCACTGTTTATGCCTGTCAGGACCAAAGGCCAGTCCGCCTTCTCCAATCCCACAGAAGTGCCAGTGTAGCACAAAATGCTTTAAAAACATTAGTGCTAGCTAAGAGAACATTCAGTGCATCACAGCAAACAAAAAGTTCAAGGCTGCTGATCTAACCTCCAAATTCCCCAAATCTCAGTCACAAAGCAATAACTGCTACTATTGACACTAAGGTAGGATAAATCATAACTCATCCCATAACTCATGTTCCTCCACATGGGCTTTTGGAGTTCTTCTGCAGGAATCTTTGCCATTTTGCATGTATTTGGGAAAAAAAAAAAAAAAAAAAAAAAAAGGACTGATACTCGAAACTTTAATTCACATTGTGACAAATCCCAGTGCATCAGTGAGGCACCATCAGGTTTCAGAAAACAGTGTTCTGGTATTTGTTATGGCTGATCACCATGTAACGGGTTTTGTTATGAGTAACTATATCGGATCATGTGCATAAATAAGAAAGATACTGAGACAATTCATAAGTGTTAAGATTACAATTAAGCCTTTGTGCCACCAAAGAAAGCAAATGTACCAAAGAAGAAGCAGAATGCTATGAATGTCCCATAGGAGAAATTGTTGGCAAAAGACACCATCATGACATCATTAACAAAACCAGCAATCTATGTTTAGTTAAACTATTTCAAATGTAGACCAAGATTTTAGACTGATAAGAAAGAAGAAAAGTTTCTTATCAGACATCATTAGTTTTGATTGCTGGCAATTAGCCACAATGTAAATGATTGCAAAATGCTAATACAAACAGGCATGCCAAAGACCAGATGCAGTAAAGGAATTGTCTAAAAGCTCCATACAAGGACAAAAAAGCCCCTAATCTTTCTGTGTGGAAATTAGTGGGTCATTGTGACTTTATTGTTCTTTCCCGATTAGACATTAATAAATGTTTTCATTATTTAAAAAATATCAAGTTTTGTGGTGGACAGGATCAGATTAGTAAATATGATGCATTTGTTTTAGGAAAAAAAGAGCATGATCTACATTGCTTCATGGCCGCCTTTACAATTTCATGCTTTCTTAATACAAACCAGAACGATGCCTTGCGCTTGCTGGATGAATGTGTTTGCATGTATTTTATCTTTAAAGTGCACCCACTAATGATTGCATTTATTAGGAGAAGATTTTATTCATTCAAGTCTTAATGAAGTAATTAAAAGCTGACATGAAACAGAAAGACAGTGCATAATTACAGTATATGAACTACTGTTTTTTTTTTTTTATCACTTCTTCATCTAAACCTGAACTTTGTTTAAGGTTAACTTTGCCCACTTTGCTTCTTGAGTGTACCGAGTGTATTTTATCATTATTTTCCATTCTATACCTCATTCCCATCCTGAATCCATTACTAAATAATGAAGTCAAGAAATACGAAGGCTGTCACAGTTGACCTCACACTGGTCTGAATTTTTATCTATGCACTGGTGGCTAGAGTGAACCTCCACTGGAATAATCATTAGCCTTCATCATCTTGATATTTAAAGGCGAATTTATATCATTTCACTGACAGCATATAAAGGATCTCCCATTTGCCTGCAAGAAATTAAATATAATTTATATCATTAATTTAATTATATTATTTTATTTGATATTTAGCACTTATTATTGTATCTACAGTAATGGTATGTAAGGGCACCTCTATCTTTAACAACCCTGACAATCCTGCTGGGAACTATATACCACAACATTTTAAACAGAAACCAGTCCAAGATATGATGTAAAATTTATTATATTATTTTCAAAACCTGGAAAAAGGCTAACACCCTTGGATGGTTTAATAGGAATAGATTCCAACAACCTTCTTGCTTTAAACAAGACACCCATAATACATCTGCGTTGCCCAACCTGGTACCATTTATCATGCATTCAAACTGTTCAAACAAAGTCTCAAAGGAAGACAATCTGGGAGAAGGAATATGTAAATCTAATTAGAAATCTCAGCCAATTGCATTACATTAGTCCACACCCATAAACGTCTAGACTGAAACATGTCTGAAATTTCCTTCTCAAGTGTGGATTTAGCGGTTGGGTAGGAATGACCCATGACGCCCCCAAAATCTCGTCAGTGAACTCCTCCCTGGTTGCCTCCTTTGTAGAAGGGAGAGATACTGTAGCATGGCTACGGCTTAGTGAGACAGACGTGTGGTGTTCATCACAGGAGTGATATTGTGCAGAGCAGCTGGCTGTTCCTGCAGGTCACTGGTTTAGCTATCACACTGTGAGTGCAGATGAAGAGAGCGCTCCTACTGTGGGTGAATGGTGCTATTGTTTCAGCTGAAGTGAAATCCAATATCTACTTCCCAAACTTATCATTCCCCATTTTTACTCTTTTTTCCTCATTGAGTTCCTTTCTGCTCTATTTCCCACCCCTCTTTTTTTTATCAGTTTAAAGATACCTTTTAAAGCATACCTTCCCCCTTTACAATGCTAGTATGAGGATGGCTTCCAAAGTGCATTCATTTTTCTTTCAGCTTGAGCATAAACTTTTCCCTGTTGTACTTGGCCGTTTGTAAATCTGCCAAGAATTTTCAGTGTTGGAGTCCTTGCTTACACAGCATTATTACCCCCTGGGCTACAATCAAACAATGGAATAAAAAGACCTTGGGCAAAGACAAAACGTAATGTCAGTATGGGATTGTTAGTCATTTCTTTGTTTGGCTTTTCATCATATTGTTTTTTTTTTTAAAGCAGAATCCAAAACATTGTGCTAACTCAATTATGGCTGAATTTCAGCGAATGACAGCATAATTTCATCTTCAAATGCGAAATTCAAGTAGTGAATCACTGACTAAAACTAAGACACACTTTTATTGAAATCTTCTTTATTAACAGCAAATACAAACAATTCCATATAACCCAATTTCTGTATATCTGGTTTAATACAATTGGGTTATTTCTATTATAAATTACCATTCAGTTATCATTCTAGTTCTTCGGGTAATGGTAGGAATTTAAAATGAGATATAGAGGAATGTAAACAATTCTGTCCAGCATCCAAACCTGACTTGCAATGAAAGTGTTTTCTCTGTCACATTAATGTGGTGACCTAAAGTAGCACCCTTAGTGTTAACATCTGGACCAGATTTATGCTCACATCCTGGGTCACAGAACTGACCTGAAGACCAAGAGATTTAAAAACAATAAATTGCTTAAATTATATAGCTACACAATCATTATGTGGCTCAGTCTGTATTCCAAGTGGTATAAACTGCCCTGAAACAAGAATTTAAAACATTGAAGGAAAAAAATTCAAAAAACAAATCCAGATGAGCTTCAAGGTTACATAAGCTATTAAGAAAGACACTTCATGTCATTAAGGAATTTTTTGTTTGTTTGTTTATTACTTGTTTCTTTAATATAAAAACTACTATTTGTGCTTATTTTAGAAGATTTTATAAAAAAGTTTCAGCGTTTTTTAATTGTAATAGATTTAATGTGCAACAAAACATGAGCTACATATTACATAAGCTAGTAAGAAAAGATACACCATGTCATTAGGGTAATTGTTTATTCCGGTTTCATTTATGCAAATGTATGCAATTTAATTAAATTTAATTAAAATTAGTTAACTTGCTGAATAAAACCACAAATCCAATCTTTTGATGTCAGAATTTGTATGTGTGTGTATTTCACTAAGAAAGCACTCTCTGAATTGTTTTAAAACAAAGATGCAATGTTGAAACTTTTATTGTTGTTGTTGTTTCTGTTTTTTATATATATTTTCATCATGTTTGTGAACATGTGAATCTTTGTAATGATACATACAGGCAGCAAATTAAAAGTAAATGAAATGCGAAAAAAAGTGTTTAGTTTTGTTTCACATCAAATCTTTTTTTTTCTTTTTTTTTTTTAAATAAAAGAAATTAATTTTTTATTAATACTTTATTAAAACCTAAATAAGAGTGATAATAAACTGTATAATTTGTCTTTGCCACAAAGGCTGATTTATAGATTCTTTAAAAAAAAAAAACGAAATCATGAGAGATGGAATTATCATTTATATTTAAATATTCACAAGGATATGACCAAAACAATTTGAACATTTTTTTCCTAAAAAATCTGTTCCAAAACAACTTTTTCCTCACAACTGCCAGAATGGATGAATCTTGTTTTGCACTGAAATCATATATTAAAAAACAACAAAAAAAACATAAGCATATATAGAGTTCTCATATATTTCAGGATATAAAAGTGAACATTCCATCAAAACCATCACATTTGTGTGCAATAATCACCCAACATTGATGTTGCATAATCAAAATAATCCTTATACTGTATTTAAGTTACAGAATATGTGTCATGTATACATATTCTGCCATACAGTAATAGTCTTTTGTTCATGGAAAACATTGTGCAGTGTGTTCTGGCCATGGTTTGAGGGGGAAGTGATCATGATATATATATATATATATATATATATATATATATATATATATATATATACACATGGACAAAATTGTTGGTACCCTTCGGTCAATGAAAGAAAAACTCACAATGGTCACACAAATAATTTTAATCTGTAAAAAAGTAATAATTAAAAAAAAATCTATTAATGTTAACCAATTAAAGTCAGACATTGCTTTTCAACCATGCTTCAACAGAATTATTTTAAAAAATAAACTCATGGAACAGGCCTGGACAAAAATGATGGTACCCCTAGAAAATACTGAAAATAATGTGACCAAAGGGACATGTTAATTCAAGGTGTGTCCACTAATTAGCATCATAGGTGTCTACAATCTTGTAATCAGTCAGTGGGCCTATATATAGGGCTCCAGGAAGTCACTGTGTTGTTTGGTGACATGGTATGTACCACACTCAACATGGACCAGAGGAAGTGAAGGAAAGAGTTGTCTCAGGAGATTCGAAAGAAAATTATAGACAAGCATGTTAAAGGTAAAGGCTATAAGACCATTTCCAAGCAGCTAGATGTTCCTGTGAATACAATTGCACATATTATTCAGAAATTTAAGATCCATGGGACTGTAGCCAACCTCCCTGGACGTGGCCGCAGGAGGAAAATTGATGACAAATCAAAGAGACGGATAATCCGAATGGTAACAAAAGAGCCCAGAAAGACTTCTAAAGAGATCCAAGGTGAACTTCATGCTCAAGGAACATGAGTGTCAGATCGCACCATCCGTCGTTGTTTGAGCCAAAGTGGACTACATGGGAGACGACCAAGGAGGACACCATTGTTGAAAACAAATCATAAAAAAGCCAGACTGGAATATGCCAAACTACATGTTGACAAGTCACAAAGCTTCTGGGAGAATGTCCTATGGACAGATGAGACAAAAATTTAACTTTTTGCCAAGGCACATCAGCTCTATGTTCACAGATGGAAAAATGATGCATATCAAGAAAAGACCACTGTCCCTACTGTGAAACATGGAGGAGGCTCTGTTATGTTCTGGGGCTGCTTTGCTGCATCTGGCACAGGGTGTCTTGAATCTGTGCAGGGTACAATGAAATCTCAAGACTATCAAGGGATTCTAGAGAGAAATGTGCTGGCCAGTGTCAGAAAGCTGGGTCTCAGTCGCAAGTCATGGGTCTTGCAACAGGACAATGACCCAAAACACACAGCTAAAAACACCCAAGAATGGCTAAGAGGAAAACATTGGACTATTCTAAAGTGGCCTTCTATGAGCCCTGACCTCAATCCTATTGAGCATCTTTGGAAGGAGCTGAAACATGCTGTCTGGAAAAGGCACCCTTCAAACCGGAAACAACTGGAGCAGCTTGCTCATGAGGAGTGGGCCAAAATACCTGCAGAGAGGTGCAGAAGTCTCATTGACAGTTACAGGAATCGTTTGATTGCAGTGATTGCCTCAAAAGGTTGTGCAACAAACTATTAAGTTAGGGGTACCATCATTTTTGTCCAGGCCTGTTCCATGAGTTTATTTTTTTTTATAATTCCGTTGAAGCATGGTTGAAAAGCAATGTCTGACATTCATTGGTTAACATTCATAGAATTCTTATTTATTATTACTTTTGTCAGATTAAAGTTATTTCTGTGACCATTGTGAGTTTTTCTTTCATTGACCGAAGGGTACCAACAATTTTGTCCACATGTGTGTGTATATATATATATATATATATATATATATATATATATATATATCTCCTAAAACCTGCGTGTGTTTGTTGTTGGAAAATCCTTCTTGAGTGATTATTGCTTAGGAATGTGATGTTTTATGTTCACAACCTCAAATGACATTGCCACACCTTATTCAAAACAACCATCATGTCACTACAGTAATGTTATCTATAGGAGGCCATTTTGAATGATCTTGTTTTAAGGTCTTGACCTGGAGAATTATTTAAATAATTCTATATACACATGCAGTATACCTCATACCTTCCACTTTCAGAATCCATTATCTATAATACATAAAGATACCAAGCAGTACTGTGAGCCAAAAACATCCCAAAGTTTTTCTTTCTTCTTTTCTTTTTTTTCTTCTCTCCAACATTCCTCTAGATATCACAAACGAGGGATGATGAGTAATAAGAGAGAGCATGGAGTGAAAAGAGTTCATGTTCATGCATAGCTGTTTAGTGATTTTAGCATTAACAACATAAGCATGACAAAAAACTATAAGGCTGAGAGTAGATATGGAAGGAACCTTTTATTCTACAGCTGGAGATAATGCGTACACCAAGAGTGCTGTGACTGAAAAAAGAAGATTTGAGAACAATGTTAAATAAAGTGATAAATGATAGATGCATCATGGGAGTGGAATGAGAACCAAGAGCAAATATGTGAATTATTAATCCTCCCCACCATAAAAAGCCTTTCAATAGCCATTAGAAAGCAATTTGATGAAATGTGTTGTATCAGTCAATTATGCATACATTAATAAGTGGCCACACACATGAACTATGTTTGCAAATAAACCATGTCCTGGTGATATACTGTACATTTATCTCTGAAACTGAGCGAGCAGTGGTGGGGATTAGCACAGCGAGTACTGTTGCCTTCTCACAACTCTAGCGTCTTCATCTCTTTCATGTTATCTGTTTATTTTTTCCTCCACAAAGTGGAGTAACACCCTGCATGGGGTGCCAATCCATCACAAGGCAGTTATGAACACATACTCACTCATGCATTCACACGACGGGTAATTTGGAGAGGGAAATAAGCCTTTAGACGGTGAGGGGAAACTGAAATACGCAGAGACAAACTCCAACCAGACAGACCCGAGTCAGGAATCAAAGGTATGAGGCCACTACACAACCTTGAAGCTCCTGAATGGCAATTATGTGGGATGACGTCTTTCTAGCCCAGGCTGGGATTTCACAAAGCCTATTGTCAACAATCATAAGCACTGCAAAAACTCATCTGGATAAATGTTGAATGAATTAATATTGCATTATTGGCCCAACTTCTTGCAGTGGTATTTGTTACCGGTGACAACCGGTAAAAACTGCCAGAGTCGCTAATGCTCAACTTATTCATATGCAAATCGAATTGAATCAATACCCGGTTAATTTAAAACATTACTCCAAACATGTAGTTACTCCTGAGAATGACAAAGTAAAAGCCTTGAAAATATCAAACCCTTTTAATATGAAACAATATGCAGCTTTAACCCATCAGTAGAATTCCAAAAACATTCTTTTACACACTCTGATGTTAATATATAAACTTATTTATATCTTTCATTTTTATTATAACTATTCATTAATTTATTTATTTTTGGCAATACTTCACTCGTTCTCTTTAATCAGAGCTCTGCAGTGGAGGATTGGGTCAGAAGGATGATGCTTAGTCTTTTGGAGTTACAGGAGGAGCATAAAAAACTGATAAAGTTGTGGTGTTGGAGGGGACTGTAGTTCTTGAGGGCCTGGGTGGCTATGCAGTAGTGATGGGTCGATCATGAATGATTTATTCTTTTTGAACGAATCTTTAACGTGACTCAGAAGAACGAGTAGTCTCGGAGAATGATTCGTTCATTTTCTACTGGGTACGCATGTGCAAATCATCGCAAAACCTCCGTAGGTTATGTACAGGAAACAGAATTGAATGGTTCTGGACGAATCTTCCAAGTCCTGAGTCGTTCGTTCTTTTGTCACGTGACTCACATAGACGCTATGAAGTGCAATAGATTCAAATGGACAAACGACTCAGACTAGAAGACATGAGAGGTGAGCTGCTCATTCTGTTTATAATATGTCCTTAGCTGCATTGTAATATTTTCATTACTGGAACTATAGCCAAAATCTGTGTATGTAGACGTGTTAGGGGTCTGTTTATTGAAAATGTAACATTTTATTTTATTTCTGGTCAAAAGAACGAAATGAACTAAATGACTCTAAAAAAGATTCGTTCATTTTGATGAACAAGATTCAAAGAACTGAGACACTAAAATGATTCAAACTTCTATCCATCACTTCTATGCAGCAGTTGTAGGAGTGATGTTTGGTCAGGTCTGTCCTTACACTGAATTCCAAAATGACCGGTCATACGCCTATGACCATCCAAATCATTTCTATGGTACTTGAAGAGACATGCTCCCCAACAAACAAGAGAACAAACTTTTGTTGCCATTTATTGTGTGTAACACATTGAGAGGGGAAAACTGTTCAACTTCGCTAGTTGTAATGTAAATGAGCATCTGGTGTTATCCAGGTATTTTATTGACCTTTAAACATAATATAACCTGTATTCTCCAGTTTCATGCAGTTTTAACTTTGACTAGTTTTGGAAGAATAAAGCTTTTTTTTAAAGTAATGTTTGTGTATTTAAATTGTTGGGTATTGTTAGGCCAACTTGTTCTTTTAGAAGAACTGAACCAACTGAATCACTTGAACCAACTACACCATCAATGGGCTACACTGGAAGACAACATACTTTTCTGAATAGATGAAAAGTTGGACTAAGTCAGCCCTAGAGAAATATAATTGAGCAAACAACTTGTATTACTTGAGCTGACCTAAATACGGTATAAAATATTAAATAAAATATTTTGTTCGGCTAGCAAATTTCTCTAAAGGCTGAGTAAACTTAAAAAAGCTGTGCGACTTGGGGGCTTTTTTTCACAGTGAGTCAAGACCCATTAGATTTTGTTTGCACTGAGGATAACTTATTTATGTATATGTCTCCTTAAAAAAATAATATGCAATAAATAGAGTAGGCAAATACTGTCCAATCAATGTACACATTACACAAAGGACCAAAAGACTTGACCATGAGTTTTATCGTTGTTGGATTTATGTTCAATAAAATATGCTTGATCTATAGATAAACAAAAATCACTTATTATTTTTTAATTATTTGTATAATATTTATTCATATAAATTAATAAATTCTTCTTTTATGTTGTCTTTTTATGTGTGATTAAAAATACATCCATGCAAATATGTTTCATTATGAATATGTTGTTCAAGGTCATCACAGGCAAGTGTGTGTTTCCCTTCACCCCTTTCTGCTTTCCTTGACCTTCTATATTGCATTAAAGGAGGCCTAAAGATTATGTGTCAGCTGGACAAAAGCCAGGATCACACGCACAGATGTATGGGAGGTCTAACCACACACAAACACTTTTCCTCACACACTTCCAGGCATACACAAGCCCACACATTACCTTTAGACTCACCTTTATGCCAACCCGACCAGTAACACATTATAAAACATTGACTCATTAATGACACCTTTTCTTCCTGGCACACACTTACAGCAGAAACTCGTTCGCACACACATGCTCTCTCACATATATACAAATTTTTCTTTCTCTCTTGCATGCGCAGAGGCACTGGGAGGAGTGTTTACAGATCTCCATGCTCTGCTCTGCCCTTTGAGTTACACAATGTGTGGGCAGAGACCCCAGGCAGTTTGTTTTATTGACTGGAAGGAGACACTTTATTGGATAGTGGAAGATGTACATGTACGTATTTTTACACAAATTCTCCTTTCTGTCTCATGGAAAAAGATTTCTCCAGTTTGTCCCCACAAATGTGAAGGGGAAATGGAGTGAAAATAGACATTGATAAACCTTAAGGGGTGTACAGTAGGTAGATGTTAATGCTATACTGTAGGTACCAAGGAAAGTTGAAGTGACTCTGGTCATTTCTTTTCGCTGTGATCATTTTACTCCTAAGAGAAGAGTTGCAATGGGAACATTGTAACAATGATGTGAATTCCATTTACTCTGATTGACATCAACTCAAAAGACCTATAAATTTTCCTACGAATGCAGTAAACCATATGACAGACCCTTACCTTGCCAATAGTGAGTCTTAATCAGTTGCTTAAACAAATGCAAGCAAGACTGACTTCTGTTTGCTTCAAGCTTTAAAACGGGATATTATGTTGCATCTTCAAAATCAAACAAATTCTAAACTAGAACATTATATGAAACTTTTCCAATGCTTTTCTTACAGAACTAGTTAGATACAGTACAGTATGCATGAAATGAAAAATGGGGCCACATGCAGAGCTGTAGTCATGCATAGTAATACTGAATTTACAAACATCAGTATTCAACCCCCATATGTAACTACAGACTTAAATCCTGCTCATGACATTCTCATGCTTGCCATCTTCTCATATGTATTTCGTCATATTGCAATTGTTTTGTTTTGCAATATTTAAACTGTTTCAGGCTTTCATGTTACAGTAAATTAAGAAAGATGAAAAATGATCCCTCGGAAAGTAATTCTTGATTGAAAAGTTTGTATATTAGCATATTAGAATATTCAAGTTAATAGAATAAAAACATTTTCTATAATTTAATTTACGTGTGTACAGGGCACTTGTTAGATGCCCTTATTCAGATCAACTTACATAAGTGCTTTGAAGCTTCATACCCGTATAGCTACTAAGAAACAGATTGGTCTTTAGACGTCACTTAAAGACTGCTAGTGAGTCAATTGTACGGACATCTAGAGGAAGTTCAGTCCACCACCAAGAATCCAGAACAGTCTAGATGCATGTCGTCCTCAAATCCTGAGAAATGTGGGACTATTCGTGTAGTGCTGGAGGATCAGAGGGAGCATGGTGCAGTGCAGGGTGTGATCAGTGCTTTAATGCAAGTGAGTGCTGGGCCACTTTTGGCTTTGTAGGAAAACATCAGTGTTTTGAGAACTGTGGGGAGAATATGGGGGAAGGTTGAAAACAAGTCGAATAGCCATATTCTGAATCAGTTGAAGAGGAGGCAGGCGTGCCAGGAGTGAGTTGCAGTCCTGAAATAACAAGGGACTGAACAATCACCTAAGTGGCCTGTGTTAAGAGAAATGGACAAATTCGTCTGATATTATAAAGAAGGAATCAACAAGAGTGTATAAGGTTAGCATTGTGAAGGGAAAAGGACAGTTGATGACTGAAGGCAGTGACTGAAGATGTGATCTGAGTGTTCTCCAGGGACATCATAAGATCCTGACAGGGGAACTTATATTCTTGATTCATGATGTACAAGTAAATGTACATTTAAAGAGTTTTTGTTTTAATTTGGATGATTACTATATAAGAATGTTTATTTTCGAGTTTGAGTAAATTAGTATATATACTGTATACACTGTGTATCTCTCCTACATACCATTGTGGAGAAAACTTCTTTCTCAAAAGTTGGGCAGAAGCTGATCATCGACATCCTCTACAAGGAGGATAAGCCACAGAAGGTTATCACTTAAAGGGCTGGCTGTTCATAGCGTGCTTTATTGAAACGTTATGATGTTAATAAAAAGTTGCCTGAAAGGTAAAAGTTACACAAGCAACAGAGATGACTACAGCCTAAAGAACATGTCAAGCAAGGTGATTCAATGACTTGGGGAAGCTTCACAGGGAGTGGAGTAAGGCTGGAGTCAGTGCATCAAGAGCCACCATCCACAGTTGTTCTCAAGAAAGGTGTTACAACTGTTGCATTACAATTGTCTTACCGTGACTAAGGAGAAAAAGAACTGGACTGTTGCTTAGTGGTCCAAAGTAAAGTTTCATTTCATTTGCAGCTTAAGCTCCTAGAGTCTGGAGAAAGAGAAGAGAGGCACAGAATCCAGGTTGCTTGAAGTCCAGTGTGAAATTTCCACTGTCTGTGATCATTTGGAGTGCCATGTCATTTTCTGGTGCTGGTCCACCTTGTTTTATCAAGTCCAAAGTAAAGCAACTGCCGACCAGGAGATTTTAGAGCACTTGGTGCTTCGGTCTGCTTTCTTTTCCTGAACACAGTGCCAAAACTCTTACTGTGTTTGAGTGGCCAGCAAACTATCCTGACCTGAAACTCATACAGGATCTATGAAGTACTGTTAAGTGGAATTTGAGAAACACCTTAAGCCAACAACACTGGCGATCTGATGGCTGATCTCAAAACAACGTAGTCATCAGTAATGCCTCCGCAATGCCACAGGCAGATCGCTTCCATTTTTTCAGCCCCAACCAAGTACTAATTGCATAAATGAACATACTTTTCAAACATTGGACAGTTCTGTATTGCAAATCCTTTTTGGTGGCATTTAGCCAATCAACAAGAGTGGCCTCACACCTTCAGGGTCAAGGGATCAATTCCAACCAAATGTCTGTGTGTGGACTTTGCATGTTTGCCCCATCCTTGGTGAGTTTCCTCTAAATGCTCTGGTTTCCTCCCATAGTCCAAAGACATGCAGATTAGGCTAACTGCCATTTCCAAATGTGTGTGTGCTTGTGTGCCTTATGATGGATTGGCACTCTGGTCAGGGTGGTCACCCTTATAGTTTCCCCTGGGATAGGCTCCAGCCCTGGACAGTAAAAGTAATAACCAGAATGAATGATTGAATGAGAGTAAAACCTTCTTTAACTGATCTTAGTTATTAGATTCTAATAATTTGCAATACTGGATTCTTAATTTTCTTGAACAGTGATCATTGAAATGAAAACAACAACAACAACAACAACAACAACAACAAAACAGGAATGTATGAGAGTTACCAAATTACCCAAAATGTTTCATGATTCCATAATCTTCTGGGTTTTTTTTTTTAGATATACTACATGTACTGTATACAGTACTGTGCAAGCGTCTTGAGCCATTTCTTCATATATTGCATTAAAAAAAATCCATACTTAAGGTAACCTTGGTGAATAGTTCTCCAGGCCTCCTGAAGGACATTTATTGCTCTCATTTTTGGCAAGGTTTTAGCTGTAATTTTAGATCCTGTACCTAACCATTTAACTTTTAACTTAATTTAACTTAAAAACCATTTAACCAGTGAGAAACAGGTGCAGATGTTGACAGATGATCAGGCCGGTGATTAGTATATTGGTGATGCTGAATGCCAAGCGTTTGGAATGGACAGAAAAAGAAAGCAGGTTAATGCTAAGGCTGTTAATGATCACCAACTACATCCTAGCAAACTAGCGACAGGGGCGTGAGCACCCGTTCATCCATGTCCACAGGGACCAAAGGCCAGGCCATCTGATCCCTCTGTGTGCATGTGTTTTGATGATGTTTAGTTAAGACTATCATTACCAAAATTACGTCCTTTTTAACAGCAACACTGGTTTAGAAATGTTATGTTGTTCAAAGCTTCCCAAAACAAGTACGTGTAGATGTCAGCCAGGTTTGATGGACTTGAAACTACCATGTCTTATAATGGATGGCGCTGAAACCAAAAATTATCGAGAGCAGTTAGACTGAAACCCTGCTATTTTCTACCTCAACCATTTGAGAATCCATTATTCATGCCCCATCAGCACTTCAGGAGCATCTAGTCATATTGTCAAAATATAAACCCAAGAGCAAGTATTCAGCTTGGTGTGTGATCTGTCTTAATAGAACAATTCCACGTTAAATGGAACCATTCATGTTTTCAAAATGAGTCTTGCTTTACAAAGGGAACTTGTAAGATGAGATTCTTTTATCAAAGCTCTTAGTAAAGTTGTATGTAAATGTTTGTGCAAATCCAACAAAGAACGATGTTGATCACCCATAAAGTGCAAAGCATGTTTCCAACAAAAGCTCGTTTGCATTTAGCAATGCCCACAAAACCCCATTAAAGATGCCGGTGCTCAGGCAACTGGAAACTCTAAAAGACTGTTGAACAGAGCTGAAAGGTATAAAGGCAGTTATTTAGATTCACTTATATGTCAATAAAAGCTATAAAGTAGTGCAACAGCACTTGAAAAATCCAAATCTGGAGACAAACTACATTGAGGTAAAAGGAAAATGGTCTGACATGAAAATCCATCTATCGTCTATAACACTTCGCCTATAATGCGCCAAGTAGAGCCTTGAGCCGATCCCAGGAAACTCAGGGCACAAGGCAGGGTACACCTTAATTGGGTGACAACCATGGGATGGCATTGAAAGGCACAATCACACACTCACATACCCAATTACCCACTATGAGCAATTTGGAAACAACAATCAGCTTAAGATGCTTATCTTTGAGAATCTCAAACTCCAAAAAAATCCACCAAGCATACAGTAAACATGCAAGCTCCATGCACAAAGAGAGGAGGCGAGAGTTTAACCCCCAGTCTTGGAGCTGTAAGACAGCAGGGTTAAGTCACCATGACATGAAAATGGAAGAGGATATAAACATCTATACTGTACACAGGAAAAACTTGCTTTCATAGAGTTAAAAAAAGACACCAACAACAGATGAAAAAGATTTTTAAGCCAGTTCAGCCAGCACACATGCACACAGTTAGGCTCTTCTAGGCTCCCTCGACCCTGCAGCTGCACAATCGCAGTGCTCACCACTACGGCACCGTGCCACCTCAGGTTTACATTAGATACTGAAAGTATGAGGATTTTATTAATTTATTAGATTTTCTAAAACCGCTATGTAGGGTTGCATAGAAAGTCTGTATTGGAAGTGCAGGCTAATTCAAGTCATAAATATACAAACACTCTATGACAGTATACATTCTGCATAGTTGGGTTTAATTTCTTTAAACAATACTCAGCATATTTTGATTCCATTATGTTATGATGTCCGTTTTGTTGAGAAAAGCAGTCAAATTTGAAATAGTTTTCTGCACTCCTGGAACTCAGTGGCCTTATAATGGTGTGATCTTTGTATTATCCAGTAATGTGATGCATTCCAATTCGCTAAAGCGTCTCAAGATGGTCACTATTCAAACGACAAAAAAAAAAAAAAAAAAAAACATTATATGGACTTTTGCTTGCCATAAAGTCATAAAAGCATGACCAAATCCCCAACCTGTATTTTCATTATTCAGTCATTATAAAAGACCATGCTGGGTTCTACTGGGTGCTCCATTATGTTCTGCAGGCTTTAATGACCTCATAGCAGTTCACTCAGCAAAACCAGCCCAGTTTCAAATGTCCAGCATGGGGGTTGTTTGCCAGGCAGCAGCCCCTCTGGGATGACTGACCAGTTTTCCTGATCTCTTCCGGCCATTTGCTTGTATAATGAATTCAGTCTGGAGAGCCACCATTTACTTGATATCGTTCTTCTTACATTAAAGATCTCAGTTCCCACACTGGCAAACACTAATGACTAGTTTAGACAGAGTTAGTTTTATCGCAAGAGCCATTTTGGCACAAATTCAAATGGATTCATGTTTACATCACACAGACTACTGGACTTCCTTATTCCCACATATGGAATCTATTAGCTAAGTGAGTAGCTGGTGAGAACAAGGTTGTGCGTTTGTTCAGCTGCCAAATTAATAAATGAAAGGAACTGATAAGGAATCAATTGTAGTCCTGTTGTACAAGTTATTAACTTCTTATTTTTAAAAAATGAGTTTTCGTTAATATTGCCTTCAGAGCAATATTTTTCTTTCAGTTGCACAAAGCATGGAAGAACTATTTTAAGCTATGTGTAAGAAATAAAAATAAAAATAAACACACATTTATACAGATGACTTTGCCTTGAACAACCTCTTCAAAAGCATATGACTAACCCATCTCTGGAAAGAAATAAGACTCATGAGAGGAAAAGACGTGAACTGAAACCATGTGACTGGGTTGAGGAGGAAATAAAGAGAAAGAAATACATTCGGAACAGAACTTTTTGGGTTGTACACATTTTAAGTGAATAAGATGGGGTCTTCTTCTTGTTCTGGGATTTCTCCATGGCCCAGACCAAGCTGTTCTCACGCTCTCACTCAGGCTCCCAAAATATGACAGGAAGTGGAGTGGTCACATAGTGGTAATAGAGGTCAGGAATGACGGGTGGCGGGGCAGCAGTGTGTGTTTATGTGTGTATGTGTGTGCTAGACTACATGCGAGTCAAAGAACCTCATTTTCTCATTACTCACTATTTTTGGCTCTTCCGGTTTTCCAGCTGAGATTCTTCTTATCCGGCGCATAATAAATACCAAAACAACAACACTCCACAATTGACCCACAGGCAAAAGTAACCAGAACATCAAACATGTGGTACACATTTAACATGAAGGAACATAATTTTAAGAAAAAGTCTAGTGGTTGCTAAACAACATGTTTTATAGTTTGGAATCCACCAGTTTTAGGGCCATCCAACAGTAATTCTATATAGCTCAGTGTTTATACAGCATATACTGTACTGTATTTAATGCATGTCCATTTAATGGGTAATTAAGTGACATTATGGGAAAAAGGGATTCTATTGAAAAGGCAGAAGAGCTTATAAGATGCAGCTTGTTTATTCGAATAAAGTAAGACTCATCGTTTTTTAAATTCTGTTTTAAATTCGCATTATTATTATTATTATTATTATTATTATTATTATTATTATTATTATTATTATTACTAAGCATGCTCTTATGTGCTTTAAATCAAATTTTTTCATTTATCTATCAGGCTGCAAGTTCTTTCAGTATACAAAGCTTTATGATTGAACCATGAACAATGGAGCTGGGAGATGGCAGCAATAGCTTTTGCCCCATATATACTGTATATGTTAATTTATTCATCAATTCAGTTTTTGGACCACTTATCCTGTGTGGAGTCATATAAGGACTCTTGAAATCCATGGCACAAGGCAGCGTACACACTGGACTTCACTATGTCATACATTATGGGTTATTCGGAAACACTAATCAGTCTCCAACACATGTCTAAGGACTTTGGAGGGGAACCTAGTTTGCCCTGAGGAAACCCACTAAGCACAGGGAGAACATGCAATCTCTGCTCACACAAACTTACTGGAAGTGAGAGTACAAATCCTGACCCCCCACAGACATGAGGCTACAGTACACTGCTAACCACTAAACCACCATGCCCCCCATGAACATTAATTGTAAGTGGTATTAAAATAATAATAATACAGTAATCGTATCACATCTAACCCATTTCTATTTTTAAAAATGACTCATATTGTGAATGACTATTATTGTTGCAGTTAACATAATTAAGAGAACTGCTCTCATGAGGATACTGTGTAAGATGGAAGCAATTTTTCCATGGGGTCATTTCAAAGTGTATCCGCATTCTCACTGACAGAGAAGCCTGAGAAAGTCCACTCTGCTACTATATTTGAACATCCTCCTGACTAAAACAGTTGCTTGGACACTTTAAAATATCATGTTGTAGGCAGACACCATACCACTAAAAGATCCAAACCAGAAAGACAGGAGGTTAAGAATGACTTAAAGCTCCAGGCTGAAGGCCACATCTCCTGGGTCTAACAGACACCCATACAGCCTTAAAAGGAAATAAATTCCTGATGCTTATATGAAGAAGGAATATGATATGAAAGATTAAGAATTCCCCCACCAACAACAATAACAACAAAAAGAGGTTGGAGATTGCATGGACATTGCAAAGCTCTGACAGTAACATGGAATTCGTGGAATTGTTTATGCTTCCATAAAGTATCCTAATGGGAAGGACAAAAAGCACATGTAAAAGAAAAGCCCTTGACCGTTCAGATAAATGTGTGAGAGGGTAAGATAAAAAGTGAGAAAAAACAGCAGCTCCTCTATCACTGTTGACTTTATGTGTGCTATACATTATTTTAACAAGCAGAGTAACATCTGCAGTGTGAAACAAGACGTACGACTATTGGAGAACATGGCAACTTTAACACCACAAACAACATCGTACTACTGATGTATGCATCGATTTCACAGTAGCGATGGAAAATCATAGGTTATGATAGGGTGAAGTCGTTCTACCAGAGGTGTTGAGGACTTGTAATCAGAAAATATGAAATAGAATAGAAAGCTCTAATAAAACTGTAGGTTAATAATGTATGGTTAGTTCCTAATAATCTGTGACTAATTTTATTAGAACTATTTACCTTTACAATCAAACTGGTCCAAAAAGATTTTGCCTTGATGATTTGGTGGTTCATTTACCTTTTTACATGTCTATGACCTTTTAAAGGACAAACATATATAGTATATTCTGGCAATGTAATTGCCTCAAAAAGGTTGATTCAGAATAAAAATTACAAGACCATATCTTGATAACAAAAAAGAAAGCAAATGAATTTGACCTTCTGGTCTGTATTTTTTGTCTCAAGTGGTCTATAGCACACATTCCCTACTAATGTGGCACAAAAAAATTTTTTATTTGCATCGAAAACCCCCAATATTCTGTAATTATCTATGGCAACCCTAACCCTATGTTAAATTACCAAATATTGTGTATATTTAAAAAAAAATACACACTTAATATATTTAATGATGATGAATATGATCAGAGATTTTAATTTTCAGGAAAAAAAAATTAAAAAGCTCTAAATTAAAGATTATACCAAAGTTAGTTCCAACCACCTAATCTGATTGGACGAGAGCCATTTCACAAGTTGTGACACTAGACAGTAACAGCATTGAGACATTTAACTGTGATTTTACAACAGTTAGTTCCGACTGAGCAAACTGATCGGACGAGAGACATTCCATGAGTGGTAATAATGGACGGTCACACCGCTGGGACGTTTAACTATACGTAACACTCCGCGTCCAGGGCGTTATAAGAAGCGTTAATTACACTAACTGTTGGTCACAGCATGAGGGAAAGTAGACTGAGGGGAGAGCAGCTGCCTACCAAAAAACACATTCGAAACTAATTACAAACGCACTTTCAGCAAGAAAACACATCTGATAAATATAATGATGTCTTAAACGATATTTTGATTCCTCACTAATTGATCTTAGTGATTCTTAATTCTTAGTCATTCTGAATCATCCCTGAACCATGTTCTTTTATTTATGGCTGAATCCCAAATCTCTAACCACTGATCATTAGCACTGTATATATGTATGTGTATGTATAACTCTACATAGTGCACTAGCTTTCCATTTTATGCTTTTTGGAATTCAACCTCAAAATAAAATCATAATCTGTTAATAATAAAAGTATTGTATGAAATATTAAACTAAAGGTCACAATGTTGTACTGAATATCAGCAAGGCTGTGATATCTTTAGCACTTGTGCAACACCCTCGTGCCTATGGCCTAATCACAGCAATGCTGAAATTTAGTACAACAGCATAACCGCAAGTGTGTTCATTTTGCTGCTTCACTGTCCCAGGTTCGATTCTGAGCTGGGGGAGTTTTGTCTGGATTTCTTGCCAGAATGTGGATTGGCGTTTGAGTATACTGTATGTGTATACAGTATATGTGCATGGCGCCATAAGACAGAACATTACTGTTTTTAAAGTACTTGGGCATTAATATTGGTTGGATATATTTACCTAGGGGCAGACTCTTAAATTCAGGACAAAAGAAATTCAGCTGGAAACAATTAAGACAGGATTAACTTTGTGCTACTAAAACTTGGAGATATCGTTGTTGCCCATCAGTCCCTCTAATAACACGGAGGGTAATGTAAACCACCCAAGTAAACTCAAGTCACATTAATTTCAGCAGTGAAAAGAACAGCTCGCATGGATGGTCTTAGAGAACCAGGTACGTGTGAAGGATCAAGAGCCTAAATGTGAGCTAACTGTTGTGTGTCTGTGAAATGACAAAACAAGCACTATGATAGTCAGAGAGTTCAAATGAATAACTACTGTATGTGGGTTTCTAAATAATTACAAATCTGTACACAAATGTGTTTATTCATGTTCCATTATTTATCTGACAGCTTACTGAGGTCTCTCGGACCTCGTCTTTAAGATGGCCAGTGTAAATCATTTATTTGGTGAGAAACTATATGCTGTACTGCACTGACTATTCACAGCACACCGACTAAATTATTTATATACATTACCCCCAAGATCAAAGACAAGATGAGAGGATCTGTGTGTAAAGAAGGGGAGATGTCACAGCTTGTGTGGTTGAGTGAGAGGCCAGAACAGACTGGATCATAAGGTGAGTGTAAAAAAAGGACTAAAAAGGTGTATTCAGCTTTCCAGGTGATGAGGTGTCTGCAGCAGAGACGCTATACCTTTGAAAAGCTATTTCAGGATATGTTGAATGAACCTCTGGCATGAATTATGGATTGTATATAGAGGGAAAGAGGTTCAAAATTCTTATATAGAGTTTCTTGAAAGAAGGAAGGTTTATACGGAAGTTCATGGTCAGATTTATTAGCATTTATGAAGCTTTATGAAGCTAGCGGAACATTTATTCCAAGAAGTTCTTTTTCCTCATTGTTACCTCCATATCTTCTTTGGACTGAAATGGTTTCTCCAATAGTCCAATTTTTAAAAAAGCATGTTATTTCAATGGCTGGGCTTACAAATTAATATGCATCATATGCATCCAACATCACTGGTGATTTAGTGATAGGTTTCTCATCTGCCATGTTCGATTCCCAGCCAATGCAATCAGCCTTTGGGATTTCAGGGCCCCTCACAATGCCAAGCCTACATAAAAATGAAACCCTTGCATCAGGAAGGGAATCCAGCATAAAACCTGTGCCAAAATCAAAAATGTGCAGATTAGATTATCTTCTGTTGAAAAAACAATATCCAGTTTATATTATACAACTGTTACTTCCAACTGAGCAATCTGATTGGATGAGAGGCATTCCATGAGTGTTGATAATGGTCGGTAACACCACTGGACCAGTTATTAGAACACCTGGGACATGGAGAGATACATATAATTAAATGTCCCAGTGGTGTTACCACTTATTATGAACACGTGTGTGCGCATGCTTCTGAGAGTTTCTGTCAGCAAACTGGTATGTGCGTGCGTGTGCATGTGTGTGTGTATGCGCGCGTGTTTGCTTAAGCAAAAGTTTCTCTCGGCAAACTGGTGTGTGTGTGTCAATGTGTCCATGTGTCTGTGTGCGTGTGTGTGTGTGAAAGTAGCCCCCTCTTCCTCCTCTCTGGATTCAATCACTACAGCTACAGTTCTTTTTAAAGGTAAAGTGCAGGTTAATTTGTTTGTTTGTTTGTTTGTTTTTAATATTTGCATTAATCATTTTTATATGAATATTTTTGGGTTGTGGAATGAATCATCATTTCCATTATTTCTTATGGGGAAATATGCTTTGATATACGAGTGCTTTGATATTCTGACACACTTTCAGAACAAATTATGCTTGTAATCTAAGGTTTAACTGTAATTGCCTCTAAGTCATTCTGAAATGCCTCTGAACTATCCATGTTTTTTATTTATTACTAAAAAGCTAGCTAGCTCCTTACCCAAGACTTGGTGTGTATGGCAATGGATTGTACACCTTAGTGCACTAGCTTTCCATTTAACGCTAATTTCAGATTTAATCCCAGAACATGGAAGGTAATGGAGTGTTAAAGCATAATAAAGCGTAATAAGTGGAAATACAATGAGAAACTTACAAGATTTACTGGACTGTCCATCATATCAATTTCCTCAGTTTCCACCCAATGGCCAAAAACCAGCCACTGGATGCAGTGCCGGTCCCAGGCATGGATAATATGGAAGGGTTGTGTCAGGAAGGGCATCCGGCGAAAAACCTGAAAAAGGGTGAACAACAGAAATGAGTTCACCCTAATATCTGGAGATCACAATTTCATATACCAGCAATGTCACAGCATCAAAGGAGCAAATTGGCCATACTCTTTACGAGGAGAAATGGTGTACTTTCTCAGAGCTACACTAGCTTATCATGTCTGTCTGTGAGAAAATGTATCTGGAAAAAAATCGATAGTGCTTTCCTTCAAGTTTGATACATTATAATGCAGAATGAGCAGCTGTTTGCCGGCTTTACTTTTCTCAAAGGTAGCATGAGTAGTAGCTGTCATGTGACAGGGGAGAACTGGCAGTTGAGTTATGTGGTGGGCAGATTGTTGGGGGGGGGGGGGGGGGGGGGTGTATATTGAATAGAGAAAAAGCAAGTGGTCAGGTTTATAATAATAATAATAATAATAATAATAATAATAATAATAAGTCTCAAGTTCATTCTGGAGGACTTTTACATTTTTAAAGTAAATTAAATCATCATCCATTTATGGACATAATTTAATATGAATGCTGCTAAAATTAAACCCCTCTGAGACTCATCTGCTCACTTTTCCACACAAATACACACTACATAATCGTTAAGCTCAGTTTCACAAACTGCTTTTATTTTCCTTTCAAAAATGTATATATGCCCCTTGTGAGTTATGCCGTAGCAGCCAATAGGGTAAATTTATTTCCATGGTAACCTCTGAGAGGTTCATATCCCGAAGGCCACTGAAATAGTTACAGAGAATTATTTCTTCTGGCAAATGGAAACCAAAACAACTTAAAAGTGCAAGATGACATTTCAGGGTGACATACTATTCACAGTAGCTTAACATCAGAGAGGTAGTTCATACGGAACATGTTATTCAGATTCAGACTGAAATATATATATATATATATATATATATATATATATATATATATTGGCAGCTGTTCATCATATGATGTATTACAGTTCCAGGATATCTTATCAGACACTACCCACCTATGATAATGTTCTTCATAATGGACTGTCATGGATATACTGTATGTAGTATAAGAAAGGTAACAGATAACAGAAAGCTTTGCTAGATATTGCAGCTTTCCAATGTGAGGTCATGTGTCTGAAGAAGTAAGCAAATATTGAACCACTGTCTAGGTTTGTGTAGAATAAAACGTTGATTCCAGGACAACTCCCTTGACTGGCAAGAATAGCTAAATGGCTAAGAAAATGTCAGATTAGATAGAGGCTAGGGAATTTCAGAATGAAGGAGGAGAGAGGAGAGCGATGAAGTGGTTCGATGAGTGATGACAGGTAATGTTTTTTTTTAAAGAATTTCGTTTCAGGGATCTGCTTTATAGTCTCCATGTCGAAATGTCCCTACATATTAGAAAAGCATTTGCAGAATTCATTATACCACAAGGCTGCTACAAGAATAAGTTCTATCCATAATTTGACTGGTTGTGCTTTTTCAGGAGTGTCTATTCTTCCTATAACCACACTGGAATGTTTCACTGTGTGTCATGTGTCACTCTGATTGGTCCTAACAGTTCGGTTCAATTCAGTGCATTTCAGAGACAAAATGTTAAAAATGCACAAACCAACATATTCTCTTTCTCACATACCTATTATTTTACATTATATTAATCAAGAGACAACTGCTTGGCACAATTCAGTGGAAAATAATGTAATATCCATAGACAATTGACCAAATACAAGATTTTGGCAGCTTCAAGCTCCCTTAACCTCACACACTTTTAGCAATCGTTGTATCCTGGTCAGGGTTGTAATAAATCTAGAACATATGTTGGGACCACAGACTTTATGGCAGAAATACACTTTGCAATGGGGTGCCAGTCCAGTGCACCATATGAATACACACATTCACACACTCATTTACACCTAGGGTAATATATCATCAGCAGTCCACCTGCTGGTATGTTTTTGGGAGATTAGCTGTAACAAGAGAATGTGGCAGAAACCCAGAGAGAGAGAACATGCACAGAAACTTTACCCAAGCTCAGGATGTCTGCTGTCATGCTGTCCAATTTTATAACCCTGAATTTTAAATGAAACAGTGACTATTTAGTTATAGTCTAATCCACATTCTCAGCTTTAATCAGAAGCTTTGTACGCGTACACTGGATAACACATATGAATCATAAGAAACATTTATTTTATACTCAACATACCATTGCAATAAACCAAAGACACATCCTTATTTGACAATATAGACAGGTGCTGTTTCTGCATGAAGCTTTTTTGTTTGAATTTTGTGAATGTAAAATGCAGGATCCCTTTGGAAGAAGTGAGCCAGATAGGCAAAATGAGCAGTCGGGTCTTTCTGTTTAAGCATTCTCTATTTGATGAGGCAGAATTCACACAGAACCTTGCACAAAACACATATAAAGAAAAAAACAATTATTATCCCACTGTAGTAGAGGCATTTCATGTTCAGATGTGCATGCGCATCTGAGCTTAGATAAAAAGCAAAAATGGACGCATTACTACTTTCCTGCGAGACCAATCCCGTGCTCTGTCCCTGTAATTATAATGTGAAGCGGCATGAGATGTGATTACTGTCATTATTTATGACAGTTTTCAGTGCACAGATCATTCCATCCGGGTTGCATAAATAACCCTCATACATTCATTAAGATTCAGAGTTTATTTAATAATGTAAAAAGAAAGGTACCAAAAACCCTATCTCTAATCAATCTGAAGGGAAAAGAGATTGAACATGCTGCTGTTCTACCAGAATGCACATAGCACCTTAGAACAGACTTTAACACTTTAACACCTACAGTATTAACACTTTATTACTACACTTACAATTACTACACTATATATAACACTTTATATATAGTAATAAAGTATATTACCATACACACATGTATGATATATATATATATAAACTTGATGGGAAAACATATTTGGCCTTGCTTTCATTTCATATTAAGATTTATATTTAGAAACATGTCTCTCTTTTTTTTTTTTTTTACTTTGCCTGAATGTATTGTGTTTCTGCTTTTTAAGATCGAACTTGGGATGAAGTACTCGTCAGACTGTTCCAAAGGTTTTGTATGCTCAGAGTCTCTTGAGGACCCTGGAATTATTACCCATGCCCTATAACCTCATGTCTGCATGACATGTGGCTCCGAGTGGCTCTTTTCTTGTTTGTGATTGTGGCATGTGTTCCCTATGATTCCTTTCAAGGTTGAACATTTCAAATTCATCTGGTTTAAATATGTGCAGGATGCAGTCTCTGGGGCATTTAAACAATGGCTCAGATTCCTCTCTGGAAACCACTTTATTTCATTACCTTGTTTCCTGAGAGGCTAATGGCCAGTTAAGTTGTTATGTGGCTGTAACACATTTATATGACAGATGTAACATCAACCTGACTCATTCAGGGCACAGTGAATAGATAGAGACAAAGAATGCTCTAACGAGATACTTTACATTCCCAAAAACAAATACACACAACTGCAAACTGAATGGCTGTATGCTGTTTCATTTTATTAATGTAATCTATTCACAACAAAAAAGTCTTGACTGCTAACAGCACTTTAAATGAGATTATCGTAGTTAACAGTGAAAAAGAAAGACAGCTAGAGAGACGAAGAAGGGGGGAGGAAAGATCTGGAAAACACCAGAGACTGTTAAAACATAGGAAAGAAAACTAGGCACTAGTTAGCTCAATCACTTCACACGTAATCACTCTGAATAGTACGGCTGTGAAATTAGAGCAGGAGTGTCTTGTCCATAAGGGAAGCCCAGCTATATACTTCGGCTTTTCAACAAATGTTAATCATACTTCAAAGGTTACGTTCTCATTCACAAATCTATATATTTTTACATTTTAAATTATTATAATGTTAAATATTTGGCTGCATATAGTCATTATTGCACCTATTGGACAGGCAATAAGCACTAACAGTGACTCACTGGGACAGGAATCACACTGCCCCATGCTTGCTTATGTTTACATGAGAAAGGAGCAGGACTGTTAATGTGATTATCTTTTCCATGGTCTTTTGCTGTGCCAAATGCAGTGAGAACTAGACCTTCTCTACCAAACCCAGTGGGATTTCTGTCAAAACATCAACTTGAGCACATCTTATTACAAATTGTGATTTTTTTTAAAGTTTACTCTGCTCTTATCCAGCTAGCTATGTAACAAATTAGGTTGTTAATTCATATTTACGAAATACCCAAATTGTCTAGACTAACTGAGTGTATTCAAGATATAAAAGATTGGATGACCGATAATTTTCTTTTACTAAATTCAGATAAGACAGAGATATTACTTATTGGCCCAAAAACCAGTTCACACCAGCTCTCACAATTCAGCCTGCGTTTAGAAGGATGTACTGTTACCACCAGCTCGACAGTGAAAGACCTGGGTGTAATATTAGACAATAACTTATCCTTTGAAAATCATATCTCCAACATCACAAAAACAGCCTTTTTCCACCTTAGAAATATTGCCAAGCTTAGGAACATTTTATCTGTATCTGATGCAGAAAAGCTGGTTCATGCATTCATGACCTCCAGACTGGACTACTGTAATGCATTACTGGGTGGTTGTCCTGCATCCTCAATTAACAAGCTACAGTTAGTCCAAAATGCAGCCGCCAGGGTTCTCACTAGATCCAGAAAATATGATCATATAACCCCAATATTATCATCCCCGCACTGGCTACCTGTTCAGTTTAGAATTAATTATAAAATAACATTACTTACGTACAAGGCTCTAAACGGTCTAGCTCCCACATACCTAACCAGTCTTCTGATACGTTACAATCCACCACGCTCCTTAAGATCAGAAAACTCCGGACTACTGGTAGTTCCCAGAATATCAAAATCTACAAAACGAGGTAGGGCATTTTCATATTTAGCTCCAAAACTTTGGAATAGCCTTCCTGACAGTGTTCGGGGCTCAGACACAGTTTCCCAATTTAAAAGTAGACTCAAGACGCATCTCTTTAATCTGGCATACACATAATTTATTTCTTTACCGCATACTCCAGTACATCTATCCTGAATGGCAACCACGCTAATTCTTTTCACCTGCTCTTTATTTTTTCACCCATCCTGAGGCATCTGGAGATTGTGCCAGCTTCAGTAGACAGAGGCCAACCCTGCGAGGTTCCTGAGGCATCCAGAGAAGGACCTGCTCCAGCTGAATTCTTCTTCATGTTGGTTTGGAGCTACACATGCTGCTCCTGAGCTCCCAGTGATCCAGACCCCCATCTGCCCTCTGCACCTGCTGACTCATCCCTGAGCTGAACTGGACTTTGTGTTAATTTAAAGAACTTCTGTTATATCGAACTTCAGCTGCATAACACACATGATGTTCTACAATTTCTGTTATCTGTTATCACCCAAATGAGGATGGGTTCCCTGTTGAGTCTGGTTCCTCTCAAGGTTTCTTCCTAGTGCCATCTCAGGGAGTTTTTCCTTGCCACTGTCGCCGTCACCCTTGGCTTGCTCATCAGGGACAATCTCATTATCTAGACACATTTTTCTTACACATATATACATTTCCATAAGTCTTCTTTTCATTTTCTTTTCATTTCTGTGAAGCTGCTTTGAGACAATGACCATTGTTAAAAGCGCTATAGAAATAAAATTGAATTGAATTGAATTGAATATTTGGACTATAATTAACAGCAAAAAGAAATCCTCAGAATTGCACACACAGCTTAAATAAAATAAAAAAATGAAGTCTGATTTCAAGTGGCAATAAAATAATTAGTTCTGGTTTCCTTACAGTTAAGGCAAATGAAACAGTGATGTTGCATGATTATAGCAGAGCTGTACTATTTGATCACTGAAGGTATAACGTTATTCAGTTCAGTTTCGACTGTTAGTAATCTAATAAGAGGCATTCCATGTGTCATGACATAAAGACTAACAGCACTCTGCGTATTACTCCAGGGTCTAATAGTCATTCATTACACTAACTGTCAGTCACCAGCATGGATGAAAGTAGGTTGGTACAGTCCGCAGTACTGAAAAGAGGGGAGGGCAAGCTGCCTGCCTAAATACACATTCAGAACTAGTCACTTTAAGTAAGAAAATACATCTGATAACATTCTGTCATCTTAAACAACACATTGTCTTCTTAATAATTGATTGCTTGATTGATTGATTTAATTTATTGTCCTCCAAAGAGGAAATTCTTTCCCACAGACAGTACCCACATAGCACACATTCTTCATGTACAAACAATAGTGCACACAAGAGAAAAGTGCATACATAAACAAACAAAAAAAAAAAGAAATGAAAAAAATGAAAAGAAAAAAAAAATGCTACTCAGGAGATAATAACATGCAAAACAGCCCTAGATCACCCACTACCTTATTTCTGTGAATTTAACAGTCTAATAGCTGAGGGTACAAAGCTGTTCCCGAAACGAACTTTTTCGTGTAGTAGCTGTTTATACCGTATCTCCGGCCTGATGGCAGAAGAGTGAAGAACAGATTAAGCGAATGGCTGGGGTCTTTTATTATAGTGTTTGCCCTGCGAATAATAGCATTCTCAATAAGAGATGACAGATGTGGGGTAGGAAGACCAATTATTTTTGAAGAAATATTGGTAATCTTGGAAAGCCTCTTTCTATTAATACAAGAAATCATGGTAAAATAGCAAGTAGCACAATACATAATAATCGATTCAATGATACTGAGATATAAAAGAAGCAACTGATGTGGTTTCAGCGAAAACAAACTAAGTTTACGTATTATCACCAGTCTTTGTTGGCAACGTCTATTGATGTCTGTAACATGATGATCAAAAGTTAATTTACTGTCCAAAGTAATGCCAAGATACTTAAAACGGTCAACAGTTTCCACCAACTGACCATTGATCAATATAGAGCCATGAGGAGTAGAAAGTAAAATAAAAAATAATTGTTTCTAAGTCAGCCTGAATTGGCTCTTAACCGTCAGTGTTGTTCTGTTCACGGCTAACGTGAGCTACAGAGATTACTAGCTTCCAACACAAGGCTGAATCCCAAATCCCTCTCTAACTCCTGATCAAGGGCACCACTTGGTTTGTGGAACAAGGGACTATACACCCTACATAGCGCACTAGCTCTCTTTTTTTTAATGCTATTTTGGATTCAACCCCAAGTTAGCTGATGTTCTAAAGCATAATAATTGGAAATATAAAGAGAAACGTACATGATATACAGGATTGACTATTTGACTACATACATTACAGTAATACCAACACTAACTGTCAGTCGCCAGCTCAATGCTAGTTCCACCAGTCCCAGAAGGATATACTATTGGTAGCGTCGAATAACTGGTTGAATAAAAGAACACATTATATGTTAATAATGTTAGGAACCTCCACTAGAGGTCACTGTTCATGTCTGTCTGTCTGTGTAGTTCTTGTGGGTTGACTCAGTTTCCCAGAAGGCACCTCAGTCAGGTGATGAGTGCTCACCTGAACTGAGGTGCCTCATTAAAGTTTCTATAAATAGCAGTTTGTTCTGGGAAACTGGGTCGAGCATTGTTTGTCTGTTTGGTTTGTTTGTTTTGTTATGTTGGTGTTTTTGTAAGTACCGTCATGTGGGCATTCCTTTTTGATTATTTCTTTGAGTTGATATTTTAGTTATGTTGTTTAGTAACCTTTGTTTTTCTAGAGGGCTCTACTGTTTGTTTTTCTTGATGTTCCTTGTGTTTGTGGATTCATGGAGCTGCCTTGTTCAGTGTTTAGTTAGGCCGTGTCTCCTCCTGTGTAAGTACTGTTCTGTGTCTCCCAAGTGTCAGCCTTCTGGTTTAATCATTTGTGTGTAGCTTCCCTTGTATGTGTAGCCACATGAGGGCTTAGCCGCTAGCAGGGTTAGCTGCTAGTAGGCCTTGACTGCTAGTAGGGTTAGCCCCTAGTAGGGTTAGCGTCCAGTAGGCTAGCCTCTAGTGGGATTGACTGCTAATGGTTCTGGTCGCTAATAGGTTAGCCGCTAGTTTGGTATAGCCTCATGTGTGCCTTTCTTTTTGTGTTCCATTTCCAGTGCCCTAGTTCAGTACTAACCCAGTTAGCCACTAACCCCATTAGCCACTAACCCGGTTAGGTCAGCATCCAGTGTCCCCGTATTCCATGTAGCTACTAATTCTATTAACCACTAACCCATCCGGTCTCTAGTCTTGTCCTGTCTCCTGTCTAGCCGTCTTGTCTCCTGTCTCTCCAGTCCTGTCTCTCTAGGCCCCTCTCTAGTCCTGTCTAGTCCTGTCTCTCCAGTCCTCGCTCCATCTCTAGTTCCCGCCACGTCCTGTCCAGTCTTGTCTCTAGTCCCCCTACGTGTCTTTAGTTAGCTCCAGCTCCATGTTTCCTCATCCCCAGTTCTCTCTGTCGGTTCCCTGTGTCAGCTCCTGGTTCCCTGTGTCAGCTCCTGGTTCCCTGTGTCAGCTCCTGGTTCCCTGTGTCAGCTCCTGGTTCCCTGTGTCAGCTCCTGGTTCCCTGTGTCAGCTCCTGGTTCCCATGTCAGCTCCTGGTTCCCATGTCAGCTCCTGGTTCCCATGTCAGCTCGCCGTTCCCTGTGTCAGCGCGCCGTTCCCTGTGTCAGCGCGCCGTTCCCTGTGTCAGCGCGCCGTTCCCTGTGTTAGCGCGCCGTTCCCTGTGTTAGCGCGCCGTTCCCTGTGTTAGCGCGCCGTTCCCTGTGTTAGCGCGCCGTTCCCTGTGTTTTTCCTGAGCCCTTGTTTTAGTTTACGTTTGTTGTTTTGATTCCTTTGTTGGTTTGTTTCAATGTTTGAGTTTGTCTTTCAAATAAAGACTCTTTCTGTTTGCACACCCCTCTGCCTTCATGCCTACCTTCATGCCCACGGCAACAACAACATCAGCCGGTCTAGCCAGCACCACCCAGCTAGACCCCATGACAAATAATGAATTAAATTTTATTATTTGTTATTTTCAGTGGAAAGCAAAGCAAAAAAAAAAAAAAAATCCTTTTTTTTTTTTTTTTTTGCATTTTGCCCAAGATTTAGTGAAGACATATCACCATGAGTTCCAAGATGGTTAGCAATGTACTGTAAGTGACGTTTAGTGTCAATTTATTTAATATTGTACCTAATGTACATGTATTTTCTAAATGTTTGTATTGTTTTCATATGCAGAAATATGATTATAATGTTGGAAATTGGTGATATTGGTAATATTTTGGGTGGCTGGAACATAATTATCTGCATTTACATTATTTCCTATTGGAAAATGTGTTTAATTGTTGTGGTTGTGATTGAATTGATTAAATTCATATGCCAAGGTACAACAGTATGCACTGTATGCATGTTGCATGTTTGGATAAATAGTAGCTAAGAGCAACTGTGTGTAATATATGATAATCATTTGGAAAGTTCCTTAAGCAGACAGTCGCCATGCCGGTTATTCCACCAAATTACAATCATATTACTGGTGAAAACCACTGAGCAGTCTAGTCATGTGTTTGGACATCTTTCCTGTAGAGATGATCACTAGTGCCTAATGATCGGCTGCCTTTTTGTGCTGTGCAGTGGTAAAGGGTGATGAACTGAAATGAGCAAGCACACAGCACGACTCCGATCGTGACCTGCTCAGGCATCTGCTTCTCAAATTAACGACATGAATAACTTTTGCTTCAATACGTGATGAGAAACCAAAACACACTCATACTGTATTATTTTAAACTGTAAGACTCAAGTGTCAGTCACATAATAATAATAATAACCACCAGTTTTCCAGAATTTTGCCAAAATGTTTCCTAATTCCTAATTCCTTGATTGCATCTAGAGGTTTCCTATTTGAATGAACACAATGAGTGAGTCAGTTCACTCACTCTGGAGACTATAAGGTCATCACAGGTCAATGCTTTAGCCCAGATTATTGCTTAGTACAACATCTGCATTAGGTAAAAGGGTCCAGTCTTTAAAAAGAGTGATTGAAACACTAAACTACAGGCTGAATTTTTTTTAAGTCTTTACATATGTATGAGGACTGCAATGGGTGTGTATAAAGAGCCACTTGAGGGGAATGCCTTATAAGGAACTAATGCAGGGATGGTGGGGAAGATTGGCGGGAGAAATGTCAATAGAGGAGTCTTGGTGTCGGTTTAGTTAGTGCGATTTGGCTTTCACCAGTAGTCCAATTTTCACACACACACACACACACACACACACACACACACACACACACAAGCAAATGAAGGTTGAAGTAAACAGTAAGATTGATCCAGTCTCTCCTGTTGTATTAAAGTCTGCAAGCGCTGGCAATGTCAGATGTTCTGGGAATTAATGAAGAGCTCCTTAGTCCTTAGCAGCCTGTTGAGAAGAGATTCCTCATCCACTTTCATCTACTGCTCCCTCCATTAAGCTTCAGTTCTAATCAAGGAAATTTCACTGAAGAATGGGAGAATTGAATAATTTATGAGACGGGACAGTGGAAATAGTGGAGGGTGCATACATACTGTAGCACAAAGTAAAAAACATTCATTAAAAACGGGCATATGAAAAGCATTGGTAGTGAAGGAAAGCAGAAGAGGGAAGCAGCCCTGGAGCTGTCATCCAATCCACTATTGACACTGGAATCCAAAAACATGATTAGGGAACATCAATACAATTACCAACATTACCATTGCTCCAAGACCAACATCCAATACCATGTGATAGTGTGTAGCAAGCATGGTGCAGACATAAATGTCAAACTACAAACACACTGCGTATTGTGCTCTGTGGAAATATCAAGAGGAGCTATGTACATGTTCCACAGTAAAAGAAACATTATCATAGATGATAAGTCAGTTCAACATTCCAGTGTCAGTGTCAGTACTGGGATTGACTCATCCAAAAAAATAATAAATGTAGTCAGACTTTGTGTGAAACAATCAATTGGAAGTCAGGATCATTCCTCAAGGAATTAAACTAACACTTTCACATTTTTGCCTGGGCTTTACCTTAGTCGCAATGGGCCTGGAATGTCCCACCTGTGGGGCAAGAGCAACAGTTACAGGGGACATCCAAAAAGAAAAAGGCAATAAAGGAGCAGAGGATAGGGTTCAGAACATGGGTTCAGAGAAAGGGGAGAATGAGGAAAGGAATGAAAGACAGAGAAGAAGAAGAAGAAGAAGAAGAAGGACAGGATGGCTGGCTTGCCCCCAGGTATGCCATCATATGGTCCTCTGCCAACTGGATCGCTCCCGGAAGCGACGTCGGATGGTGGCCCTGGATTCATGCTGCCGTGTGATAAACTGCTCCAGCATTCTGCTCTGCTCAGCATGATGGATGGCAGCACACAGGCATATGATGTCTGTAAGGGGCGAGGACTCCATGACGTCCATCTCCTTCAGTCCATGGTTTTGGCATGTTCAGGACAATAAGCGGACTGTGAGTCATAATAGAAACTTTTACTTTGCTTTTTTTTTTTTTTCATGCTCATGCTTCTCGGCTCTGCTGTCTGTCTGCTGCCGACGCAGGCAGACACTCGACCACGCCCCCATCAACACGCTGATGTTTTTGCAGGGACTCGTTCGTAACTGGCACGAGGCTTTCTCCCTTCAGTCTCCTATTAAGGAAGTGAAATATTTGCCTTTTCCACACTTTCATCTGTGAATGTACATGCATGTTATCATTTAAATAACATGTTTCTATAGTGATAATAAGGCGATAGCATTCTTTGCTCTCTTTTTCTTTCCTTTTTTATATAAAGTAGTCCTGTTCAGTTGGTAAATAGATCCTGAATTTATACTTCTGTTAAATCTGAATATTTCAAGCACATGAATAAACAAGGAAAACATGAAAATCAAAGAACAGTTTTCTGTCTACTAACCGAACATTGCAAAATTTCTAAAAGCAGAAAAGGTTTATCAGGGATACTAACAGTGTTTGCCAAGTAATGCTAGAAATAGAACTCTGCCAGAACATTTAACAGTGGTTGTAGGCTACACTGTAAAACCTAATGCGCAAAGTAATTAAACATATTGACTACTGTTAACATGAATAATTACAATTAGTTCAAATTAATAGACCTGCATGAGTATTTAGAACTTTTTGGTATTTATGAGTTTGTAGAAATGACACTTTTCAAGTTAGCTGAACAAATGTGATATTTTAAGTAACTGTAAGTACTTAAGTAAGACCAAATGGCACCTTAAAGTTTTTTGTCTGACATCATCAGGGCAATCGGGCACTAGTGGCTCAGTGGTAGGTGTTTCGCCTGCCATGTGAAAGGCCCGGGTTTGATTCCCAACAACTGGATGAGGTGCCTGTCCCAACATGGGAGGGTTGTGTCAGGAAGGGCATCTGGTGGAAAAAAACTGTGCCAAGCTTGTGTGCGGACCGGATTGTCTGCTGTGGCGACCCATTTCCGAAAGACCAACAACAATTTATTTGATTTGCAACAACTAAAGAAATATATATATATATATATATGCCATTAAATAGTATGAGTTAGGCTACTCAACAATGCAAGTAAAGAACGATTCATATGAATGAGTACAACAAACTCAAAAACTGACAGTTCTGTTTACTTAAAATTGGAAACATCATTACTTTAAAAAATTGACATAACTGATTACCTCAAATCTTTTGAGTTTTGACAACTTATTCGGGTTTACAGTGTAGTTTGGTTGCTTTTTTAAAAAAAACATAACAATCATACTACTTATTTGGGCTAAGAAAATATTTTTAGCGGTGTCAAACCCATTAAAAAAAAAGACCATCCTTTTATTATAATAAAACACCCTGGCCCAGTTAATACAGAGGTCGAGACCACACCCTTCACCCTTGATCACAAATTTCACTACAATCATTCCTGAATGGTGACTAACTTTCTTCTGGAAACATTTTGTTTTAGGCCGAATCACATACATAAGGCATATTTTAACCACGCGCTGAGCTAAATCTGAATGTACTGTAATAATGGAGGAACTTTCCTAAACATTACCACATGTGCAGTATAGTCTGAGGCTGAGTACATAAATAATCTGCACTCTGCCTGACGAATAAATCATTTTAGACATAATCTATTTGCTTTTGAATACACTTCCATCTGCCAACAAGCTTTCTTATTTAAATGTTTTAAGCTGAGCTGTGGGCGAGCCATGAATGCACCGCTGTCTTCACTTCTTCTTCAGAAATGAATCTGCATTGTAAGTCTGATAGGGCAGGATCGGAACTATAGGGAGGATGCTTCAACACCTTAAAGTTGTGTCGACATCAATTTTCCAGCTAATGGTGGACTTTTCCTTGTTCTTTTTTATTATCTGTGATTGAGATGATTCTATTCCATACTCTGCTGTTCCACTATGCTTGTAGTGATAAATCCATGTTTCGTCATCAGTAGGAAACGTTTGCTTTGCTTAGAGTATTGGGCCAAATTTAGTTTTCTTTTGCTTATCTAAAAACGTTCTCCATATTGTGCATGAAGTCTTCGATAAATAACAACACCAGGTACAACCATAGAGCCCAAAAAGCATTTTGTAACACTGCATGCTGCTCTTCTTATATGCAAATTACAGGTAAGGAATCCATTTTTGCTTGCACCGCAGTTATTAATGACATGACACTAACACCCGCACACCTGCACAACAGTGACCGGGAAGACAGTAGCCTTGAATGGAAAGCACTGAGAAGACACAAGAAGTTTTAACATAACCGGAGTGCGGATCATTTTTGACTCACCCTTGTATGCACTTATTAACATAGTCAAATTAACATTATTCTCATCCATGTACATACACGCGTGGACAAAATTGTTGGTACCCTTCGGTCAATGAAAGAAAAAATCACAATGGTGACATAAATAACTTTAATCTGACAAAAGTAATAATTAAAAACAATTCTATGAATGTTAACCAATGAAAGTCAGACATTGCTTTTCAACCATGCTTCAACAGAATAATTGTAAAAAATAAACTCATGGAACAGGCCTGGACAAAAATTATGGTACCCCTAGAAAATACTGAAAATAATGTGACCAAAGGGACATGTTAATTCAAGGTGTGTCCACTAATTAGCATCACAGGTGTCTACAATCTTGTAATCAGTCAGTGGGCCTATATATAGGGCTCCAGGTAGTCACTGTGTTGTTTGGTGACATGGTATGTACCACACTCAACATGGACCAGAGGAAGCGAAGGAAAGAGTTGTCTCAGGAGATTCGAAAGAAAATTATAGACAAGCATGTTAAAGGTAAAGGCTATAAGACCATCTCCAAGCAGCTAGATGTTCCTGTGACTACAGTTGCACATATTATTCAGAAATTTAAGATCCATGGGACTGTAGCCAACCTCCCTGGACGTGGCCGCAGGAGGAAAATTGATGACAAATCAAAGAGACGGATAATCCGAATGGTAACAAAAGAGCCCAGAAAGACTTCTAAAGAGATCCAAGGTGAACTTCATGCTCAAGGAACATCAGTGTCAGATCGCACCATCCGTCGTTGTTTGAGCCAAAGTGGACTACATGGGAGGCGACCAAGGAGGACACCATTGTTGAAAACAAATCATAAAAAAGCCAGACTGGAATATGCCAAACTACATGTTGGCAAGCCACAAAGCTTCTGGGAGAATGTCCTATGGACAGATGAGACAAAAATGGAACTTTTTGCCAAGGCACATCAGCTCTATGTTCACAGATGGAAAAATGAAGCATATCAAGAAAAGAACACTGTCCCTACTGTGAAACATGGAGGAGGCTCTGTTATGTTCTGGGGCTGCTTTGCTGCATCTAGCACTTCTGGTGTCTTGAATCTGTGCAGGGTACAATGAAATCTCAAGACTATCAAGGGATTCTAGAGAGAAATGTGCAGGCCAGTGTCAGAAAGCTGGGTCTCAGTCGCAGGTCATGGGTCTTGCAACAGGACAATGACTCAAAACACACAGCTAAAAACACCCAAGAATGGCTAAGAGGAAAACATTGGACTATTCTAAAGTGGCCTTCTATGAGTTACAGGAATCGTTTGATTGCAGTGATTGCCTCAAAAGGTTGTGCAACAAACTATTAAGTTAGGGGTATCATCATTTTTGTCCAGGCCTGTTCCATGAGTTTATTTTTTTTAAATAATTCCGTTGAAGCATGGTTGAAAAGCAATGTCTGACTTTCACTGGTTGACATTCATAGAATTTTTTTTAATTATTACTTTTGTCAGATTAAAGTTATTTCTGTGACCATTGTGAGTTTTTCTTTCATTGACCGAAGGGTGCCAACAATTTTGTCCACGTGTGTATGAGCTACATTTTTATGATATTCTAAACAAAAGGGGATAAAAATGCGAAAGGCGCAGGATGAATAGCGGAAACTCATCACATTCCAATCATACAGAAAAGGCATGGAATGGCAGAATAAACTGATGAAATAATCCATCTTAACATGTCTCAATTAAAAAGCATATAACAGAGAGTTAGTACCGTAGTTAGAATAGGAGGATTCAAATTAGAATTAGAACATTAGAACATATTAAAACTGGAATTAGCAGTTCAAAGTAAAAGAACAGTACAATAATATTAATGTGTTCATTCTTTGATCTTACCTCTCCCTCATGCACAATTCAATGACTTAAGAATCAATGCTCAGCTGAGATCACCATTGCATCAGCCTGTAATAGCATCACTTTCAAGTGATGAGGTACCTTTACACAATAACATCCAATTCGACTCTTAACAGATCAATGCACAGCGATAAACGGACAGCAATCAGTTTCAGATGGAGTGAGTGCAAGCATGAAAATCACTGACATTTGGAACAATCATTAACAGTTTTAAAGCAACATGAGGTGAAGCTACAGTATAACATACAGTCCATACCTACCAGGGTTTTTCTGTTTTATTTCCTCATAAGTCATTTTATTTTTAATAGGAACAGCGGAAATAATGCAGTAAACTTGCCAGTTGATTCAATAGGGTTGCAATAAGGATAGTTTCTCCCCAATTTGGTCACCTGCATATTCCCACTCATGAGTTTGGTTGCAGCATTTTGTGCATTTTTATACTTACTTTATCTACCATTAAATAACGATATGGATTTTAAGGAGGAAAAATACAATGTTAGTTATTTATGGTGCATGAAGTGCTTGTGTACTAGACAAAAGGTTCCAGTCAAAACGCTTGGCATGTGGGCCCAAGGATACCTTAATTATATTACCAAAGAAAATAAAGTGAAAGCACTTTATGAAGACTGTTTTTTCCCAACTTTTCTGATACACTGATATTAACGACATTGGTGCAAATATATCTAGGTACCGCACATTTCAATTTATATATAATACTAACTACAGTATTTGGCAATAATATCTTTACAAACAAAAATTGTGCTTGAGGGACTACAGGATGCTCAAAAGAATGTTTTCTGGTCAATGCAGCGCTGAAGCACTTTCCAGTCTTGCTACACTGATGTTAATGACATTGGTGCAAATATATCTAAATACAACACATTTCATTTTATCTATAATAGTAATTATTTGGCAATAAGAAAAATATTACATATTGCATCTTTAAAACAAAAATTGTGCTTGAGGGACTTCAGAATGTTCAAAAGAATGTTTTCTAATCAATGCACCGCTGTAGCACTTACCATCGGCACTTTAAGTGGCCTGGGTTAACCTCACACCAGTTGCATTTATGCTCGTACACACACACTTAAAAAAAAAAAAAAAAAAAAAGCCACTAAATGCAAAAACAAAAGGAAAATCCTGCACTCCATAGAATCAAGCACATCAATACTGCACCTAGCCTGTTAGGAACCGAATGTAAGGACTTTAGCATGAATGCGTGCATTGATCTGCATTTATTGATCTTATTGATCTGAACCTAAAGGACAAACTTCCACTAGACTGGTCCGTACACACATACATAAACATGACAGTCATTCCATGGGGATCTAAAATTCAGAAAGCATACATCTTTTTTTGTATTAACCTTTCCCATCTAATCGCTGCTCCTGTAACACACTGCAATACAAACAGCGATGTCATTAATGTTACAGTACGTTCCTGCTCCAAGTGATATGAACATGCATAGTTAACAAGTATATGTCTTCAGGTGGCTTGAGCTTCATTGAACAATCACAGTGGTTTTCTGTTGATTTTTTTTTTTTTTTTACTCATGTGCATTCATACTTAAACCCAATGCAGAAATCCCTACAGGCAAAATACAAGGAGCGTTCATGTCAAACCAGGACTTGTGATGAAATGTCTCATGAACGAAGGTGTATTTTCTACCTTGACGGTATCCAAGCACTAGTGAAATGCTGGGAGAAGTGCACTAGCGTTGCAGGGGATTATTTAGAGAAATAAATGCATGTGTACTCTCATAACTGTGTTCTGCACAATCAAAAGTCCTGGTTTGACTCGAACAGTAGATAACAAGCAGCATTTGACATACATCAATATATTAGAACAATTTAATAGGTAACATGCAGTGCCCTGGCATTGCTCTGATCTGGCTAAGCCAAACTTAATCCAAAAATAAGTGTACCATGTCATGTTAGAGAAACCTTTCATGTTTTAAAACACATTTCTACAATGATATTTATATTGGGTTTCAACATCTGTCTGGCTGAGATGATTTAAAAGCTGATTATCCAATACATAAACATAATTAAATTTTGTGTTCATGCGCCAGGTTTTAAATCGATAAAACGTTTATACTACATTCATTGTCTGGTCCATAGCATATAGTATAAAGCATATACTGTAGCAAGAATTGTTTCTTGTGAGTACAATTAACTATAAATTAAATTCTTTATTTGATTTCATTAAATTGTTTTGTCAACATATTCTAAAAGAAGTAAGCCCCTTGAGGGGATGTGCAGCAGTGATGTTAGCACTTTTTAAAAGCACCCTTATCTGTTATTAAATTTTGCTGTAATGTACACACTCTCATGACATACTGCTTTAATAAACGGTGAACAGGACAGCTCATGAATATGGAAGATGCAGGCATTAGACAGGGTCACCAACCTGTTTCTCCAAGAGGAAGAGACAATGCATTGTGGCGGGGTAAGAGTGAGAGAGGGATCATCACAGATAAAGAAGAGACAGCAGGAAGCAAAGATGCAAGGTTAATTCAAATGGCATACGGCGCATATTTATAGAGCATGCAATCAACCATAGTGTCACTATAGGCTGGATGGAGACAGCTAGTTATGTGACCCGGTTAACAGCATTATCTGTAATCCTGACGTTGACGAGGGAAAACCTAATTAAATGTTTTTTTTTTTTTTTTTTCAGTAAACCCAAATTCAATATATATCGATCAGCCATAAGATTAACACCACCTATTATTAACATTGATTATCAATTATATACCTGTAAACTTGTCACCGCATCATGGGCTCTCAAGGCTTGTTTATGTCCAGGGGCTAGCCTGTCCACTTTAATCCCACAGAAATGCCAATGGAGCTCAATTTGCTTCAAAAAACAGTCAATGATAGAAAAGGCTATTATAGAAAGGTGCAACATCTTAGTGCATCACACCTGTATGGGGCTTTTAACAGGCAAGTTGTTAATCTGGCCTCCAAATTCCCCAGATCTCAATCTGATGAGAAACAAGTTTGATCCATGGAGGACCCACCCCACAACCCATAGCACCCAAAGAATGTTAGGGTTAGACCAGTTAGACCAGATGGAGATGGACCAAACCACAAGGAGAACTTTTTTAACACATTAAACCTGATATTATCTACAGTAAGTTCCCCTTGTGGCTGACTGGTCTATGGTGAAAAAGAACTGTTAAATTATTATCCAGTGCTTGTAACTTTTTTTGACTCGTGTACATAAGATTGAAAGACTGCCCCATGCTGGAGGCGGGAAAAAAATCACACCAAAACAGAAATCACAGAAGATGAAGGTTACCTTCCAGAGCTTCAGCTCAGGCAACCTCTCCACTGCGAGTACTGAACAGGAATCACAGGAGCATTAAAACAAATGTCTTTTGATGGAAATTAGAGCAAAAGAGCCATCATCCACTTGCCATCATTTTTATACCTGCACGGCTTTACTGTACCTGTCAGTATGGATACATGACCGAGTATGACCTTCATATGGATTTCTTTAAATATACTCATGGACAAAAGAAACACTACCCTATCAAAAAAAAAACGGGTGATGTCCAGTTGACATGTCTTGGTATCAAAAGTAAAGAAACAATCTGATTGTGCATTTTGTCTTGACAGCATCATGCCACATTTACAGTAGATGATGCTACTGTAGCAGAGAGAGGGCCAGCGGAATGCTTCGGCTTGGTGCAACACGAGCAGACATCGGCAGACGGTTCGGAGCCGCCAGAAAGACCATTTTCAGGCTGTGGAATAGATTCTGAACAACTGGTCCCACTGCTGGAAGGCCATTTAAGAAATCTACAAAATACTGCTGGCTTTCACATAAGTTGTCTTCGTGTTGACTCTACATCATTCTGAATTTCTGGTGCTGATGGACACAAATGATTTTTTTATATATATAGCCATATATATATTTTATATACAGTATATATTTGACTGAAAAAAATTTGTGTAAGAAATGTTTATGTGCAAAGTTTCTTTTGTCCATATATACATCGACGTATTATACATCTTACATCAAGCTGAGATTTCTATCCTTTTTTTTTTTTTTTTTTTTAAGAGCACCTCAGTGCACTAAATCAACCTGAAATTGCTCCAAATCGTAGCTCCTCCATCTGGCAACATTACATACAGTGTCTACTGCAAAAGAAACACAACATCTCTACCTAGTGGTCTGACAGGAAACACACACATACAATAATATCTTGCATGACAACAGAACATGCCATTAGGAAAAAGTAAGATTGTTCAAAATCTTATTCCTCATTACACACAGTAGGGAGGAAAAATGACGATTCATGAAGTATTTGATCAATTTGAGTTTATTTGCAAACAGTTTTTGATGAGAGAGTTGAAAGACCTCAAAAAGATTGTCAAAAAATATTTGTCCTTCAGTGTGTTAACTGCATTGCACATGGCCTTGGTGAAAAACATCTTGCATGTACTATACATTAACCCCCCATATGACACCAAAATACATCTGATTATAAAATATATTCCTTAGTATAAACATCTATTTATAATTACAAGTATTAAAAAAAACAACAACAAAAAAAACATTTGTATAGCAGTGTTCCGTAATCCAAACCCTGCTTACGGTTCTCCTTCGAAATAGTACATAGCCATGTGTATGTGAAAAAATATATTATAACGTCTATTGCTCCTCCTGTCCATGGGTGTATACTAAAGGCATCTTTGCTCAAGTGAAGATGCAAATCTTCAGATGTAAATGTCTGGTATGCAAATCAGATTTTAAAAGCCTACAGGATAAGCAAGAAAGAAAAACAAACATCCAAAGAGGAAATGAGCAGTGGAAAGTCATGGATGAAAAAGACATACTTTTCAAACAAAGTTTTAAATCAGCTTAAGATTTACGCTATACAATGAAAATTGATTTTTGAAAGAAAGAAAAATAAATAAAATAAAAAAAACTCCAACCCGGAAAGCTACATTAGTTTAAGAGTCCAACACTAACAAGAGCTTAAGATAGTGTCACGAATGACCACGCCCGATACACGCTGAACGTAGACAAACATCTTGAAATCTGTTCAATTCCACAGCAAATCAGTCAACTGTAGTGACACACTTCTTCTCCCGCTACTTTCACTTCAGGTAAGCTAAGTTTCTTCTAATTGTTCTACTAACAGATTTTCGACCACATATATTGCAAAAAAAAAAAAAAAAAAACACTTTAGGATAAAGACAACCTTGAAAAAAAAAAAAAGTGTTCTTCTTTTAATTCTAGTTGTCTGTTTACAATTAGACTTATTTCCTAAGGTAACATGGCTGGAGCATAAATAGTGGCTCTTTTCAAATAAATGAAATGTTGAACAGCTCTGATGACTGAGGCTTACCAATAAAAGCATAGTAGCACAAAAGCAGCATTTGACCTGATAACATCAGAGAAGCAATTGTGCAGAGCAGCATGTGCAAGCGATTTTCACCACATGTAAACATGTCAGTTCTTGATGATACATATAGCGAAATTTGAACCTGTCAAGCCAAGGCATAACTAATTCATCAAATGAACTATGGCACATTTCGTGAAAATGATCCAGCAGTAGCAATTAAAGACTGAATATGGAGCTGAACTACATGTAAATCCCTGATTTGGTCTATTATTATTGCTAGAAGTTCGATTCGAATAGTTTGACATAGACAACAGCAATAACTACACACTTCACAGCATAATAATAGCCTAATAAATTGATAGCACCTATTTGAGTCATTTTGGTGAATCTCTAGTAATTCAATACACACGGGCAAGTTCAGACAATGATTCGGTTCTATGCGAAGGTTAAAAATGAACAAATACGTGTTGAATAAAAAATATTAGATTTAAAGTGTAGGCAAAATAGCAAACAGCATTACCGATATGATCTGAACAAATGTGTTTGGCTAGACTGCCTTATTCCATGCTGCGCTACAAACCATATATGACAAGTTAATCAGTCTCTGCACCAGATCGATTTCATGCCGATATCAAACGATGCATCTCAGTTTCAGTACAGCTTCACAAACCACAGTCGAGCATGAAAGTATAGCAGCATGCAGAGTAGTGGTCAGAGGGTCATTTCATAATAAAGAACTGCTTACACGAGCTTTCTCCGTCTTCAATCATGCATGAAACAACAAGACTATTTTTATTCCACCAGAATGAAAAAGATGATGCATTAGTTAGGGGGGAAAAAACGGTTTGTTTTATGGCATAAAACAAAAAATGTTGTTATTATTTGTAATGTGGAATTGTGTTATTTTCTTTTTTCATTCCGATAGATTGAGCATGAAAACCTAGAATAAACTTGCTATTAAAAGGTTGACCAATCACATTCGACTTTTCCATATGTACACCATCTTAACGCAGTTAGTTTAATTGTGCATAAACTGCTTCAATTTCATCTCCCTTAACTTCCAAGGGTGGCACGAATCACTTCCTTTTGCATGCCACACAAATGATCCTCATCACTGTATTTGACTTTTAGATTACAAAACATGCGTCTTTCTATCCAGAGTGTTGTTGTTTTTTGGTTGTTGGGGAGCCCATGAATGACTCTGCTGCTTCCCACCAACCTAAGGGACATTCAAGAGCCTCGTGAGGTATAACCAGCGATGCAGGGGCTGGTAGTGGGATGCTACATAGATGAAAATGTCGCCAACATCAGACCAGGGTATCCTGACGCCTGGTTCACTGGGATGCTAATGGCACTCCAGTTGATAAAGACCCAACCCCTTCATGCCATGCAGTTACAGGACTGCTTCACATTGGTGGATCTAAGATTTCACTTCCAATGACTTTTCACTTTAAAGTCAATACATGAAGCATCACTACCTGCTAAAGATGCTAGAGACTTATAGCAGCAGCCACATCAAAGACCTAGCTATGCTTTATGGAATAACAGGTATTTTTAACAGGTAATAATAAGTGGGTTAGACACAATCACTATGGACAGGCATATCCTTGTCTCAGAGAAGATAATTCAAGCATTGTCTTGCTGGAGCTACAGGGCATTTCTTTCAGACGTTGTCTGCGTTATTTACTTACAGGCTGGCAGGACAAGATAACACGGGACATGCGGCCCTCTGGTGCCATAAAACATCAACCACCTGGAACTGTGATCCATCTGGCCCTCACAATCATCTTGCTGGTTCTCAGACAGTGCCATATGCTGGCCCATTCAGAAAATGTTGCCATGGTCAGCAGTATGAACCAAAAGGCTGGCAGGGGGCTAAGCAGCTCTCTCAGTCTTGCACAGAATGTCCCCATTTATGCAAGATACATGTGCACCCAATACTGACAGCCCAGCTAAAGGAACGTTCTGACAAGGTGCAGGTGGTCCCCCTTTGCTGATTGACTTTGGGTTGTGGTTCTCTCTGGCAGAGCAAGAGCCCAGTCAGCAACACTAGCCCACTGCTTTGGCCTTACTTCACCATGAGCCCAAGATGGTATTTCCATAGTGTTTCATTTGCATCCATTAAATCCTCAGACAATATTTATTTGTTATTGTGAAAATAACACTTGTGTCAGTAGAAGCAGTGTGGTCTCAAGCAGATACCACTAGATAGTATCAAAATAATGACCATTCCTATAGGATGTGGCCATAAAATGGCATGCCGCTATATAAAAACGGTCTCCTTCATTTGCGTTATTAAGAGATGGATTGGCTTCGGCTACCAGGCGTTTTACACCACCCCTGGCTAATAGAAGAGGTGAAATAGAATTGTAGATATGTATATAACCGTGATTTCATGAACCCCAGATAACCGCCAGGGTTCCTTACTTCGAATCAGCACCAGCTCAGTGAAAAGCTTCTAAAGTACGAATTCTACATCATGACTTTGCTGGAAAGGCTTAGCACGAGTGCCCATGCAAACATACAGGTTTCGAGGTGCTTCACACCTCTCCTAGAAGTTATCCAGACGTCATGAAAGCATATGTAACTAGTGATTTCGCTGGTTACATATACGTTGTTAAAAAATGATGTACAGTAAAATGGTCTGCCATAATCCAGAAAGCTGGTATTTTCTATTAATATCTGTCTGAATTCACAAAAACAGACAGACAAGGTAGCTTTGAATCTATGCACAGCGGTCTGTTTTGCATCGGGCTATAACGAAAGGTGCCAAGTTGTCCGGCATGAGGTCAGTTACACATACTGTATATCTAGCTAGAAGGCTATGCCATACTATGAACATGACTTAAAATCATTTTTCTAATCGCAACCCTTGATTTAACTTATGCGAATATTAAGTGACAGTCGGATGTGCCATGTGATTCTTGTCTTAATAATGAGCAGTTTGGGTTATTTTAAAACATTTGAGTAAAAAAAAAAAAAAAGTTTCAGAATGGACCTCAACATTGTTCTTCAAGTACGAGCACTGGACAAAGCAGCTTATGTTAATTTGAGCAAGCAGATTCCAAAAACAACAAGGAAGTCATCCACCTCCATGTGGGTGATACAACATACAGTGTAGAACCTTTCTCAGTGGAACAATAAAATAATAAAACCACAACGTCCAAGTTAACCCAAAGTCAAATATATTATCATATAAATGCAATGAACATGCAGCAATGTATAAATACCCGTCTTCTCTAAACTCTTCCAGAGTCTGACTTATTGACTTTATTGGCCCAATCCATGCAGGTAGAGGTGCTCTGGTGATCTGGTGAACACGCAGACTTGTCCAACATGTAGGAGTTTTCATACCATTTTTTTTTCCTCCCATGAGACCATTGTAATCCTCATTACAATGCACATCCTGGTCACTCTTGGGTTCAAAAGATCAACGATGCGGAATGTAGGAAATTAGGAGCAGAGGGAGCCGAGTGAGGAGGCAAGAGTACAGACGGGTGTGGGCCAGCCGTAGAAAAGCGGGTCGGTCAAGGGGAAGAGGAGGAGCAGGAAGAGCAAAACTCCCAGCACATAAAAGGACAAAACGGTAAGGCGATGTGGATGGTCCAGCGCTGAACTCAATGCGGGAAAACCCATGTAGTTACAAAACGAGTGACACAGCACAGGGCCTACCAAGTGACCTGGGAAAGGGCGAAGAAAGCAAACAGAATAAGATGAGAAAAAGGGCGGAAAAAGATGGGATTTGAGAGCATTGTGGTATCTGCACGTCCTACTGTTTGTGTGACACTTTAGACTATCTCCAGGCATACAATACAATTGTCTATGCTCCTAATCAGAAGGAATACAGGTTTATTGGTCTACAATTTTAGAGTACTCAAGTGCTTTAATGCTTTTCACATAATTAATACTAATCTGCTATCTGACCTGCTAACTAAAATTTGATTTAAAGAAAAAATATATTATGGTATGATTTGGAATGGTATGGTACATTTCTTCAAAAATAAAATAAATGCAATAAACTTTTTAAATATACCTGCTCTTACAAATAAAAATGAACACATGTCCTACTGGGTCTTTGGAATGTTATACTGCTTTATAATCAAGTTATAATGTAGTAAGTAAGGTTGAACATGACATTCAGTCTTGGCGTACCTGTTCTGAGAAATATAAAGGCTGTGTAAGCTCCAAATACTGCTGTGTATGAGAACTGGAACACTGCAACATACACAGACGGCCATCAGGCACAATAAACCATATGTATAAGATTCATATTGATGTGGACACAGTGATCGTTTAAAGGTTTGTACGTACCTGCAGAAAGAAAAATTCCTGAGATGGTCCCTTGTCTGAAGCGCAGGAGCTCGATCACATGGTGAAAATGTGCTGCCGTCACCCGGCAGAGACACACACCACACACACACACACACAGACACAAGAGTAACACTGAAACTTTAGAGACTACACAGAATATTCATAAACCATATCAGAACTGAAATGTTGTTTGGAAGCTGGAGTTTAAGTTGCAGTCTTGTACTCACCTACACCAAAGAAAAGTGGGCATGTGAAGATGGCGGTGGAGGGTCCAGCACAAGGCACCAGCATTGGTAGCATACAAGCGCGGAACACCAGCTCTTCTGTTAGAGGTGCCACCACCTGGTTCCTCAGCCAGCGCATGTCACTTAGACACAACGCCCAGAAGCGTGGATCTGCAGCCAAGAGACAAGTCACTTAACATTAATGTATACACAAGACAGGAAACAGCACAGCAGAAAATACTGATACAGTCACACCCCGAAATTCGCAGGGGTTACGTTTCTAGCGCACCTGTGACTTGTTAAATAAAAAAAATTTAAAAAATCTAAACTACCTCTCCTGTGACTGCATTGCCGGCAAGGCTGTGAGAGCTCTCACAAACATAAGACACTTCATCAGACCGTTTAACTGTTGTACACTCGTGTGCTCTAGTTATTAAAAGATGCCCTGCTCTAGCCTATTTTTTGTGCGCATTCCATACTCTCGCGCCATGTGAATTTGCTAATATGGCATAGGACATTAATCTTGATAATATTATTTCTTTAGTAATGACAGGATCTATTGGGTTTTATTTCAATACTGTATGTACTTTAGGCAGCACGGTGGTGTAGGCGTTAGCACTGTCGCCTTGCACCGCCAGGGTACAGGTTCGATCGCCGGCAGGCTCGTTCCCGTCTCTGTGCGCATGGAGTTTGCATGTTCTCCCCGTGCTTGGTCGGTTTCCTCCGGGTACTCCGGTTTTCCTCCCACAGTCCAAAGACATGTAGATTAGGCTAATTGGCGTTCCCAAATTCCGTAGTGTGTGAATGAGTGAGCGCATGCGTGTGTGTGTGTCTGTGCCCTGCGATGGATTGGCACCCTGTCCAGGGTGTACCCTGCCATGTGCCCCAAGTCTCCTGTGATAGCGTCCAGGCCCCCGTGACCCTGAATACAGGATTAAGCGGTATAGATGATGAGTGAGTGAGTGAGAGTGTATGTACTTTATATTTTATTTCAGCTAATTTTCCACAGGAGCAGCTACAGGTATGTTACCATGGTAACCTGTTGCTGCTACTGCAAAATTTCATACTTCAAAGATAAAATATTGACTATATATCAAAATATTAAACTATACATTACAGAACACAATACTATGAAATGGATGTAGCTATGTGATTTGATTAATTGAGAAGATGGATCCTGTCATTATTTAAAAAATAATAATATAATGCAGATGAATAGCCTATTCAATAGGAATGAATTATTGGTTACAATATAATTAGATTACTGTACTTACACATTATTATTACTTTTTAAAATTACATCTTCCTTAAGAACAATAAATAGTGTATGAAATAAATGCCAGGTCTTGTGCAAGCTCTATGTTATTTTGCGCTCACAGTGACAGATGGGTAATTTTGCTTGTCTACTTCTAGCAAAGTGATGAACTGTTATTCACTTGTTCCCTTTAATGCTTGTCCCCTTTATGCTGAGCACTTTCACTCCGTACAGTTTAGAATCTTATTTTAGATGGCTGAATCCCCTGTGCAGTCCACCAGAGCTATTAGCTGGTCAAAACACAGCAAATGCCTTTTCTTTACTCTCTGCCCATCCAAACCCTGCATCTTTTACATCAGACGCCATCAAAGACTGAGTCAACCAGTGCCAGTGCTCAGGTACAGTTCTCCTACTCGGACCAGGTCAGCATTTAGTCATCATCTTCAGATAATGCTAATAAAGCACAGCTTGCGAAGTTTATTGGACCTACAACTCCACAACTGTGTGTTCACCTTGTCACGGTATAAAAGGGTTCAATTTCGGCTTCTCATAAATTGATTTGGCTCCTAAATAGTTTGGCTGTAAAGGCTCCTCTAATTTTTCCTCTGGTGTGTTGTATTACAATCACAACATAGGACTTTTTTCATCATGGATGGCTGATGAAGCGAATCTTACAATTTTAAACTTAAGCCATGCCAACCAGGGAGGGCAAATCGCTTCCTCTGAGGCATGTGGCACCATCTGACCTCACCTATTTCATGAACTGCTGCTCATGCACCACTAGGAGGCAGCATTACTTACCCCTCCCTCTTAAAAGCACAGCCAACCTGCACAGATGGAATCGAACACGTGATCTCCAGATGACAGAGTTAATGCATATTTTATTACGCTACTCAGGAACTCTTCTGCATTAATTTGACACCTAGGCCTTTATTTCAATGCAGAACAAAAGCAAGCTAAATCTTTCATTGTTCCAAATGACAGGTCCTTGTCTTTATGGTCTCCCAAACACCAAACTAGCTTTAAAAAAACATTCAGCGATATAATACACCTTTTTCTCTTTTTCATTTGGTTTAGACTTATATCTACTATTTTGAATCTTTCGGTGTAAAAGAAGGATGTGTAGGGTGTACCCGAGGGTGTACCCCATCTTCTAGAGTGTACCCTGCCTTGTGTCCCAAGTCCCCTCAGATAGGTTCCAGGTCTCCCACGACCCTGTACAAGATAAGCGGTATAGAGAATGAGAATGTAAAAGAAGCAAGCTTTTACGGGTCTGTGCACATCATGCTGAACAAATACCTCAATGCATGAACTTCAAATGTGTGTGTTTTAAATTATTATAGCCCATTTTTAAAATGTGGTGAATATTACAATATGTTAAACAATTGAAATTAGCAAAATTAAATGTTCAATTTTGCTAGCTCACGAATTGTTTAAGACAAGATCAATGTCCAGATCATTCAAACTATTTTATCCTATTACAATCCTTGCCTCCTAAATCATCCTCCTGTTAACTTTGGACTTTTTTTTCTGTGCAATGTGGTTCACTACACTCCCACTATTTCCAACACAAAAACGTGTCTTTGCCAGCATTAAAATGTGAATGGATCCAAGTGCATCGGTTATTTTTGATAAATGGATTTGGTGTTATTATAAGCTAGGGTCTCTTAACACATATTTTAAGCTGCTGTTACTCAACAAATGATTGTTGGTTTCTTTTTTTTTTTTTAAGTGCACTTATATGAACTTGATTGAAATTTGAAATTATTCTTTTTTTTAGGTGCAATCCTACTGCTGTGTGTGAACACTGAGTGCTTCGTGATTGTTGTTCTGCACAAATAAGACAAGATAGGAATGCATAGTCACAGTAAAAAAAAAAAAAAAAAAAAAAACATTTATCAAGATTTTTTGGAAAGATAGTTCTTCGGTTGGCGCCTTGATGACATCACTGGGAGTATGATTTTAACGATTACAAAGTAGATACAAAAATACAAACAATGAAACTTCCATAAACATTTTTCATGTACAAAATGTGCACGTTCCTCACCAACAGCCACTTTGATTCCATCGATACAGCCCCAGGGGCAATCCATGGCCAGCTGGATAAGAGGACCCAGAAACAGTACCTGAGACAACAACGCACACTTATTCTTTACCTAGAAATTGATCATTCCATATAACATCAGGTTTGTGTACGTTTTGTAAGTATTAGGACTGTTACAATGTGAGACCTTTAATGAAGAATAAATTCCATAAATAATCAAAGTCCTATACACACTATGTCACAGTCTTGTTCATTGAAATACTAGTAGCAAAGCAGAGTGAGAAAATTAATTTAAAACTAGGGTGCGGAAAAGTACCAGTAGTCACGAACTACACAGCTGAGATGCTTGAAACCATCTCAAGGAAAAAAGCAAATAAAAATGAATAATATTATTAGTGGTCATAGATGCGTACATTAGTGGATCCCAGGCCTGGAGATCCATTACACTACAATGCATTAACCTGAACCACCAGACCAGCAGAGAGAGTGAACTGTGGCATGAAAATACAGAAGGGTGCCATAAACTTATTTTATATGCTTTTTCACCTAATTAGCTCACAAAATTTCATATCAGGAGCTATCTCAGAGGCAAGTGACAACAGTCAATCATAAAAACTAGAAGAGAGAGAGAGAGAGAGAGAGAGAGAGAGAGAGAGAGAGAGAGAGAGAGAGACAGACAGACAGACAGACAGACTAAAATCTTCCTGAAGTGGTGGAAAGCTTAAAGGAACAACTTCACCCGTCATTGCTACCAAGTTTCTGTATTGCAAGAATTAAGCAAACAATTTTAGCCATTTATTAGATTTGGGTTAAAGTGGCACATCTTGCTTCACAAATCGTTGTACAAAAGTTACTGTATAACAGTAACATGGCAAAACGTATCAGAAGTGCATTAATATAAACCAGAATTACTGTCACACCTGCTTCAGTACACAAATGAACCAACATCTCCTGACTAACCCTATAGGAGAACCCAATAGCACTATTTTTATAAACAAAAATAACCATGTTTTATTTAAACATTACGTTAAAATGTATTCGGGGAAAATCCTGAAAACTGTATTCATTACATCTTGTGACACGCGACATGCTCCTTACCATGGTCAGTATGAGGGGAAGAATAACAGCTGGAATCAGGCCCTCAAACCGGATTCCCATGAGAGCTAGCAAGGGTGGAGTAGGCTGTAGAGTAGAAGATTGGAACAAATTAAAAGCAACACCACGGCAACAGGAACCTTTTCCTAAAATAGATTTCAAACACACTGTACAGATTAACCTATGTGGTATATGGATGACATACTATACATTGAACTGACAGCTTATGCTACACTGCCGACCTACCGAGCTTGTATTGTATGTCTTTTTTTTTTTTTTTTGCTCATCTGTTATAACACAGAGTGTTTTTGGGGACTTGGACATGTTTTCTTATTGACCACATTATTAGACCCTACCTACAGGTTCTCCTTTACCTGCTACAATTGTACCAGCATCACACGTTTTTTACCCAAATAATAAGTGCTAATGAAAGTAGTTAATGAGTGGAAGTAAAAGGTAGGTGTGCCTAAAAACTGGATTTATTTATTTATTAGATTATGAAATGTGTTACAGTAGATATAGCTATATTAATTTTGTACAGTGATGTAAAAAATGATTTGCCTCCTTCCTGATTTTTTTTTATATATATTTGTCACACTTAAATGATTGAGATCATCAAACACATTTTAATACTACACAAAGATAAAGTAATTGAGCCAATAAATAAATAATACGGCTTGATTGCGGTTGTTGCCTCCAAGAGTTCAACAACCAGTTATTAGGCTTAGGGGCAATTACTTTATCACAAAAGGTTTTTCTTTGTGCGATATTAACATTGGTTTGATGAGCTCAATCATTTAAATGTGACGAATATGCAAAAAAAATAAAAATTTAGGCAAAAACTGTTTCGCGGCACTGCATTTTTACAAAAACAAAGGCAACTAGAGTATAACAACTCTGCACGAAACATATTTCTTGCCTTGTATTCAAAACACAATTAACGGCTCAATTTAAAATTCATCTGTTAAAAAGGCATATAGTACTCTTCAGAGAAGAGAATGTGTACTTAATCAGGACTCGGCATGCATGTACTCTACATACCTTCATCATGACTTTGAAACTAATTATGAATGTTAATGATGAGTGTGTTTAAATACTATATTTTAGAATGCAGACTGTTCTGTTAATAATTACTTCAAAGCACAAACTTAAGACCTTCTCACCTGAATGCCTGTGAACGCTTTCCATCCCCAGACAAAGAGTGGAGACAATGCTGACACAATCAGCACACTAGTGAAACGCCTCTTTATCACTGACGGATGGTCCCTTGTAGTACAAACACACACAGACACATACAGTCAGATATACAGAACAGTAGTCTCATAGCTGGCACTTTCTTTTGTGCCATGTCTGACTGTCAATCACTCAGCGAATGAGTTTTGCCCAACCTTCAAGGCGACCTTGAACAAAATTATTTAGCCAAGGATTTTAATTATTGAATTCAGGTGTTTCAATCAGGTCCGTTATCCCTAGTGAAGGGCAATCTTAATGCTTCAGCATACCAAGACATCTTGGACAATGCTACGCTTCCAACTTTGTAGCTACAGTTTGGGGAAGAACCTTTTCTATTCCAACATGACTGCGCTCCAGTGCACAAAGCAAGGACTATAAAGACATGGTGTGATGAGTTCAGTGTGGAAAGACTTAACTGGCTCACACAGAGCCCTGACCACAACACCTTTGGGATGAACTGGAACAGGAGATCACGAGCCAGGCCTTCTCACCAGCATCAGTGACTGACCTCATAAATGCTCTGTAGAATGAATGGGAAGGAATTCCCACAGAAACACTACAAAATCTTGCGGAAAGCCTTCAAAGAAGCGTGGAAGCTGTTATAGCCGCAAAAAGGGGGACCTACTCCATACTGAAGTGTATGTATTCGGATACAATGTCATTGCAGGTTTAGAAACATTCTTTTGTCTATGTAGTGTAGCAAGGAGCATTTCATTCACAGACAAGTGGAAACAAAAATGCTGATCTCTTAAATAAAATCTAACAGCAGTCCAGCACAAGTTCTTGGTCAGATGAGAAGCAGGCAGCGACAGCAGGTTCGTGCATCATTGCTTTGACATGTAGAAGCTGTTAAGGTGAAAGGTTTATCAAGTAGGAAAACTTGCCTCTCATTAACGTTCTAGAAATTTCTCTTTCCAGGGATACATTAAGAAGTGTCGAATAACATAAAGAAAGCCAACCCCACCAGTATCCCTTTCCTATCAGCACAGAGAGTAAATAAAGAGATTAAATAATGTCCTGTCTGCATGTGTACAGTTTGAACTCAACCCAGATGAGTGTAGCATTATCCGGGTACCTTGGTAAGTCACTTTTCCAGACGTATAAACTTCCAACATACGAGCATGCGAGCAGTAAACAGGACAGTACAGAGATCCAGCAGAGTCCATCAGGAGGAAGAAACTCCTCAGCGCTGCTGCGGCTCGGCATTAAACCATCGTCCTCCGGCATGGCGAAGCTCACACACTGCAGACTCCACACGAGCTGAGCTTAGACTGCCGTTTCTCACTCCTTACTCGCCACAGATGTGTTTAATGACGAGGAGCTAACGCGCTTTTCGGGACTTCCCAGGCTACAAGTTAAAGGCTGCTCCTCGGGCGCCATTGAATGACGTCATTAACGTGCGTCCGTCCTTTTAAGCACGCAGGGACGTCGTAAGCGTAGCTGACAAATCAGGTTTGGTGCACTGCATTATCATGCAAGTTGAAAGTGATCGTTTTCCATTTCATTCAAGAATCTGTCACTTTTATATTATTTAACTTTTGCAGTTGTAATTCTTGTGATGAATTTAAAAAATGACTATTTACTATTATTATTATTATTGTTGTTGTTGTTGTATTGTCCTACAAAAAGGTACCTTCAAAGAATAATATATATATTCAAAAAGTTCAAACGTAGCTCCAAAGCATTTCAGACCCTAGAACTGATAAGGATGTTTCTATATTATTATACTATATTATACAGCTTATATTCTTTGTAACTGTTACAATGTTTAACTGATGCTTAAAAAGCTCATTTGATTATTTATTTTGATAAAACATATACAGTGGATAGCATGACAAACCCCACACATGTGCATTTAAATAAATATACTACTACTAATAATAATTATTATCATTATTATTGTTGTTGTTGTTATTAGTATGGTTATTATTATTATCGTTACTATTATTATTATTATTATTAGAAGTAGTATTATTAGTATTATTATTATTATTATTATTATGCAGTGGCCTCACAACTTCAGGGTTAAGGGTTCTGCTTCCTGGAGACAGGAAAATAAATGAATTAGTAGTAGTAGTATCTTGACTTTATTATACGTTATTGTTTTCATTGTTTTATGAAAATCATATTCATCAGTAATTCAGTAGATTATGAAAAATACATACACACACAGTCAAAAATGTTTCAAATATTGATTTTTACAAAAGAAATCAAAACATTTTGAAGAGCAGCATGCAAAACCCAGGTGGCTTTGGCTGTTTATATGCGTTGGTTCCAGCACCTCCTGAGATTCATACTGTGCAGACTCCAGAGATGACAGGGGATGATGCAAAACAGAAAAAAAAAAAAAACATGCACTGAGTTTTAAACACCTTGCTAAAAAAAAGGCAAGCCAGTTGAGAATGATAAGGGCAACAGAAGGTCCATTAACACTCATTTGCTTTTGGCATTGTTGTTGCAGAAGAGTGAATCCCCATCAGAAAAGAATGATTAATTTATCCTATGAAAAATCAACCAAAACAATAACAAGAAATATAGTTTAATTAGTAACCCATCGCTATGAGGAGACAAGTAAGCATAAACAAGCATAATGTCTCACATCACATCACAGTACCATCTATTTTTTGGGGGGTCCCTATTGTTTTACTTTAATAGATTATTAAACATTTTGGAAATGAAACTATCCAAAAGAACATTTAAACTAACCCTTAAAGTGTGCCTTTCTTTCACTTCAAGGTTGAAAAAAATAGAAAAGCGTAATCTGATTGCAAGCTGAATGGAGAAAGAGTTCCTTTCTGCATCAAGGAGAAGCCTGCTGTTCAGTCTGAGCCACTGCTTATTGATTGTTTTTAGGAGAGGATAGGACTGAGTGCTTGTGCTGATTGAGAGCTTGAACCGGTATTGTCCAGTCTGAAAAATACAATAAATACAAATACAAACAATATAAATCCATCTTCCAAATGTCAGATTGAACATCTGGAATAAGAAAGATCTACAGCCTACTAGGCTGTAGCCTTCTCGGTCATATGGACGGGCTGTTTAGGATTATAATGTGATTGACATCATGATAGATGTTGTATGTTATTAAGTCTATAGATATATAAAAAGCTATAAGTCTATAGATATGTGATTTTATAGGATAAGTTTTTCCTTTGCTACATCATGCTGCTGTCAATCATTTTTATAACTATTACATACTAAAATCTGCATTATATTTTACAGATGTTCTGATATACTGTACAGTACCTATATCCTGTCATGCTGTTACCATTCTTTTGGCGTTCTTGCCACTACTACTGACATATTTTATGTCTATCTGTCTGTTTATGTATCCTCTCACAGTACCATGCTGCTGTAACACATTTCTTTTTCCATGGAGGATATAAAAAAGTTATAAAAGTTTATCACTTTTAGGATAAACTTGTGATTAACCTTTCATTATATATATACAGTATAAAGTATTAAAATGGCACAAATGTATGCACAAAATACAGCTGATTTCAAAGGTTTGCATTGTAATCGCTCTTTGCAAAAAAAGAAAAAAATTAAGGAAAATAAACCCCTATTTTATAATTTATATAATATTTATTTTAAAAAATATATTTCAAGTTTTTTAAAGAAATAAATTTTGCAGCAAGAAACAGGCAAAATTCAGAATCGAAATCAACTAAAATAGCAACTAAATAGCTTCTGATGTCACCGATAGTTTCAGCAGCCTAAGCACTTTCCTACGCACTTTTACCAACATTTTTAAAATACTCTTCCAGTTAATTGATTTATTATGCCAGTTACATTAATACACTATTACAAATGCATTGTTGGCAAATGCATGTACATTGGCAACATTTCAGTAGAAGGTTAATCTGTATAAATAACTTCTGTTTTGGTTGCTATAGCTAAATTAAAAAAAATCCTCCTCTGCTATACTGTTTCCTCTATACATCTTAAATTTTAGATATATTTAATATATTTATGTTTCGTCTGTCGGGCTTTGCGATGACTGTTGAGTGCCTTAGACATTTTATATTTCAACACAAATCAACAAAGACATAGGATGAGCTGGTCATTATTTCTTTATTAATTTATTTATTATTTGACCCCTCCTAAACACCAGAGGTAGAGTGAAACCTCTAATCACCCCCCCCCCCCTTTCCTCATGTACAGTACATGTATGCTGAGATCTTATTTGTGACTTATGATGCAATATTTTCGACAACCTTTGTCCCAAATTAGTGCTGGATATCAATAAGAGAGCTGGATATTCTAAGGCAATCTGGTAGACACACGACCTGAGCTTTATACATGGGGGTGAGAAACACCTGGATAATGTCAGTGATCAAATCACTCAGGAACAGGATTAAAGTTATGATGGTTAGAGATGAATGCTGCACTCACTCACACCAATGGATGATGTGAGATTTGTGTGAAATCTGGAATTAGCTCACAGTCAGGTCGAGGTATCTCTAAACGGAGAAAGAGTAGGTGTAGAATGGCATGTCACAGCAGGGGCTGCACTTGTCTATTTTCCAGGTTGATGATATCCACCACCCAGTGGGACAACCCTGGAGACTTCTCTTTAGAAAGGCAAAAGCAAGTGTATGAGATCTGTTTTTCATGGTGCTGCGGTAGACTGATGGTTGCCACATTCACCTTTAGGGTATATTGGGACTTATGTAAGCAGTTGTGCAGTCTGCAATGTGGGTCAGATCCACCATCCATTGTGGACGAGGTTTTGCGAACCCTGTGGTTAAAAGAGGTGAAATAAAAATTAATACATACTGTAGCATGTGGATCTATGAAACACCTTTGGGATGAACTTGAAGACCAATAGCTCCCCAGGACTCCTCACTTCAACATCAATATCTGACAATACCAAAGCTCTTGTGGATGAATGAACACAAAGCCCGCAGCCATGCTCCAATATCTGTTGAGACAAAAACATTCCCCTACGGTATGTATGCAAGCAAAAGGGCACTAAGTCCATGTTAATGCCCATGATTTAGGAATAGACACACGTGCTGGTCAGGTGTCCACATTGTTTGAGCCATATACATTAGTGGATTATTCACATGTGAAAAAACACACAATAACATATGATACGTATGTCCATTTTTTATATTTACTTTAGAGTAGATTTAGATCAGATTCAGATTTACTGCCATTGTGCTAAGTAAATGGGCAAAGCCAATCAAACAGCAAGTGACTTAAACACAAATAAAAATATTGGAAATACAAGGTTATGAGAGTCCTATGCAGGCTACAGGGGATGCATGCCATATGTACATATTGTACATCAACCACACTGGGCGGTGAAGTGAACATCATTGATTACCAACTATACAGTGGTCAGTTGTTGAGACGTTCATGGGCACCCAAGACTGACCCATGCCCACAGGGATCAAAGGTCAGGCAATCCAATACGATCCACAAAAAGCCGATACAGCACAATTTGCCAAAAAAGTAAATGCTGACCACAGTAGAAAGGCACCATAACACCCAGTGCACCACAGCCGGCTGCAAGTGGCCCAGTGGGTAAAGAGCCCAAGGTCGCAACCCAGCTTCAAAACTACCCAGATCCCAATACAATAAAGCACTCATGTGATGCAATTCACGGAGACCTGACACCGCAATACACATCACGCAAAGGATTCATATGTGATCAGTGTATGTGTGTGTAGATAGATAGATAGATAGATAGATAGATAGATAGACCTACACATCATAGTGTTATAGATATATATATATATAGAGAGAGATATAGATAATATATATTATATATACAGTAGACATATATAAAACCTCCTCGTGTCATGATGGGCAGCATCATAGTCAACCTACTTTTAGGCAGTGTCATCATCAACTTTTATGTCATTTTGTAAATATCACGTTGTAACAGTAGCATTGCAGGTACGTTAGCCCCAGATCACATCTACTGAAACCCAGGATCAGATTGTGACATGTATACAGTGATGGCACATAAGACAGTCGGCAGAAGTAGGGGCTGCCAAATCATTGGAGCAGAGTGAGGGGCAGCAGTGCATTGACCGCGCACTGTTTTCACAGGTAAGTTTAGCATGAGGGCAGAAGGATCTGAATTGGGTACCCTCTAGTATATATATATATATATATATATATTATGCATAAATTATATGTTGTCATGTTCATCTTTCGGCTGATCTCAGCAAGGGATCGGACCATCTAATCTGCATAAAAGCTTGGCACAGGTTTTACGCCGGGTGCCCTCCCTGACGCAACCCTCCCATTTTATTCGTGCTTGGGACCAGTGCCTGGGGTTTGGGCATTGGTTGTGAAGTGAACCCGGGACTTCTGCATGGCAAGCAAGAAACCACTGAGCCACCAATGCCCCTATTTATAAATTCTATATAATTAAAAGTTATATAAATATACAATACATACATACCAAGTTTGGACACACCGTCTCATTCAAAGAGGTTGGATTTGTATTATGGCAAGAAAAAAACAGCTAAGTCAAGAAAAAAAAACGAGTGGAAATCATTACTTTAAGAAATGAAGGTCAGTCAGTCCGAAAAATTGGGAAAACTTAGAAAGTGTCCCCAAGTGCCATCAAGCGCTACAAAGAAACTGGCTCACATGCGGACCGCCCCAGGAAAGGAAGACCAAGAGTCACCTCTGCTGCGGAGGATAAGTTCATCCGAGTCACCAGCCTCAGAAATCACTGGTTAACAGCAGCTCAGATCAGAGAGCAGGTCAATGCCACACAGAGTTCTAGCAGCAGACACATCTCTAGAACAACTGTTAAGAGGAGACTGTGGTCAGATATTCATGGTAGAATATCTGCTAGGAAACCACTGCTAAGGACAGGCAACAAGCAGAAGAGACTTTATTGTGTTCTTTAGCCCAAACAAGAACACAATAAAGAAAACTCTTTGAATGAGAAGGTGTGTCCAAACTTTTGGTCTGTACTGTATGCTGTATAGGTACAGGGTCAGACAAAAAATTTTTACAGACTTTAGGAAAATAAATTATATTATATAATATTAATAATATCGTCTTTTTATGATATTATTTTTATATTATCTATATCTTGTTGGGTTTTTTCTATTTTTTTTTTATTTGTTTGTTTGGTTTTTGCATTTTGTGTAAGATTTATTGAAGACATAGCACCACGCAATGTATATGTCTTTTCTAAATGTCTTAATTGTTTTTCTATGGAAAAAATATGATTCCTGTATAGTGTTGTGAATTAGTAATATTGGTAATTTTTTGGGTGGCTGGAATGGATTATCTGCATTTACAATATTTCAGCTTTCTGCAATATGAATTTTCACCTTAAGAACTCACCTTGGATAAAATTTGTATGCCGAGGTACTACTGCATGTGTAAAGCACTCTGAGATGGTACCCTGTCTCCTATGTGTGTGTGTGTGTGTGTGTGTGTGTGTGTGTGTCGGCCAAAAAAATTATACACACTTTAGGAAAGGAAAATAATAAGATATATAATAATAGAACAATAAGATATATTATACTTATATAATATTAATCATTTTATCATTATATTATTATCTCTCTCTCTCTCTCTCTCTCTCTCTCTCTCATTCTCTCTAAAACCAGTGGTTGTGTGGTTATGCATTAGTTAAAAAACATTTTTTTTTTTTGATGTGCTGCATTTTGTTTAATAAAGAAATACTACGACTTAAAGATCAGGCTCTCGCGGTGTTTTCTCGCGTGTTCTCGGTTGAGCGCGTGGGGCGGACCCGCGGGTGGGCGGAGCCTGTGCTACCCCGCTATCTGTAGAACGTAAGGCGTGTCTTAAACCGAGTCACGGCGTCCAAAGCGAGCAAACACACCCTCTCCGGAGGCGACGGAGAAACACCTTCTGTGTTGTAGCTCTTGGAAGACGGGGGACGCATAGGAGTGATGGGCGTGTCAGCTGAACGTCGTGTCCGGAGCGAAATTCCTGACTTGGATTAACATTTACCCTCATCGTGTAGCGTAATGACCCCGCGGTGTCTGGGTGGCAATGAGCGCGCGCCATCTATCTTGTTATTATCACCATCATCGTAGCGCGAAGACATCAGCAGCAGCACGCGCCCTTCTGATGCCACGCGCGGATTAAAGCAGCCATCAGGACTGAGGACGCAAACATCAGCGGGTGTGTGTGTGTGTGTGTGTTCGTGTAGACATGCTTACTTGACTATCTTTAGATAGATCTGTAGTGATGCTGATCCTGCATTAGACTGTTTACTGTTTGTGCGCAGTGAGTGAGAGTGTGTGTGTGTGTGTGTGTGTGTCTCCCCCATCATCGTGCACTGATCAATATTTCCAGCATCATACCCTGATACCGTTTTAGGGTGATTTCCCCCTGCAATGGGTGCTTTCTGGGTTGTTTATCTACAATCAACAGTGTGTGTGTGTGTGTATGTGTGTATTAGTGTAGACGCATAACCCCCTGCAGTCTGGCATGTGAAAGCGTAGGATTTACAAGCAGGGCTGTAAAGCCACAAATGCCATTGCATAATGATGTCTTGAAATTGAGGGAAGTTTGTTTCCAGGGCTGAACGTGATAGCAAGATCACAGCAGTCACATGCCTATTTACAGTGCATGCATTTACAGTGTGTCACTATAATTATGATAATGTTGTCAGTGTCAGATTTGTATTTCCACAAGATGTCATGGATGTCAAATCACTTAGCTGTATCAAACTCATAAAGGACATTAAGGCACCCAGACGCGGCATGGTGGTTGAAATATGTCTATATGTTCGGCACAGTGACTCAGCACAGCCTGTTGTGATTTTTTTTTTCTCTCTTTCTTTTTCTCCTGGTACTCTTACAGGTTTCAACATCTGCGATGTGTGTGTGAGGGGAGGAGGGGGGGGGGGTCGGTGTGGGTGTCTGGGTGGGGATGTGGTTGTGAGATCCACCTGTGACATACTCGAGTTGAGAAAAGATTTGCTCACGTTGTAGCTTATAGGATTAAATGCATGTCTGTGTAGACAGCGAAGAAGGCCTAACAGGACTATTAGGATCAGCGCTTCTCCGATACATAATCTACTATGAAGCGTTATAGAAGGTTTCGAAGACCTTGATTTGCCGAGGTGCTGTAGTACTCAAGCTCATGTAAGTTGTTGCTCATACAGTACAGTATACAAAGTATTCATCTCAGCTGTTGAGCTTTTGTTGTGAATTGTACATTAGATCAAACACATTGCAATATGATGACAAAGATTTAGACTATGTGGGACGTAAGTAATACACTTGTAATGTATATACAAAGAACACTGCACAGAATATTGTGTTGCATAGATAAATAACACAGAAAAGTTACAAGTCTGGGAGTGTTCATAAGTCTTATTGCATGTAGAAAGAAGCTGTGTAGTAAATTTCATGCAAATAGTTTTGAATCTGCTGATCGAGGGAAGGAGTTCAGACATACGCTGGCCTTGGTGCAAGGGTTTGGTGATTTATTATTTTAATTTTATTTATTTATTTTCCTGCTCATTTCTTGGCTCAGGCTTTAAATGCAGATCTCTGTGCATGCAGGGCCTTCTGAAAGATGGTGATGTTTGTATTCCATCCCTTCAGAATTAGCAGATCCCAGTCTCCCTGGTATTGCAGCCTTTACAGTAGGAAAAGTATGGCATTAAATTCACATGCTGATAAGGAAGGTTGTCCTTTTGAGTGGAAAAATAGCAAAGGAAAATTAGATATGTGACAAAAATAGAACCCTGCGTAAAGTGTTCAATGAAGAGTAATGACCCTTCTTGTTTTATTTTCTTATATTACATAATAGGAATGAATGAAATCAGGAGAGAGAGAGAGGAAAGATCAGTTAAATATCTTCTTTTTTTTGCCCTGAGATCCTTTGGCAGCTCCAGGAATCATCAGTCAGCTCAGGCAGGACGGTTAAACACCCACAGTTCACCATCACATTGAACAAACTGCACCATTACAACACAAAGACTTCTTTATTATAGCAATGTGCAATATATTTTAATATAAATGTATTCATTATTACCATGTTTACAACAAACATATAAGCATGCTCATAACCTGTATATTTTTTTTATCCTCTGAACGTTCAGCATTTTGCCAATCTGTTTTCTGGCTGTTTTTTAATAAATATGGAGAGAAATGTGGTGAGGTAAAAATTCTAGTTTTTCTATAACCATGCTCCATCATGGATTCACCACCATGTGTTGCACAACACAGCGTGTAGCACGATGCTATTTTTGTCCACATTATGCAGCTCTACTCGATTATCTTGACAGCGTAATGCATAATAGTTATATGAGGAAATAATGATGTCAGGCTACTGTAAACACCCATATGATTAGACAGTATAATAATAATAATAATAATACAGCAATATACATCTATTACCATTATCACCAGCTTCAGATTAAAAAAAACAAAAACATAAATGCTTCTCCACTCCTGCTTACAGATACCGTAAGTCTGTTATAAATACTTTATTTGCCAACATATAACAGACGCTATTGTGTACAGAACATTAGCACAGCAAATTCAAGGTCATTACAGGCATTTAACTCTGACCATTATATTAAATGCAAGCACACTTGTAGCCGCGAAACTCCCTTGGTTGTGTCTGGCCTTGCTACAGTACTAGCATAAAAGATATATGCCGTGCATGGAGACTGCAGCGCCGACATAAAGCTGAGAGCTTACTAATGGTTTCGCTGTGAAAAGCATGCACAGACGATGAAGAATTAAGTTTGGTGAGATCAGACTGGAATAGGCTAAGTTATTTTGGAGATCATTTCCGTACATGTGTATATTTAGCAGCCCCCTTCATCAGTTTCATGATGGAGATAGATGATGCAGACTCTCTCCCTCTCACAGTCTCCCTCACAGTCTCCCTCTTTCTCCCACACACACACACACACACACACACCACGCTGCAGAGGCAGCGCAGCGGATTGTGTGAGGGAAGTGAGATTGCATGGGGCATGTTTTGGAAGACAGGAGTTGAAAGGAATAGATGAAGAGGCAAGACGTGGTTTAGAAAAGACAAAAAAGAAGAAAAGAAGCCAGCGAAGAAAAGAAGATGGCAGATGGTGTCTGGAGTGAGGGGGTTGTTGTTAATAAAGGCAAAGGCGTAGAGTAAAACATGGTGTAGGAAATAAAAAGCACTAACCATCCCACTAGTCCCCCTTCTTGTCCTTTGTTATATCATACAGAATTTCTTTTGCATCCTTATTACTCGATTGTCACATTCTTTTTTGATTTCCTACTATATATTTTTCTCCTGTCCATCCTGCCTTCTCTCTCTTTCTCGGCCTCTCTTTTTTGCTCACCTGGTCCCCTACTCCAGGTTGTGACATTGATTAGAAAGTACATGGCACAGAGCAGGCAATCCATCACCCTGCCAAGCTCATGCACAAGCATGTATAAACACACGCAGACACACAGGAACGCACACACACACACCTTTGTTACAGCCCTGTGTGCTGTGTGTTTTAGCTTAATGTAAGCCTTCACCCCTCTGTCACATTGTGCACTGTGTGTCTCACTCTTTAGCTATGCGTCTGCCCTCCATCACCTGCACTGGTATGGCTGATCTATTTTTGTCTTCTTGCCATTCATCTCTCTCTCTCTCTCTCTCCGGCCCCTTCCCCTCTGTCTGCTCTATCCCACCATCACACCCCCACAACCCTGCCGTGCCGTAGCAGAACTGCAGCTGGTTGATTTGTGCTGTTCATCATCCCTAGGCTAGATAGACTCATAAAATTTTACATAACCGAATCCAACGCGTACAGGACTATATGTGCATCGTCAATATATTTTATCTTTGGAGTAACTCTGATTGTGCATGATCAGAAAATGTGATGATGATTATTAAGATGCAAATTTTTTTTTTTCACATGTTTTAGTGTCGGCACGGTGGCTTAGTGGTTAGCACTGTCGCCTTACACCTCCATGGTCGGGTTCAATTCCCGCTCCAGTTTGTATGTTTTCCCTGTAATTGGTGGATTTCCTCCATGTCCACTCAGGTTTCCTCCCACAGTCCAAAGACATGCAGATTAAATTAATTGGCTTCCCAAAAGTAACCGTAGTGTGTGTGTGCGTGCCTTGCAATGAACTGGAACCCCATTCAGGATGTGTACCCTGCCTCGTGCCTAAAGTCTACTGGGATAGGTTCCAGGCCCCCTGTGACCGTGTATACAGAATAAGCGGTTTTATTGTGCGTACAGCACGTTCAAGTGTTTTACACTAACAAAAGCCTTAAGCTTTTTGATATTTTGACATTTAATTATCAGTCATTTTCATTCATAAAATACTCTACTTAATAAACTACAGTATCTTTGGATACATTTAATACTAGTTAAATATTTTTAACCAAACGTACTGTAAACAAAGATGGCTTCGCAGACCACTTTAAAACCTCTACTGATTCTTATGGCAGCAGCACAGTGCATAAAATCATGCAAATACAGGTCAAGGGCTTCATTTAATATTCATATCAAATATCGAAATAAGGAAAAATATGATCTCCAGTGACGCTGACCACAGCATAGTTGTTTGTGTTGATCTTTTGTGATTTTCACGTGCCACAGTCTCTAGAGTTTAATCATGTGAAAAAACTGAACATCCAATGAGAAGCTGTTTTTTTGAGTGGAAATGACTTGTTGATGAGAAAGCTCAGTGATGAATCGCCAGACTGGTTGCAGCTGAAGAAGAGGCTACAGTATGTTAATGGCTATGTCCTTCCCATTTTTTTAGGTTTAAAATGTTGTGGATTTTCTGTAGACTGTTGAGATCAACATCATCTGAAATACTCCAACCAGCCCATCTGGCACCAACAAATATGCCGCGATTAAAGAAACTGAGCTCACAATCTTTTCCATTCATTTCAATCAGATTTTTGATGTGAACATGTACAGTATCTGCAGGACTTTTTTCATTGAACTGCTGCCACATGATTGGTGGATTGACTTATACATGTACATCTATTTAAGAGATTAATTATAAGCAGAAGAATAACTTGGATAATTTTAAGACATGTGTGTGAGACCAAGTGTTGAAAGGGTGCTCTGTGTGGCGACTCTGGCACCTGAGTGCATTGGGACAGAACGTTGGTCAGTCTGGCACATTGTTCATTCATGGTTAACTGGTTGTTAACTTTAAAGGTATTACCGAAAACTCACTGTTTCATGTATCAGCTGGTCAGTACCTCACCGGTTTTATCCAATAATTGATAAAAAAGGATGCACCAAAATAGTGTTTGCCTTCTTCAAGCTCCTGTTGGTAAGTTTTGGGGGAAAATGGTGGCATGTTTTGATGCATGTTACGTGTTGTTTTCATATGTCCAATCACCAGATTGATCTAGGATCTAGATCACTGTGGGTAGTGGCCACAAGAATAAAGTGGTGACTATAGATAGTGTTACTGAGGTTCCACCACAGGGATTCTAGACTTACTCTTTATGATGAAGACCCTGATGATCCACATTCAGTGTAGAACTGCCGGCCTGTTTAATGAAGGCACCTTACAAAGATGCTCCATGGTTTGCTCAGGTGAAGGAGTAACATTCATGTTCCACTGGAGATTCAGGATCTCACTGTTGGTTTGTTAAGGACTAAGGATCCTTGAAGAAGTGATGGAATCTGTAGATGGGGATTAAGAAGTCTAGTACACTACAATCACCTACTATTGCCACTACAACAGCCATTAATACATGCATGACATATATATGCACAGTATGTGTATTTATTGTATTGTATAATGATATCCGATATTGATCAGCCCAAAATAACTCCACTTGGTCTTAAATTGTTAAAACCTAATGAATGAATGAATGGCTCTTCCTCTCTCAGCTGCAAGTTCCTGCACGTGGCCATCAGATATGGTTTTAGAAGGAAGCTCTGAGGCCCTGTGCCCTCCTCCATCCCTGGAGTTGCGCCCATCATGCAACAAGAGCCAACCATCGCCCCCTCTGGACTCGGGCTCACAATCCCATGATGCCATATTCCCAGGTGACAAGGAACCCATCAAGTATGGGGAGCTGATCGTGCTGGGGTAAGAACATCCTCATCCTTAAAATGCTGGCTTGTGAAAAATGTTAAATAATTTGATTTTAGGATGTTTTACAAAGGCCTAAGTTACATAATTATGTTAATCAGCTGAAAGTTGCTGATGCTTTGAATATGTCATGTATCTTTGTATGCACAGATCAGCAAAGTGGAATGGAAAAAAAAATACGTAGGCAGGTGAATGGGAATGTGGGCATACTGCTTTCTATCCATAGATCATGTTTAAGTCACCATGGATAGCTGATAATCACAGCAATTTTGTTTAACAATTATGTCCATTGGCTGGAGGAAGTATCAATTAAAATTGTCTATCACTTTCTTCGCTGTTCTGTAAAGTAGTTAATAGTAGTTAAGGTAGTGATACAGTTCTTAATAAACTGCCAAACTGAGTCACATGTGTTTGGTACTGTACATGCACTGAGCTTGTAAATTGTTTGGATAAATAATTGCGCTTTATGTGTAAACTGCAACTGAATAAAAAAATTATTTTGATTTTGAATAGACTAACTATACTAAACTATACTATACTATACTGGTAAATCAGATAATTTTCCTGTACAGCATCATATTGAGCAATTTTTCAAACATAATGCTAAAAAATAAATAAATAATTTGGAAAGGCGTATTCTTGCCACTCTTTTTGTAACAGCTTATGTTTGTTAGGAAAGTGTCTCTGGAAACCTTTTAATTTACATGTTAATGCGATGTGTTTGCTGTTCACTGTATACCATCAGCTCACAGACATGCACCTCTCTCTGTAAAGGAGAAATATTTGCTTTCTCGCATTTGCCACAACTAGTACTGGGCTAGACAGTAGCAACAGCTTGATGCAATAAGCTGTTGCAAAAAATAATATCTAGACAGGATGATGGGCAAAATTGTTGCAAGTGCATTCGCAAAAATGCATTTAGTTAATTGTTTAAAACCTGACAATCAATCATACTACTGTACTACACCTACTAATTATGGGTAAGTGTGATCTCTTGTATGTTTGCAGTAGAGGGCAGGTAGTGCCTTTCTCTGATGGTGTTCTGCTGCCTTGTAAAATAGTTTGAGCAGCAGTTGGAGAAGATACATTTGGCTGGCTCCATATGTTCTGAGGAAAGAGTCAATTCGCCTTCAACCTTCTTGGTTGTTAGTTGTCATGTGATAGAGAAGAACTAGCTAGTATGTGGGACTTGGCAAATAATCAAATGTAGGAAAATTCCCCTAAAAAAAAAAAAAAAGGTTTTTCTGGTACATTATTTAGAGCTAACTGAGACAATTCACATTTACACATTTCAAATACACTGGCCATGCAAAAAAAGTCACCATCTGAATTTAAATAAGCAAAGATTTTAAACCTTCCATTGGATAATTACTGCAGTGATTTAATATGGGTCAACTGGTAACAAGTTATTTAACCATAACTGATGCAGTGAGTAACTTCTCATTTAAACAACCATGTCAGAAGACATATCCTGTGTATCCGATTTTGCTCTGCTTCAAAAGCGTCATATACTTGTCCGCCATCAAGCAAAGGAAACAAGTAAAGAGATTGCTACTAACTACTAAAATTGAGTTAAGAACTGCTCAATGCAATTTAAAATCCTGGAAGGCTAGAGGTAGAGAAGAAACATGGTTTGAAAAACATCCCAATAATAACATCCCAATAATGGGAAAACACTTAAATGCTTGAAATCAAATAGTTAAAAACAACATTATAACTCACAGCTATGTTTAATAGGTAAAGTAAGAGAACTAAAACAGGACTAAACAGTTGTGTAGCTGTAAGAAAACCGTCTGTGAGCTCGCGCAACAGAAGGAGCGGATAGCGCTGTCCTCAGAGTGTGTTACGACGCTCCCAACGGTGCGTGAGCGAGCAGTTCGAAAAGATGCGGCCGGCTGGCGTCACATGGTTCGGAGGAAACACGTGATAGTCTTGAGCTATCAGCTGGCTGAGTGGTAGTAGAAGCCTTAATGTGGGAGCCCCCTAGTGACTGGGAGGAATTGGACACGACTAAATTAGGGAGAAAAGCGGGGGTAAAAATCCAAAAATAAATAAATAAATAAAATAATAAAACCACTATCGGTGAGACTAATTTGGAAAAGGTCTTCAATTCAATTTGCTAGGGAGCGTTAAAAATGGACTTTGGAACATTGGAAATGTGGTTGTCATGTGGTCTGATGAGTCCAGATTTACCCCGTTCCAGTGTGATGGGTGCATCAAGGCAAGAGGAGGGGCAGATGAAGTGATGTAATCATCATGTCTAGTGCTTATCTTCATAAGAGGTCAGTTGACGACCTGAATATACTGTATTGAATGACCAGGTTTCAATACAGTATACTTTTCTTCCCTGATGGGATGAGAATATTCTAAGATGACTGCCAAGTTTGATCAGGATCAAATTGTGAATTTTGATTCAGGGAGCATAAAACATTTCCACACATGGATTGACCTTAACTACATTAAGAATCTTTGATGTGTGCTGGGGAAGACTTCATGCAGCAGTCTGCCTCTTTATATGCAAAATAAATGCTGTGACCTTGCATAAGCTTATTAAATCTATGCCACAGCCATAATCAAAGCAAAATGCGGTCCAACGAAATCTAAGAAAGTGTGACTTTTTTTTTGGCAGGCAGTGTATGAGTACAGCATGAAAATAATTAACATGAGGTGTATAATGCATAGAACAATGGGTGTGGATTAAATTATACATGTCTTTGCTGATGTAAAAATGCTTAGTAGCTGTGCTTTAGTATAGAGTCTTGGGTATTACAAGTGACGTATTGAAATCCACTTGAAGAAAGTGTGTCGATCCATCTTTTCTTTGTATAAACCATTTTAATTATAATAATATCTGAGAAATAATGTGAGAAAAAATGTATTATCATGTCATAATATAGTAAATGATTCAATATAACTTGGTATGGTAATATCAGCCAAAGTTTCTAACGATTTAGTCAGCTCTGTTTTCCCACACATAGAGTATTCATTTTGCTAAAACATTTCTACAACACTACAGGCCACCAATATTCTGCTGAATGTATCTAAGAGGGAGTTCAAGGGCAAAATTACCTTGAGATAAATAGGCCTCCTGTTATGATCCTTTCTTTTGGATGAATGAACGTAACATTGTTTAGGCTCGACTAGTGCTGCACAGATACAGCTGCTCCATTCACTTATCATCAGATTTCAGCTCCGAATGTAAAACACCTCATTTGAATGCCGACAAAGACATCATTCAAATCTCACAACTACCAGACATAGCAGAGTAATGAAAGCAGAGACCACATTAGCCATTAGTGAGGGTGAGATGGAGAGAGAAGGAGAGATGGCTTTTCTAATCCATTCACAATCAGTATAAGGAGAAAGAAGAGAGTGCAGGTAATGTGTAAGTTAAGTAAAGAAACTTTAAAAAGGCAAAACTGTATTTGTAACAAAACCACAACAAAAACCAAAGCATTTGATTTTTATAGTGTAAGGATCTGAGTCATTTTGTGGCATGTCTTGTGGGGTGATCTCAGTGTGCAGTGGTTAGTACATAACCAAAAGTGGTTCAAGGAACAGGACAACCCAGGCACCCAAGGGTCATTGGTACATCCGTCGGATGTACAAATCAAAGGCAAATCCGTCTATTCTGATCCCACAGTAGAGCTCCTCTACTCTAAAAAGTTAATGCTGGCTTTGATACAAAGGTGACAGAACACACAGTGCTCAGAATGCCCATGCTGACCCGTGTCCACCACTAAAAATGCCTACAATGAGTATGTAACCCATTGGAACTGGACCATGGTACAATAAACGAAGGTGGCCTGGTCTGATGAATCATGTTTTTATTTTTTACATAATGTGGCTGGGTGTGTGTGCAACACTGACTTGGCGTAGAGATGGTAACAGGATGCACTATGGGACGAAGGCAAGTTGGTGGAGGCAGCGTGATGCTCTGGGTAATGTTCTTCTTTGAGGCCTCGAGCCCAGGCATGAATGTGGATGTTACTGACACACCTACCTAAACAACCCTAACTAACCAAATTCTGTGATAGCAAGGCACAGTTTGTGGATAATATTATCATCAGTGTATACTGTATATATAATGTGTATTGTAGAAACAATTATTTACTTAAGAATTCCTGTCAAGTGAGCCTATTTTTCATGACCTTTCTAGCTAATTCCTTAAATTCTGTTATATACAGACATAACGGTTCACTAGGTGGTGGTGATAAAGGGCGCAGGAGGAGTCGACTAGCCCTTTACAAGAGACCCAAAGCCAACGGCGTCAAACCTGATGTCATTCACAACGTATCCACACCTCTGGTGTCAAAGGTGAGAATTATTACATAGTGTTACATAATTGTAAGTGTATGCAAATCATATAAAGCCTAATTGCACAAAATTACATGAGAATGTAGGAGTTCACAGGAGGGTAATACGCCTATAGTTTAATTTATATTAAATTCTGATTAACCTACCGCTTAGCATTCCTGTTAAACATGAGTCAGCAGATTATTTGCTGGCCAGCAGTAATGGTAGTAGGTAGAGTTAAACAAAACCGAAATCCAACTTTAGTCTTTAGTAAATAAGAAGCTGTTTTCAGCCCCTGCAATATATCAGAGAAAACATTACTGTCAAACAATTAATTAGCAAGTAATAATCATTCTAAAAAGAATATTTTATGACCAGAATGTTATATTGCTTTGCCTGGCTACGCTACTCATATTGATCCTTGTGCCCAGTAGGAATAGCAACAGGAAAGCAAATCTATTGACAGTGACAGTTAAGTCGAGTATCATTACTTACTGAGTATAACAACTGGCCGAATCGGTCTTCGTCATAAATAGCTTACCATCTGACTTTCTTGAAGAACAATTCCAAACAAGTGATAATCCCATAAACCAATGTGATGTTAAGCCAATATATGGATTGTTGTGAAGGTGCTATGTTAATGGGCTGTACGTAGCATGTAAATATTACACACATAGTCGCATTTCAAGTGTATCACAAGAGCTGCTATGTCAAATGTATGAGCTTGGAAGGAAGGTGTGAATGCACAAGATATGTTTTAGCAAGATGGAAAATAATTATACATATTTACCACTTTTACCATTTATGTACTTTGCTGATCACAAGCCTCAAAATCTTTAAAGATGTGATCTGTTTGGCTGTTCATAACATGTATACACAATAACCAGCTTCTTATGCACTTTGCACAGTAAGATGCACAGTCAGGGCCATAAATATCTGACATTAACTTCCCTATTGTTAGTCTAGCTGCCTACAGCAGGTATCGGAAAATAAGTAAAGAACATGAGATCAAAGTACAGACAGAGTATTTGTATCCAAATCACGTGAACTTTACTTACAGTTTTTTTAAGAGACCAAAAGTATTTAGACTCACTAAGATAATCAAAACTACTTGGCTTTAAATCATTTGCAGTCTGTGACTGCCCAAAGTCTGGTAACTACAGACTTTACTGTTTGTGCCTTTTGGAAGTGAAATGCATGCTCAGTTGATATTTTTAAAGAAAAAAGTCCTGGGTTGCTTTCGAGGTATGCTCTGAGTTCATCTATTCTGTGAAGTGCTTCCCAATCAGTTTTTTTCTCTTGCGGATTTGACTGAATCTGAGTAGATATTATAGCCTTATACACTTCAAAATCTGTCCTGCTGCTTCTCTCAGCAGTCACATCATCAATAAATACGATGGAGCATTCAAGTCAAGTCAAACCGGGCCTTCTGATGAAATTTCTTATGAATGAAGGCATAAAACATTGACATTTGATGAAGACTTCAAGCACAGTACAGTGATTAGACTCTTAGCAGCAGGAAACCATTTGAATGGTTAAAAATCTGTACATCCATGAATGATGATCCCGCCCCCAAGGTGGCTCGGAGCCCACTGCAGTCGTTTCCGAAGAACATTCAGCATGTGTAACTGGCTTAGAGTTTTTACTACATCCCCAGTACAAGCCTTTTCCATTAATGGACATGTTTGGTCCATTTATGGAGTTCCTGGGAGGCCAGAGTTTCAACTGTGAAGCAATCCAATAACTTTCTACCTTGATGGTATCCCAGCACTAGTGAAATGCTGAGATAAGTGCACTAATGTAGCATGGCATTTTATAGTGAAATAAATGCGGTTTTTAATCTCATATCTGTATTCTGCACAATCAAAAGTCCCAGCTGGACTTGAACACCCTTCGTAAAAAAAATTTTAAAAATCCTCGTACCGACGACATAAGCTAAGGTCATATGTGTTAGATAATGAATAGTTCTCTTCTTTCCATTCCTTCTGGTCCCAGTTGATCTTTGTCTTATCGATCCAAAGGATGCCGTTCCAGAACTTTATCAGGTTTATTTTTTTTAGATGTTTATAGAAAACCTTTACTTCCCTAATGTTTGTAAGTCCTACATATCCATCTGCATATCTCCTGGTTCTCCCACTAAATGCCATGAGTGAAACCCATTATATAACATTGCAGTGCCCATTGCATAAGATTTGAGATTTTGAGAGCAGCCTCTGTACTGTTGCATATACTGGTGTAATGAAAGTGCTAACAAATGATGAAAATCTGATGGAGTGGTGTATTTCTGTGTGTGTTTCAGGCACTGAGCAACAAAAGTCAGCACAGCATCTCCTACACACTGTCAAGGAGTCATTCTGTTATAGTAGAGTACACACATGACTCCAACACGGATATGTTTCAGGTAAACACATTTAGTTATATATGTGATAGCAGTAACTTATAAGTGCCACATCTACCTGCCTACACCCCAGTAAAATTCCATCACCTTTTCTGTAATGCACCTAAAATGAAATGATTAAGCAATATCAGATGAGAGGAAGCGCTGTTGTACTTTATAGCAGCATGGCTGTGATGCACGCGGGCACAGACTAAGTGATGAAGATATGCCATAAGTGCTGATATTACTGTAAGTACAGCAGCACGACCTCAAGTGTGATAATCACCCAACCACCAAATTAAATTCATCTCAAGATGTAAAGATATAAAATCTGGAAAAGTCCATGTCAGGGCAGTGGGTTAACGTTTAGCAAAGCAACATGCTTTGTCATGGTGATGGGTGTTGGATCATCTCATGGACATGTCTTTGTTTTCGTACAAGATTGGCCGTTCCACAGAGAGCATGATCGACTTTGTGGTGACGGATATGGCAGGCAGCAGCGGGCAGTGCCAAGGTCAGAGTCAGGGGGGTGCGGGAGGAGACGGGGGCCAGTCAGCACAGAGCACCATCTCTCGCTACGCCTGCCGCATCATGTGTGAGCGCAGTGCCCCCTACACGGCCCGCATCTACGCTGCTGGCTTCGACTCCTCCAAAAACATCTTCCTCGGGGTGAGTCATAGTAGCAATCACTGATGGAGCAAAAATAAAACTGGGAAGGCACTGGCACAACTGGATTTGTCTGCGATTAAAATGACTGATGGAAATAGTCTGAGTTTTGAACAGTCCTCAAGCTGCTCACTCAGATAATGCAATATTTGTAGGAGAGCTGGATTCTGTCAGTTTCCAATCTGGTTGAAAATGATAAAAAAATGAACAGTTGGCCTTTTTTTCTACAAGTGTATTAGGGATCATTTCTGCATGGGGAGTGTTTGAGAGGATGGTATGCAGGATTTTGAGTATTACATTATAAACAAAAATTGCTAATGAAACTGGTTAAAAAGGAGTGGTTAAAATAATTTGAGTAACTGATGATGAATAATGACCCAGGCAGTAGCACTTTGTCAAAGGTTGCTCGAGGAAACTTTTGCTTCAATAAATTTTCAGTTTTGTTAATCACGTCTTCAGTTTGTGTCCCAATATTTTACAATGGCCCAGTAAACAGTCACTGATTTTCCAAACAGATTTAAAGGTTACGATTTCTTTAGCAAGCTAACACCAGTCTCAGAGCTCCCCAAAATGTGTCTGTTAGTGCTCCAGCTAAAAGAACTCTCAGATAATGCATTTTAATACCTTTAAGTCTCTGTGTTTCACACCTTCTCCAAACATACAGGTTGAGTGTCTAGAACTTCTGCAGTCACGCGCACACAGTGAACAGCAAATCTGGGTGGAGGGTATCTTCTTATGAGGTCACATTAAGCAGAAAGTCTAATTGGCTTGTTTAAGCCCCAGCCATTATGAAGATATTATTTTCACCTTTTTAAAATGTTTTATTATTGTTGTTATTTTGTAGACACACTGGAAACCCATCTAAATGTCCAAAAATTACTAAAACATGGATTTTGCCCAATATGTTCCTTTTAATATTAGCATATGTATTACTGCAAAAAGGATTGTCCACTGTGAATTTATTTAAACGATTGCAAGAAATTTCAGTTGTCCAGATAGAAATTCATCACTGACACAGGACTTATTTTTCATAATACCATTTAGAATTTTACCTAACAGGACCTTTTACACTGGAGGCCTTATCGCTAAACAGAAATGGAACTAAGAGGCAGTTGAACAAAGAACAGTGTTGGTTTTGTTGCAGTAAATGATTCATGTTCAGATTTACCACAGCAGGAGTCCTGACACACACTAATGTCCTTGGCACACAACGGACTCCCTCTGCCCACTGCCGTTCTGTGGAGGTGGAGAGTAATAGGGAGGTGGAGAAGAAGCCTGAGAAATGTACTGTACATACATGAGAACAGAAATATTGCATTATAAAAAGACTCTTGCATGTGATGCAAGAGCACTGTATGTGATTTACACCTTATTGACTAAAATCGGATGTTTCAAATGGTAAATCCGACTTCATGGGCTAAATAATTTTGCTCTGTGGCATTGTGATAGGAGCGGGCGGCTAAATGGCGGACCTCAGACGGCTTGATGGATGGACTGACCACCAACGGGGTGTTAGTGATGCATCCTGCGGGGGAATTCGTGTCTGAGCCTACTCCTGGGGTGTGGCGGGAGATATCGGTGTGTGGGAACGTCTTCGCACTCAGAGAGACACGCTCGGCTCAACAGAGAGGCAAACTGGTGAGTGGTATCATGCTTGGAATTTGCTACGAGGACACCTCGTAGCAGTTGGTACAGACCAACTGGTCAACCAACTAGAAAATATAACTGCCAAATGAAACCATCTAAACTAAACCATCTTGTTATATGCTAGCTAGTCCTAGTTAAAATTCAAGCTGATTCTCTGGCAGCAATTCACAGTAATGGTAGTGGAAAACGATGCAAAATACGCAGGAGAAAAATGCTAAAATATTGAGCCTAGTAATCCCTGGATCTGTCCAAATCCTTACTCGTGTGTGGGCTTTGCACTCCCGCAGGTTGAGAATGAGTCAAACACACTGCAGGACGGCTCTCTGATTGACCTGTGTGGCGCCACGCTGCTGTGGCGGAGCCCCAGTGGCCTACGGCGCACGCCTACGCTCAAGCAGCTCGAGTCGCTGCGCCAGGAGCTGAATGCCGCACGTCCTCAGTGTCCTGTTGGCTTCAACACGCTGGCCTTCCCCAGCCTAGCGCAACGTGCCACCGTGGACAAGAAGCAGCCATGGGTCTACATGAACTGCGGCCACGTGCACGGCTACCACAACTGGGGCTTCCGCAGGGAGAAAGATAAGGCGGTGGGGGCAGCTGAGCGCGAGTGCCCCATGTGCAGGAAAGTGGGCCCTTACGTGCCCCTGTGGCTGGGCTGCGAGGGTGGCCTGTATCTGGACGCAGGTCCCCCGACACACGCTTTCTGCCCCTGTGGCCACGTGTGCTCGGAAAAAACAGCACAAGGCTGGAGCCAGATCCCACTGCCCCACGGAACACACGCTTTCCACGCAGCATGCCCGTTCTGTGGCACGTGGCTCACTGGCCAGCACGGCCACGTCAAGCTCATCTTCCAAGGCCCCGTTGACTGAGACAGCAGGACTGCATGTGAAAGAAAAGGACTTGAGGAGTACATGTACTGAACTGTTACTGCACCAAGAGATCAACGTGCTGAGAAAATGTTGAGAGAATATGTAAATAAAGGTGATGGAATAAGTACAAAACAATTGCTTTGATTTTTGTGAAATTATTCTGGAAAAGCGAAAAAAGATCATAATTTTATTGCAGGTTTGTGGTTGTTGTGCCTGAACCTGAAATGCTGATAAAGACCTAATTTGTGTGAATGGGGCCAGGATTTCAAAATACACACAGGCAACTACAGACATCGTTAAGATCGTTGAGTAAATAATAATAATAATCTGGTAAATAATACACATTTTAAATAAATCTCAGTGAAAGAAAAAGTTAAGCAGACTCTGTTCCCTCCTCCGTCCCTCTGTCAATTCATCTCTTTCTCAGGGAAGTCTGAGCAGGGTGGTACAGTCGTGTCTACAGACTGCAGCTCATTCCCTGACTATAAATAACTCAAGGTCATCATTGCCTCCCCACCAACATGATGCACACTGCCTTTAGCATGTGAGGAGAAGAACAAGATATACAGTACAGAGGCTATTTATACTGTAGGTCAAAAGCAGGAAGATTTATTTAGTTATATAATTGCTTGATGTTGATCTAGTCTAACGTAACAGTAGCGCCTACTCGAGCAGTGTTTGCAATTATTTTACAGAATTTAGAAACTGATGTTTCAAACATTTAATGGACTTGAGTAAAACTAACTACACTCCACAGATGGGCTATGAAAAATCAAATGTAAACTTTTAAGACAATCCTCAGTCATACTAATCCATTTAAAAAAGCTAAGAATGTGACCGCAGTGACATGCTTTAAAGTCACCCAGAACCATACTTTTTTTTTTTTTTTTGGTTAGGTCACCCAATCAAGCAATGTTATTCAAAAATATTAGATGTTCAGGCAGGGAAAAAGGCATTTTTAAACTAATGAAATGAGTATGAAGATTACTTCATTCCCCTGGAAAAGGTCTGTGTTTACAGTGTGGACATGACCGTCTCTTATACTTTTATACAGTAGGCTGGAGCACACCGTCACACAGACTTATCATCTACATTTACGTTAATGATGTCCCAGGCACAAGAACCCCAAAAAAGCCAGACTTAAGACATTGATTTTTATTATATATATTTATAATAATATGTACAGAAAGAAGAAAAACATGATCAAACTGAGCTATGAAAGAGAGCACCAGAGTGAGCAAGCAGAGGGAGAGGGGAAGAACTACCGGCCTCGTGCTCGCTACAACCGTTGCCCGTGCCTTCGTCATGCCTCACCCAAAGCAACACAGAGATGTGCAAATGACAGAGAGAGACCAAACAAGTTAAAAAGTAAAAGCCAAAAAAAAAAAAAGCACGCGGCAAAATTTCAACACATTCAAAAGTAGCCCTCCCCATGTTCAATAACCTCCCGCCCTTCTATGATATTGCCCCTAGGCCCACATCCATGAAATCAGACACACAGCATCACAATGTAATAGCTCATTTCATAGGTTAAAATCAGTAGAACAGAAAGCTTTGTGGAGGAAAAAAAAAGGAAAAAAAAATGCATTATGGACATAATCTGGGTGCACTCAGATTTAATGTGTGATGGAGTCTAAAACGAGACGTACATTTTCCTTTGCAGACGTCACATTTAATCGAAATAGAAGGAATGTTCCTAAATACACTAAACCCAACCCCACCCTGTACACCCCCACCAGCCTGCTACTGCTCCCTCCACCCTTATTCCACCGATCCCATCACTTGCTAAACGCTGTCTCTAATCTCCCAAGAAACATGGTTAATCTGAGGTTAGCAATGGCTGAAGTGGCATTAAAAGTAGTTTTAAATGGCTCAGTTTATTAGTAATCGAATATTACAAAATGAAGGACACTGGTGCAACTCATTTAAGATAGGTCAACACTTAAACAGTGAATTCTACAAGCATCTATGCGTTTTTTTTCTTTCTTTTTATTTTTTCTCCTAGAACCACAATCTATATATTATGAGGAAAACACTGTCTGCTGTCCACCAGAGGCTGACACTGGCTCATAGGCTTTGAAGCTAAAACATTCAGTGCAGGGACACTGTTTTGTTATCAGAGGTTTAAACCACACTGAATGGAGTAAAGGGGCTTTAATTTGATGACGTACATAATAAAACCTTCATATTGCCAAAAATGGATTTTATTGAGATAATATGTTTGTGCTAGTCTGGGCCAAATAAAGAAAGGGGTCAGATTAATTTAGGTGTTTTTTTTTTGTTTTGTTTTTACAGACCAAATGTTAGGGGGTGGGGGGGGGTTGCCTTTTGCAAGAGGATGTGGGAAATCATATCCGGTCTCTTAGCCAAGACCAGTCAGTCCCAAGATCCTGCATATTGATAAGACACAGTACAAACATCTAGCTGACTTTACACACCTTTATGAGTACTTCAAATTAAATTCCTCTACATGTATGTTTACACTTTATGTACACATACAAAGACCACACAGTTCTGCAGGAGTGATGGGTTGTGTCAGACACACATCTGGTACAGTGGAACATCCGCAACGCCTATACAGATTCCGTAGAAGACAACTCGTCGAAATGCTAAGATGTCAACGCATATGTCAAACCTAAGACATCTTGGAGGAAAAGCTACAGTAATTATGCAAAAGAGCAGAACGGCCTGCACGGTGTGGAATATGTGAAATCCATCACACCAGAAAAACTTTTTTTTTTTTTTTAAACAAAAGCTCAAATCGCAATCCAAAAACAACCTACTCTGCAACAAAAGCTTGCATTATTTTCTTTACGTATACGACTGCCTTACTGCACCAAGCGTTCAGTGATGGACAACAACTGACGTTCACTTAAAATACAGAAGAGAAAAAGTGTGCCACCACTAGGCCTTTCAGGCCTTTTTTTTTTTCCTGCTCCTGAATACACTCAAAACAAATGACAGGGGAGGGGCTAAATGAGGTAACAGGGAACAGTAGCTTTAGTCATTCAGCCTAAACCCCAGACATCAAGCTTTCCACCCCCTCCCCGCCAAACACCTTCATTTGACAGCAGTAAGCCTTTATACAATAATTCTGATTAGGAAAAAACTATAATAAGTCTTAAAATTAATAACAATCCTAGTAAGATCGGAAAATGAGACGTATAATATTGCCAAATTTTTGATTTTCATTCTTTATACACTCAACAAGTATGTGATCTGCGATTCATGTGTAGGATCTGTGAAAGCAAGACTGGGGAGAGACGTCATGACAAACTTTATGTAACTTTCTCTCCTCACTCGCATTCCTTAGCTCTGCATATAATAAATAGGGAATCCTCCAGAAGCCAATTTACTTCCTATTCCTAATCTGCACCCGTCAGTCAGAAGACAGGTAATTTTCTAAAGACCCAGAAATCACTGTGTCTGTATAGGGTTTGGGTTGTGGGTGGAAATTTGAATGCAGGTGAGACTAAAGTAGAGGAATAGGTCAAGGTTTGAGAAGACAAATATTGAAAGAGATAGGGTGGGAGTCTAGGAGTATAAAACCAAGGAGAGGACCGGGATCTCACAGAGGAAGCTACAAACTTCTTGCAAGGAAGCCATTAGAAAGCTGGCTTCGAATGCAGTGGTTACTCCCATGCGAATGTTAGAACATCTTCACCTTCTGTTCTTATGCTCCTAGATGTATGCAAGTGTGTGCGTGTGTTTGTATGTATTTATGTATGTATGTATGTATGTATGTATGTATGTATGGGAGGGCAGAAAGGGCATGTTTTTGTAGGTGTATGTGCGAGAGAGATGCTCTTCAACAGCAGCCACCACCAGACTGTCGAACTGGAGTGCTCTCGATCTTCAGGTTGGGTTTGTCTCCTCCAGCTGTAGCTCCCGGGCCCATGCGTTTCTTGATCTCGGCAGCCATGGTCATGAAGGCCTGCTCCACGTTGGTGGCGTTCTTAGCGCTTGTTTCAAGGAAAGGGATGGCGAGAGAATCAGCAAATTCCTGCGAAAACATCAATGGACACTTGATTAAAATGGATAAGTAACAAATTAAACAAAATGTGCAGCATTAAAACTTGTATGATATAGCATGAGAACACTAGAGCTTGTGCAACGTCATACTTTGGCTGTTGTGTAGTCCACTACTTTCTTAGTGGTGAGGTCGCATTTGTTTCCAACCAGCAGCTTGTTGACGTTCTCGCTGGCGTAGCGATCGATCTCCTGAAGCCACTGCTTTACGTTGTTGTAAGATTCCTACAGAGAGAGTAACGAGGCTAAATAAATTGTACAATGCTGATACTGCAGCAACAGATTTACACAGTAATGTACACTCAACAAATTGACTTACACAACAGTAAAGTGCACAAAATGAATGTATGCTTTAAACTGCCCTCCTGACATATAAGATTAAGTGGCCAATTAGCTGCAGTGTAAGGATACTGCACACAGCTACCTTAACTTTTGTCACCATGCCAGTAGGTGGCACATCACCTCTCCCTAACTGAATCAAACAGTGTACCTGTGTGCAAACCTTTAATGCCGTTTTCTAGGCATTTTAACCTAATTATCAATCTTGAAAAAGTTCATCCTTTACCCTGATTCTCTGTTTATAAAATGTTACAGTGGAGATGCAGATAAGTCAGGTCTATAAATGTAGGCCCAGCTTGTACTGATTATTTCATAAATGGTTGGACGTTTTTAGGTAATTAAGTAACAACAACAGTCAGTTATTTTATGAAACAAAGGTCAGCTGTTCTGGAATAGTTTTTGCAAGAACAGTATTATCAAGTGTATTTGCAAAACCCATCAAGCACCATGATGAAACTTTCTCAGGAAAGCAAAACTTACCTCTGCTGCAGAGGGGATTTTTAGTTACCAGCCTCAAACATCACCAATTAACAGCACCTCAGATTAGAGCCGTTATGAAGGCTTTACAGATAACATCTCAATATCAACTGTTCAAATGAGATTTTTTCTTTTGGATGACTTCAGCGTTTTTATTTTATTTCAATTATGCATTAAATAAAAATCAAGAAAGACCAAGGAATTAGAAGAGATGTCCAAACTTTGTACACTTGGTTAATCTTATGAGCTTAATTTGTACACCTCTTCTAATTATAGAGCATGTTGTATTACCTGATCAGTAACATCATACACCACAATGATGCCATGTGCTCCTCTGTAGTAACTCGAAGTGATGGTGCGAAACCTTTCCTGACCAGCAGTATCCCACTGAGAAGAAGAAACAAACCGGACAAAATGGTAAGATTTTTTTTTAAATAATATATTTAGGTGCATAAGGAAGTGTATATTCAGAAAAGCATAAACAATTATTAATCAGTATTTTGTTATCATATCGATCTCAACGAACAACTGTAAAACTAGCTGTATCTTTTGTAAGAATTTCTTTTTTTAAAAAAATAAAGCAATGGGTACATTTTCTCCATTTTGATCTTAAAAGTCAATTCTTCCTCAATTCAAAATACAGCATAGCTAACAAAACCAGAAGCGATCACACTAAAAAAAAAATTAAATGTTTGTATTTTCTTCTAAACCAACAACTGGAATTTCTGTAGACAATGTTTTCTATGTAATAACTTAATCTTAAGGTTTGAACTGACAACTCAGGGCAAAAATTATGGAATTACCAGACTTAAACATGCATACTTTTTTTTTTACTTCTTAGGAAATAAACAAATCATAGCTATAACACAATTTCTATTTTTGGCCGAATATTCTGGCTTTGTGAAATATGCCTCAAACAAAGTAGATTCTTTTTCATTAATTGTATACATGTTTTTTTCCAGATAAATTTATAAAGGAAATAATTATGGATTCACATTCTACTTTGCATTTCTAAAAACAAATACCTGCAGAGGTCTGAAAATGCAAATGTGTCTCCAGGTAAAACAGACTATAAGGCCTATGGAGTTATATAGTAACAGCTTATAGACTATAATGAAGTGTTGGACGTAGCTAATTAATAGAAACATGGTCACAAAAAGAGAAGTGGTCCATTGAAACAACGAAAGAATTACTTTTACACATCACGCATAAAACAAGTTAAAAAAGGAAATCGAGCACAGGGTGTGGCTAAAAGGTGTTGGTTCATCACATTCAGTGGTGTCTAAAACATAAGTATGAAAAAAAATGAAAAAGTTATAAAGTGAAAAATGTGGCTAGACAAAGGAAAATGTCAAAGCATCAAAATAATCATGCATAACATAACTAAGAAGAAAAACAAAACAAGCCTAAACAGAATTAATGTTTGTGACAACTGTAAGAAATCATCTGAATAAACTGGGATATGCATATAGAAACGCCACGCAAAAACCAAGTACACCTAAACCGAAAAAAATACAGCAAGTTTTAAAGAATTTTACGTGGAGTATAGATGGAGAGATATCACCAGGGATCTCTTGATCCGATATTATCACGATACCTAGATGCCAATTCGATTTATATTGTCAATCCTTTTTCTTTTTCCAGATTTATTTTTTTTTTTTTACAGTTCTAAACAAAATTTGCTCTGACCACACAGGTTGCTGTGCTGAGTGAGTGGTTTATAGCACACTACATGCAGGAATATAGAGGGGCTGGCAACATTTTACCACTTCAAATGCAAACATATCTAAATATTTTTTAACCCCCTGGGTGGGTATTAACTTGAATTGCCCATCTCTATTAGATAAATGAAAGTTTTTTAGTTATGAATGACACTTCTTATTCCATTAACAGGCAGTGCATTTGGTCGGTCATTTCTTCAGGAAGATAAGAGCAAAAGTGTTTTTCTTTCTTGAAGAAAAACTTTATTATCTTAATAACATGGACAGTAAACAGTCCAGGTCCCAACATAATAAACAGAATTAAAAAATACAATTAAAAAAGAGACATGACAAGGCTTTATCTTGCAAAGCTATTATCTCAAAACACTATTTAAAAAACTAAAACTAATTTAATTTGCTTGAGATACGTTTCCCAGAACTTTCAACTAATAAACACAAATTGTTGTCAAATCCGTAATTTGTTGTAATTTGCGAGTCCATACTTTTTGCCAGGGTTTGCAGGCAATCAACTGAAAGTTTAGACATCACTCACAATCTGAAGCTTAATAGTTTTGCCATCCAGTTCAATGGTGCGGATCTTGAAGTCCACTCCGATGGTGCTGATGTAGCTCTCTGTGTACGTGTCATCCTAGAAAACAACAATGCGTTGTCACAATTAGTTGTATGTTAAACTAAATATAGGCATTGTTGAAAGTCAGTTACATACTGATTGAATTAATTATATTACATAGCTATGCCTAGCAAAAAGGACGTCAACAAATGCGGTATATTAGGGGTGAGAATCACCAGTCACCACCCAATACAATGTTATCAATCATTTAAACAATATAAATAACTTAAAATACAAGAGAACAAAAAAAAAAAAAAAAAAGAACACTTAACTGAGCAGGATGTATCTCTGTCATCTGCAATAATTATTATTTTTAAACAACTTAGCAAATAATTCACTCCTACTACAGGGGATGGCAGTGTGGAAATAGTTTAGAGTCTACCGCCTATAGGGTTACAAAGAAATGGTGATGTTGAACCTGTGTTGAGTTGTGAGCATGCAGACGTGCACAGTATTTAACGTGGGCACATGCGGCATCTAATGCTAGTTTCTAAACTAATAACCACTCTTGTTGTTTTGAGATTGGTGTAAGCTTGTGTGATGAATGTTTTAAAACCAATTCATACAAAAGTTAGAAGAAAAACGCCAATCGGAGGCTGTTTAACGCATGCAAATTTTGATAAATGTAACTAAAAAAAGTGCATTTCTTCTCTGCCATTTTAAAGCTTGTGCACTTGGCAAAAATTCAGTTATATCCTAGGTTGATCAAGCTGAAAAATAGCCTATTGCAGGTGCTGACTAATCAACTGGTGCATCTCTATTATAAATTAAAGAAAAATGAATCATGAATAAAAAAATTCAACAAAAAAAATAAATACAATGAATCGGCACACAAAAGAATCTTGATTATATATATTAAATACAAATGTTAAGAGTTATTGTGAGAATACTTGATGGGTGTGGAAAATGACACTCACTTCCTGCCTCATTATATCTGATCAAAAATAATAATAATAAAGACTCTGTCTATGTACTAGTACTCTTACTAGGGCAAGCCTAGTGGGACCTTTTCCACTTTGAATGTATCCATCAAAAGGACATATTTGCTAAAGAGCATAAGTACCAGAAAAAATCTCATTTCATCATCTTATTTTACTTAGTTTAAAGCCGACTGCTTTGTACTGTACAAGCTGTGTACTTACTGCAAATCTCAACAGGAGACATGACTTGCCCACTCCAGAGTCACCGATGAGGAGCAGTTTGAACAGGTAGTCACTGAAAAGCACATGCACATTGTAGGTTAAATAGATAGATAGATAGATAGATAGATAGATAGATAGATAGATAGATAGATAGATACACACCACAGGGGGTATTATAGCTCAAAAGTAGTTAAGTAGAAAAACAAGGAAACAGTATAAAGGCAGGAGGAGCTTGTTTTAGTTAAATGTTGTGCTTTAAATAACATTCTTTCACACATCTGTTAGCATTTCCTAGTGCATCTGTATTGCGCTTCACTATTTCACAACAGCTCACAAGAGTTGAAGCAAAAACTCCTTCATAAAGACCAGCATATAAAATGCCCACTGTGCCAGGCAAATAATTTTTTAAAAATCCCAATCCCTTTGGGAAGCAACATATCTAGCAGCTGTGGACGTAAACGGTTGCTGCTACTATACACAATAACTCAACATAATTAAATTACTGCACAGAAATGTAAATAACCTGAGTAAAGTGGTAAACAGAAACAGGGCCCTTGCCCTTGATAAACACCACCATGCCATTTAAACCAACTCCGGACAATCTAAATGTTGCAACAGACCTGCTGTTCTGGTGCCTTCTGAATTCTGAACAGATGGCACTGCCAAGGACTTACGTTACATATGCAACTAAGTGTTGCATCACATCTGCTGTGAAGCAATCAGCACTTTGTGCATGCAGCATGTCATATGGTGTGACGTGTCCATGTCTAAAGACCACACATACCAGGACAAAAAGGTGTGCCGTCATGACAGAATGCATTAAATAATGATTTTTTGATCATACGGTGTGCATCAGTAATGATTATGTTCATGTTGTAAAGTCAAAAGAGCCAGGAAACATAAAAAGGTCCAATTAAACCTGCAGTTTATAAAACAGCCTTTATTTATTTAAAAATTTTTGCACTATACCCTGAACAAATGATTAACTGGTGAGTTCAGCTTCATTGTAAATGTCACACATGGTCTGATAGGTCTTGACTTTTAGCCCCAATCTGCGAACAAGTGATGACACATCTGTGGTTTTAACCTGAAACCGCATGTAAATTATGCTTTTTTTTTAAATGTATTTATTTATCTTCCTTCACTTGTTTTCATGGTCGGATTAAAGGTTTCCTTAATAAAACATTGAAATAAGAGGTACTAATTTACATACACCCTAACCCGATACCTAGGTGACCCCCGCACGCCCCAACCAAAGATTTGTTGCCACGGAAACGCGCAACACATTCCCAAGCATCTCCACTTGCCCAAAGCGTTCTTCTTTATTCATGATAAAAAATTTAGAAGCACACAGGCAATTTTTTTGGTTCCTAATTCCTGGTTTTATTGATTATCAACCTTTTTTTTGTCAGACAGCCCAGGAAATCCTGCTGTAAGAAAACCTCAGGAAAAAGAAAACATTTTGTTGCATTAGATTCCTTATCATGGTAGTAGGTTTCAGCATCGCTGCTCGTATTACATTTGTAATAGTGGCCATGGTAGAAATTTGAGAAGAAATTGGGTGTTATTCAGGTCAGCTAATCAAGCATAAAGAAAGAGAAAGTTGTGAGTGAATCCACTTCACTGTAAATTTCCATTAAAAGCCATTTATTTTAGATCATATTTTCAAAGTATTGACATACTTTTGATAATGACCCCAACACGACTATCATGAATGGTGAAATATGTGCACATATCGTGATGGGAGTTTGTTGTCGTCATATCGGCCAACTTTACACTAAAGCCCGCTCCTCCTCCTCCAGCCACAGCCCCGAGTCCTCAAACGGGCCTAAAACCCAGTCACACATGACACACAACCTGACAATAAACTTACGGCAATTTTCTTCGGATTTGGTCTCTCTCCCTATGACACAGTGTCAGTTCAAATCGCACTCAATTCACCAAATGAGGCCAAATAAAACGACAGGAAACCGGCTGCGGCGTAAACCACTGGCGTCACTTTCGATTAGCAAACCATCGTAAATTGTTTTAAAAGCAGCGTATGTAAATGAAAAACAAAAGCCCTGAAAAGACTCCTTGTGGGCGTCCATTAGTTCTGGCACAAATTTAATAAGCCACTCCATACGGCTAATATTATTTTGGCTAGCTAGCTAGTTTGGTTATATCCGTTAAATTAGCATAACGAACCAGTATTCCGTGACATCCCGCCTCCAAGGCTACAAACGGCTGCGACTCTAAGTTTCGATTGGCTCACATTCCGGTCAGTCTCCGATCGCAGCCAATAACGATACAGGAACTGGATTGCATTGTAAAACGGGTGTAGAACATAATACTTGGGTTAGCAAAGCAGCCTACCAGCTGACGGTGGCTGCTAACTACTATAGGAGGAGGTGACAAAGCTTGTCCGCTAACGACGCCATGGATTTATCACTCACTAGTGGATGTGAAACTAGCGAAAACGATCCATTAGTACTTCAGGTGTCGTGAAGGATGAGTGATACTTACTATTCAGGATTCATGGTGGGTGAAGGCCGGTGTGTTATTTTAGGTGGAAAGCTGACGGACACTCTTCCTTCCTCTTTTCACTCCTAGAGAACAGATGACTCCTCTGCGTGTGTAATTCTGAGGCACTGTGACGAACTCCGCCGTGTCTCTGATTCCCCTCCGCTGCTGTCACGCTGCACGTTGCCCTGTTCTTACGCCCCGTCACTTATCGGACATTACCCTAGTGAATAACACCACGGTTCAGTTTTATCCTTGCTTTTCTTCCTTCCTCTCTGGCCGCAGAAGTACAAGATGGCTGCGCAGGTGCGGCAGTGACATCAGATGACGTGGCAGTACGGAGCGATTTCAAAAGAGGCTTCATTTCAGAAAAAAAAAGAAAAGAAAAGCAAGTTCGGCAACAATGACATGACGTCACCAACCTTTAGAGTTTCTGGCTTTTTCGTTGACATTAATTTTAAATCCTGAACTTAAGTCATAGGATTATAAAGAACAGCCTTGGAGAAATTAATCAAAGACAAATGTATGGAGAGTATTTTAAATTGTGTCAACTCTTCATTTGATTTTTTTTTCCTTTTAACACTACTGTAGTTTTAGTACCAGTAGAATTGTCATGGGGGGGGGGGGCTGAAACCTATCCCAGGATACTTAGAGCATAAGGCGGGTAAAATAGTGAAAACCCAGTAAAATAGTGAAAATATAGTGTTTCATTGATTAGTGAAAAAATAGTGTTTCATTGATTAAAACTGAGCATAGGGAGGGAGCTAATTCATCACAGGGCGCGCACACACACACACACTACAGGCAATTTGGGAACACCAATTATAACTGTGGGAGGAAACCACCAAACACAGGGAGATCATCCCTGCACACAGACCCGATGCAGCACTCGAACCCTAACCACTAAGCCTCTGTTGCCCAGAATATACAGTATAAGCAAACTTAACAAAAATGTAAATAAATGAATACACACATTAACCCAGTAAAATAGTGAAAAAATAGTGTTTCATTGATTAAAACTGAGCTTGCCAACTTCCTGAAACAGAAATAGAAATGGGATGTGGTGGGAGTTTTTGTTGTTGTTGTTTATGTTTGTTTGTTTTTTAACGGGGGGGGGGGTCTTTTTTGTTGTTGTTGTTGTAAGTTTAAATACTCATTCTATAACAGGATATCTTAAAGTCCGAATCTACACTCCGCACAGATCCAGTCCACACCTCAAATTAGCAATCCAATAATACAGTGTAATGAATAGTAATAAAGTGTATATTTCCTTCTTAGAAATAGAAATGTGTTACACTCCTCAATATCTTGTTAGTTTTCCAGTCTCACTGTAATATTGTTACAGTGATCCTAGCACAAGAACAAGGCTAAACGTAATAGTTTGACCCTGTTTGACATCGTTGCCATGGCAAACCTGACTGCTGGCGAGCATTTGTTGTAGAACAAAGTTCAATTACTGCCTACTTTTGTCACTGTACATCATGTATTTTCACCAAGTATGGTGGAAATGTCACAATCCAAATATGTAAAGAAAAGCTCAGCATCTCCTTCACCACGCCTTTTTGTGCCAAGGTTTAGGCTTGAGTTGAGTTTAGGCTTCCATGCTCTGGCTGTAGAATTTATTTTAATTAACTTTTAGAAAAACAAATGCTTAGTTTTTTACATAATTTCCTTGCTTTTCATTTGTGAACAAGCTTTCGTATTAAAAATGTTTTAAGCTGAGCTGTGAGCCACGAATGTACAGCTGTTATCACTTCATCAGAAGTGAATCTTTATCCTCATAGGGCTGCATTCAAGTGACCAAACAGGTAAAGTCTGATGAAGTAAGATCAGAACTATAGGGAGGTGGCTTTAACACTTCAAAATTAAGTTTATGCAGTGTTTTGATAGTGTGGGCAGAAGTGTGCAAACGTGCATCGTCATGAAAGTTCACAACACCCTTGCATAGCAGTCCTCTTGCAGTTTACTCTTCAGTGTCTCATTGTAACGAGCACTGTTAATTGTTGAACCTTTTTCCTGATAATGTTCCAATACTGGCCCTTGAGGATCCCATCAATTTTCCAGATAATGGATGACTTTTTAACTTTCTCATGGATGGCGATCATCACCGGTAATGATTTTGTCATTTGAAGATTTTGTCCAAATTTTGTTTGCAGATATCCAATAAAATAAAATAAAAAAATCTAAGGCAAAAACAAAACTTTTTGCCTAACTTTGCCACAATATGACTTGAAACACTGGATATGAAATTATATCCAACGTTATGTAAGTCAGCAGCACAGCAAGGCAGGTGAACAAACATAAGTGTTACTGGCTTATTGAAACATACATAATATTATACTCATAAAGATATAACAGCTGCATGCCATTATCTTTTCTTCCTTCCTTTCTTCTTTTTTTCTAAACTGACCATCTAATGGGGCGTTGACCTTTTATAATTTATTATATATTACATTTATATGACAAGCATCAGGACCTACATACACCAATTAAGACTAAAGACTAAACCATTTCCCCTCTGGGGTGTGTAGACTGGTTATATATTATTTTTAATGATCTCCCTCCCCATCTCTATGGAAGCAAATTAGCATCATAATTACTTGAATTATATCAGCCTTTGAAAGATACATTTTGAAATGTAATCACTGTTGAATTGTTAATTTTGAAATTTAAATACTACTGAATTTATTAAACTGAAATATTTGACTTTAAAAAGCAACATATTTGAATTTAAGTGCTCTGAATGTCACACGAAATTTTCAACAATCCATTTCAACTGTGAAATTCAAATAGAAAATTCAAGCTGTAAAATTCAGATAGAAAATTCAAGCTTGGAAATTCAAGTACAAATTCAATACAAAATTCAAGCACAAATTCAATACAGGAAAAGCAATCGAGCCAGAACGGAATCCGTTCGTCAGTCACGTGACCCAGGGAAGCGGCCGTCTTCGATACCGGCTCCCAGTGAGTCTCGCTACATGGCGGAGGGCAGCGGCTCAGTAAGGGCATAAAATCTTTGATGAACTGACAATTGATAGCCTGACATGTGCATCAAGTGAACAATCATCATGCTCATCTCCATTGTGAGGCCAGGTGATGTGCTGGAGAACAACCTGTACTGAAAGCAAAAACAAAAAGATCAGGGACTAAATCAAAATTCAAGCTGTAAAATTCAGATAGAAAATTCAAGCTTGGAAATTCAAGTACAAATTCAATACAATTCAATAAATTTCAAAATTAACAATTCAACAGTGATTAAATTTCAAAATGTATTTTTCAAAGGCTGATATAATTCAAATAATTATTATGCTAATTTGCTTCCCTACATCTCGTACTGTACATCTATGTGAGAGACCATCCCAGTCAGTCCCCTGCCTCGTTCACAAACTAGAATCAGGCCAATAACCCACCCTGTGACATGACATGTGATGTGCAAATGAGTAATAGATAACCAATCTCACAAATGTTATTATCATTCTGAACTTTGCACTTATTTTTCCATATGTGCCCAGTGCCAACCCGAGTAAAATCCTGCCCAGGGTCATGAGCCCCAAACAATGGAAAGCACATTCTTTGTTCTGTGTCTTGGTAGAGACCATGGCAGACAGGCTGAAGAAGAGAAAAGGTTTCCTTCTATCCACTGACTTAGTCTATCTTAGCAATCTTAGATTGTCTTAGATTTCACTAAGCTGATTCTCAAAAGTACGAAACAAATCATATCAATATCAAATATCATATCAATATCAGTTCAATACGGTCTTTTAGTTTCCTATATGTGACTATTCCGTATTTTATGGAACACCTGGCAACCCTAGTTAGTAACGTAACTGACCATAAAAAAATAAAAAAAACATTACACCTTTTTAAAGTGTAAAGATTGATGCTTCAGCTGATTCCTGCATGCAGAAAAACTGCTAATCTTGTGGGGTGTTCCAGTATAGTGGTCCCAGGAAGGAGGACAAGCAGTGAACTGGTGACCCAAGGCTGATGCACAACAGGACAAAGGCCAGCCTGTCTGGTCTGATCCCAAATAAGAGGTACAAAGTACTATAGATTAATGAAAAAGTTAATACTGGCTACAAACGCAGTGCACCACAGCTTGCTACATGTGGCTGCATAACCACAGACCAACTGGCCTGGTGTGATGAGTCACAACTTCTTTTACATCATGTGGACCGCCGTATGTGTGTGTGTGTGTGTGTGTGAGAGCGTGTACCTTCAGATGGACTCATGCACCCCCTCCCCCACCCATGTCCTAAGTCTTTTAACCATGTGGTTAAGGACCATGTGACCCTGTACAGAATAAGAAGATGAATAAATTAATGTACAATCTACCTAAACATTATTACAGACTAAGTACACTGTTTCATGGTAGCCTGCCACACTGCAAAAAATGTTCAGGAATAATTTGAGGGACATGCCTTGGTTTGCAATTTCACCCAGATCTCAATCCAATCAATTATTTTTAGGATCTGGCTTGACAAGTTTTTCGTGACACAATGGGGATCTACACAATATCACACAGAAGGTTTTATTTATGTTATGGCTGATCGGTGTAAGTACCTGTGTAAGCAAGCCTTGGGATGAATGTACACCTACATACTTTTTATCGTTTCAAAGTCCTACGTCTCAGCTTGTTTTAGCTCCATGGTTGTTGCCAAGGTGTACTGAAAGATTTGGATGATTGTGATCCTACCAAGAAGCAGCACATTTTGCACATTCTTGTACAAATTATGAAGCTTGGTCTCACAATCAATTCAAAATAGAGGTTGCCAACACCGAAGCTGTATCAGCTTTAGTTTAGAATGCTAAGCCATGTTGTCACCCTGTAACACGTTTATGCTTGTTATTAGATTTTACCAGACTGGGATGTGCAGTATATGGTTTATGTAAATGGGGGAGAGAATGTACAAGTGCTTGCCCATGACAGGCGTTACCATTTTCTCGATGTAAATGCTCATGAATGAAAGATCTCCTCCTGGGTAACTTTAAGTGTGAAGCCAATCACTCTCAGGGTTGCCATGTCAGGTCCCCACAAGATCACTAATGGAGTGTCACAATCAATTACATCCTCCCATTACGATCTATTAGGACAATGAGCTCTACCTTGTGCTGGAATTCCAAGGCCTCTCCATACTAGCCTGTGCAAAATGCAAAATTGAATATGGGATAGTTGTCTATCTCACAGCACCACATACAGGTGAACCGGTTATAATGAAATTTTCAAGGGGCAGAATGATGGTGCAGCATTGTCACCTTACCGCTCCAGGATCACTTATTCAGCTCTCACTGTCTGTGAGTTTCATATGTTCGTCTCGACATTTGCAGGTATTTCCTCCAGGTGCTACGTATCGTACTCCTGAGTAGTTTGGAAAGGTTACTGAAGATGGATGAATGCCCAGAACTGGAGTTGAAGATTTCTGCTCTATAAAATCCTATGCTGGAATAATCCCCTGTTACACTAATGCACTTATGCCCAGCATTTCACTAGTGCTTGGATACCATCATGGTAGAAAGTTTTCTCAGTACACTGGAGCCATGATCGGACTGCCTGCTTCATGTTTGAAACCCTGGCCTCCCAAGAACTCTGTAAATGGCCTGAACATGTGGAAATACCTGGACTCCATATTAACATCAATTACCATCAACTGCTATACTGAACTGCCTGCCACCTAACACACAGTATGAATGCAGATCAATTCCTGCTATCCGTTATCACCCACATGAGAATGGCCTCCCTGTTGAGTCTGGTTCCTCTCAAGGATTCTTCCTATTGCCATCTCAGGGAGTTTTTCCTTGTCACTGTCGCCCTCGGCTTGCTCATCAGGGACTATCCGACAATTTTGATTCATACACATTCACATTTCATACAAACGTAAATATTTCTTTTGATTGTGAAAAGCTTCTTTGCGACAATGACAATTGTTAAAAGTGTTATACAAATAAAATTGAATTGAATTGAAATTACTTTACGAGGTCAGGACTATATGGAGGATGTGGCAATAACTCCAAACCAGCTTCCTATAATGTGGAAATGGTGTTTGTAAATGTCCCTATAGACAGAATCATCTTTTCCCCAAGTTCTCTGTTGATTTTTGAAGGATCAGACTGTTCCTTTTGCTGAATTTTCCAGGGAACGACTGCAGTAGGTTCAGAGACAACTTGGCTGTGATCATCATTCACATCATCATTATCTTTATAAGGTTTGCGCCATTTAAAAGTTTTACTGCAGCTAAGAATCTCATCACTGTACTGGGCTTATGAAGTCTTATGCCTTCATTCATGAGAAATTCCAATACAAGTCCGGGTTTCACTTGAACGCCCCTTGTACAATTTGACTTGTTTGTGAGAAATGATGTATAATATTGTACCTATTAAGGTCTGGCAAGATTGTACAATACAATAGTTGATGTAGAGTTTCACAAGCTGTCATCAATGCTGACTAAGTGTTTAAGTGATTTATGATCCACTCTGTCAGTGTTAATCATTCTGGGAAACATTTCAGCAGCTCTGCAAGAACACACAAAATGAGTTGAAGCAAAGGCGGCTGAGAGGAGAAATTTGATAAAAAATAGAAAATGTGACTGCTAGCACAGATCATTAAGGGTAGAGTATCGTGCGTAAGGTTTAAGGACCTAAGGACTTTGGCGAAGATTATTTTAACCAAACTGATTATTACTATTAGGGCCCAAGCACTAGGACATCACCTGGATAACGTCATGGCCATGATAGGGGTGATGTCTGAAAGTACTGATGTCATAGAGTGTGAAGGGCCCCCTTGTATTTCTAAGGATTTCTTTTTCAGCATCTGGGGCTTTTTGGGGTCTTAACATGTTTAAAAACTCATGAAAATCAGCTGGCAGGTTGGAATCTTAAGAATTAGGATGTCTGATTAACTGAACCCTGGGTGTGACACGGGGCCCGCACACGAAATTTTGCTGAATGGCTCATACAAACTTGCATGTATACATGTGCAACACAGTACACATTTAGAGCTCATTGCAACTTTTGCATTGCATGTCATGGGCTCAGGTATTTTGGGTTGTTTGTAACCAATGGAATTCGATATACACGTCCTATGTGATCTGAAGACAATGAGCATGCAGAATGTTTGATATGTCAAAAGGGTCACAAGTGGTTAATAACTTGTGCGAGTGACAATGTATTAAGTGACATTGTGCATTGGGCCCGTTGCTTGCAACTATATTTATTAGTGTCGTATATATTTTCAATTTATTATAAAAGCTATATAAATTGTTATTTATTTATTTGGACTTACATGCAACTGGAGATACTGAATTTGAACTATTGAATTGAATTTTCACAGCCGGTATTGGTTTAAAAATAAAACGTTCTATCTGATGTGAGGATAATTTGACAATAGGTCACTATTTCGGTGTGTTGTCTTTTTACACTACTACAAGCAAGAAAATGATTTCCTTTTCATGTCTGGCTGTAACAGTAATCACTGGTGATCTCAGAAATATTATTCTGTCTTTATGGTGTTGACAAGAGTCATATTTAGACCCATGGTGAAAACTCTACAATCTGATTTATACATAGTGTAGGCACTCAATAGAAAGCATACACACTGGCCTTTAGACAGATCTATTAGTTATTTAGGATGATGTTGATCACATTTAATCGATTTTTAAAAAAGTAGTCTCAGATTATACTTAACATTTTTGGCAACTTATCCTGCTTTTATTATATTTTTATTAAAAACCTACAAAAACAATAAAAAATATTCATCACTCTGAATTAGCACTCATAAACAAACAAAGTATATACACATTACTGTACAAACATAACACTGAGAACAGAACAGCAAGATTCTGTACCTAATTTATTTCGACAGTTTATCGTAAACTGTCAAGTCTACACTATTACAGAGCAAATATCCTTCTTCCAAGTCTTCCTTGTCCTCATCTTTCTCTTTAGCCCAGGTTGTTGTGGCCAGTGGCGAGGGTAAGTAAATGTTCCCTACAGCTCCCTCGGTGTCAGGCTCTGCAGCATTGCTCTGGCTGGCGTTGGCTGCCTCCAGGCCCTGGTTGATGTAGTAGCTCTCTTTACTGGGCTCCAAGGGCGGAAGCTCACACAGTAGAGCTTTGAGACTCTGCGCCAGCTCCGCAAAACAAGGCCGCTGAGAGGGCTCTTTGTGCCAGCAGCTTAGCATCACCTCATAGCTGGAAGGGTGATAGGGGAAGGAAAAAGAGGAAAACACAAGGAGGTTTAGATACTGCTAGAGCAATTTTAAATCTCTGTACATCATGCCATATTCACAATGTGGGGGATAATTTAGTAAAAAAAAAAATATATATATATATATATATATATATATATATATTACTGCTATTCCATTTGTGTGTTCATTTTGTTTACTAGATACACCTTTCAGTTGCGTTTTTTAGTGCATATTACCCAGATCTTTATCTTCCTAATATGCAATGAAATTGAAGACAACCACTTTTAAAGGACAGCACTTCCCATCCAACTGTTTAACACTATATGGCCAAATGTACGTGCTTGCTGAAGATTCCATTCCAAAAGTTACTTTCTGTTCTGGTGTTGCTTAGCTTTGGTGCCCATTCAGCCACAAAAGCATCAGTGCCGCCAGGAACTGATGTTGGAGCCAGAAGACTTGGAGCATAGTCAGTGTTCCAGTTCATCCCCTAGTTGTTCAGCTGAGTCGAGGTCAAGTCTCTGAGGAATGCTTCCAAACAGGTTTGGCTGAAACAGGGTTGGAACTTCTTTTGGGAACTCCTTTGTTACAGTAAAGGAAAATGTAATGCTATGGCATACAGACATTTTCTAGAAAATTTGGGGAAAATTCACATACTGTATAAGAGTCATGACCATCTGCCCACATATGTTAATAATTGCATCTGGGGTCAAAATACACAATCACTCATTCTCTATACTATTTATTCTGTACAGGGTCATTGGCGACCTGAATCCTATTCCAGGGAACTCTGGGCATGATGTGGGCTGGGTGCCAGCCCATCAAAGGGCACAAGCAAGCACACACTCACTCACACAATATGGGCAATTTGGAAATGCCAATTAGCTTACTCTGCATGTGGACAAAACCCACCAAGATACTGATGTGGACAGATTCTGTTTTTAACTCTTTAATATACACTCACTCATCATCTATACCATTTAATCCTGTATTCAGGGTCATGGGGGGCCTGGAGCCTATCCCAGGAGACTTAGGGCACAAGGTGGGGGTACACCCTGAACAGGGTACCAATCCATCGCAGGGCACACACACACACTCACAACGGCAACACCGATTTAGGAATGCCAATTAACCTAACCAACATGTCACTGGACTGTGGGAGGAAACCGGAGTACCCGGAGGAACCCCACCAAGCACTGGGAGAACATGCAAACTCCATGCACACAGAGAAGGGAATCGAGCCTGGCCGGGAATCGAACCCGGACCCTGGAGGTGCACGGCGACTACACCACCGTGCTGCCTTCTTTAATATACGGTACTATGGAAAAGTTTTAGGCAGGTGTGAAAAAATGTTCTAACGTAAGAATGCCTTCAAAAAATAGAAGTGGTAATAGTTTATTTTTATTACTCAACAAAATGGAATAAATCAACAAAAGAAAATCCAAAAGATTTCCTGCACAACAGTTCCTATGTTTTTCGTGCATAGTTGAATTGCCAGACTTCTCCAGACAGTAGATGGGTGTACTTGGGTTCACTGGTTTCCCGCCAGTTCTTGCTGATGGCACTGCTGGACATCTTCCAGTGTCGAAGGGGAAGTAAGTATGATGTGTCTTTCATCTGCTGCATTAAGTTTTCTTGGCTGACGACGCCGTCTACAGTCCTCAATATCCACAACCTCACCGTAGTAGCAGAATTTGGTAGGATTTTAAAGCCTCCTATACACAGCTAATTATTGATCATTAGCACCTGCTTGGTGTAACTGGTTAATTATACACCTGACTCCTGACTTCTATAAAATCCCTGACTTTGACTTTTGCACAGTTGTGCAGCTTTGCACTCACACCAAATATCGATTTGATTAAAAAAAAAAAATCAAATCACTTTGCATTTTGTAAATTGATAAAAAAATGTCATAAGAATAATAATAAACAATTAAAACATATATTTTTGAAAGCATTCTTAATTTACAGCATTTCTTCACACTTCTTCTTCGCCTAAAACTTTTGCACAGTACTGTACATGCTTAACCCACCTCTGAGAAAGAAATATGAAATAGCATTACTATTGTATGCTTAAATCCTGAGGACACATGGATTGGGGGGGGGGGGGGGTGTGTGTGTGTGTGTGGGGGGGGGGGGGGGGGGGGGTGGAAACATTAGGGCTGTCAGTAATTGAAAAATATTAGGTCAGAAAAACAAGGTAGGTAATGTTAAAGGACAGGAAATACAGTTTTATCCTCGTCATTACACCAGGACTGTTAACACATGGCCAGTATGAAAAAATTTTAATACATCTTTAAAATGCTTATCCTCTAATTGTGCACCAAAATCTGCGCTCTGTTTAGATTTGAGCGAAAACAAATGGAAAGCACTCACAGTTTACTATCACAGTCCCCCGGTCTGAGGCGATGTCCGCTCTCCAGCATTCCCAAAAGCTCATGGTTGGGGATACCAGGATATGGAGTCTTTCCTCTGGTCACAATCTCCCACATGGTCACTCCAAAGGACCACTGAAAAAGTTAAGTTAAAGATTTTACAAGATTTTTCCAAAAAAAAAAAAAAATAGAAAAGGATCTTGACAGTAATTTAAAGGACTAACCACATCACTCTTGCTGGTGTAGATGGATTCAGAAAGGCTCTCGATAGCCATCCACTTGATTGGCATGCGGATAGCAACCCTCTGTCTATAATAGTTACTGCTGAAGATCTGTTTGGATAGGCCGAAGTCAGCCACGCGGACACGCAGATCATCTCCCAACCTGTATGTGTGGGTGATGAGTGGGAGAGAAATATTCAAACGCACTAGTCTATTTTAATATAAATAGTTCGGAAATGTCACTATGGACTTACATGCAGTTACGTGCTGCCAAATCTCTATGCAAAAAGCCCTTAGAGCTGAGATAGTCCATCCCTGAAGCAATGTCAATCATAAAGCGTAGCAGACTCTGATGTGGCACAAACTGGAAGAAAGTAATCAGTTACAGATCCCATAAGGGATGAAGTGATGTGTTATTTATTGGGATCAGACTTTTACCAGACTGCAAATTATGAGCTGTTTAATATTGCTTGGAACGTGTGTGAAGTGTGTCATAAGTACATGATTAAGCGGTATAGATGATGAGTGAGTGAGTGAGTGAGTGAGATAAGATGAAAGAACAATGTATGGTAAGTTGTGTAAAAGTTTAAGTCTAAAGCTTGGTGTCGCTATGGTAATGAACACTATCCAATGTTAAGCTACGAGTGGGTTGGGTGCAAAAAACACTGCCTGGGCCAAAAACAAGTTGAAAACACTCAGGCGTCAACTTTCAGTTCCAAATTTAAGTGAACAAAAATATTTTATGAATGCACAGCAAGAAACCATAATAGACCACATTATAGACCATAAAATACACTCAATATAAACCTGTTTTATTATCAATAATAATAATAATAATAATAATAATAGTAATAATTTCACAAAGTTGCAGACAAAACCTCTCTGGAAATACATGTTTAGAGATGATGTCATTTATCAGACTGCAAGTTATAAGCTCTAAATTAACACCTGGAAAGTTATACTTGTTTATGTGTGTGTCTTTGATATTCACCACTGGAATGTCACCATAGCGAGTGGCAATAAGAAACCGTCTCAGATCTCCATGTTTCAAGTATGGCAGGATGACAAGCGGAACAGGGATGGAAGAGTCCTGTACTGTCTCCAGTGTGACACCTGGTGGACAGACATGGCACATGACTGTACAAATCAACTTCAGCTTTCATCACTCAGTTATACCCTCTGTAATCTGTTTTCCCTCTAGCTTTTATATTCAGCTTGGCACTGAGAGATTCTGTAAAGAGCCAAGGTTAAGCAATAGGTCGCTCATTAGAGGCTAATCACTCAGGGATGTCCAACGGTGCTGCCCTTATTCCCCTTGATGTCCAAAATGCTCTTTTGTGAAGGCATTTCCCAATTTTATTTTCCTATTTATTTTTCGTGACGTACCTATTAATAAAGTTATCTGGCTGCTGATGACTTTAAAAAAATTTTGTGACGTTCCCTACTTGATAGAGTTGCCGTGACACTGTAGGCAGACACTCAACAGGAGTATTATTTTTCAGATGAATATTAATTAGAAGCTTTATCCGCCAGTAAGTGGTGTTTGCAGCAGTAAAATGTGTGCATTGTGTATACTAGGGGAAAGTATAAGCATGTTTTAACAGGCAGCTTGTTTCTGAATATCTTTAATAACCCCCTTTTTTGTTTTAATATAAACCTATTTGTGCCATTAATCATTCATGAATAAATGTACACAGTTTTAAATGTAAGTATAAATGACTCACTCACTCTCATTCACCATCTATACCGCTTTATCCTGTATACAGAGTCACGGGGTCTGGAGCTTTAGGGTACAAGGCGTGGTACACCCTGGATGTGTGCCAATCCGTAGCAGGGCATTGTATTAATTATGATATTCATAAAAGATCTTATTAATATCATGATTAGTGAGAATAAACTGAGAAGACAAAAATAAATAAATGCAGCTGGGTGAGGTCGCTGACTAGATGGGTCAGAAAGAGCACAGCAGCTTAAAGACACATTTGCACAATTGAGAGCAAGGGAAAGCCCTACCCAGTATTAGTATTAGTGCTGAGATGTGCATAAGTGGCTTTTGTATTCTGGCATTCTGTGTCCTATTGTAGCTATGCCTACATACCAAGACTTTACAAAACGTAAGACTTTGCAGCAAACTGTCTTGGTCAAAAAGGTACTCAGGATGTGACCAACAAATTCTTTCAGGTTTTTTTTTTTCATGCCACAGCATTATCATGGCAAAATACTGTACTGTATGTGTCCCATCCACCTTAAAACTGACTTTGAGTTTCAGCACACAGCACGAAAATGCATTGGTAAGTTTTGTAAAGTATAAAACACCCTCAAATGGTATGCCAAGGGTTATGTTTGGGTTGGATCCAATATAAGAACTATTATCGGTATAGCACATTAACTCAATGATTCAGAATAATGTTTAAGAAACTTGTCTACTTTCAATTCCAAATATGAGTGAACAACAATAGTGTTTTTCCTTGTACACACACAGCAAAAAGACAAAAGACTTATATGAAATATCCACATACACATATAATTACACAACACCAAGTATAAACATACAGTATAGTCATTATATATCTTGATGAAGACAAAACTTTACTTATCTGAAACATACTTTACCTAGAAGTTTCACTATGTTATCATGGTCAAAGTGCCTCATCATTTCAGCCTCCTTAAGAAATGACTGGAGATCATCCTGGCTGTAAATTCCAACTATAATAAGAATTAGAAAGAACATTGAAATGTTGTTTGATTTAACCAAACATCTGATTCCATTGTAACAGCCATTATTCTTTTAGGAATGCTTTCCATTAAAGTTTGGAGCATTTCCTCATTCAGCCGCAAGAACATTAGTGAGGCCAGAGATTGATGTTGAGCGAGTCCAGCATTCCAGTTCATTGGGGTTGAGGTCAGGGCTCTAGACAGGCAACTCAAATTCTGCCACTCCAGCCTTGACAAACAATTTCTTAATGGACTTTGCTTTGTGCACAGAGGCATTGTCATGCTGGAACAGGTTTATGTCTCTTAGTTCCAGTGAAGGAAAGTTATAATGTAACTTATGCACTTTGGGAAAGACCCACAACTACTTAAAGTGCACAAGTGAAAGCATGAGTCTAACATCGCCAGTCAATGCGCAAGACAGCAGGCACATTTAAGGACAGTGCAGACCTGACCAATACAAAGGTATAATGTGAGTGAACGTGCAAAAACAAGATATTGTAATACATTAAGAATAAACTGTGATGGTCAGGTGTCCAGAAACCTTTGGCCACATAGTATATGATGCACATGAACATGAAGGGAGCTGGATTACATGATCCCATAATTAGAGCTGATTAGTTGTATTAATTAATGACAGTTCAGGACAGTCATGTCAAGAACTCACAGTTAAAATGAATTTACTTGTTTTTATATGATGGATGGATGGATGGATAGAGAGAGAGAGAGAGAGAGAGAGAGAGAGAGAGAGAGAGAGAGAGAGAGAGGGTACTTTATTCATCCCAAAGGAAAATTTTATTGTTACAGCAGCCATTGACATAATACAGACGTAAGCAGCAAACAAGCAGCAATCAAGAATTGCAATGAGCGGTTACAATAAAGGTACATTAATGAGGTAGAAATTGCTTACTTGCTAATTGACAAAACAGATGGCTAAATAAAAATAATTGTGTAAATGGTGTAACTCTATCAGAAGCTGTTCTAATCATATACTTGCCTCTCATGGTCTTCACTGCCACTTGAATGTTCTGATCGTCTTCTGTTAAGAAGACACCCTCATAGACTGCCCCAAATTCTCCTAAAAGAGATGAAATGCCAATCCTACTAAGATTTGATTTATTAAATACACAATGTAAGCAAGTACTAAAAATGACTTAATGAACTATGCATATCAAAAAAGCAATTTTTATATTCTACTGGATTATACCATCCAGTACAAAGAATCGACTAAAGACTAGTTTATTCTGATTGGTCTTTTTGTCCCTGGAGAGATGTTGGAGATACTATACAGTATGTGTACCTTTTCCAAGCTCTTTGCCCAGTGTGACGCGGCTACGATCTACCAACACGTCTTTAATACCAGATAGCAGTCTTTCATTCACGCTGTCCAAAACCTGAACAGAACCTAAAGGAAACAGTGGCAGAGACAGATGTGCGTTATACCTCGCGATTAACAACCCTGCGATCATATTCACATCCACTGACACTGTGGAAATGAGATGTGAACAATAGAATGGGCTCCAGGCATATAGTAGCACTTCCACCAGTGGTCACTGCAATAATTTTGAGATGAAATCTTACTGGTAATTTGTTGAGAAGGTGTAGCTGGTGGTGCTCCAGTGCGCCTGTATGCCGTGCCAACGTCCTGTAAAGGAACAAGCTCCACTTCATGATCTTCCATAAACCTAATAAAGATTACAAATCAGTATATTAACAAATATCAATGATCATGTATTTAGTTACATCATTCTACATTTTTTTAATCAATTTTAATGAATGTGTTTAGTTTAAAAATAATAATAATAAAAAGCAAATACTAGTTTCTTCACCTGAATTTATTATAGCCTCTGCATGTAAAGCAAAGTACAGCTGCTGGCAGAGCCAGGAGGAGCATTACTCCACCCAGCACACCAGCAATGACTGCAATTTCAAGCTGCGTCTGAACGGCAGGACTTGGTGTAGGAACAGGAGGAACAGTGACCACTACTGGAGTCTTCACTGTCAGGCACACACAATGTATTTTAAACATATTTAAACTACTAAAGTTTGCCTAATTAGGATTCTCTATGAAAGAGAACATGTCTGTTGTATAGTGTTCTACATACAACCTTTAGGGATTCTTTCAACAAGGACAAACCAAAGTTTATGTTTTCCCCTTAAAATGTATACAGTATAAGGTCATATTGTGTCCAGATCATCACTTACATATAGTAATAGACTGTGCAGACCCAGATGTGCCCAGTTTCTGAGATATCCCATTGTATGCTCTGACAGATATCTGATAGCTCACATGTGGTTGTAGCCTAGTAATGTTGGCGACGGTCTCTGTTAGTCCCATGGATTGTGGACTTATTAATATGGTGCTGTTGCATGGGTCCCAGGGAGTATGAGGTTCTCCTGGTTTTTGTCTACACTCTACATCGTACATCACTTCCTTTCTTCCACCCAGGTCTGCAGGCATTTCCCAGTTCACAGTCAGGGCGGTGTTACTCAACTGATGGATGATTAAGTTGAGTGGTGCAGATGGAGATCCTGAAAATAAATAATAAGTAAAATAAGGAAAGATTGTGTGTTAGATATGTCAGAGTAATCGTAAGCATTATTTGTAGTTTGTAGATCTTTATATATTATTTATATTTTTATAGGTGCATGTGAATTTAGTTTAGCCTAAAGTTCTGTTCTGTATGTCCATGTCTGCTGTGAATGGTGAAACCACTGCTGCTTTTATCGACTCGTTCAACCATGAGAAGATCGGCATGTTTCAAGGCCAGGATTATGTTTTATCTTTCCTTATGGCTACAAGTGAACTAAAGAGCAGTAATGAATGATCGGTTCAATTCTTGCCTCTGGTGTGTCATTTAAATTTTTCACAGCATACTGGTCCGTAACACGGATCCTGATATCTCTTATCTTCTTCACTGAAGGAACCACTAAAAACTGTGGAAGGAAGAGTCAGGTACTCCTGGAAAAGTCCCCTGCCCCTGCAGGCTTACCCCACAGGTTTGTGAAGCCAGTGGGGTTGACGAGGACAATCAGGGTGACAGGATTCAAAACAAAAAAGGGCCATTGAAGATCAAAGTTTAAGGAACAAATCAGGTCGGTCTAATTTAGTTTCTATCAAACTTCATTCATGAACTCACACACGCAACACTTGCATACACATTTATGGATCAGTCACACATACTTATACAGTATAATACGAACTGCTCAAACAATTATATATGAAATGCGTGCACACACACCTATGAGATGCGCTTGCATGCAAACACACAAACTCTCCGTGCACACACATCTATGAGACGCACACATACAGTACATAGTACCCTGAAGTACCCTGCGAAGTGTAATTCCTCATAATTGTGGGAACTTTTACGTTTACAAGGTATTACCAGAAACACTGTTTGGTAATCATAAAGGCATGGTCTCAGTGGGTAAAAGCTTTCCCAGTAGGAAAGAAATTATGCTATAAGTGTAGCTAAATATGTATTAGTAGCTGAGTAAGTGTTATGAACAGGGACTTTAGGCAAAGCATAATAACAGCTAAGATATTTATTACAGAAAACATAAACCAAAATCAGGATCAGGATATACAGTTGATACAGCACAATTGTGGTGAAGTGTATTCCTGGAAATCTTGGATGTCCAGAACTAAAGTCAACATAAAAGTCCAAACCAAGAGCGTCCAGGACCACAGAAGAACTGCTGAAGTGGGCAATATGAAGAAATATGAGAAAACATTGCACTTACCATCCACAGTCTGCAGGACTAGTGGAAAGAACCAATCGGGTTTTGAAAGTGAAAATTACAACAAATAATGTATATCCCCTTAGCGATAACCAAATGAGAGAACAAAGTGGAAATTATAGACTTGTCTCCCTTTGAGATAGTTCATGCATGACCTTACCCTGGAGCAATCATGAAGAGGTGAGCTGAGAAAACTGGTCTATGATGGAATGTATGAATATTCATCATCATTAAACAGCTCTCTCTTTTTCATTTCCTTCTGCAAATACAATTCTTCATTTGCAATATATATGTAATGTCTGAAGATAAATGAAACTGCAAAACAATTAAGGATGCATGAACATGGTATAGGATTTTTATACACCTTATTTGGGAATTTTGCACCATATTGTTATATAATTCCTGTGTTGGTAATATTTCTGCTTATCTACCTTTTTTGGGCCCCTGTCAGTTCAATTGTATACAGAAAAAGTTGACATTGATGATATCTAGCCATGTTGCCTGTGAATGATCTCACTGAACAAGAGACAGAGTGGAAGAGTGGACACCTCTTTTTAGTGATTAACCATTTGGTTAATTATTACCCTACACCTGATTATGATAACTAAACTTTTTGTGTATGCAATTTCTGGCTCAGTGGTAGGTTTCTCGACTACCATGCGAAATGCACGGGTTCAAATCCCAGCCACTAGCGGCAATGCCAGTCCCAAGCCTGGAAAAAAATGGGAGGGTTGAAGCCATTGTATTATCTTTGCTTATGGCTAAAAGTAAACAGCGTTCATGAATGACTGGCGAATCCTATCTCTAAGTCACATGAAGAACCAAACGTCACCCTGGGTAGAGATGACAATATACAGGGTGGGCCATTTATATGGATACACCTTAATAGAATGGGAATGGTTGGTGATATTAACGTCCTGTTTGTGGCACATTAGTATATGTGAGGGGGCAAACTTTTCAAGATGGGTGGTGACCATGGTGGCCATTTGGAAGTCGGGGACATCTCGGGGACATCTGCACATCTCGTATCTTCACACCAAAGAGAATTGCCTTCAGATAACCCCAAAGATAAAACTCTAAGGGGGTCAGATCGGGAGACCTTGAGGGTCATTCAACTGGTCTGACACTAACCCACATTGGATAGGTCCCTCCAAGACTGTTGGAACAAAAAAAGTGATGGTATGGTGTGGTATATGGGGTACAAAGATAGTGGGGCCATTCTTCATCAATGGAAACTTCAAGGCCACTGGATATTTGAAATTGCTACATGATGATGTGTTTCCCTCTTTATGCACTGAAGCTGGCACGTTCCCTGAGTTTTTCCAGCAAGATGGTGCACCACCACATTATGGGTGTCAGGTCCGAGCATTCCTAGATGACCAGTTTCCTGAAAAGTGGATTGGTCGTCGTGGGCCAGTTGAATGGCCCCCAAGGTCTCCCGATCTGACCCCCTTAGACTTTTATCTTTGGGGTCATCTGAAGGCAATTGTCTATGGTGTGAGGATACGAGATGTGCAGCACCTGAAACTACGGATACTGGAAGCCTGTGCTGGCATTTCTCCTGTGGTGTTGCTATCAGTGTGTGAAGAGTGGGAAAAGAGGGTTGCATTGACAATCCATCACAATGGGCAGCACATTGAACACATTTTATAAGTGGTCAGAAACTTGTAAATAACTCATGAAAGAATAAAGTTACGTTAAAACCAAGCACACCATTGTTTTTCTTGTGAAATTCCCAATAAGTTTGATGTGTCACATGACCCTCTTCCTATTGAAAAAACAAAAGTTGGATCCAAGATGGCCGACTTCCAAATGGCCACCATGGTCACCACCCATCTTGAAAAGTTTGCCCCCTCACATATACTAATGTGCCACAAACAGGACGTTAATATCACCAACCATTCCCATTTTATTAAGGTGTATTCATATAAATGGCCCATCAGTATGTGACATAGTGAGTATTTGTATTTCTTTCTGTATAGACCTGCATGCATTAAAACTAATGTTAGCCTTATTGTTTAAAAAAATATATTCAAATCTTCCAAAACAAGAGTTGCATCAAATTTATATACCTATACATTTCTACGAATAGAAATGTACAAATGTAGTAGAATGAATGTATATGAATTACTGCTGTGACATAAATGAAGAAGTTAAAGATTTGTTACATACTTGTACAGCCTAGTTGCGGTGGGTCATTCTCCAGTCGGGCATATCCCTTGTCACAATCACACTGTGAAGCACCTTCTGAGGATATTCTGCTATTGGATGGGCAAAGCTGGCATTCTCCACTACCACTGGCAGGTTTGTAGCTCCCCATACCACAAGCTGTGTCCAGAATAAATGAGATGAAAAGTGTTTTATTGATTGCCATTCATTGCTATGCATACTGAACACCAATAACTAAAGAATGTTAAGCATTTAAACTTTACTGTTAAATATTCTTGGGTTTGTACAGTTCGTGTATTTTACAGGGAAAATCATCAAATATCAGAAAACTTCTAGACCTCTGACCTAGATTGGATTTCTATGTGTTTCTGTTACGCTATTACATCTTCACCAATAGTAGCTCTGTAGCATCAAATATATCAAGTATTTAAAAAACATTACTAGAATGAAAAAGATTCTCCTTCACTTTTCCTGGAAGAAATCAAGATGATATCTGTCTCTTATAAACAAGCTATGTAAGTAGCTAAGTACATGCATGCTCCCTAGATAATAGGGAATGAGTTCTAATTCACAATAATGCAAATCTAGCAGTTCTAGTTTTCTCAGTCCTGTAATGTTCATCTCAACAGTGATCACCAAGCCTTCCCCGGAAGAGAACACCTGTTTACAAAGTATATCAGAAATGAGTGTATGGCAGTCAGGTACACTGGTTATGTGGATCTTTTTGGAGCTCATAATGGGTTCTCAGTCTATTGCAGGATTTGTCTTAAAAGTTCTTTTGTTTTCAGGGTCTTAAATAAAAATTTGTTTGATTGCAGTGCATTGCTTTTCACAGTGTGGACTCCAAAACTCGTCTAGTAGAACAACTTGCTATTTATTAGCCCCATGCCACTAGTACTGGTACCACATAAGACCATGTTACCTCTTTCTTTTATTAAATATATAAACATTTCATATTTATTATGGAATAAGATTGCTCATGTACACCAAACAGCGAGGCCGTTTCCATTGGAGAGAGCGAGCACATGAGTTCATGTAAGAATGAAATAGAGGAACAAATAAGGGTTGTTAAGGAGCGATATAGTGAAATTTGATTTTCAAGAATAATTTTAATAAAATGATCATTCTCTGTTGGCGGCACGGTGGTGTAGTGGTTAGAACTGTCACCTTGCATGTCCAGGGTCCGGGTTTGATTCGCGTCTCTGTGTGCATGGAGTTTACATGTTCTCCCTGTGTTTGGTGGGTTTCCTCCCACAGTCCAAAGACATGCAGATTAGGCTAACTGGCATTCCCAAATTACCCATAGTGTGTGAATGAGTGTGTGTATGTGTTGTGAATGTGTGTGTGCCCTGCGATGGATTGGCACCCTGTCCAGGATGTACCCTGCCACGTGCCCTAAGCCTCACGGGATAGGCTCCAAGTTCCCCACGATCCTGAATACAGGATAAAGCAGTATAGACAGTGAGTGATAATTCTCTGACGAACAGATTGTCATTCTGAATGCACTAGTTACTGAAAAGATTTAATTATAGCCAGGATTAATGACGTAATTTGTCATTTATAATGCTGTGAAAGATAACTGAATCCAAAGATGATGCAATTCTTGGTACAGTCTTGACAACAACAACAAAAAATGATTTACTGTTAAAGGCTTACTTAGATTTACCACTTCTAATTCTTAGTCATATGTGTGCTAGTTAAGCTTGCCTGAACAAGTAGGAACCTGTTATGCTGTTGAGCAACTGTGAAAACTAGCACACCAGATTCAGTAATGTGATGCAATAAATAAATAAATAAAGCTGAAATAAAATTATTTATCTGATTTTGATGTACTGCATATGTCTCATTATCACGTGTAATGCGTTCATGGGTGTACAAATGCTAAATATTCAAGAAATAAAATTAAAAGCATCCTCTGACCTTTACACATGTTCCCTTCTTTTTGATAACCAGCTCCACAGATACACAATCCTTGCATTACACCCCACTGTCCATTCGACTCGCACTCAATCTGTGGGGTCGACATTTCTTCAGCTCCATCCACACAGCGGCCACTGATCCACTCTGACCCTGCTGATGCCTCTCCAAAAATAGTCTGGTTCACTGTAAGCTCTGGACATTTCAGGTAGAAGACCCGCACAGAGGAAATAACCATGCATGATCCACTGTAGGAGAACCCCAAATGAAATCCTTTTTTTGTGACTTTTTCCAAATCTAGACCCCGCGCATGATGCAGGTGTGTCTCCAACTCCTGAGGTTTATTAAACTGAGTAAATGCCTGGGGAGCAACAACCTGTTGTTTCTCTCCTCCAGTGTGAGGATGTTCCACTTGTTTATCAGACTCCAGTAAGAGGATAGTGACAGGTGATTGGTCATTTTGAGCAAAAAACAGGTCCAGCCAAAGCTTGTTGGCATCTTTCTTCGCAATCCAATTAGTCCACAATGTTTTTCGTTTGTTTTGATATTTTGAATCACAGCCTTGGTAGACAGGATGGACCGAAACCAGTCCCAGCTTGAGCCGAATTTCATGCCACTGAAATGAATGATTAGCAACATATAAAATGAACAATTTAAAAAGAAATGTATTGTAATGTGAATAATTTTTTTTTTTTAATGAATGACAGTAAGATTCTGTACAAGGATCAGTGAAATGAGGAACGTACAGCTTTGGGTGGGTCAGATATCCACTGCAGACTTGTCTCGGAAGAAGAGCTCAAAATGTCCTCTGCAATTTGTTGATTTAAAGTATTATTGTTAAAATATGAACATAAGCTTTCCTTACATATGGGGTTAGGTTTCACACACACACACACACACACACGCGCGCACGCACACACACACATGCACACACACACACAGTACTGTGCAAATAACTGCTGTAGAGCAAATATGTCTTTAAAAAGTTTATACATAAAAAAAATACTATAAAAAGCGGTAAACAGCAATTAATGAAAAAAGCCTATATATATATATATATATATATATATTTTTTTTTTTTTTTTTTTTTTAAGTTCATTACACCAATTATTGGCTTTTTTCATTAATTTATATATATATATATTGTAGTCTCGGGTAAAACTTGAGTAGTTTTATAACAAAATTACCTGCTTAGTTTTACTTCTGAGGACATATCACACACATGCTTATTTTTATGCATGAAAAACCCAGAAGCTTTTTTTAAAAAAAAAAAAATTTTTTTTAATCTTTTACATAATGTGCTGCTTTGTGTTCTGGCCTACAGATATTTTCTTGTTTTTGTGTGTGTGTGTGTGTGTGTGTGTGTGTGTGTGTGTGTGTGTGTGTGTGTGTGTGTGTGTGTGTTTGCTGGAATCAGAATTTTAATGTCATAAAATAAACATACATAAGGAAGGTTATGAAAACACAGGGTGCAGGGGGACTTTTGCACACCTCTCTCTCTCTCTCTCTCTCTCTCTCTCTAGTATATATCTTAATTAGCTGTATATATCTGAATACATGTTAATTAGCTGTATAATGATGTATAGCACTTGTTCTTGTCAACTTCTAAACTTATAGTAATAAATAGATTTCTTCCGATTTTCGGTACATTTAACAATCTATCGGCAGAATCAGAAGAGTTTAAGCTACAAACACTTGTTACAGTTCAGTTTCTTACCTTCAATCGCGGGGAGTTGCGCGGACATGCGCACGAGAGAGAGAAAGCTGAGCACGAGCACCAGATCCATCAGTCAGCGCGTGAGAAAACAACACAACCTCTCCGCTACTCTAATCCTATTATAACCACACACACACACACACCAGTACACTGAGCTAGTCTCCTCTCCACATCACTCTAAACCCTCACTCTCAGTTTCACACACACACACGTATTTGAAGTGACTTCGGTCTCTCATGGGAATGCTGAAGTTAATGTACCCACTGGAATCAGATCAGTACATTACATACTGTATCACATGACATGACATAGAGGAGTTGGTTTAACTAGTCCACTCATCAGTTTTCATCCATAAAAAAAAAAAAACCTCAAGCGGTGCCATTTCTGACGTTTTAACGTTTTTACCCAAATGAGTCCTCATTTAAATGAACGGACTTAGCAGGTTCTATTTATTTATTTATTTATTTTTGATTAACCACCTCGGGTACTATAGAATGTCTCAGACCTTGGTGTGGAGATATTTTTTTCAGTCATACACAACATTTAAAATGTCATTTTAATTTTAATTTGGTTTATTCAGAATCTTATCCACATACACTTTTTTTCTACGCAAATGCTCTGTTGCCTCTGTTGGGTCATTTGTCTGTGTTATTTACAGAGAATTGGGTGCTTTTTGTGTAACCCAGATGCTGGGTTGAAATTGGGTTAGGTAGTGACAGCTGACACATCACAGACAAGACCGCCTCTCCCCCAAAGTTGAAAAAAAAAATTTTTTTAAGCTGTGTCAAAACTCAGATATGCCAATCCACATCATGTTGATAACTTGTGTTCCTACAGATGCCAAGGGGGAACTTGCACTGAAACTGCTACCTGACTTGATTCCACCTATGGTTTAAAAAGATTTCCGGCACAGCATTGAGGAGTCCCAGTTGGCCTTCATTGACCAAATGCCTGTACGTAAGTTGCAATGGATATTTAAACGCAAATGTTATTAAACAACAACATTTAACATGGACTTAACATGGTATTCATGGGCTCGAAAAAAGTCCAGTAATTCAATCACGTAATGGAAATGTACATCATGCAATGGTTCCGTACAGTATTGTTAGCTTCAAGTAGGCATAAAAATAGTTTGAGGTCATGCATAGAACAGTGGGAGTAGCTATTCCTTACTGTTTACATGTCAGCTTGACCATTTTCGTGTTTTTACCATTAAATCCCATCAATTTCTTAAGAATAAGATGGGACAGAATAAGATAGATAGACTCCAGAAAGACTCAACAAGATGCTTTGTTAAAATGTGATTTTTATTTAGTGGCATTGTCCAGTTAATAATGTCTAATTATGTCTTCTCTGTTTGTTTGTTTGTTTTATGTCTGCCTGCATTGTGATCAGATCTCATTTAATTAGGACAAATGGCACCTGATATCAAAAGCAATTGTAATCTATTGTAGAAAATAAATTCCCACAAATATGAGTTCACATTTCATTTAAGCATGGCTGTAGTGGCAGTGACAGTCAGTTAGCACGAGCCCACGACCAGACCACCTTCATGTTGTGATGTTCATATATCCAGGGGCATTGTACTGTGTGTTTGCTCCTCCAAGTCATGTTGCCTTAACGACAGAGCAATTCTCTAACTTGATTTCACTTGGGTCTTTTTTAAATTCAGTATCAGTACTATTACACACTAAATTGATAGTCTTGTTCAGTTTAATCTTTGCTCTTCAACAGAATTTTTACTTTCTTTCATTTCTTTCTTTCTAAGATTGGAACCAACCTGGTGGAATACCTCCAGCAGGCTGATGTGTCATGGCCGTACCCCTACGTCCTGACGTTGGGAGATAATGACCAGCGCTGCTCTCAGGCATTCATCATTCTGGTGGGACAGGCTCAGGAGAAAAGGACACTACACGGGGCAGTTGATGTTTGCTTTAAGGCATTTTAGATTTTTGACATTAACTATCCAAAGCAGTGTGTTCATGTATAGGAATTTATCCAGAAAGTGGTCTATGAAATGGAAGGAAGTGAGAGTCCACACCTGTGAATTTATACATTCAGCAATACTTGCTTGCAAGTAGAGACTGAAGGACTTGATCCTTTAATTTAGTTTTTTTTTTAAGTCTTTCTGAAGTCTAATTATCAATATGTACAATGAATACAACTCTGTCCTCAGCCCTATAAGAACTCAATATCAAACAAAATGATGCTGAAAATGTTGGGCTCTGTAACAAATAATAATAATAATAATAATAATAATAATAATAATAATAATAATAATAATAATAATACCCTAAAACACAGGTCCCTGCCAGTCTTTACTGACCCCTTAGACTCCCAGGACCCGATAGAAAACTATGGCCCTAATGTCTCAGGTACAAATCAACATTATTTCTTCAGAATCCCTCCAGATGCAGTTAATTAGAGTGTGAACTCTGAAGAGACAAAACCTATTTAGGAAAGTTTTTTTTTTAAATATATATATATATAGAATTTCAAAACATCCTACAGTTTCTAGCCAGGATTTGACAATAGCCTGTGAAACATGTTATATGGGAAATGTTTTGCAATAAGTTTTCAATGGGTTACAGTAACCCTAGTTGTGCGATTTCTGACATTTTGGCATCTTTCCTTTCAACTTAAGTTCCCATTTAAATGAACTGACTTTTTTAATTTTAATTTAAACTAGGTTAATTTATAATTTTGTCGATAAAACAGTTTTACAGTACAGACCAAAAGTTTGGACACACCGTCTCATTCAAAGAGGTTTTTTATATTATAAAATTTATATTATGGCAAGAAAAAAGCAGCTAAGTGAAGAAAAAAACAAGTGGTCATCATTACTTTAAGAAATGAAGGTCAGTCAGTCCGAAAAATTGGGAAAACTTTGAAAGTGTCCCCAAGTGCAGTCACAAAAACCATCAAGCGCTACAAAAAAACTGGCTCACATGCGGACCGCCCCAGGAAAGGAAGACCAAGAGTCACCTCTGCTGCGGAGGATAAGTTCATCCGAGTCACCAGCCTCAGAAATCGCAGGTTAACAGCAGCTCAGATCAGAGACCAGGTCAATGTCACACAGAGTTCTAGTAGCAGACACATCTCTAGAACAACTGTTAAGAGGAGACTGTGTGAATCAGGCCTTCATGGTAGAATATCTGCTAGGAAACCACTGCTAAGGACAGGCAACAAGCAGAAGAGACTTGTTTGGGCTAAAGAACACAATAAAGAACACAATAAGGAAAGCTTTTTGAATGAGAAGGTGTGTCCAAACCTTTGGTCTGTACTGTATATGTGAAGTGTTAACTGAGTATTTCTATTTTGGAATGCGCAATCATTTTTACTCAAGAATTTCAGGGTTTCTTAAAAAAGAACACAATGTACTAGAAAATAATAAGCTAGGCAAAAAGAAGTAACTGTGCAAGCAAGAAACTAGAAAAACAGGAACTAAATACAGTGATGGAGTCTTGCCTCGGAATTGAATTTTTCACACCTGCAAAGCTTTTTATATGTAGTCACTCGAAGGCCACTTATAATCTGTATACCTTCTCATTCATGTAATTATTCAATCAGACAATCATGTAGCAGCACACCATGCAGATACAGGTTGAGAGCTTCAGTTAACGTACAGATAAAATATAAGAATAGAGGGAACACTTGATCTCTTTGACTATGATGCCAGTTGGCCTGATTTGAGTTTTTCAAGAAAAGGTTGTTCTCAAGAGATTTCACAGTAGGTTCTACTGTAAGTTGAGTGATGCAAAAACTAATGATTTTTTTTTTAAACATCCAGTAAGCTGCATTACTGTGAGTGAAAACACCCTGTTGATGGGAGGTCACAGGAGAATGGTCAGACTGGTTCAAGCAACTGGTTAATTAAAATAACTCAGAAAACACAAATTTGAGACTACACAATTATTATTTAAGTCTGATAAAAAATATCTATATATTTAAAAAAAAAACTTGAATAAGAGTGTACTTTGCCCTCCAATTGACAATAACTAATAGAACAAAACAAGACTACTGGTAGTGAACTTGAGCTGTGAGTTTTAATCAATATAAAGTTTTAATCAATTTAATCAATATAAAAAAAATATTCACAATCTTTATTTCCAGCCAGGCAAGCCAAATAACATGAAACACTGCACAGTAGGTACAATATGCGGATTTAATTAACATTTTACTATTTTTAAAAAGTAAACAAGGAACCACATTTATAATCATAATAGTGTCATGCACACTCGTAACACGACCGGCACTAGGACCCGGAAGTAATACGGTCGCATTTGAGGAAGCATAAAAGGAAACAAGATGGCGCTTCACATTGCTCAGTCATTAAGTTCGCCCATGCCTTGTCTGACACTTCGCCGACTGTTCAGTGAGTACTCACCGATTCGGGTTGCTTCTTTGATTGAGTGTGTGTTGCTAGAGCGCGAATTTATTTGTGTAGATCCTAGCTCTTCGTGTAAGAGCGTTCTTAGACAAATCACGTGGTTATCCTGCCTACTCGCGTTGCTTCCGCGTTTGGGTTTACCATCCATGCTACACGGGCTAACTGCTAAGGCTTCTGTGTTTACCCTCCGATAGCTCGTGACAGAATGACTGAGCCAAAAGCAGTAAACCCAGCGGAGTTTGCTTGCCTCTGTGATGTGGTTGACCAGCATGGCGAGCTGATCAATAAGCTCCGTGGAGAAGTCGCGTCTCTCCAAAAGGACCTCCAAGACGTCGCGGCATTGCACCGCAAGGTGGTGGAGCTACGGCAGGAGAACGCGACCCTCCGCGGGACGGCTGCTCACTCGGTTGTTGCCACGCCCATCGCACCCCCCCCTGATGTTTTCATAGCTCTACCGGATAAGTGGGATGGCACAGATGGGAGGTGCAGTGTCTTTCTAACTGCATTGGATCTTGTGTTTGAGTTTAATTCCACCAAATACTCCACAGACCGACTGCCGTTGCGCTTCTCGTCTCGTTGCTATCCGGGCAGGCAGCTGAGTGGGCCACGGCGGTCCTCAGATCAGATTCAGACACGGCCTACTCATACGGAGAGTTCACCCGTCAACTGAAACTAACATTTGAACATCTTGCTGCTGAGGTGGAGACTGACACCAAATTATATCATTTGCGGCAGGGAGGGTCGTCCGTGAGTCGCTACACAGCGGATTTTCGTACTCTCGCCGTGCAGACCACCTGGGGAGACGCCGCCCTCCGGACGGCCTACTACGAGGGACTGGCCTCACGGATCAAAGACGAACTCGCCGGACGAGAGATTCCCGCCACGCTGGAAGGACTGATTCAGCTCGACCTCCGCATTGACCAGCCCCCCGGACCCTGCCACCCACTACGTCACCTTCATACCCTCACGCCCCGGTTCCTGAAATTCTTCCCTCCTTCACCACCACCGCCATGGCACCCGTCGGATCTCCACTTCCCGCAATGGTTAACACCGGAGCTGGGGAACCCATGCAACTAGGACGCGCCTCCTTGACCGCTGCAGAACGGGAATGACGCTTCAGAGAAGGGCTCTGCGTCTACTGTGGGTCAGCAGCGCACCACAGGGCCCTCTGCCCACGTCGCCCGGGAAACGCTCAGGCCCGGTGAGCAAACGGGGCAGTTCACAGGGCCCCCTCCACCTCTCGGTCACAACACCCAATAATTCCCATATCACGGTCCAAGTACACCTCCGGTTTGGCCACAAACGGGTCAGAAGTACTGCGTTCATCGATTCCGGTGCCGCAGGTAACTTTATTGAGTCTTCGTTTGCCAAAGAACTGGGAGTGGAACTTGAGGCGTTATCCCAGCCCGTTCGTATCAGATCTGTCGATGGTCGGCCCCTTTCCTCCAGCCCCATCACCACTCAGACTTAGCCTCTTACCCTTGTTATCGGCCAACATCACGAACGGATCCAGTTCCACCTCACCTCCATTTCATCGCCACCCATCATCCTCGGACACCCCTGGCTGCTCCAACATGACCACCTCATCTCCTGGATGCAAACCCGCATCCTGCAGTGGGGGCCGACCTGCACCGAACTTTGCCTGTGGGCTCCGGCTGAGACGTGTTCTAGGGAGTCCGAGGCACCCGATGTCGACACCAACGCTATTCCCGTCACCTACCGAGACCTGGCTGAAGTATTCTGCAATAGACGAGCCACACACCTTCCTCCTCATCGCCCCTATGACCTGACGATCGGACTTCAGCCGGGCTCGGGCGGCCATCTTTACTCCCTCTCCGCTGCCGAGACGCAGGCGATAGAAAGATATGTTTCTGACGCCCTTCGCCACGGCACCATCCGGCCCTCCTCCTCGCCTTCCGTCGCGGGGTTCTTCTTTGTGAAGAAGAAAGGGGGCGACCTACGACCCTGTGTCAATTATCGGGGGCTTAATATCATCACCATTAAGAACAGTCACCCTTTGCCTCTTACCAACTCAGCCCTGGACGCCCTCTCTGGCGCCACCATTTTCACAAAGTTGGACCTCCGGAGCGCCTACAACTTGGTGCGCATCAGAGAGGGCGATGAGCGGAAGAATGGTGACACTGGCTCCAGGGCGCCATGGAGCTATTCATCGTCTGGACCGACCATCAGAACCTGATCAGCATCCGCAACTTAAAACAGCTCAACCCGAGACAGGCGCGGTGGGCACTGTACTTCGAACATTACAACTTCCACCTATCCTACCGCCCGGGCTCCAAGAACACCAAAGCTGATGCCCTCTCCTGACAACACGAAGAGGACGTCCCCCGAGCGGACTCGGCGCCTGTCATTACACCCGCCAAGATCATTGCATCACTTCACTGGGACCTAGAAACGAGGGTTCGCCGTGCACAGGCAACGGACACCGCACCGGCAGGTGTGCCGCCTGGGCGACTCTACGTGCTGAACACCGTAAAGACCGAGGTGGTGCGATGGGGTCATTCCTCCATTATCTGGACACCCCGGCGCCAACCGCACCCTCCTATTTATCAGACGTGCCTTCTGGTGGCCATCTATGGCGAGTGACGTCAAGGGGTACGTCCAGGCGTGCCCAGTGTGTGCCAGGGCCAAGAATACCAACCAACCGACGCCGGGGAAACTCCAACCACTCCCCGTTCCCCATCGGCCCTGGACGCACATTGCCGTCGACTTCATCATGGGCCTACCGGTCTCTGAAGAGAAAAACACCATGGTGGCCCTTGCCGGACTCCCGTCAGCCAAAAAAACAGCAGAGCTGATTTTAGAACACGTAGTCCGACTGCATGGGTTCCCAAAAGACATCGTCTCGGACAGGGGGCCCCAGTTCACCGCCCGGTTCTGGAATGCCTTTTGCCGCCTGATCAATTCCATCTGTAGTCTAACGGTCAGACGGAGCAGACCAACCAACAATTGGAGCGCTACCTGAGATGCTTTGTTGCCGATCGCCAGTGCTCCTGGGCCCGCTACCTCCTCCTATGGGCTGAGTTATCTCCACGTCTCCACGTCTCCACGTCTCTTCAGCCACCAATCTCTGCCACGGTTTCCAACCTTCGATGTTCGATCATCAAGAACCGGAGGTTGAGGTGCCGTCGGCCCAACAGTTGGTTCACCGGTGTCGTCGACACCCGCCGGGACGATTGTACAATGTAGGTGACAAAGTATGGCTTTCAACCAGAAACCTTCACCTTCACACGGAATCCAAGAAGCTATCACCCAGGTTCATACCGCATCACCCTCCGTATCAATCCTGTCACCTATCCGGTATTTCACACCTCCCAGCTCAAACCCTTCATCACTTCACCAATGGTTCCCCCCACCCACCCTGCTCCTCTTCTCCGTATCATTGAGGGTGGTCCCGCCTACACCGTTCGCCGGATCCTTGACTCACGTCCTCGGGGCAGAGGGCTCCAGTACCAGGTTGAGTGGGAAGGTTACGGTCCCAAGGAGCGATCTTGGATTCCGGCTCGGTTCGTTCTAGTCCCCGAACTCATCCGGGACTACCGTTGTCGGGTATCCTCCACCCCAGGACTGTCGAGAGTCGGTCCTGGACAGGGGGGTACTGTCATGCACACTCGTAACACGACCGGCACTAGGACCCGGAAGTAATACGGTCCCAATTCAGGAAGCATAAAAGGAAACAAGATGGCGCTTCACATTGCTCAGTCATTGAGTTCGCCCATGCCTTGTCTGACGCTTCGCCAACTGTTCAGTGAGTACTTACCGATTCGGGTTGCGATTCGGGTTGCTTCTTTGTTTAAACTGTTTTACCCAGCCAGCTGGGTTAAACAAAAAGTATCCAATTCCCTGTAAATAACCCAGAAACATTACCCAACAAAGGCAACCCAGCGTTTGGGTAGTAAAAACAACCCAGCATTTTTTAGTGTTCTAAGGCTGGAACCGACACTGTGGAATACCTCCAGCAGGCTGAAGTGTCAAGGCTGTACCCCTACATCCTGATGCTGGGAGATAATGACCAGCACTGCTCTCAGGCATTAATGCTTCTGAGTAATAGTATCATAATGATGTCGCTGTTGAACTTGTTTTGTATTATCTGATCTTGTGCTTTTGAAAAATAAATATAAATATTTTTTCTATGATTTGTACAATTAATTGGGTGTTGTTTATTGCATAAACAATTGCATAGAGTTTTTCTTTTTGTTATAGACCAGTATATCAAAGTAATTTAATTGTTTAAACTGTTTTACCCATAGGCATGTAAAACATAAAAATAATAATAACCTATTTGTGAGGTAGAATTAACCCAACATTATAGTCAAATATGACCTAGCATTTCGATTGAATATTTTACCCACCTTGCTGGGTTAAATAAATAACCCATTTTGCTGGGTTAAATTAACCCAGCATGTAGTTGGTCCAATATTTATCCAGCAGCTGGGTTAAAAACAACCCAGTTTGTGTTGTTTTTAACCCAGCATTTTTTAGGGTGTAACACTGACATACTGTACTCTATGTTCTTAAATTGCCTACAGTCCTCCAGTCACTGATGCATTATTATCAGAACAAACATTCATGTTTACATATTCTGAACACTTAAATGTGTTAGTAAAAATATTGGAAATTGACAGAATATATTGTAAAACTTCTTTAGCATTGTTCTAAGTGTGAAAAAAGATTACTGCAAAGACAGATGTGATGTCATCAAAGTGATTAAATATTATTACACAGTACATATTTGTCCAGAAGTGTCCTATTGTTAACTTGGGGTTTTCTTGATTAGAGTCACTAATGTGATTTGTCCAGAAGATTATGTAATAAATGAACAGGTGGCCAGGATGATAAAACATTAAGAAATCTTGACTGAGGTGACTGAGGACTAAAGGAATAGTTTCTAAAATGACTAATGAAGTCATTTAGGACTGATAAAAGCAATCATGTTTCAATCATATAATCATTCAATAATATCATAAGTATTTACCAACCTTTCTGTGTATATCTTTTTGTTTGAAAGTAAAATGTATTATATAGGAATGTTAACCTTTCCCTTCAAGAAACTTTTGATCAAGAAACTATATATGGCAGAAAATTACAAATTCATCATTTCAAAAGTTTCTCAGGCCACTACACAACCATTAACCTTTCAACTTCATGTTGCTGACGAATGTTTTTTTTTTTCCATTGTTAGCCTATGCCTCTTTCACTTCATGTTTTCTTCTGTTCACTTAGTCATTGGCACATGATAGAAGTTCCAGTTTTTACAGGAAACATGAATGAAAAAAACTGCACATAAAAGACGTGATATAAATTGCAAAATTATATTTAAAAAAATGGTTACTAGGAGTTTTCAAAAATATATATGTAAAAAGCCATCATTCCCGCATGTTCGGTTGCAGCCTATAAACAAAACAAAACAAAAAAAATTACACACACTCATTTATTGTTGAGAAATAATGGTGGCGACTTTTTATTACACACTGACAGGTACTGGGTGTGCACACATCTTATCCCCTTAGTCTTAACCTTCTTATTCAGTTATTCATGTTAAAACATTATTCAGTAATTCCTATCAATTGACGTTTCAAGTTTCAAGTAGGTTTTTATTGTCATTTGAACCATCAACAGTTTAGTACACAGTGAAATGACACAACGTTCCTCCAAGACAAAGGTGCTACATACAACATAAATTAACAAAAAACTAAAAAGCTAACTAAGAAACCTATTTCGCTGACTAACTGAGCCAAGACAGATTGACATTTTGAGTTAACAGAAAAACTATTTAAATTTTATACAAAAGAGACAACTTAAAGAGCACGTACAAATGTGCAAACAAGCGTGACAAAGTAACAACGCAACAATATGACAATACTTTGTGGTAATGAGGTAATGAATTGAGGTAGTGAGAATAGAAGCAGTAAACGTTCCTTATAAGTAGCAGCAAAGATAAAAATAGTTTGTGCAAATGAATGAGTAATGAATACTGTGCAAAAAAGCATTTGCAGGTTGGTGTGTAAAAATTTTTGATGGTTGTTGATCAATGTGTTTGCACGTGATTTATTAGTCCAGTCTTAATGTTCTGAGGTAGTTAAGTTAATCTGAGTGATTTTTTTTGTGTGTCTATCAGTCCAGTCCCTTCCCTTGTTGAGGAAACGGATGTCTTGTGGTAAGAAGCTGTTGCAAAGTCTGGATGTGAGTGCCAGAATGTACCTTTTTCCATATGGCAGGAGGGTGAAGAGTAAGTGAGAGGGGTGTGTCCGATGAGCCATCAGCATTGTCTGCAGTTATTCTGCACTGAAATTATTCTGCAGTGAAACTAACAGCAAAGAGCATGCAGTTCCAACAGTACATGACTCACTCACTGGGGTTAAATCCATCATATTGTTAAACTATAACTGATCTGAAGCTGCATAGTGTGATGTACATGATACTGTCACAATGTTCGACTGAATCAGGCACTCCATGAAATAAATTCTTATAACATGTAGCATTTACTTATTCGTTGTGACACTTAACATGTGTGTGTCTTACATGTACACTACCTTAAAAGTTTGGACACATCTTCCAATTCAGTGGTCATTCCTGATTTTAATTTCTTTCTACATTGTAAAACAATGCTGAATGCCACATATACAATCATATCATTTGAACAGTTGATATGGAGATGTCTCTGCTACTGTTAAACCTTACATAATGGATCTGTTCATTGGTGAAGTTGTAGCAGAAGTCTAAAAGTTCTCTCACGCCATCCTTCAGCTAATGAAGTCGAGAAGATTGCACTTACAGACACTGCACATATCCTTCAAAATGGGTTCAAGTAAACCGCATCGATCTTTTGTTGAGATCTGGATTTATCAGTAAAACTGTCAATAAGTGGTAAAAAATAATAATAATAATAATAATAATAATAATAATAATAATGTATAATTAATGACAAAAATTATTTTATTCACTACTAAGCAAAGGATATTCTATTGAACTCAGCTGTATTATATTTAATAGCAATATAGTGTGCTGTAATCTAATACATTCTTATCATCTTATTACAGTAAATAAACTAAAAGTTAATGTATTTATTACAACTTTGACTTTCTATATGTATTAGAGAAATTCAACCAAGCATAGAAGTTTTCCTGTTCCATTTTTATTTTATTTTTTCCTTTCCTGTTTCATTTTTAGAAAAAGTAGAAATGTGAAACAACAGCTTACTAAGCCTTCTTGGTAATTACTAGTGAGTAAGTAAATTATATTATATTATAATTTAGCCAGGAGACTTAGCTCTGTGTGCTGTGTGTTTGAAAACACATAGCACACACAACTGGCAATTTAGGAATGCCTATTAATCTAACCTGCATGTCTTTGAACTGCAAGAGGAAACCCTCCAAGCACATGAAGAACATGAAACACCATACACACAGACCCAAGGCAAGAACCGGACCCTCGACCCTGGAGTGGTCTCTGTATGTATGGGGTTTGCAGGTTCTACCCATGCTTGGTGGGATTCCTCTAGGTACTGTGGTTTCCTCCTAGAGTCCAAAAAGATGCAGGGCTAACTGGCATTCTTAAATTGCTTGTAGTGAATTAGCATGTGAGTGTGTGTATGTGTGTGTGCCCTGTCCAGGATGTACCCTAGAAGATTATATTATATTATATTATATTATATTATATTATATTATATTATATTATATTATATTATATTATATTAGATTAGATTAGATTAGATTAGATTAGATTAGATTAGATTAGATTAGATGTAACAATCAGTAAATAACTTTCCCATTTTTTCTTACCACTTACTTTTTTACTTTTTCTTCACATCTCCTCTCTTACTGTCAGTTTTCTCTCAGATTAGTTGCTGAAAAGTTTAGAATTTTGGTCACATCTTCATTAATTAATTACCAATGGTCTGTGAGTTTTTTTTTTTTAATGAAAGAATTATAGGGGGAAAAAAACATGATTAGATAGTTCACACTATTCCCCCAAAAGTGACATTTACATTTTAAAATCAAATTAGAAAGAAATTTACATTAAAAATAAGCAAAGAAACAGCATGTTAATTATAAAATGAAGTAGATTAAGAACATGGTATGAAACAGTTTTGTTAAAAGCATGTCCAATATGTGTGTGTGAGAGATGTTCCGATGGGAGACCTTCCCTTCATAATCACCTAGTGCCAAAAGCTCATGAACACTCATGAAACCTTAGACAGAATTCTAAATGCAATAAACACAAATGAGGTTGTCTGAGACACATATTAAGCAACTTTTATTTTCCCCAAAACGTTTTTTTTTTTTAACAGTGCAGTTTTAAAAGTGCAGGATGTCATGTAACAAGAATTCCTCTATTCCCAAACATAAAAGTGACACTTTTGCAAGGTAGAGCCCAAAGCTTTCAGCCAGCAGTAAAACACATAAATAGAACACAATAAAAAAAACACACTCAGACACCGACAGGTTGATTATAAATAAGTAATCAATCATACAAGAAAAAAAAGACTTTCAAGATTAATACTGTTTTGAAAGCTTCTCAGAAATACGCATTGTGTTGGAGTCATCACAAATCATCTCTTACACTGCAAACTTTAACTGCAACCTTGGGGGATAAGGGTGGGCTGGAAGTAGGTAATCATGACAGATCTGACCGGAGTGCATTATGATTATTTTCAATTATGAAATGATACATATTCGTGGAAACACTGTAAAAAATATATATAGACTGGCATTCTAGTGACACCATTGTGTGTTTCCATGTAATTCAGTATCTGCTATTAAATCTCTTTCTTTGAACATATAAAGGGAGCTTAACTGTTCTGTGCATTTTCCTGTGGTGTATATTTCTATCCTATATTTGAACAATGTAGCACAAAATATTAAACATAATAAATCTTGAAACTAAAGGCCTACCTGATACTAAAGACCAAATGACTAGAACTGCAGTGGGTGTATAATAGAGAAAAAGCTTTGTTTAATGTAATTATAGACTTTTTTTGTAGATTTTACTTTGTGTGAAAATTCAAATTGTACAGAATCAAGACATGTTTCAATTTACTGCATCCTTTACTGCGTCTTTGAATTTTTCTCTTTTTTTTTTACTCTTACTATCTTCCCATACTGTATGCCATGTGATGGATAACAAGTATGTACTTCATGGACCAGAATGTACAGTAGCTAGTTTTGGGTGGATTTAAGAAATATGTTGTCATTTTTTCTAGTAAAACTTTACTTTTAGAGGGTTAATTTCAATACTCCATGTTTAAATCTACTTGCAGCAATATTTTGCCATTTGCCCGACAAACACTAATGGCAATACCATTTTAAAGAGAACATCACTGATATGGCACAGCAATATATAATGTATGTTCTAAAATACATCAACAAACTGTATACATTATACAATATAAAGCACTATCTATTTATAAACCATTTATAAACAAATATTGAAGATGAATTAGTAGACGTATCCACTTAAATTGTTAACTGAGCACAATCTCAATCCTTAAAAAAGACCTGTTTCTCTTACTGAAGTGCAAAAGTAATAAAACACCTCCACAAACCTGTTAAGAGTTTATGTATGGCATGTTTTCATTTTTCACCTTCTTCACTTGTTCTATATAAAGTGTGATGTTTGGTGTTCGACAACAGTCTGTTATTGTTAACATCACCTTGTGCCATCTTGCTCCCTTACTGCAATACGCATTTCTCTTTCTGACTTCCATACCGCCGTCTTCTCTGCTCCAGACCTCTTTCTAACCTTGCATCTTCTTCCAGAGCCCTGCAGCATACAGTGTGAGGAGGCAAAAGGAAATGAATGTGATAATAAAAATGACCAAAGGAAGCCTCATGTTAACATATACACAGCATACAGTTGTTTCTACTGCAACCATCATACACTGTACTGTATAGTTATAGCCTATGATCTATTGTTATATGAACAACAAAAGCCTATTAGAAATATAACAGTACTCTGTAACGAACAGAGCTCACCCTCGCTCTTTGGCATCCATGTCATGGACCAGCTCATCCCTCTGGTTTACAAGAGACACCAACTCTTGCAATAGCAAATGCTCTCTGGTTTTATGGGCCTGAGTCTTCTGCCATTCTAAAAAAAAAAAGCATATGGAATTGAGAAGAGGAAATGTAGGAGGAGATATTGCCTCTGAATCCTATGGACTTGTCTGAGAGTTTGTGCAACAACAGGCATGCTTGTGACCAGATATTAAAAGACTTAGCAGAAGGGAAATTAACAGAAATGTTCGTTTCAATAATTCTCCTTTTATCTTAAAGGTTAGATTGACAGTAGGAGAAAATTCTAGATGTCTCAGCATGGCTCACAAGGGGCAGAACCGCGTGAAAATGCTTTGCACTGTTTGGAAGCCTGCTATCCGCAGGCTGCTACCACACGGGGTTCTGAACAGGCAAAGGTGCGGCCATTTATACACACGGTTGCCAGGCAATCGCGCGTGTTTATTTAAGGGTCATGATACCTCGGCACTTCGTGCAATCATTTATGTAGCACCGGTAAAGTATCAGGGCCAAAGAAAACAAACAAAAAAAAAAAGAAAGAAAAGACAGACAGACAGACCAAGCCTCTGCCTCCCTAAGATGCCGGTGAGAGAGGGAAAGTTGGCATTTCCTAAAATATTTACCCTTTCCTTATAAACTTAATAGTGGTGGCAAATGGATGTCTCTCTCAATAGATACAGTATGTAGATCTTATGAATATATAATAAGAATTCTCTTCCTTGTAAAATACTTTGCGCTGTTTATGTTGCAGCATCAGCAATAATCTTGCTTCATTTTTTATTGTGAGTGGTTGCCATGGTACTGAAGGACCACAGAGAAGCCACAAATGGAAAGGAAACAATTTCCCTCCCATCAGAATTTATTTACTGTTAAAATACTGTTAATTGTAATGATTAGATATGTCAAAGTAAAAACATGGTATTGGTGCTAAAATGTGTCACGCCTAGGTGAAAAAGTGAATTGCAAATACATACACATGAAAAAGTATATTACTGTAAAATGCTAAATTGTTCAGATATTACAACATCAATTGACGTGGTTACAGACAGTAATTTTTTTTTTGCTTTTACCAAAACCTGGAATGCTTTAATTTAAGCAGCAACCTTTACAGGTCATAAACCTCTAGAATTATAGCATCAATATACATAAAAAAAATGTAAAATTTGCTTTTCAAATTATTTTTGTTTGAAGCAGGACAGTATAACGTCACATATAAAATCACTAACTCACTCACTCATTATCTATACCGCTTTATCCTGTATACAGGATTTGCTGGGTCGTGGAGCCATTTAGGAGACCTAGAGCACGAAGGGGGTTCACACTAGACAGGGTGCCAATCCATCGCACAGCACACAGACATACACACACTCGTTCACACACTTCCGGCAATTTGTGAAAGCCAATTAGCCTAATCTGCATGTCTTTAAACTGTGGGAGAAAACCTGAGTACCCGGCGCAAACCCAGCAAGCACAAGGAGAACATTCAAACTCCATGCACACAGAGGCGGGAATCGAATCAGGCCAGGAATCTAACACGGAGCCTGAATGTGCAAGGCAACAGTGCTAACCACTAAGCCACCGTGCCGCCACACATATAAAAACATCTCTCCAAAACAGCTGAAGTTAGCAACTTTTTAGGGAAGCAAGATTGGTCACTTCCATTTTGCATAAATTTCAGAAGAAGCTTCTTTGGCACACAAATTCTTTGCATTATATGTATAACATAAAAAAAATATATATATATATCGCCAGTACTGTGTCATGGCTTTTCCAGTAAGTGCTTTTCCAAGGGCCTTTCTAGTAAATGCTCAAAAAAAAAAAAGAAAAAAAAAGAAGAGTAAGTATATAAATTTTATTAGAACTTTCCTGCACAGTCTTTTGTCTAATTCTCTATATGATTTTCTTACCTTCTACTGCCATAAGATCTCTAAGCTCTCCCTTGAGCAGCTCAAACCTCCTCTCCAAATCATGCTCTTCTTGTCTGTAATAGGGTTGAAATTCTTATTAGAAGCTTATAAACAGTATGTATTTAAAAAAAAACTCAGTCAGTAATTAACGGTTATTATACACTACTCAGAGCAAAAAACAGTCCAACTGGTAATACATTATTAACCCTGACTTACTGTATGTGAGTAGATTCCAATTTTTTTAAACAACTATGTCAAAAGACATATCCAGTGGTCATGGCAACTAAATAAACATTGAAAGCAAAGATTGCTGAAACTACTAAATTAGGGTTAGGAACTTTTAATGATCATTTAGGTATTTGTTAAAATCACACCATAAAAAACCAACATATTACAAGATGATAACACCGACTCATTAGACTTAAATTGTGAGTGGTTCTGGGAGCATGAAACATCATTTTCACACATAATTTTCCACCACAGAGTCACAGAGTCCAGAATTTAGGAATTAAAATATTCCTAGCCTAGAGTATGCCATAAAAGTAATTTACAAAGCTTCATACTCTTACTTTCAGCAAGGAGTAGGACTGAGCCAAGGAAAGTGTGTGATGTCACTGTTTACGACAATGAGTGCTGCATTCCATAGTGGGTGTTGTAGTTTTGACAGGTTTTTGTATTTTTAAATGGTGGAAAAAGATAAAATCAGGACTGTCAATATGATCAAATCACTTCGAAAAGAAAATCACAGAAAGTGAGAAATTCTAAGACATAATTAAAGCAAAATTCTGCCCTACTCTTACTCTCTAACGATAAAAAGTGAATGGACGGCAACCTGTGAAAGCATCAATGGCAACTGTCATGGATGAATATTTCATGGTGTAGAAATGCGCATGATCTGTGATGCTGCAAGGGCAAAATTTTAATTATTATTCGAGCATGATGAAGTGCTGTTTATAACAGAGAATGAAGTACACTCAAATAATTTTATATAAACATAATATTTATAATTTTTTTTATAGAAATGGGTACTTTGGAGCAATTTCGTACTTTATATTTTATATAAATATATAAAATTTATATATAAACATGATAATTTAATGTGTGTGCGCCATGAATGATGCTCACAGCTCCATAAACACAGCGTGTACTTTGTTGATTTTACGCTGAATGCTGGGGAAATGCGTATGATCTGTGGTGCTGTTTTAATTATAATTAAAAATCATCACTCTGGAGCGCTACATTTTGGTGGCGATAGGAGTCATTTTATATTTTAAGAATGTTGCTAACTTGCTCTTACTCCTAAAAGTAGGACCAAGTCACTAAAGTCACTCCTAAATTTGTGGTTACTTAAGAGCAATTTCCTACTCTGAGACGCTTAGTAAATATGGCTCAGGGCTTAAAACCATTGAGTATCTTTGTTATGTGCTGGAGAAGACTTTGGCACCAGAAATTGATGTGATTATGGAAATAAATGTCGTGACATTGTATTAGCTTATCTAAACCATACCTCCGCGAATGTATGCCATAGTCAAAGCAAACTACAAAACAAACTACAGTGGAACCTCGGATTGTGAGTAACACGGTTTCCGAGTGTTCCGCAAGATGAGCAAGGATTTTTAATACATTTTGACTTGAAAAAGCAAGTCTTGGATTACGAGTGCCGAGTATCATGTACCACGCACGCGCTTCTTATTTTGACACTGAGTGTCACATGATTACAACTTAGCCAATGGTTTTTCTCTCTCTTGCGCTGCGGAATTGTGGGTAATCATCTCCCCTGCTGGGTCTTAGTGCTTAGTGGCTCTTACTGGTATAATCAGCATCTCCCTCTATGTTTCAGCATTTTGTTAGTCCTATGTGTATGCATGCGCGTAATTTGACACCGACACACGCACACACACACACACACACACACACACACACACACACACACACACACACACACACACACACACACACAAACATACACTCTCTCTCTCGCCTTTACAATCCCCCTCCCCCCTCGGCTTCTCACACACACACACACACACACACGCACACACATAGACACACACTCTCTGCTCTACACAGAAACTCTGCTCTGTCACAATTCTTTTCAATGGTAAAGTGCAGGTTCATTTGTTATTTATTAATTTTTTGCTTTACAGCAGTGATTCCATTAGTAGTCATTAGCGATGTTCCTTGCTAATTTTTCAGATAAAACAGTCTTTCCGCCCACACACACACACACAGCGCCTGCGCGCATAAACGGAAACACTTATCTGTCGAGATTTATTTTTACTTTTTTTAAAGGTAAAGTGCAGGTTAATTTGTTTTATTTTTACTTTATATATTGTATTAATTATTTTTATGTATTTCATTTTTTGGGCTGTGGAACAAATAATTTGAGTTTTCATTATTTCTTATGGGAAATTTCAATTTGGTTAACAAGTGTTTTGGAATACGAGCCTGCTTCCGGAGCAAATTATGCTCGTAATCCAAGGTTCCACTGTATAAGAGTGTGGCTTTTTTGTCTTTCTTTTTTTGACAGGCAGTGTACAAACAATGTCCTGTATATTCATAGGATTACATAAAATGCTATGTGCAAAATCTTACAATAATTGTAGATGGTCTTGTCTCCTGATTAAGGCATTCTTCTTGTTAACTAGTGTGAACCACTCCTGAATAAGTTTCTCTTCTTCTGCACGATCACTACCTACAGGAAACAGTAAAATTCAATCATTATTATTATAATGGAGATTTAAATGTCTTTATAACATTTGGTACATGTTTAATGGAAATCATCATTCCACTGGGATAAAACAAGTACATAGAAACTGACTTTCTTCTGCATGATAGTACAACAACACAACTTCTGTATACTGTACAGTTGCATCTAAATAAATTCGAATATCATTGAAACTCGTTGATTTATTTCAGGAAGTCAATTTAAAAAGTGAAACTCATATATTATATAGATTCATTACACACAGACTGATATATTTAAAATGTTCATTTGCTTTAATTTTGATGGTTATGGCTTACAGCTAATGAAAACCCAAAATTCAGAAAATTTTGTATCTCAGAAAATTTGACTATTGTGAAAAAAAAAAAACAATATTGGAGACTCATGGTGGCACACTCTAAACAGCTAATTAACTCAAAATACATGCAAAGATTTTCTGAGCCTTTAAATTGTCTTTCAGTTTAGTGCTTTAAGCTGGCTGTGGAGGCCCAGACCTGCCAGTTAGCCTCAGTGGAGGCACAGAGCATCTAAAAAGCCGCGCTGCGGGCCTAGTCCTTCCGAAGAACTCTGAAAGGCATGAGCTTTCTCCACCGTCATGCTTCGATGACGGCGAGCCAGCTCCTCCGCCCTGCTTTGAAGACGGTGAGCTTCCTCCACCGCCCGGCGTCGACGGCGCCCCAGTGCTCGCTCTGCCGACCGGCTTCGACAACGCCCCAGTGCCCGCTCTGCCGCCCGGCTTCAACGACGCCCGGCTTTGCTCGCTAGCCTCGGTGTAAGGGGGCCAGACACAGGACCTTGGCGAGGGTGTGCTGGACCTCCCGTGGCGCTCCAGAGTAGCGCCCTTTGAGGGGAGGGGGGTTATGTCAGGGATAACCCCTAGAGAGCGACTGGTGCCCAGTGTTTTTTTTTTGTAGTTTTTGTTAAGTTAGACTTCAACAGCTTTTATTCTGATTTCATTTTCCAGCAGGTCTTGTCACCTGTCCACACTGCCAAAAGTACTTGTATACCAGGGATAGATACGCCTGCACTTGATTGGCTAGCAAACTCGCCGATATCAGGGATAACCCCTAGAGGGCGTCTGGTATGTGTTTTTTTTTTTTGTTTGTTTGTTTTTTGTTATGTTAGACTTCATTTCCCTGGATGCACCTCGGTCAGGTGATGGGTGCGCAAACCTGAACCGAGTTGGCTCATTAGTTTCATTATATATTGCTGTTTGAGTTCGGTTTCAGTTGTCTTGCATCTGTTAGATTATACCCGTGAAATGCTGTTTTTTTTATTAGTAGTTTCATGCCAGTTTAGTTTTGTTATTAGTTCTATGGTTAGTTTGTGTAGACTCTTGTTTAGTTTGTTTTCACGTAAAGTCTGGTTATGTTTATATTATATTTACCTCTGTGTTTATGCCTCGCCTATACCACCTTATCAAACCTGACAGCCGGACGTAAACCCCATAAAGAATCTATGGAGTATTGTAAAGAAGAAGATGCGTGACACCACACCCAACAAAATAAGAGTCCCCTGCTGCATCTTAGTGCTCGTCTCTTATAATCAACATCTCCCTCTCTCTTCTGTGTGCCCCACACACACTGACACACACACACTTTTTACACACACACACACTTACTTTGTGTGTGCATGCATACGCGTGTAATTTGACACCGACACACTCACACACACACACACACACACACACACACAGATCTCCCCGGCGCTTTATTTACACAGAAAGCTCTGTGTTGCGATTCTTTTCAAAGGTGCTGGTTCATTTGTTATTTTTTATTTTTTACTTTACAGCAGTGATTCCGTTAGTATGCTTACGCGAGTATCATTAGAGAGATTTTTTTTTCCTGTTAAAACAGTGTTTGCATTGTGTATGTTAGTTGTGAAACTTAAAAAGCGACGTGTGGGAGGGAGAAGGAGTTTTACTGTTTAAGACGAGGCGAGGGGCTAATTCCACACACACACACACACACACACACACACACACGAACACACGCATACAAATACACGGCGCCTGCGCGCACAAACGGAAACACTTAACTGTCTGGATTTATTTTTACTTTTTTTTTTTAAGTTAAGTGCAGGTTAATTTGTTTTAGTTTTACTTTATATGTTGTATGAATTATTTTTATGTATTTATTGTTTTGGTCTGTAGAACGAATAATCTGAGTTTTCATTATTTCTTATGGGAAAAGTCTATTTGGTTTACGAGTGTTTTTGGAATACAAACCCGCTTCCGGAACGAATTATGCCCGCTTCCGGAACGAATTATCCAAGGTTCCACTGTATGATCAGTTTTGGAAAGTTGACACATGAAATGTGTATCTAGTGCTACTCTAAAGACTATAATACTAGATTAAGATAATTCATCTAGGTAGTAAATATTAACAAGTGGCTTACCAGACTCCATAAATCTTCTTAGTGTCCTCTCCACAAAGGCAGCCCTTTGATCTATCTGCTTCTGCTCTGCTTCCAAGGCCTGCATCTCACTCAAGACATACTGACTGACATCCTACACACAAACACATATTTCCGTTCAACAAACACATAAAAAATGTACGACAATACGTACAAACAATTCTGTTAGTTAATGTAAATGTTACTTTAAATATTTAATATTTAGCTGTGGTTAGTAGTTGCCATTTATATTTTGACTTTTTACAGTCATATAAGTCTGAATTACAAATTCTATCTATAAAAATACAGTACAGTTTACAGTTTACAAGAATACCAAGAGTAGGCAATAATTTGCTATTCTCATTTAGGATGGATAGAAAAGTACAATATCTTTATCACAATGGTGAACAAACTTACCTGGCCATGTCCTGCTTTTCCCTGTTCACCACTCTCCACTACAAATACACACACACACAAAATAAACACATTAAAACAGTCTCTGTTTTAACTGCAGTTCTTAAAATTTATCCACAGATCTTCAAATAATTTTTTACAACACCACTAGCTTTAGAAATCTCATTACAGCAACTGACAAACATATAGCAATTTTTCAGTTTTTTTTTTTCCTTTTCTTTTAACGAAAGCTCATATGTTGATTATAAGAAGGGCCTGTCATAAATGGGAGTTTGAAATAGATGCAAATGCAGACTGGAGAGACTGGCAGCCAAACATTATGTTCAAAAACATAATACAGAAAAAATAATAATAGTCAGGCTAAGAGCAAAATTTGACAATTTGGCCTTTTCTATACAAAGTGCAATAGAACTGGTATAAAACTAATCAATTGACAATGTATGGAAATAAGAACTAGGTATTGTCAGCTACATGCACACTCCGCAATTACTGTGCAAAATGGATGCAGTGTTAAAGACTTAAAGACTGTCTGGTAAGAACTGTGAACAGGTGTGCGTGTGTGTGTGTGTGTGTGTGTGTGTGTGTGTGTGTGTGTGTGTGTGTGTGTGTGTGTGTGTGTGTGTGTGCATGTGTGTGTGTGTGTGTGTGTGTGATTACAAATCTGGTGAGTATGAACGTGACAGAGTTTGAATGTGCTGTCCATTCTATAGTCCTTGGTGGCCATATTTGTATAAATGGGAAAAATCATTAGTTCATCTAGAAACAAAGATGATCCTGTACATTTTTTAATATGTGCTCATGAGTGTGCAATTGAAATCTACTTAATAAACGCAATCTCACACCTTCATTATTTCAAGGTACACATAAAAATTTTAATTCATTAAAAAATTCACCAGATGGCATTGTACATTTAAAACACACTTATGAGTGTGCAATTAAATTCAATGTGAACGAAGTCGCAGACACATCTAGTTACCTAATAAGACCTCATGTAAATATTATGTGTACAAGTCTAAGCTAAAAAGCCTCGAGATGAATGGTGGGTTAAGTTTGGTGCATTATTAAAATACAAGGCACTGCTTGTAATCTGAACATAATGAATTGTGATTTAAATTAAATAAATGTGCTTACATGCACCGGGGGGTGCCTTGGCTGCTCCACTCTTAGCATGACTTGATCCAATCTGTGTTAAAGCAATAAACAAGCTATTTAGTAAATGAAACACATCCTGGTAGTGACATTCTGTGAATTAATTTTAGAGTTGTTAACAAACACTGGTTTCCAGTTACAGTACATAAACAGGTTAGCACCTTAATCAGCACCCCATGTGTATCTATAAAATGAGCATAAGTTTCAACTGTTTGAATTATTTACCAAAGGATAGCCAAATGTGGTTATATATGAAGCCTTTTTAAAGATTAATATAATGTACCATAATTTAATATAAACAAGTCTTTCCATCATGAGACTCACTTTTATTTATCTATTCAATATTATTAAGAGAAAAAATGTACTTTGTCATGTGACCCAGAAACTAAACAGATTCAAGGATTAAACTTTGTGTTAACTCAGATGTGATAATAAAATAGGCATATTGTATAATACAATGCAACATGACTTGGCCATAATATCAATTTTATATAGTGAGAATTAACCACGTTCAACCTGATGCTACGACACTCTTAATCTTTCTGAAATTCTGATTTCAAGTAAATATTACAAGTAAATATGTATTTACATGCCCAACAAGACAACTCAATACAAGTGAGTTAATTTTAAATTAATAAATATAAATAAATTAATTAATAAATCTAAATTACCTCTGCTGCAGTCGATTTTTCTGACATCTCATTCTCTTCAAAAGACTCCCCTCTCAGCTGTGATCGCCGCTTCTTTACCAAATCTGCATCCCTGACATGAGAAAAACCTTTGGTGGATGAACTGTGAGTCCTTAAAGGAACAACCGGAGCCTGAACCCCTCCTGATGCTCCTGCCTGACTTGCACCTTGTGTCCGTTTGGTTCGAGGCGGCGGTACTAAACTACCGTTGCTATTTGGATTCTCTTTAGTCCCTTTGTCATCAGCATTCGCATCTGTCTCCTGAGCAAGGTGGCTGGTCTGGAATCTCTCAGCATAATAGCGGGCAGCAGCATCAGGGTCTGTGTTCTGGATTTTCTCACCCACAGCATAGCTTGACTCACTGCTGTTCTGTCCAATTTGCAACACACTGAGCTGCTGGCCAGTAAAGTGTGTTCGTATTTGACTGAGGTAAGTCATAACAATGAGCCGGTCAGGCACGGCCAGCAGCACCATGTCAGAAGGCTCGATCAGCTTGGATATGCCCAGTTCAGCAAAGCTATCAAATGCCTGTGAGATGGTGATTACATGGAAAAATAAATGCTGTCAATAGTTAGATCTCAATTTATGATATGCATCAAATGTACTCCTAAAACATTTAAATGGCAAGGGAAACAACTACTGATTTTAAAAATAGATAATAATTAGGTTTCCCACTGGATAAACTCAGCATCTTCACAGCATCTGTCACAGGGCTAGTGGCTAACATATTGGACAAAAAATGCTAAAGGCTACAATTTATTTTGTTCAATTGTTAAATGAATTAAAGACTATTTATAATATAAAGAATATATAAGACATATAACATTATTGATCCCACACATCACAATAACTTCCAGAAGATATGTTTTATCTTACTTCCAGAAGATAAAAAAATCCATAAGTAAGTTAATAATGCACGAGTATATGCATTAACAAGATGTTTCCTTGATCACACCAAGCTTGAATAAAATTCTTCTGCTAATTTACGGCATATTAAAGTGCAGTACTATACAATGTGACTCGTCATATTAAGTCAGGTATTAAGTCGCATAAGTTAGTTTTGCTCTATGGCCAAGAGAATCCAATAGATGAAACGTATACAATTTTCTTAACTTCCTGATTCTTCAAAACACCTGTTTTAATCCTTTACATTGTTACATTGTTCTAAAGAACCTCAGTGAACACTATCCAAATTGGTTACTTGTGCATTTTTTTCACTAGAAAAAGTTACTTTTAAGGGTAGCATGGAAATCCTGTTGTCAACATGAGGCTGAGAGTTCTCTCCTTTTATCCAAGCCATGCTATCAAAATGGAGATTATTGAACCAGGAATCGGAAAATAAGTATAACTCAAATCACATAAAATGCACCTTAATACCTAATTTAATATGAAAGGGTAACACTTCTTTATGAAATTCTGATTTCTAGATTAGATTAGATTAAGATTTACAAATATTGAAGATGCTTTAAGGCATTGTGCTCAGATGAAGATCACTACTGTAAGAGTACTGATTTACACCTGGGAACATCACACAAAACTGTAAAAAAAAAAAAAAAATGTAAAAAAGTATGACAAAAACAGAAACAGAAAGATAAGGACATAAAAATGTAACCTTTTTGTTGTTCTGTTTAATGTCATAAGGATCCAACATTTCAAAATCCCTAGAAAGATGAAACAATCATTTAAACATTTCTGAAATCATATAAATAATCACACATTAATTAGTTTTGCACACATAATAACTCAAATTTCATAGTACGTACACTTTTTCAGGATGGAAATTATGGAGGATGGCACAGAAAGCAAGACCATTTCGCCAGGAAGTGCTGAAGTTTGTGATCTTCACGCCTTTGTGACCTTGTGTTACTCCTTGGCACCACTCTAGAAGAGACTGGCTGGAATCGACAAGGCTTGTTGTCTGAGAGGAAAGAAAACACAGTGTAAAAGCACAGACCAAAATCAAATTGGAGTACAATACTATTTTCATATGCTGCTTTTAAAACTGTTTTAAACATATTTATTCTTTTTATATATTTTTTTTCAATGCTGCTTTTCTAATTGTTTTTATTGTATTATCTATTTTATACCTATATTGAATTTTTTGTGCCAATCATTGAGGACAGCAAAGAAAGAATTTCAAACATGTTTCTTTACTATGAATGTTATAAATAAACTTGTAACTAAATTAATGTACTACTACAATACTATTTGTATACCTCTGCTTCGCTGCTTGCAGCAGAGTTTGCTGGAGAACTTCCTTGAAGGACTGTGGCGTCAGTCTTCGTTTTCCTTTCGGTGAGATCTTGTTCATTGATCTTCTTACTTGAATCCTTCTCCAGAAAGATTTCATCACCGGAGACAGAGGTATCATCTGGAAATGAGGCACTTAGACGCTTCTTCACACGAGGCTTTGGCACTGGCAAGCTTGAAGAATCTTCTGTGGCTTGTCTAGGAAAAAGTGATCAAAGACAAATCCTATGAAACCAAAATGCAAAATTGGATATCTCTTACATTCAGGTCACATATGTTTTTGAACTGTTTAAGGTCAGGATTACTAGTGCTTGGATAAAACCAATGGAAAATATACTAGACCAACATATAACTTTTTTTCATATCATTTACCCACAAATATGTCTGCAATAATCTGTCCTTCATACTGTAACATACCTCTTTAAAGCTAATGTAGAAGTAGTTTAATCTAAAGACAGAAAAGCCAAAATAATCTTCTCTTCTCTTTTTTCCTGCTTAGTATCCATTACAGTTGTTTCTATATCCTTATTTTTCTTACTGACTGTTTCTTCTTGTATTTGGATTTTACCCATACTTTGAGGAACATCACATCTTGTAGTGTCACTTATAGTTAAGGCTTTAGCAGAATCACTATCTTTCTCCCTGACAGTCTTTTCCACTGGCTTTCGGCTGCCTTCAAGATTATTCGAAGAAAGCTCTGAACCGGCTGAAAATATGCTACTACCAGGCTTGTTATTCTCTAGTTCAAGTGTTATGGCTGTCTTTTCTGAAACCTTTAATGAAGGCTCATTTCCAGACCTGAACGGTGGGTTGCTTTTAGTTTCATCAATGGAGGAGACAACTTGACTCGCTTCTGAAGTATTTTCATCTGTAAAAGTTGCACTGAGACGCTTCTTTGAACGAGGAGCTGGTACCAGTAGACATGTCTGTTTCTGTCCTTGATCAGGGACAACTGGAGAAGAGGACGGCACAGTTGGAATGTCATCATTAGAAGAAGCACTGAACCGCTTCCTTAGATAAGGGATTGGCAGAAGAGAGTCTGTGAGACTGACTTGATCATCTGACTGCAATTTTACTTCAGATGCAATTTGCTCCAGCCCTCTTTCAGCTTTTTTCTCTTTGCCAGGGTGTGGATCAGTAGTTGACTGTATATCACTTTCAGAGTCAGACACTTGATTAATTTTCTGCATTTCAGTTTTGTTTTTTGCAACATCATCATCTTTAGAAATGCCAGGCACTTTGGCTATACTTGACATCTCATTACTGTCTGAGGTGCTGATTTCAGTCATACCACTTTCCACTCTGTAATCATCTGGTAAAGATGCACTAAGGCGTTTCTTTACCCGAGGCAATGGGATAGGTAGAACAGTGGCACTCTGCACCATAGTTTTAGTAGAAGAATCTTCATTTGTAGAAGTCAGGGCAGTTTGCAAAGATGTGGGCATACCAGCAATCTTGTGCACATTCTTATCCTCATTATTAGATTCAGACATTGCATCCTGCAAGCTCTGGGATAAATCTGATAGACATTCAGTCTGGTTTACAACAGATACACGTTCCTGAATATGTGAGGATTCCTCAGTCAGATTACTGTTTATCTTGCTACCGCAAGGTGAAGCAATTGATACATTGAGGCAAGGATATATTGGCTCTACATCATTTATAACCTCTGTCAAAGAAGATTCTTGGAGCGTGGCACTTTGGCTACTTGACTCCTGCAGTGCTGGCAGTTGACTGGAGGTCTCTTCGTTTCTAACTTCTGAAAGTTTTTGTGCGGATGTTAGAGAGGATGCAATTATCTCTTCTTTATGAGGCTTGCTGCTTGTAGGCTGAATGAGTGCCGTGATCTCTTGAGCACTATGATTCTGTGTCCTTGAAAATGACCACACAAATCAACGTTTTACTATTTTTTACTAATTAACATCTAAATCATTCTCATTATTTAAAAGCATTCCCATTAACAATGTCCTGAAAACAAGCAACTCATTCACAAATTAAACAAAGCCCATATCTATTGGCAAGCAGTTTACAAAACAATCCCTCAGCCAGCAATTAACAGCATCAAGCTTTTTTTTTTTTTAACTTTCAAACATGCACATGTTATAGATTGACTAATTCAACCATTACGACCTCAAGAAACAAACACACAAGACGACTTCAGGAAAGACTTTGCTGTACAAATGTATGAATATCAAAATGCATGTAATCTGGTTTATGTCATGCTCACTCAGAAAACACTCCAACACACACTCACCCCTTCACTATTGTGAATGGCTTATCTAAAAACTCTTCTTCAGTATTCTCATCAAAATCAAAAATTTTCCTTTTTTCACTAATCTGAAGTAAATCGCACGGGACATTCTCTTTGTGTTCTTTGGTAATATCATGTAGGTCTGCCTCTGTTAGTGGAGGCCATTTCTTCATCTGGCTATGTTCTCCACTCCCAGCAAACCAGCTTTCAACATCTTTAGAGAACAATGATGTCTCAGATCGACTGTCAGCCAGGCGCCGCATGTGTGGTTCAAAATGTACAGGGAATTTAAACTCCTGCGGTTCAGTTGATGAAAAATGTAAAGCTTTTTGTAGGATTGCCCCCTCGGCAGGTTCACACCGAGGCTTTTTGGGTTTCACGCTAATGTTATTCTCAGGATCTACTGAACAACAGGGGTCATCAGAAGTCAACTGGCCATCCACATCTGCTCCAAAACCAGAGGGCTGCAACATCGCAGCCACTGTCTCAAATCTAAGCACAATGAATAACTTGAGTGGCGTACAAAGAAATAGCAATAACATATCTAAACATTTACAAATCAGTCATTCAATCTCAATTGTGAACTTTTAATACTAGAATTTCTTATAACCCTTAGAGTACACTTGTGGGCTCAAAATTTTTTTGTTAATTATTATTATAATAATTTTTTTTTAAAGCAAATTCACAATTCCTGTGCACAATGAGCTCTCCACTATGTGGATGCTACATACTTTACAACCTGCAACTTGTACGTTGCTCTTTGGTAAGATAATATTTTATCTGCAAAAGTAGTTTGTCATAAAGTAAGCAACTTTAGATGAACATTTTTGGCCTATTAAGAAGAAAAAAATCTCAAAGACACCTTCATGAAAGAATCACAAAAATATTAAAAATGAAAATAATAAAACATTTAGCTTCAAAGCATCTTCCATGTTGAATATTAGTTTCTTGCTTACCCTTTATGAAAAACACCAACTATGGATTCAACAAGGCCTAAAGATCCTTCTTTTTCTGTAAAAGGATCTTCTGCCTCTAATACCTCCCATCCAGATGTTACATCAGTCTCTGAGTTGTCTGTATTGTCACAGGTTTTACTTGAAGGTGGCTGCTCCACAGTATGTTCTTCCTGGGATTGCTTGTCTTGCGGCGGACTTCTGCTGATAATTGGATGTCTTACGAAGATTGCAGGATAGAATCCAATACAGTGTTCATGCCAAATAATCCACCTCATGCAGTTCCAATTTCAAATACTGTTCTACTCAAATCATGTATTTTACATTTCCCAATACATAATGCTTTTTAAAAAAGTTTTCTGTTATTGACCAATAAATTTAAACATAACAGTAAGCACAAATGGCACACATAAAACATGTGTTTAAGAAAAGAAAAAAAACGGCGTATTGTTTGTAATGACAAGAAGAAGCCACCCCATGCCACAGGCAAGCAATTAACTCACCCTTCATGAATTTCTTTGGTCTTTTTTATTTCTGGTGATTTCTCTTTAAAAAGACAGGACATTATTGTTCATGCTGTTGTCGTGAGATATATTAAGTAAAACACACCCTAAAAAGTATGTCTTACCACATTCATTGTCATCCACTGTTGTATCCCATTTTTCTATCTCATGAGGGGTAACATACGTTTCAGACTCCATTTGGATCTCAGTTTGATTGGCATTTGTAATAGACATGCTGATTTCCCTGGAAGATGTAGTAGCCATTGATGGGAATCCAGGAATCCTTGCTTTCCTTGGGCAACAGTACACCAAAATAGACATAACAGCTGTATCTTCAACTGTGGGAAGATTGTTAGAAATCAAATGTCTCTCTTTCTTCAAAGGCTTTCCCCCCCAAAATGGTACAGCGGGAATCACCCTGTCTATTTGAGTAAGATCTTGAGTTATGTCTTTCCTAAATGACATTCCAGGTATACTTGATGCATATGAACAAGTTGGTAGGAGAGCCGTCATTGCATATGTAAAGCTTCTTACAGATGGAAATCCAGGGATTCTAGCCTTATCTGGGCATGTTGGTACAAGCAGTACAACTTTTACATCTTCCTCATAATCTTTGGTTGTCCTTGAAATTGAAACTGATTTCTCTTTTATAGGCCTAACCAACATTGGCTTCTCCTGAGCTTTACATGATCCTGAGATAACTGAATTTACTGAAGGAAAGCCTGGAACCAGAGTAAACCCTGGACAAGAATTCAATATACTTCTCATGTCTGGGTCTTTCCGTAAATAGACTTTATCCACTTTGATGTAAGGTACAGATGGAAAACCAGGGTTTTGAGCTTGTCTTGGGCAGGCTGGCACCAAAGCAATCATTTTCTTCATACTGTAATGGTCTAATTGTTCACACTGAGGGTCAAAGAAACATTGGACATGAACATCTGATCTTGTTTTTAATATATTTTCCCAAGAATACATTTTCTCAAAAAGCCATACATGTGTGTGTGTCATCTCTCTTGACTGGAGTCCAACAACTCTTGAAGTGTTTGGAATACATGGTGTGAGATTTACCATATTAAAACAAACTTTGGGTTTTGGTGCAAATGGGAATCCTGGTATCATTTCCAGCGTTGAACATGTCGGAGCTAAGGCAAACATTCTTTTAACTGAGACTCTAGTCCCGTCTGTTTTGTCCTTAATAAAAAGTTTTGGTGCACAACAGCATAACCGAACTTCATTTAGAATGTCACCTAACCAGTCTGAGTGCACTGTTCCTTCTTTAATAAGGTCTTTAGAAGGAAATCCAACAATGTTAGACCTTTTGGGGCAGGAGGGAAGAATATTTTGCATTTTTGGTTCTGGTACAGATGGAAAACCTGGAATGCAGGTTTTGTAAGGACAAGTTGGTAACAAAGCAATGTTGTTTTCAAGTTCTGTTTTGTTATCTTTTGACTCAATTAGAATGATTTCAAGATCCTTAGTTTGCCTGCCCATCAGAATAATTTGATGGGTTGGCCAATTTGATGATCTGCAGATTTGTATGCTCTGACATCCAGCTATATGGGAGAGCATTGGGCAAGAGGGGCGAATTTTTTGCATGTTTGGCTTCTGCCCTTTACATTGCCGTGCAGATGGAAAACCTGGAATTTGTGTTGCAAGAGGGCAGGTTGGCAATAAAGTCATATTTTTATTTATATCCCCTGCATCCTTACCAGTTTCTGTAAAGTTAACTGCTTTTTCTTTAAATTGTTCGCTTGAAGAAATTAGTGTCTGATAATTGACCCATTGCAAATTGTTAGATTCTTGTTTAGATGGACATCCAGGAATTCTTGACGTCATTGGACACGTCGGAAAAAGTCTTGCAGATACTATAGATACTGTAGAAACTGTTGAGCAAGTTGAAGAAAATGCTTCAATGGTTCCACCCTTCCATCTTTCCTTGGAACCTGGTGCAGCTGGAAAACCAGGAACAAGTGCTATCTCAGGGCAAGTTGGAACAATATCCACCATCATACTTGAAATCTCAGTATATTGAACTGGTTTATTTATGGTGAAGACCAGTTTTTCCTTTGACTCCTTGTCCCACAAACATTCTTTCTTATTTAGCCACTCCACATGAGGCATGCCCTCGTGAATTAGAGAGAGTGAGGGTATACCAGCTACTCTGGATATTTTGGGGCAAGATGTACTTAGAGATGATTTTTCTAATATTTTCCCCCTAAAGGCAGAAGGAAAACCAATTATACTCGTTTCACTGGGACATGAATAGGTCAGAGATACCATATTTGCAAACATTTTTGCATCATATTCAGATATTGCCATATACTGAAGGGGTGCGATTGTTTTTGGTCCCATTTTCTTTCTCCACAATGTATTTACATCTCTAGGCCAATCTATTCCCTCTGTCTCATAAGTATTAGTCATAGCTGTAGATGGAAATCCAGGAACTCTACACATTTTTGAACATGATGGAAAGAGATCCGCCATGTTGGGTACGCACTGGGTCTGCTGTAATTTGGACTGAGAGTTACACATGGAAGGCTCCAGGTTAAATATGTTTTCCACCGTCTCTTTTTCATCCTTATATCTGGATTCTGGATATGAATGTACTGGTGTTTGTGTCTGGTCCTCAAAAGAATACTCATCACAAGCAGAGTGTTCTGTATGTTTCTCATCATCTGTATCCTGGAACTCTATTTTGGCATTTGTGCAGTCAATTCTGAAGAAAGTAAAACACTGTTGTAAGGGTCTGCATTCCAAGGATATGTTTCCTTTCCTTGAAGTTATTCACAATTCAATTATATCATACAGTATGTACTATAGCATAATCAGTAAAAAAAAATACACTGAGAAAACCCCATAATCAAAACATACACAAAACATTACAAAAATACAGACAGGGTTCATTCAACTTCATTTCAAAATATTAGTGTCTTGAGAGTACATTCACATACACAGTGGTAAGTCAGTTTGAATTGTATCGTTTTTTTTCTCTTTGATGTTCTTCATTAGGCAAGTTAGAACACAACAATTAACCCCACTGTTCAGTTGCAGTTAGAAAGTGATGCACATTGTATCTATCTAGCTACTGGAAGTGTACATCAATGCACACTACCAGTGAAAAGTTTGGACACCCCTTCAAAATTTTTATTTCTTTTTATCTTGTAAAATAATGCTGAAAGGCTTCCCAAATATGCAACAATCTCCTTTGAACAGTTGCTATTGAGATGTGTCTGCTACTGATGCTCTGTAAAACCTTCATAACAGCACTAATCTGAGGAGGCCTTAACATGATTGTTAATCCTGGTAACGAACTTATCTGCAGTGGAGATAAGTTTTCTTCTTGCTTTCCTGAGATCTTCAGGAGTCTTCATGTGCACCATATCTTTATGTCTTAAAATAACAACTGACTAGTTCTGTTCTAGAATGTAGAAAATAGATCCAAACTTGTGCCCAAACGTTTGACTGATAATGTATGTTGGGCTGATGCACTAGAGAGCATCACTGGAGGAATAATATGTGATCTGGAACATGATCATAGTGTTTTACACTATTAAACCATGTTCTCTGTAATTTTTGTTTGTGGTATTTTTACTCACACTTCTCACAAAAAGAAGTTTTATGTATTTTGTCAAAACAGAATGTCAAATTCCTTTTATCTGTACTTGGATTAGTGAAATGGAAAATTAAATGAAGCAGTTATCACAAACCATTCCATAATAAATATAAGCCAAAACAAAGTATTGGTGCAGATAAAATTTTTTATGTTGTATATATAATACAGAACACGTGTATGCCAAAAAAGTTTTTGCAACACAAAAGTGAAAACTGACGATCTTGCTTCCCTAAAAATTTCAAGTTGCTCATTTCAGTTTTTTTGGAGAAATAATTTTTATATGTGCCCCAAAAATAGACATTTCCCAGTGTTATTCGAACAATAATAAATTAAAATGCAACTTTTTCATATTTCTTTAGAAGTATTGATACAGTGGAACCGTGGATTATGAGCATAATTCGTCCCGAAAGTGGGCTCGTGTTCCAAAACACTCGTAAACCAAATCATCATTTCCCATAAGAAATAATGAAAACTCTAATTATTCGTTCCACAGCCCCAAAAAATAAATACATAAAAATAATTAATGCAATCGATAAAACGAAATTAAAACAAATTAATCTGCACTTTACCTTAAAAAAAAGTACAAATAAATCCTGACAGATAAGTGTTTCCGTTGGTGCGCGCAGGCGCCATGTGTGTGTGTGTGGAATTATAAGCATTTCACTTCATATCATACTGTGTATGACTGTGTATGTAACGAATAAAATTTGAACTTGATTTGAATTTGAATTTGGAATTAGCCCCTTCCCTCACCTCGTTTTACACAGTAACACTCCTCCTCCCTCTCCCCACCTTGCTTTTTAAGTTTCACAACAAACACACACACACACACACACACACACACAACGGAAACACCGATTTAACAGGAAAAAAAGAAATCTCTCTGAGACTGGCATGAGCGCATATTAACGGAATCACTTTTTACGTTTCACAACAAACGCATAAACACAGCGGAAACACCGTTTCAATGGAAAAAAAGACATCTTTCTGAGACTGGCGTCAGCGCATACTAAGGGAATCACTTTTTAAGTTCCGAAACAAACGGACACACACATAAACACAACGGAAACACCGTTTCTGACCTGGTGTGAGCGCATACTAAAGGAATCACTGCTGTAAAGTAAAAAAAAAAAACCCAAAACAAATGAACCAGCCCCTTACCTTTGAAAAAAATCACGACAGAGCAGAGTTTCTGTGTGTTTGTGAAGCCGGGGAGGGGGTGAAAAGGCGAGAGAGTGACGCTCGGTGTCAAAATAAGAGTCGCATGCGTGATACATGATACTCGGCGCTCGTAAACTAATACTTGCTCGGTTTCCGATTAAAAATATATTAAAAATCTTTGCTCTGTTTGCGGAACACTCGTAAACCACGTTACTCGCAATCCGAGGTTCCACTGTACTAAATTTCGTGTAACCTTAGGAAAGCATATGACCTCACTGCTTTGCATGACAGATGTTTTTTGGTAAAAAGCAAAAAATATGTCCATATGTCAAATTATTGTGGCAATATCTTAGCAATTTAGAATTTTTGAAAAATATACTTTTTTTTAGGTTTATGTCTTTTCATGTGAAATCTAAATTGGTCAAGTTTTGTCTGAATTATATTTAAGATCATTGAAAGATTAAAAATTTAAAAAGTTATGAACACTACATACTGTAAATGGGCATGGAATTGTGTTTAACAAATGTGTTTCTTTTTGTCTGATAGAAAAATAAATGTGTATGCATATTTCTAAAAAACAAGGCATGTATAAGAAGATAAGAAGCATTCAGTATTTTGAAAAATGGTGTTATATGAGCCTAGATGGATATTCTATTTTTATTCTATTCTATTCTATTCTATTCTATTTTTCTATTGTACTTTTTTAGCACCAATACCATATTTTGGCCGCATAGCACTGTTACACAGTAAATGCACAAAGGCTACCATTGTATCTTACCTCTCCCCAGCAGTCAGTAATAATGGCACATCTGGAGGTAAGGAGTGCCACATTCTGCAATCTATTTTGCTAAACACAGGGTTCATGAAAATTAATCTACAATATGCACTGCACACTGACTAAAGGGTGAGATACTCAATTTTCCCAAACTTACCCATTCTCCAAAATTCCCTTTTCTCTATCACCACTTCTTGGCCAAAAGCCTATGTCCTCGTTGGTCTTTTCCAGCAAAATAGGCCTGAACTTACTGGCACCGACATGAGTCACTTCCTTTAAAGCTGGTTCATTTGTTAAATGTTGCTTAACAATATCATTTGAAGGGTTGTTTTCCTCTGTTAGAAATGTAACAGGATCGCGTGTCATGGAAGAGCTTGAGCTGAGAGATGACTCTATCCTCAACAGGTCACGTGTTTCAACTATTTCACAGGGTGACATTCGAGTTGACATGAAATGCTTCTCTGAACTTGTCGGTGGTACAAATGGGAAGCCGGCAATGGTTGCTTTTCTTGGGCAAGGCGGTTTCAATAAAACTATGTTTTGTATACTAAACATGTCTTTAACATCTATATGTTCATACTGAGGTGGATATGAAAGGTTGGAACAGATTGATTGATTCCTAACTCTTTTGATCCATAATGGTTTGGTGGTGTCCACTTGCCATTTATTGGAAACAGACACAATGTTGAGAACAGATGGGATTCCAGGGACACAAGAAGCTTTAGGACAAGTAGTTAGAAGTTTTATCATGTACGGAGAGCACTTATGAGTCTGTGTTGGTAGAGATGGAAAGCCAGGAGACTGTGCATTTTGGGGGCATGATGGCACCAAGAACACCATAGTCTTTGTAAAATCAATGTTTTCTTTAAATGTGTCCATAATTTGACTTAAAATAATATGTATGTCTGACATCCTCTTCTTTGGCATTTGAATTAAATGTTCACTGTTTAATCTCCATTGTTGAGTATCTTGATCTGTGCTTATAACTGTTATGGATGGGAAGCCTAGAATCTTTGAATTTTTTGGGCAACATGGCATCATCTTTACAATATTAAGTTTTGTATGAGATGTATGCTTTGGGGCAGACGGGAATCCTGGAATCCTGGATTGTGTTGAACATGTTGACCTTATAAGATTCATTGATTTTGATGTTTCTATATTACATGTAGTCATAAAAAGAAAGTCCCAATCATTTTTTATCAGTTGTTTTTTCCACAGGACCTCACTGTCCAAATGTTTATATTTAACATTTGGCTCAGTGACTAGCCATTTTGATGGTATTCCAGAAATCTTTGAAGTTGTTGGACAGGTTGGAAGTAGACTGACAACATTTGGGACTTTTGCAATATGGATTGGTGCAGATGGAAAGCCAGGAGCTGCACTTGCTGGACATGTTATGGTCATTGACAACATATTTCTGTGCTGTCTAATATCATCATACGGCTTTCCAAAGTCATGAATAACACTTCTTTGATCCTTCTTATTTTGCCTTACAAATAATGGTATGTTGTCAAATAAGCAGAGAGAGAGATCTTGCTCAATACTGAGAAACACTGAAGGCAAACCTGTAATAATCGAAAATTTTGGACAAGAAGGTAACATGTTTATGATACTTGGATGTCCTTGTGGTATAGACCTTGGGGTAGATGGAAATCCAGGAACCTTAGATGCTGCTGGGCAAGATGGTCTTATAGGAATCATTGCCTTAGACATATTTGGACTCTCTGTAAATGAATGTAGGATCTTCACTTTACTTTTCTTCTTTTCTCTTTCCCATAAAATCAAACTGTTCTTGGGCCAACTTTCTGGTTCTGAGACTATGACCTGACATCTCGAAGGTATGCCAGAAATTCTTGAGGTTTTAGGATAGGTTGGAAGGAAATTAACACTACTTGGTATGTACTCAGTATCAGGAGGCACAGATGGAAATCCTGGAATACTGACAGATTTTGGACAAGTTGGTTTCAGTGAAATCATTTCATTGGGTCTGTTAATATCATTATACTGTATTCCTAAATTGTGAATATAATTAGCTCGTTCCTTCTTACATGGCATTAATCTTATTGACCCTTCAGATGAAAGCCATTTGCTCACTTTTTCTGGCAAGTACAAGGAAGGCAAGCCAGGTGCAGATGCAGCTCTTGGGCAGGATGGAAGAATACTGACAATGCATGGCTCTCTGTATATCTTGTAATCATCATCCTTTGACATCTGAGGTAAAGGGGTGTCAGAAATAGTATTTTCACTTAACTGAGACCCATCCATGTGTTGAAAGCTGTGTCTGCCTTGATATTCTGTATCTTTACAGGCCACTGTATTAATTATTTTCTCTTCCTGTAATATAATTTTATTTTTAGGCTCCTGTACATCCTCCTCCATTTTAATATCCTCCCCAGATGGAAGTCCAGAAACATGTGATTCTTTTGCATCAGACAGAAAAAAATCAATCGTATTTGACTCACTATGATGTGTCACGGCATGCCCGGTCACGCACACATCTCAAATAAGGTCATGAACACCTGCACACTCCGGCTCCATGTTCCATCCCACTCCTTGCTTTTCACTGCCTCATTTCAGCTCTCCCAACACACCTGTTCTAAATCATAGATCATCACAGCTCCCTATTTAACACTCCTCCAAACAACAGTTCTCTGCCAGATTATTGTGTGCTATCCATGCCCAGTATTCCAGCGTTTCATTCTGCCTTGACCTTTCGGATCTCGACCACGTTTTGTTTCCACGACCACGGCTCTGCGTCACGTTACGGATTTCCTGACCGTCCGGATTTACTGTTGCCGACATTTGGATTTGTTTTTCGACCACGAGTTTTGATTACGGACTTTCCTCGACTCACGACTACTGACCTCGGCCAGTTCTTCGTCCACGAGCTACTTCTCGCGAACTCCGCACTTCCGCATTCCCGACGCGGACTTCATTCAGAGAAACGGCAAGCGCTCACTCACCACTTCCGCATTCCCGACGCGGACTTCATTCAGAGAAACAGCGAGCGCTCCTCACGGCACTTCCGCATTCACGGATCTCATTGATTAAAAGCGCTGCACTCACTCTCTACAAACGCTCGGTCTGCACTTGGATCCTCCACTGCCACGCCCCCCGTGACAGTATAATCTGGCCATTAATGGATCCAGCAGAGGCAGCACAACTAAGAGGGGCACTAGAAAAGCAGGGGGCGCTCCTGGGTACTCACCAGCAGGATATACAGCAGATAACTAACACTCTTCATAAGGTAACAGAGGCTTTAACTGCTCTCACCTTACAAATAAAGTCTGATGTTGCACAACCACCCACTACTCCCATTCCCCAGGCTCCTCCTCCTGTGTATTCTGTCAGTCATGAACCATGCCTCCCAGCACCGCCTACTTATGATGGAAACCCGTCCACTTGTCGCTCATTTTTGTCTCAGTGCTCCCTTGTGCTTGAGCTACAGGCCTCCTCCTTCCCCACTGAACGTTCCAAGGTCGCCTACATAATCACTCTCCTCTCTGGAAAAGCGAGAGAATGGGGAACAGCCTTATGGGATGCCCAGGTACCCTGCTGCTACACATACAAGACATTCACAGACGAAATGAGGAAGGTTTTTGATCGTTCATTCACAGGACGTCAGGCGGCAGCTCACATATTGGAACTATGCCAGGAATCTCGATCTGTGTCTGACTATGCCATTGATTTCCGCACTCTAGCTCCCTCCTGTGGTTGGGATGATCAGGCACTTTTTGATACCTTCCTCCACGGACTTGCTGATCCAGTTAAGGATGAGTTAGCAGCCCGAGAGCTCCCCTCCAACCTTCAGGGACTCATTGACCTGGCAACGAATATTGACGCCTGCAAACGAACCCGGCAAAAGGAGCATTGTCAGGTACTCCATGTACCCATTTCTAACCCAGCCCCACCTGAGCTCCCCTCAGAACCCATGCAGGTCTACCGCACGCACATCTCTCCAAAGGAACGTCAACGCAGGAAGGACGACGGTGCTTGTTTCTATTGTGGTCAGGTTGGGCATATCGTACGAACCTGTCCGTTAAAATGTCAGGCCCCCCCGGTAGTTCTGGGGGTACAGGGGGGCCCTAGACACTATCCATTTCCTGACCTCCGTTCCCGCTTTCCTGTGACCCTGATATATGACAATCGGCCCCACATCACGCATGCTCTAGTAGACTCTGGAGCTGACCAAAATTTAATCTCCTCGGTTGTGGTTTCTCAACTCAAGATTCCACACACACCACTTAACCAACCATTTAGCGTACAGGCTCTGGATGGCAGCAAGCTCTCTTCAATCACCCACCGCACTGCTCCAGTCACACTGCAGTTTTCTGGTAATCATGTTGAAACCACCACGTTCCTCATCATTAAGAGTGCTCATGCACCAATAGTTCTGGGTCTCCCATGGTTAAGACTCCATAACCCTCACATCGACTGGGCAAAAAGAAGCATCCTGGATTGGAGCCCTACTTGCCACTCCTCATGCCTCCGTTCTGCCGCCACCAGAAGAGTCTTACCCACCTCTCTGGAAGAGATCCCCGACCTTTCTAAGGTTCCTGCCGAGTACCATGACCTTCGCCAGGTGTTCAGCAAGTCACGTGCCATCTCATTACCTCCTCACCGTCCTTACGACTGTGCCATCAACCTTCTCCCAGGCACCACCCCACCTAAAGGGCGACTCTACTCTCTGTCTCGTCCCGAGAGAGAAGCCATGGAACAATACATCTCTGAGTCACTTTCAGCTGGAATCATCCGTCCTTCTTCATCCCCTGCAGGGGCGGGCTTTTTCTTTGTGGAAAAAAAGGACAAGTCCCTCAGACCCTGCATCGATTATAGAGGCCTTAATGAAATCACAATTAAGAACCGCTACCCGCTTCCCCTCATGTCCACCGCATTTGAGTTACTCCAGGATGCCCGCCTATTTTCCAAGTTAGACCTTAGAAACGCTTACCACCTGGTCCGGATACGAGAAGGTGATGAATGGAAGACCGCATTTAACACCCCCACTGGTCATTATGAGTACCTGGTGGTTCCATTTGGTTTAACTAATGCACCGGCGGTCTTCCAGGCACTCATTAATGATGTTCTTAGAGACTTTCTCAATGTCTTTGTATTTGCATACCTGGATGACATCCTGATCTACTCACGCTCGTTAGAGGAACATAAGCATCACGTGCGTCAGGTCCTTCAACGTCTGCTGGAGAATAAACTCTATGTCAAAGCTGAAAAATGTGAGTTTCACCGTGAATCCACCTCCTTTCTGGGGTATGCCATCTCACCATCAGGCATCCAGATGGATCCAGTAAAAGTAAGGGCTGTCACAGATTGGCCCACACCATCGTCGAGGCGGGAACTTCAGCGCTTTTTGGGCTTTGCCAACTTCTATCGACGTTTTATCCGTGACTTTAGCATTGTGGCAGCCCCACTTACGTCTCTTACATCCACCAAGGTCCCTTTTCGATGGAACCCTCTGGCGGAGGAGGCATTCAAAGGACTCAAGCGGCGTTTCACCACAGCACCCATACTCACCTTCCCTGATACTTCTCTCCAATTCATTGTTGAAGTCGACGCATCTGAGACAGGAGTGGGAGCAGTGCTCTCCCAAAAATCACAGAAGGACAACAAGGTTCACCCATGCTCATTCTTTTCCCGTCGACTGACGCCCCCCGAACGGAACTATGACATCGGGGATCGCGAGTTGCTCGCAGTTAAGCTAGCCCTTGAAGAATGGAGACAGTGGTTGGAAGGAGCTGAACACCCGTTTCTTGTTTGGACTGATCACAAAAATCTCGAATATCTCAAGTCAGCCAAAAGACTCAACTCACGTCAAGCACGCTGGTCACTTTTCTTTTCACGGTTCAATTTCACGCTGTCATACCGCCCAGGATCCAAAAATACTAAGCCTGATGCCCTCTCCCGACAGTTCCCCGCCCCTCAGGATGCATCCACTAGGGAAACCATACTCCCACCCCAGTGTCTTGTAGCTGTAACTCGGCTGGATGTAGAAAACCTAGTTCTGCAATCCCTTGAACAGGAGCCAGGCCCCAGTAATGTCCCACCTGGGCTGCTTTTTGTCCCTGTTTCTGTTCGCCCCCAAGTCTTAGAATGGGGCCACAGCTCTAGGCTAGCCTGTCATCCGGGGGCAACCCGCACTCTCTCACTACTTAATCAACGTTTCTGGTGGCCGACTATCAAGGAAGACGTCAAACGCTTTGTAGCATCCTGTGATGTCTGTGTCAGGAATAAGACAACAAACCTTCCTCCTGAGGGACTCCTCAGGCCCCTCCCCATTCCCCATCGACCCTGGTCTCACATCTCACTTGACTTTGTAACTGGGTTACCGCCATCTGACAATAATACCTGCATTCTGACAGTGGTCGACCGGTTCTCTAAGTCTGCCCATTTTATTCCGTTACCCAAGCTTCCGTCTGCCAAGGAGACAGCTGAAATCCTCATCTCCCAGGTCTTCAGACTTCACGGACTCCCATCAGATATAGTCTCTGACAGGGGACCACAATTTTCGGCACAATTTTGGAAAGCATTTTGTGGCCTCATTGGCGCCACCCCCAGTCTTTCATCAGGATTTCATCCTCAAAGCAATGGCCAAACTGAGCGCATGAATCAGGAGCTAGAAAAATCTCTGAGATGTATGACCTCAAGGGACTCAGCTTCATGGAGCCGTTTTCTCCCTTGGATTGAGTATGCCCATAACTCTCTCCCCACCTCATCCACAGGTATGTCACCATTTCAGTGCTGTCTTGGCTATCAACCTCCACTGTTCCCTACCCAGGAGGCAGAATCTGCTGTCCCTTCCGCTCAAGCTTTCATCCGTCGCTGTAAGAGGACATGGCAACGGGCCCGCGCTCAATTACGACGCTCCGTGACCATCTTTCAGCGCAAAGCTAATCTCCACCGCTCAGCCGCTCCTACTTACCGTGTCGGACAAAGAGTTATGCTCTCCACACGCAACCTACCACTAAAAACAACATCCCAGAAACTTTCGCCTAAGTTCATCGGCCCGTTCACTATCTCTCGAGTCATTAACCCATGCTCAGTCAGACTAGCCCTGCCATTATCCATGCGCCGAATTAATCCCACGTTCCACGTCTCCCATGTCCGTCGACTGGTCCCATGTCCCTTGTCTCCACCTCCACCTCCCCCTCCTCCCCCTCGACTTATAGATGGCGGCGAAGCCTTCACTGTCCGGAGACTCCTCAAGTCTCGCCGCCGTGGACGCGGCCTACAGTACCTGGTAGACTGGGAGGGTTACGGACCCGAGGAGAGATGTTGGGTACCAGCCAGGTTCATCTTGGATCGATCGTTGATAACGGAGTTTCACAATCTCCACCCCGAGGCACCCTCAAGAACGCCAGGTGGCGTTCATAGAGGGGGGGGGTACTGTCACGGCATGCCCGGTCACGCACACATCTCAAATAAGGTCATGAACACCTGCACACTCCGGCTCCATGTTCCATCCCACTCCTTGCTTTTCACTGCCTCATTTCAGCTCTCCCAACACACCTGTTCTAAATCATAGATCATCACAGCTCCCTATTTAACACTCCTCCAAACAACAGTTCTCTGCCAGATTATTGTGTGCTATCCATGCCCAGTATTCCAGCGTTTCATTCTGCCTTGACCTTTCGGATCTCGACCACGTTTTGTTTCCACGACCACGGCTCTGCGTCACGTTACGGATTTCCTGACCGTCCGGATTTACTGTTGCCGACATTTGGATTTGTTTTTCGACCACGAGTTTTGATTACGGACTTTCCTCGACTCACGACTACTGACCTCGGCCAGTTCTTCGTCCACGAGCTACTTCTCGCGAACTCCGCACTTCCGCATTCCCGACGCGGACTTCATTCAGAGAAACGGCAAGCGCTCACTCACCACTTCCGCATTCCCGACGCGGACTTCATTCAGAGAAACAGCGAGCGCTCCTCACGGCACTTCCGCATTCACGGATCTCATTGATTAAAAGCGCTGCACTCACTCTCTACAAACGCTCGGTCTGCACTTGGATCCTCCACTGCCACGCCCCCCGTGACATGATGGGCTTTTATTTTTGACTTATGCACTTGTGCAAATTGTGGACTGTGTGCACTACCAGAACATCCTGATATATCTACAATATCTTTCACAGCTGCATGGTCTTGATTTGATTTCTGGATGTTAATGGGAAAATTATTAATCTCCTCTCTCATCCTAGTTGATTCGTTGTTTGGCAAAACTTCACTTTGACTTTGATTTGTGTCATATGTTGATGTGCAGGGTGACCAAGGGAAACTAGGTGTCCTTGAACAAGAGGGAAGGAAAGCAGCAATGATTTTTGCTCTGAGAAAAAGGGACACCAGAATTCACGTAAAATAGTGCAAAATTTGAATTGAGGTTAATGAGCAAGCATGCCGTAATCAAATCAGAACTCAAATATTGCACACCTAAGAGAACTGCTGAGTTAAGATGCATGCAAATAGAAAAGCTAAATCGTTATGCTATGTCATGCTAGACTTACCCCTGCTCACTTTTAGACTTTTCTGGGCTAAATGTCAACTCCTTGGCAAGGTTTGTTTCTTGCTCGTTTTGACCTGTTTGGATACTGTGCAGAATAGTAGGCTCAGATTGTAGTTTAAAGTTCTCCTCTGAATCCATCTCTGTTGACCCTTTTGCTTGCTTGATCTCAATCAATGGGGAAGTGGACTCTTTGACTATGACAGATGACTGAATACTTTGTGAAGATGTTTTTGAAGGTGTCTTCTCAGCCACACCGATGTCATATTTAGACAACTTAAATGATTGGGCCACTGAGACACTATGAGATTTTGGAGTCGATTGTAGAAGAGTGACCATACTCTCAGGTCTAGGAAGGAGGAAACACTAATGTGTCAAATTTGCCCAGCCATGACATGACCATTTCCGCATACACACACAAAACTTCTAATAACACCACTGACGCATGTTTATACAGTAGCAAACATTCACAATCAGGTCAGATAACACATCCAACTAGATTCTAAATTAAAACAGCAACATTGTAACACAAAATAAATTGATAATATAAGTGAATATAAAAAAAACAACATGATAAAATATGCTTGTAAATGACATTGTGATATCAAGCCAGTTTTAAAAAAATATATTTAAAAAATAATAGGTACAAGTTTAGTGTAATCCTAGCTTCAAAACTTAAGACTGAGGTACATACGTATGTATATATGTATGTATATATGTATGTATGTATGTATGTATGTGTGTATGTACAGTATGTATTTATCTATTGTATGTCAAGTCTCTATGTATCTATATTCGTGTATGCTTTTGTGAAATCTGTTGTAATATAATGTAAAATAAATACATTCATAATATTTATCAAAAACATATATTGTTTTACAAAATACATTAAAACACAAATAAAACAGTATACTATAAAAAAAATAATAATAATTCTGTGCCGCCTATAAAAAATAAAAAATACAAAAAATCAAACTTTGAAATTTGTCTATTAAGGCAGCAACAATTAGAAATCCAAAATAAAAACTTTTCCTAGCAGGAACCCTAATGTTGGATGACTACTGTAATATAGTTATAATGACCTAGTGATGATGTGCACGTTTGGGGCAACATTGTTTTTGAAAGAATGATTGATAAAATAACATTTGAATTAATGACCCAAACATAGCATTGCCAATACAATCACAAACCAACAAAATGTGAACATTTATTTGAAGCATTTATGTTGATTAACATCCATTTGCGCAACATTCAGCAATCCCTTCTGTTTCTAAGAATGTTTAGCAGTCCTATATCCTACTGAGTTATGCTCCATTTAAAACAGGTTGTTTAGCAGTAGTTCTTTATAGAAAATATGTAAAAACAAAAAACAACTCTAATGCATCCTTCCGCAGTGTACTAAGAGTGTTACTATGGTATATCAGTCACTCACCCTGGGGCTGGCTTCACGATCTGCACCTCAAACATTGATTGTGATTTATGGTTGCAAGTGGTGGTATGTCCAGCTTTGTGAAGGGACGATCTCAAGTTTTTGGCTTGGGAAGCATTTGGAATTTTGGAATCTGCATTTTCCTCACCTTTAAATAAGAAAAACAACAATGTAGAAAGTGTGTGAAGTATATGTAGATTAGCATTGAGAAATCATGTGACATGCAAAACAGTTCTTACCAGGACAGGCTGCAGTGGAGGATTCCTCTTCTCTTAATACGCCTAAGTGTCTGTGTGGTTCTGATGAAAAAAAATAAAAAAATAAAATAAACCCTTTATTCAAAAATGCTTTGATATGTGCAGAATATGTTGTCAAGTATGGCCTTGCAGAGTTTACATTAGCTCTAGTCCTATTAATAAAGTCCACAGGTTGTGTACGCCTCCAAAACTTTTTAAGCTTGCTGTATGCCATGCCACTATTGCAAGTGCCTTGTGAATCCAGATGTCCAGGAATTAGGCCTAAGAACCTAGCATATTTACATGCACAGCATGGCACAGAACTAACACTGATTATGCACACAAAATTTTCACCCCTTTATAATTTTTTTTTTCACAGCCACATTGTTCAAAAAACAATATATTGTTACATGGCAGAACAAAAAAAGGGATGAATGCTTTCACCAGACAAACAGATAGCATAATAAATCTAATTTATCACAGTTGTTAAAGATTGTCACTTTAGGTAACAGAAATATGTGCCAGCCTGGGAAAAACCTTCATAGGGTGAAACTTTGACATTGTTTCTCTTTTGCACAAGTAAAGTTTTAGCATTTTAAAGCCTAGCATTCTGGCTCAAATGTTATTTGTTAAATTTTATTTGGATTTCATTTTACAATAATGATGAACAATATATGTGGCAATTTTTTTAAATTTATCAAAAATATCAGTTTTTAGTCTCTTTAGCTTTATCAGGATTGAAGTAAATGTCAATCATGGTATTTGACAAACCAGAGCCTCATCACAGCTTTCGACTTCCAAATTAGTTCCCTAGTATTTCTATACTTTCAACAAAACAAAAGTGGTATTTAAGCAGGTATAAGCTGAATGGATTATGATTTATATCTATTTTGTTAGATATATATTTAGGTATTTTGGTGCATATATTACAATATATACACAACTATCAATTAAACATATTTAACCTTACATGTGGTTATGGATGATTTTTTGCAGCTGCGATTGTTAAAATAGCTCCATCCCAAACTAAGGATCTTTCTAGAAAGCCTAGAGGAAACTTTAAAATAAAAGTTTTATACATCAGTTTTATACATCATTTTGGCAGAATATATTTATAGTGTCAATTTATATTATAGGTACAAAAAACAGCTTGATCAATACCAGGTTATATCTGTTTGTCGGATTTCAACTGCATCAATGTTAGATGGGTTTTCCCAGATCTCCACATACAGTAGACTACATTAGACATAATCTTACTCAAACATCCATGGCGAGCACTGTTACCCGAACTACTGTACAATCATAACAGTAACTTTAAAAGCTTAGACACATTCCTGAGACACAGTATGGGCTTGTCCTTCAGCATGCTCATTCACAAGCTATAAGCACGTAGCTTTGAAACTTCAGTCCACCCATTTGTACCTTTACTTGTATCACAGGCAGGTACAGGAATGTGCCCAATAAGGGGTGAGGCGATGGCTGTTTGGGACTGAAATTGGGAGCCAGGAACAACAGGTGAAGGAGGACAAGGGGAAAAAGAACATGTAGGGGTGTTCACAATAAGGGGCCCGGATGGTCTGCGAACATTTGGTCTAATCACGGTGGGGACAACCTGGTGTCTCCATTCCAACGTCTGGACCCGATGGAAAGGGTCTGGAAAGTTTGTGTGCAGATGAGTTTTTATGAAAATGTTAATAATGCATGGGTCAAAAGAAAATTAAAAAGAAAATTAAGAAGTTAAAAAAATCCATGCCTAACTCTGAGGATTCAAGCTACAACACACCAACAAACAAAAATGTGCAATTTAAACCAAGCAAAATATTAAGTAATTGATTTTGCAAGTGATAATATCTTTCGAAGAACTGGTTTCAAATAGCTTGCTCTGTACCTGACTGAGTAACATCAGATGGATTAACTTCAGGTTCAACAGCAGCAGTTGAAAAAGGAGCAGCAAAGTGGACAGATGACATCTGAGTGGAAGCATTGGATTGAGGAGTGAGTGGAGCATTAGATAATGTGACAAGGGAGGAATCAGTGTGTAAAGATAAGTCAGGGATCCCAATCCGGCTGACCGGTGGAGGTTCAGCAACATGGAAGGTGTGGGCTGGTGACAGGGGATCTGATGGGACAAATGAACGGGGCATGGGAGAGGACACAGTGCAAGATGCCATCTCAGGTTGACAGGACGGAGGCAGAGGAGGAGTAGCTAATGCAGATGGCACAGTAGGTGTAGGAAAAGGCAAGGGTAAAGGAGGAAGCGGTTTATTAATGGGAGAGGTAAAGAGACTGGCTTTTTTAAGGGGAGGTCCTAAAGCAGAGAGAGGTGATGAAACTGAAGCAGGCCTGCGCAGTGTGTCTGAACTCTGCACCGCCTGCTGATGGACAGGTTCTTCTAAAGTAATTGGTGCGGGACAGAGGCTAGGCATAGCTTCAGGGGACCTCCACTCTCTCTGCCATGTTGCTAAATGAACATAGTGGTTGATGAGTGAGGTGAGAGAATGTTGGAAAGAAAAAAGAGAAAAGGTTTCTTGGTTAATTGAGATTTTCACCATAAACAAAAAAGAGAGAAAAAAGAAATCAAATGAAACATCATTCATCAACCATTTGAGAATTTTATCCCTCAGTCATCATCTGGTCTAAACTCCCACTATACTAGATTAAGCAATAGTCACTCCTTAATTTGTGTTTAAAATTATACTACGGTCAGGTAAATTCTTTCACGAAGGGATTTGTATACCTGTCTCAGTAGCCGAGGGCATGTTGGTGGGCCTGATGAGAACAGAGCCTAGCTCTGACAAGGAGGCACGGTTGGTTTTTGAAGGACATGGTGCAGGGCAAGGTATAGAGTCAAGAGGAAAGTTGCCAAGAACAGAAGAATCAGGGCTACTGACAGACAAAAGGGGAGAAAAAGGAGGACAACTCTGAGGTGTCCAGGCTCCTGGGGCTGAGATGGAAAAAAAACAGAGAGTTGAGTAAAGCAAGATGCAAAAAGAGGAAAGAAATGGGAAGTTGTAAATATGAACAAATCATCAGATTGTGAAAATATTTCTATACACTCCCTCATTACAACACACACAGTAGCACTTTTCTGCTGAACAACAAGACTTGCCATGGTTTGCAAATAAATACCCATATCCTGGCTATGTGTGCCACGGTGCTCTCACACTAGACATGGTTGCTTAGTATTGTGCCCAAATGTGATTGCTTACCCCTCTACACAGAAGACTACATGGAGACTACATGGAGCCTTCCTTCAGACAATAACTAGTATTATTGATATTGCAGAAAAAATGTCAGGATTGACCCTCTTGCTTGCCTTAGTACTAACCAGCACCTGCACATCCATGTTTAAACAACGATCGAGTTCCATGTTTAGGTACAGCTGGCTTTAAAATGTATTTCTCACCATGCCTCAGAAAAAGTAAAGCAATTCATGCCTAGGCACATTACAGAGCGTTCACATTACACAAACATACCGGACTTTAAGATCTGGTGTACTTAGATCCTTTCCTAAGTTTATGTGAGAAAGCATCCTCATTTCCCTACCAATTCTATCCATGGATTTCAGATTTGATTTGGAGGTTTCCCTAATACTGTAGATTTCCATCCTGATAGATTCGATTCAAGGCAGCTTTTAATCTTTGTCTTTAATATTTTTAATCATTATGCAGGAAGGGAACCTGAGTAAGTAGGGAAACCAATTTCAGCATGTTTGAAACAGTGACAACTTCAAGAATTATGAGTAATTTGCTGAGCCCACAGAAACCATTCAGTAGAAAAGTGCTAATTTCCACACGTCAACTTCTTGACTGTTTGAAATAATGTACTGAAAGGTGATATGTCACATCACAAAACTGCAAAGGCCTAACAGTTATTACCTGTCTGATAAACAGCAGGTGGAGCAGTCGGCTGAGAGGAGGAGGAAGAGGAGGAGGTGGAGGAGGAAGGGAAAGAGGGAGCACTGCAACCAGGAAATGTGGAGGAGACCGGTCGTGTGTGAGAAACTACAGCGCTACTGACTTCAGTCATATTAGCATCAGCGTGGCCCCCTGAGGGCCTTAGTGTAACAGATGCAGGGACTTAAATACAGCAGGAAAAAGAAGCAAAGCAGAAAAGAGAGAGACAAATAAACAAATACAGATACAAATATATTTTCACTCTGATTCGCACTAATGTTAGTCTTTGCTCGGGGTTATTTTACTTAACGCATAAACCTTACACAAAATATAGACATGTTACTATAGGAAGACCGCTTCTATGGGCAAATTCCCAGCTTGCTGTCGAGGTTACCATGGGATTCAGACAAATGCTTCTAAATGCATGTGCTATAAATCCAGTCTACTGTGACTTCTAAATCTAAACAGAACACACAGTTCATGAGATCCTTCCAATAGCAAAACTACTTCTCATGGTGCATTAAGACATGCTTTGCTTATGAACATGCACATGGCCCGTTTTAGAGGCCTCTCTATTCTAATCTCAGCATTTAGTAAAAGAAAGAGCAAAGTGAATACCCAATGAACTAGAAAAATGCCATGACAACTGCACATCCTTTGCAATTCACTTCCAGTGAGCAGCACCCCTCTTTGGTGTTTTTTATTACTGCATTGGCTTCATGCATATGTGTACCTGAGCCGGCAATCGGCTGGAAGATTTTAGGCAGGGCAGGAGGATGAGCACGAGTAAATGCCGGTACAGTAAAGTCATACTGAGAGGGGCGTGGCGGCTTGGATGAGCCAGAAGAGTCAGGGAGATGGGTGGTTGGAGTAGAAAGAGATGAGAGGGGTTTAAGAGAGGTCTGGAACAGACTGCAGGGTTGATGAGGCAGGTTAAGAACTGAGGGCAATGATGAAGATGAATTCTTCGAATCTGTTACAGAATGAAAGTGCAGTAGGAGATTTGAATGGCAGAAATGAAGGAAAATGAAAAAGATATAGAGGAAGAGTCCTCAGACATTGTGGAATATATTTCATTGCAGGACACTAGGTTCATTTTATTATTATTATGATTATTATGCAATTAAATCCCATATCCAGGCAATGTAGGATGTAGGAATTGGGTACAGAATTTTTTTAGCAGCAATTTGCATGTTGTGTGCATACAGTAAGAGCATGCAAAGCAGCATAAGAGCATGTTGTCTGCCTTATGACATCATACCAGAGCAGTATTGGGTTACTACAGGTCACTATTTCAAAAAGCTGCAGTGCTAAACACATTCATGAAATGAGAGAGAAAAAAGCTTGTCAGGCAATTAAAAACAGGCAGGAAGCTACCTGTAACAAAAGGGTTTGTATCTACAGCAGGCCTCCATGCCTCATCGTGAACCTTACTAACAGGAGGAGGAGCTGACATAGAGGAGGAAAACAAGAAATAAGAGACGAGACCTTATTAAATACAAACCTACATGAAATGATTCAGAAGGAAATATGTATTAAATATTTGGTCAAATTCCCATGAGTGGTTTAGGATAATTTGCCAATGCGAGACAACCGATAGGGATACGCTATAAATGCAGTGGCCTATGAAACACACAAACTGCATTTTTACCACAGCAAAGTTTATTTATCGATTCTGTTCTCTTTTCATTTTAATCTATGCATATGTGTGTGTGTGTGTGTGTGTGTGTGTGTGTGTGTGTGTGTGTGTGTGTGTGTGTGTGTGTGTGTGTGTGAGTGTGTGTGTGTGTGTGTGTGTGTGTGTGTGTGTGTGTGTGTGTGTGTGTGTGAGAAAGAGAGAGAGAGAGAGAGAGAGAGAGAGAGATAAAGACAGAGAGAGAGAAAGACAAGTTTTTTTTAACTCTCTCCCTATCTCTCACACACATATACATACTAAAATTAATTAATAACTTACTAAAATTAGAGTTCAGAGGGTATATTCCTACCTGAAGCTACTACACTTCTGCTTGTTCCTGTCCTTGGATGCTTTTCCTCTTCATCACTGTCGTTGAAGTCATCTAGGTTTGCAATGTCTGAATGTTTAAAGCTCATTAGACTGGCTAAACTCTGCATATCATCATCACTGGGGGGAAAAGTAAAGATTGCCATCAGAAAAGATAATACCCAATTTCTCTGACTGTTTAGAGCTTTTTTAAACCTAGCGCTTGTTTATTCACTCCTACCTGTTCTGATTATGCATAGCATAATGTTACATAAAGCACCTTAAAACTTTATGTAACATTATGCTATGCATGCTATTCAAGAATTGTAGAATTGTGCATCATACTAAATAGTCTTAATTTATAATCCTAAACTATGTCTAAATTATAGCCAATTAATGCATTAATATAAAACGTTTGCAGTTTATAAAAGTTTGATTCTGTTAGCTGACAGAGGATACCAGTTGCTGCAATATTCAATCCAACCAGCCGCCACCACACATGTTAAATTCTAATTAAACTACATGTTTGTACTGCATATACAGTACCTTACAATAATATATATTAATTTCCAAATTACTTGTCAAAATGTTTTTTTTCTTCTCTTTCACTTAAAGACTTTATATCAATACATTAGTATCAAAATGTATAGACTTAAATTGCAGATGTGAGCATTCTAAAATGTACAAGACAACAGTCCAAAATACAAAACAATTTTTTTTTCATACAGTTGGAAATTTGTAGTAATGCATTATAAAAAAGCTTATTCACATCAAATATCATTGTGCCAATGTCAGACACAAATAAGTCTGACTACACAATAATTGGCTGGCCCATCAAGACAGAGTGTGTTAGAATGCATGAGTTTTTACTTTTTCATTCTGAAAATTAAGTGTTTACAGTATTTTGTTGGGGAGCTAATTAATAATACCAGTCAGTGAATTAATCATTCCTTTTGGAGTTTGTGTAATAACCAATTAACTTTTCAAGCAAGAGAACTCACAATAGCCAGCCTGTACCTAATAGCAGGTGTAAGTGTGAAGTTTGTAATTTTTTAACAATTTATACGTGTGAGTACGCGATGCTTAATCAGATTTCCAGTATCTTTTTTATTCTCTAGTGATTCATTTACTTAGCATGCTAAGACATGAATGATGAATACCCCAGACATACAGTAGCTGCTGTTTCAGCAGCAAATTACACATGCACAAGAAAAGGGCCCAAAGTATTAAATATATTCACACTTCAGTGTCTAACCTAGATGTTGCCATTATTTTTATCGTTAGACCTGAAAATGAATCACTCACGTGGCCTTGCCCTCTTTGAGAAAGATACAGCTCAGGCTGAGCTTCAGTGTAGCGTCTACCACTTTCACAGAGAGTGGTTTTAGTTTGAGTGTCAGGTCAAATGTGGTTGAAGTCACGTTGGCATACGTCTTCATGTTCACATCGACCGATGCTAGAACTTTCCGATGGCCTTTTGTCTCCTGTATAATTAGGAAGAAAAAAAACAAGGGCTCATAGACAGAAGTTAATAAAAGCTAGAGAAAAAAATGACGATCTAACTATGTTCGGCAACTAAAGTGCAGCAGCTATAGGACTAATGAAAGTCTTGAAAAGCAATTCAAAAGAAAATTCACTGAAAACTCTGGACAAATCTTTGCTCTAATGAGTATCATTATTGGGCATAACTCGAGATAGGAACTAGCAATACAGTGATAAGCCTTCCAAACTTAGTCTTTAATTGTCACTACTCTACATCCTGCTTTTTTTTTTTTTACTATTTATTACCCATATTTTGTACCAAAAAAAAAAACTGTAGATGTAGATGTAGATGATTATTAAGTACTGACTTTATGCAATATACATCTTCCTGGACCAGTGTACTTCATTAGAGATTTAGCCACTTACATTTTCAATAATGAACGACCAATCTTTGTCCTCAAATTCATCAGCATTTGGATCCTGTAGAAAGCAATGTAATAAGTTGTAATACGAATGTAATAAGTTGGATGATTGGCATTAGAGATACTTGCACTAAAGTAATACACACTTATTAATGTAAGATATAAATGGTTTCACATCAATAAAAACTAGTGATATTTTGTGATGCTGGACATGTGTACCTTAAAGAGTGTGATTGTAGTATCCACATTCTCAGGCACCTGCCACAGTACTGTCCCTCTATAAGGATTCTTAATGCCAGGCTGCCAGCTGTGAAGCTGAAAATGCAAGTGGATATTAAAGAGTTACAATCAGAGAAGATTGCAAAGGTGCAAGATTTAGTTAATAACAGTGTAACAAATATATAAACATGTATATAAGCACATGTACATTTTTTAATTATAATGTTTATTGGCAAAATATTGGTACTTGGAAGCTCAAAAGGAAATCTTCCTGGTGGGATTGAAGTCAAAGCAAGTAGAAATGAGTTATAAACACATAAAGGATAAATCTGCTGCCTTTCACTGACTTACTGTCAAGTCAGCTACAGTATTTAACACTCTGGCTCATGTTTGATGTTCTCATGTACAGGTACATTATCTTTCACAATATTGGCTGCTAGATCTTGTCACTTTTCTCGTGCCAAAAGGGCAAGATAATGATTTACACTCACCGGCCATTTAATTAGGTATACCTGTTCAACTGCCCCTTAACGCAAATACCTAATCAGATCATAGCAACTCAATGCATTTAGGCATGTAGACATGGTCGAGATGAACTGCTGAAGATCAAACCAAGCAGGAGAATGGGGAAGAAACATAATTTAAGTGAGCATGGCGTGGTTTGAGTATTTCTAAAACTGCTGAGCTACTGGGACTTTCACAAACAACCATCTGAGCGGATGGTCTGATAAAGAGAAAATTTGCAGTAAGTAGCAGTTCTCTGGGCAAAAATGCTATAGATAGAAAGGCATTAGTGACACAAACACCATGTCCATACAATCGTGTTATGCTGAAGAGCATCTCTGAACACACAACACATTGAGCTTTGAAGCAGGTGGGCTACAGGAGCAGAAGACCACACATGCCCATCCCTTTATGACCACAGCATAGCTAAAATAATCTCAAACTGGTTTCTTGGACATGACCATGAGTTCACTGGACTCAAATGGCCTCCCCAGTCAGCAGATCTCAATTCAGTAGATCACCTTTGGAATGTGGTGGAAGAGGAGATTTGCATCATGCATGTGCAGCTGAAAAACCTGCAGCAACTGTATGATGTTATCACATCAATATGGGCCAAAATATCTAAGAAATGTTTCCACCCCCTTGCTGAATCTATGTCATGAGGAATGAAAGCAGTTTTGAAGGCCCTTTCAAACCCTTTGAAAGGGCCGGTGAGTGTATCCTAGCTGAAAGATGTGAACAAAATTCCCACATGAATTCCCATCTAAAAACATGACTCAGCACTTCTTGTGGATTACTATTACAGGACTGCCAGGGTTACTCTCCGTAGCTGAGAAGCATGACCTTTGGGAGTTTTGTCCCATGAATATCTTTGTTTTTAAACCATCCTATTCATTTTAAAAACCCTTCTCACTGTTTTAAATTTAATTAATTTATTATTAATTTAGTTTTTACTTTTACTAAAATTTATCTTTACTTAATATTTAGAAAAAAAGAAGGCATGCAACAAATTCTTAGCAATCTATGCAGCTCTAAACAGTTGAAAAAATGTAATGCACTAATAATAATCATCATCATCATCATCATCATCATCATAACAATAATCATACTGAGAGCTAGTTCCTCTTTTTCCACTAGAGGGCAATAAACTCAGGACTGTAAACTTAAATGCTTACAAAATGTGCTGTTACGTAAAAAGATCTTAATGATACCATATATGGTAATGATATCGCCATTAACTAGCTAAACATTTGATGCTCTAATTGTGCCTTTTTTTGTCTGGCCCTCTTGACACTGGACTAAGTCTAATGTGGCCCATTATCTACACAGACATGCAAGAAGTAAATAGACAAGAGGCTGGATTGTTGGTCTACTAAACGAAGGACTGAAATTGTAGTTCAATTTATAGAAAAGGGTAAAACTTCAACCTGGTCCACCTGGGCCTTCTGTAAGATGTTTTTAGTGTTGTTCACTCATCTGTTAGAGATCAAGTCTCTTATTCCATACCTAGGAGTGTTTTTTCTGTTAACGCCACTAAAGAGAAGTCAACAAAATATTAATAATGTACTGATAGCTTAACCTTATTTGCTCAAAGCTGTAACAAATATTGGTGCATATACTGTAGTATAAAACTATGGGTGTCTATTTACATTTTGCACATCTTTAATGTTCCTGCTCTACACATCAACTAAGTAATTCTGGTTTAGACATTCATTGCGTTACATCCTGCACACAATTTGCAACATGTCTTACCATGTGTGCAAGGGGTGAAAATAAGCCATGATGCACTCACATGTCACCCGGATAAGGTCATTTTTTTGTGATTAAATGTCACTCATCGTCTATACCACTTTATCCTGTAATTAATTAATTAATTAATTAATACTTTGGCTGGGTTTTCACAGACTGGATCACATATTCTCCTCTCTCCTACCTTTGTGCAGATTCGCCTGTTTCGTCTGATCCAAACCACTCTCAGTTTGTCCGGCTGCCTGCAGACACAGCGTGTATAAAAATAACATCAACATACAGTAAGCTCAAACAAATGAATAGTGTGTTTCCTATTAGGTGTAGCCTTATCTACTACAAATCACCAAGTTTATCATTAAGCATGCAAAGCAAATGAAACTGTACAATGTTTCCTACAGATCCCCAGTCCCCAAAGAACAGATTACAGACATAATACTAATAAAAATAAATAATCTTCATAATCATAATTTTTTACTCAAAATTATGTCTATTATTAATTCATGTTTTTATGTTTTATTCATGTATAGTTTTTTCTATATTTATTCAAGCATGTATGTGTATTGTAAAAAAAATTTCTGCATTGTATTATTAATTATTTTTTTATTTTGGTATTAAAAAATAATTGTACGTGAATGTGAATGTGCTGCCACCTTATTATTAACATCTCTGTATAAATGGTAATAATAAAGTGGCAGCACATTCACATTCACATACAATAAAGTCTTATATATTAAAGTAGAATAGGCCTTAGGAGAGCAGGGCTATCTTGAGAGGTTGGTTGTCACAGAGGTTGCAGACTTATTCAAATTATGATAGGATCACTTTTCTGGCATATCGCTTTCATTTTTTTATCACATGTAAAATGCTTTTATAGACACCCAGGATAGCACACCAGTGCACTGCAGGGCAGCATGCACACACACACAATTTAAAGTGTCTAGTCCATCTACAGGTGTGTTATTGGAAAACATGGAGGAAACCCAAACAAACATGAAGCGAATTTAGAAAAAAAGTCATGGAAAGGAACCCAGTCTCAGGCCTTAACCAGGAATCCTGGAGCTATAGGGCATAAACTCTATCAACAGTACCATTGTTCTGGGCTATTTAGTTAATCTGTTTTCACAGTGCCAGTAAGCTTTATCGGTAAGTTACTAGATGGTGTTTTGCACCTTAACTTATGTCATGGCTACATAGTTGGAAGGGTGGATTTCTGATTTTCAATCGTTTGTTGTTTCATCGATAGATATCTAATACAGTCATATTTGTACAGATGCATCTTACTATTAGCCAACCTTAATATTAACATCGCACACTATGGGCAACTTGGGAATGCCAGTTAGCCCTATCTGCAGGTCTTTGGACTGTTGGAGGAAACCGGAGGACCCAAAGGAAACCCACCAAGCACAGGGAGAACATGCAAACTCCATGTAGACAGGAATCAAATCCATACACTGGCGGTGCAAGGCGACAGTGCTAACCACTACAACACCGTGCTGCCTATTTTAAACTCATGTAATATTAATAATAAAATAATAATTCCTATTAATAGCAAGATATTACAAGAGCAAGACATTACACAAGTAAGTCATTCTCCCTAAAGGTCTGATCCTAGAATCACTACTGCATAGACAACACTAACATCGCTAATAAAAGAAATAAGGGAAATTTATGGACTCTAATTAGCTTGAAGTTTGAAGTGTCTGTTTCCTCTTTTTGGCTCCCAAATCCCCATATTTTCACTAGTAAAACTACAACAACAGCAAAAAAAAAATAGTCAAAGATTTGTTTATGATGTGTGACTCTGATCAGGATAACCGTGCAGCTTATATTGCTATAGAAATGTAACCTAATAAGAAAGAAACCAAAGGACTTTGAAAGAAAATTCACTGAGTTCATGGCTACTTCCTCAATAAATACTTGCTCCAGAAGAAGGATCACACACCCACACAACAAATTCCCCGATGTTCCCCAGTGTTCCCCAGTGTAGGACTCAACAAATAAACTCTGACAGTGTTAAAAATTAGAATTTTACTGTGCAGAGTACTCATGATCACCTAACTATATGTTCTTTCTCTCTCTCTCTCTCTCTCTCAACCCCTCTTCTTTTCTTTTAGTAAAATTCACATTTCAGTTATGAAATTGAGGTTAGGTCTGGTAAGAGAGTAGCGTGTGTGTGTGAGAGAGAGAGAGAGAGGGAGAGAGAGAGAGAGAGAGAGAGAGAGAGAGAGAGACCTGCTGAGCAGCAAAACTGAAACCAACAAGAGTAAAGAACCTGGCAGACTTTGTAAACTTTCTCCCTGTTGAGTTATGGTGTTTGGTTGCTAGCTAGAAAAGTCAATAGGTATATAAGAAAACAACAACAACATATCATGTAAATCACTGCATAACTGACCCCACACCTCTCAGCATCGACCTAACCACAACCCCAGTAGAAAAACACTATTCACACACAAAATCACACTGGATACACCAGAATATTTTCAGTATGCCGAGGTTCCTGATCAAACATGTTGCTGGCACAAAGCTGGAATTCTGCAGCCTGAAGGCCATTAAAGAGTGACGTCATCACAGATGCACAGTTCAGTTCCTGGGTTAGTTCTCTGACCCACATTAAGCACAGAATTAATTTCTGTAAATGCCTGCTATGGGCTCACAAGGCCGGTGTCGCTTTTGTAACCCATCTCAGTGAAGCGGTTGATCTGGGATTAGGTTTTGTATTGCATATGGTAATAAATATGCAAAATAAATACCACATATGCCCATTCTGAACAGTGCACAACACTGCCCCTCGTGAGACCCGCATCGTTACAAAAACTAATATTTGCAACAAGAAAAATGCTTTTTTTTTCTGCAAAAGCTGTAGTAAATTTGTTTAAGGAATTTGTAGATGTTAGACTTTCAACATTTGCAAATGTATCTAAATGAACTAAAAATTGTGATTCTAAATCGAAAAATCACTTCACAGGGCTTTTATGACACATCTCAATATTTACCTGACAGTACACTTGTCCCAGCCTGACACGGCTTCTACATATGATGACTGAGGGATCTCTCAAATGGGTTGAACCTCATAAGCAACTGTCAACTTTTCATGTGGTAATGAACATAACTGACATCTCATGCATAAATTTATCAGCACGAGTCAGACTTGCAGAGTGCTCAGCGCTGGAGTAGTGGTCTATATCCTAATCCATAAGCGTTTTACACAACCAGTTTGTAATTGTAACAGTGTACTGTATATAAATTGCAAATACAACATAATGATTCATTATTTGCATTTATTTAGGAACAATTTTTGCTTATTTATAGGGCTAGCTAGCTGTCACAACATTATTCAGCAAAATTAGCTAATTAGCATCTGAATTGCTTTTTAATAAGTTTAATAAGTTATAGCAGATATTAATACTGTCTACCAGAACACAGAGAGATATATACTTTATTACACAAAAAATAGCTCCAACCGAGTAATCTGACTGAACAAGAGGCAATCTATGAGTGGTGATATAGAGCATAACAGTATGGGATGTTTAACATACACTGTATGTATTACTCCTTGTCACAGGCATTCTAATAAACATTACACTAACTTCCCATCACAGCATCCGAAAGTAGATCTTTATGGTCTGCACCACAGGAAAGATGAGAGAGCAGCTGTCTGACAAAATCCACATTCAAAACCAGCCACAGAAGCACTTTCAGCAAGAAAACACTTCTGATGACGTTATGTCATTGTTTCATGTTGTCAAAGTCGGTCCGAATTGCCTCTGAACCATCCATGCTGTTTGGTCCATGGCTAATGTGAGCTACAAAGCTAACTAGCTTCACACACAAAAATTCCTAATCCCTGATTATGGGCACTACTTGGTGTTCCAGAACAAGGGATTTTACACCCTACATAGCACGCTAGCTTTACATTTTACAATATTTTGGATTCAACCATAAGAGCCCCGAAGGTAGCTGATATTCCAAACTTACGAGATTTACAGGATTGGTCCACCACCTCCCTGGTTTATTCTCATTACCTTCTGCTACATACTGTACAGTCGTGGCCAAAAGTTTTGAGAATTACATAAATATTGGAAATTGGAAAAGTTGCTGCTTAAGGTTTTATATTAGCAATTTGCATATACTCCAGAATGTTATGAAGATCAGATGAATTGCATAGTCCTTCTTTGCCATGAAAATTAACTTATTTTTAAATCCCGAAAAAAAACTTTCCACTGCATTTCATTGCTGTCATTAAAGGACCTGCTGAGATCATTTCAGTAATCGTCTTGTTAACTCAGGTGAGAATGTTGACGAGCACAAGGCTGGAGATCATTATGTCAGGCAGATTGGGTTAGAATGGCAGACTTGACATGTTAAAAGGAGGGTGATGCTTGAAATCATTGTTCTTTCATTGTTAACCATGGTGACCTGCAAAGAAACGCGTGCAGCCATCATTGCGTTGCATAAAAATGGCTTCACAGGCAAGGATATTGTGGCTACTAAGATTGCACCTAAATGAACAATTTATAGGATCATCAAGAACTTGTTAAGAAGGCTTCAGGGCGTCCAAGTAAGTCCGGCAAGCACCAGGATCATCTCCTAAAGAGGATTCGGAGTGCCACCAGTGCAGAGCTTGCTCAGGAATGGCAGCAGGCAGGTGTGAGCGCATCTGCACGCACATTGAGGCGAAGACTTTTGGAAGATGGCCTGGTGTCAAGAAGGGCAGCAAAGAAGCCACTTCTCTCCAAAAAAAACATCAGGGACAGATTGATCTTCTGCAAAAAGTATGGCGAATGGACTGCTGAGGACTGGGGCAAAGTCATATTCTCAGATGAAGCCTCTTTCCGATTGTTTGGGGCATCTGGAAAAAGGTTTGTCCGGAGAAGAAAAGGTGAGCGCTACCATCAGTTCTGTGTCATCCCAACAGTAAAGCATCCTGAGACCATTCATGTGTGGGGTTGCTTCTCATCCAAGGGAGTGGGCTCACTCACAATTTTGCCCAAAAACACAGCCATGAATAAAGAATGGTACCAAAACACCCTCCAACAGCAACTTCTTCCAACAATCCAACAACAGTTTGGTGAAGAACAATGCATTTTCCAGCACGATGGAGCACCGTGCCATAAGGCAAAAGTGATAACTAAGTGGCTCTGGGACAAAAACGTTGAAATTTTGGGTCCATGGCCTGGAAACCCCCCAGATCTTAATCCCATTGAGAACTTGTAATCAATCCTCAAGAGGCGGGTGGACAAACAAAAACCCACTAATTCTGACAAAGTCCAAGAAGTGATTATGAAAGAATGGGTTGCTATCAGTCAGGATTTGGCCCAGAAGTTGATTGAGAGCATGCCCAGTCGAATTGCATAAATGTCATGTAATTGTCGATAAAAGCCTTTGAAACGTATGAAGTGCTTGTAATTATATTTCAGTACAACACAGAAACAACTGAAACAAAAATCTAAAAGCAGTTTAGCAGCAAACTTTGTGAAAACTAATATTTGTGTCATTCTCAAAATTTTTGGCCACGACTGTACAATAATACCGGTAAAAATGTTAAACTACTTTCACCTCTGTTACTGTCGCTGGCTCACTGTTAGTTCCACGAGTCACAGCAGGATGTGTTGGTAGAGCAAAATAACTTGTTAAATAAATGAACAAATCATAACCTATTGATAATACATAGCATTTGTAGAACTGAATGTGGTAAAGCGTCTTTTACAGACACATATTTACCATTTATGAACAGTCTTTGGGGTTTAAAATGACAAGCTGTGTTTCTTTCGTGTGTTATCTGATAGACACGCCTGTGCTTTGTTATTATAAAAACTACCAGCCACCACTACTACAAACATAAATAGAATGCTGGAATGAGCTGGAATGCAAGGAACTGTAGACAAAAGTAAGTAATCTTTGCAATTTGGTGTAGAACCATGTGCCACATACTTATAAGTATAAGTGTGTCATGAACAAGGAACAGATATCAGATAGCTCAACTATAGAAGTCCTTTGTGTTTTCCAGTGGAGGGTGTGGCCCTTCCTTGTTCACTCATACTGCATCATTAAATACACAAAGTGACACCTTAAACACATTTTGAAAGAACCTGTACGACCCAGTGTGTCATGCTGCTGTAAGTTTCCTGTTTCCTTTTACAGTTTATTTACTGACTGCAATTAATGCATAGAACCAAAAAACTCAAATCAGGTCCACTCAACTGCAGGAAACCTGGACTATGTCCAACCTGAGTTGTGTGGCTTCCCATTGTAGGCCTATTTTTACAATAATCAGTCATTAAAACTATGCGGAAATTGCTGATGAGTCAATCTACTAGGTCACATTTTGCATCCAAAAAGTAATTTCCTGTGAGCACAGGAGGAGAGTTCACTAAGATGAGTGTAGTTATGTGTAGCTGTGTATAGCTGGGCAGTAGATTAAAAGAAAGGTCTAAGATGAGAGCAGTAGCGGCCTCCAGGTCTCATGTTCATGACACTTTTAACAGCAGCTGTACAAATGTGCAAAAGGGTTGAGGGTACTGCTGACAGACTGACACAGGGTCCAAAATAGACTGGCAAAATAGCAGCCAAGTGGATACTGAGAATCATATTGAGCTCTGTAAATCCTTTGTAACACACTTGAGAGAAAGATACAATAATAGCAGCAGGAGGGTAAATAAACATATTGGGTCAAATATGAAACAGCAGGATTTCAAAACAGCAAAAATTAAAACCACAATATTGTAAAAAAAAAAAAAATATATATATATATATATATATATATATATATATATATATATATATATAATGCATCACGGACATGAATCTGTAATTTTAATGTAAATTATAATGTGTAACTGCCATTCTGGATGCTAATTTTAGATTTAAATTAGATTTTAAATGATGTCGCTGAATAACGAATTTATCTGATGAGAGAAAAAATTATTAAAATTAAAAAGTTATCAATTCTCTCAGATTCTGCAACAAGCATTTAGTTGTTACTTTCTATTAATTTTCATGTTAAACCTATATATCTTTTTTATATCTTGACATGGCTATGTATAACTTTCTTGGGCGCAGGGGGACTGTGTAGGATTTTTACTGATTGTGCATGATCTTTTAACTCAGACTACATATTAATTGGTCTTCACATACAGTTTATGCTATGGGGTTTAAGCAGAGCCCCATTTGGGTTTATTTAATTATTTATTAAAATATTTATTTATTTATTCCAAGAAATTCCAAAAAAGTGTCAGAGACGAAAAGCAAAGATTGATTCTCAGAATTTCTTTATTTCACTTGGTACATAGACAACAAAAAAAAAAGAAAAAAATTATTAAGAATCCAAAAATAGTTAAGAAAACATTCTGCGTATCGTCAGTCTGTTTGGCAGCTGGAATTGGAGGTATGTGCGAATGCACTGAGGGAAAAATCAGAAGGACATTGTCCTGACCGATCTTAGGCAGTAGTTAGAGGTAACTGAATACATGTAGTACTTCATGACTGTACTTAAGTACACATTACACGTATCTGCACTTTACTTGAGTAGTTTTAGTAGAAGATACTTTTTATTTTTACTCCGCTAAAAGTACACCAAATAATACAAGCCCTGTACTTTTGATCATTGAAGATCAAAACTCATGACTACTTCTGTTCTTCTACTCATGTATAAAAATAAACGTAGGACTTATATTTATACTTGCGTGATATTTGCAGCACCTCTATTTTTATCAAGCACAAGATTTGTGTACTTTGCCCACCTCTGGTCTATGGTAAATGAAGCATTTGAGCAATTTTGAGATTGCTTAGTATTTTTTTTTTATCAGTATCTGACAATAACCAAATTTCAGTATTGTATCAAATACTAAAAATAACAATCACTGGGCACCTAAAGCAACATAGGCTTCATTATTCTCTTCAAATTATTTAAATATGTACATTTTAAAGCCTTTTTTAAAAGTTTAACATTGTTTAGTATAAGAAACAATATTTACGGTATAGACCAAAAGTTTGGACACATCTTCTCATTCGAAGAGTTTTCTTTATTTTGTTCTTTATTGTGTTCTTTAGCCCAAACAAGTCTCTTCTGCTTGTTGCCTGTCCTTAGCAGTGGTTTCCTAGCAGATATTCTACCATGAAGGCCTGATTCACACAGTCTCCTCTTAACAGTTGTTCTAGAGATGTGTCTGCTGCTAGAACTCTGTGTGGCATTGACCTGCTCTCTGATCTGAGCTGCTGTTAACCTGCGATTTCTGAGGCTGGTCACTCGGATGAACTTATCCTCCGCAGGTCTTCCTTTCCTGGGGCGGTCCGCATGTGAGCCAGTTTCTTTGTAGCGCTTGTTGGTTTTTGTGACTGCACATGGGGACACTTTCAAAGTTTCAATTTTTTTTTCACTTTCAATTTTTCGGACTGACTGACCTTCATTTCTTAAAGTAATGATGGCCACTCGTTTTTCTTTACTTAGCTGCTTTTTTCTTGCCATAATACAAATTCAACCTCTTTGAATGAGAAGATGTGTCCAAACTTTTGGTCTGTACTGTATATAGAATAGATTAAATAATAAAAGAATATTCATATATTTTTTCCTTCAGTGTCCTATAACTGAAATAGCCAAAAGCTCCCAGAATATATTTTTAAAATTGAAGGAGAAGAGCTACAACAGCAGAAGACCACACCGGCCAAGAGCAGGAATCTCAATCTAATGTGGGTAACGGCTCACTGAAACTGGACAGGTGAAGATGGAAAATAAACTTTTGACTGAGTGAATGTTTGCATGAATGAGCAGTGTTACAGGTATTCCTATTACAGTGACTGGTTAGTGATTTCTTAATCAAAATGTATATTTGCTTATATTTGTTTCTTTTCACATACAGCCATAAAGTACAAATCTACACTTTGTTTACTAATTTATTTATACTATATTTTGTTGGTTTACTAATGGCAGCTAGTTAAAAAGTCTCTTACTATTTTTATTACATGTTTGTCACATTCCCATTTGGTTTTTAAAATCGTAATAGAAAGTGTATGTCTCGTTAAAGAAAGCATCATGAAGATTGTCTGGAACATGCGGAAAACAAGAATGTACTGGGAGCAAGCTATTTTTTCATGTACAAAAGATCTTGCATGGTATTTACAATGTGTCTACCTTGGTTGGGTGTCAATAAAGTACATAGCAAGATTTTGCAATTTTTCTGGATTTATTCATGCATGAATCAGTTCTATGAAATAACATGCCATTCAACATGCAAAACACTGTTTTTCCAAAATGCTTTGTGAGGTGTAGCAAAAAATTGAATAATATGAACATATGCCAAGTCTAATATTCACCAGTGCAACATTCTCCACATTCCTGCCTATGTCAACATTAGGTAATATATTTGCTTATGGGTAGATAAATAGGCTATGGCTTCATTGCTACTCTCCATCATTTTCACCTGCTTCAATGACAAAGGAAGCTTAGCTCTAACACACCATAATGCTATTAGGACTTTTCAAAATGATGTTAACCTTCAACATGAGACATACATTAATAATAAAAATTAATAAAAATGTCACATGAAAAAATAAATTGTCTAATTATGTCTTCATAAATGCACACTGGAATCTAGTCAGCGATTCTGAGAGTTGAAGAATATTAGCAATGTTATGATCCTTTATAGAAGCAATAATTATATCCACACACTTTCATTCTAAAGCTGCAGAACCCTAATAAGATGCTCAGACTGATTACTAATTAATCATTGTTAATATATGCCATGAAAGCAGCTTACTTAAACAAACACTTCTCCATACACTACTGTACAACCTTTACATAGCACAGATTAGGTGTGTGTCTATATTTATTTTCTCTGTTTAGAAAATCTAGTCCATGACACAGGCAGGGTAAATCTGTTCATCAATCAAAACAGTCAGAGGAACACTGAAATCTGCCATGTTTTCTGTTAGTTATAAACAGAATTATTAGACTGCCTTCTCCAGGAAGGATACATGTGACACTGTCAGCACATGTGGCCAAAATAAGATGCCATAAATACAAGTGGGCTTTTCCTGGGTAGTGTAATGCTGCCTACACACAACCTTCTACCAACTGAAACTCAATAATATTGAAGCAACAATATATTAAGGTGTCTTACAGTTGATTAATGTCAGGACAGTAATTAGTTATTTTGCTGAATCAATCCAATATTTATATGTTTCCATGAAATACATTTATGACACTGATAAAGATTAAAATAACATGTTACGAATAGTGGAAGTTTACAGCTTATATAAGTCAAACCAGGCCTTGTGATGAATGAAGGTGTAAAACCGATTGACATTTACCAAAGACATAGAAGAGTTTATGGTGAGAAGCACAGTAGGGTGATGAGACTCGTAGCTACAGTAAAACATATGAATGGTGCAAGTAAACATTTTTTACTTGGCCATGGTGGTTCAGCTCCCATTGCAGTCATTCCCGTACCTATTCAACAAGTGGAACGCTTGATCCTTGTAAATCAACGGATAACAATCATTCACCAACACCACTTGCACATTACAGGAACTTGGCCGGGAGTTATTGCCACATCCCCCGTACAGTCCTGACCTCACTCAAAAGCTGTTTTCACATGTTTGGGTTATTAAAGGCATTTCAGACATGAAGCAGGCACTCCTACCTGATGGCATCCAAGCACTAGTGAAACTCTGGGATTAGTTTCCCAGGGGATTATATAGCGATGTTAACAGATTTTACTATCATAACTGTGTTATGTTGTTCTGTACAGTCAAAAGTTTGGGTTTGATTTGAATGCCCCATGTATTATAATTCCTAAGTTACTTTTCATATAACACAATGTTGCAGTGGTGGTTTGATTTGTTGTGTCATACAAAATAAGTGCATTAAAATCCTACCTGTCAGTGAAACAGCAATAGAATTACATAATCCGCTCTTGAAAATAATAAAAGAGGGCATTAGAAATGAGTCCTTTCTAACTTAGCTCTAAAAAGGATATATAATGATAGCCACAGTATGTTTGCAGAACTTACTAAGCCACAGCTCAGCAATTATAATTAGCTATTTCTCAGACGTGTGAGTTGAGGCAAAATTCAGCTGTGTTTAAGTCAAGCCCCAGTGCATTTCTTTTTTTTTCTTTTTCTTAAGTCTCTGTTTTCACTGCGGAACCATAAAGCCTTACTAAGTCCGCCTTTGTTACACTAAGCAGTTTGTGATCTATTTTTTTCTTTTCTTTCCAGTGGTGAGAATCACATCTCACTATTAAAAAGAGTCACTACTAAAGTTTATTATCGTGTATCTCTTGGTATTATCGTAGAATATGTAGTGGTATTAAGTGACTGCTCACATTTACCCATATTTAATCCAGTCCTCAGTAACTCAAAAATAAATATGCTTCTATTTAATACCAATTTTAACCTAATGTGTTTTGCTGGTGGAAAGTTGGTTTGGACAAATAGCAAAAATCTTTAAAGCATTTTGTAGTGGTTGGATTAACCTTCATTAAATAAACTGCACCAAGAGAAATTTATTTAACGGTTAACTACAGAGGCTGTAATTTCAGCTGTAATCTGCTGTATTATTCTGAGAGTTGTGTCCACACATTGTCCATTTCTTCTTGTAGACTAGGTTGCATTGAATTCAGAGCCTTGACACAGGCACAACTCATGCACACCTAGTGGCAATTAAGTATAACCAATTTAACCTGGATGTTTTTGGATAGCAGGGAGGAAACTGGTGAACCAGGAGGAAACCCATATAAACATGGGGATAATATAAACCAATCAGTCATAAATAATAAACCCAAAACATTAAGTCCAATATTGCACTGGCAACATTTAACCTTTAAACAGGGTTGCAGGAGGCCTAGAGACTATCCCAGGAGACTTAGGGCAGGAAGTCCCCTTAAACCACCTGAGCAGCAATGTCCTCTTGGGTTATGACTTCACAAGATCTCTGGGTGTGTTCTGTGGTGTCTGGCACTGGGACATTAGCGGCATTAGTTACTTTGGGTGCTGCATCTGTGCATTGGACCTGTCTGTCCAGCACATTCCATGAATGCTTGATTAGATTGATATCTGGGGCATCTGGAGGCCAGATAAACAACCTCGGACTTCTTGCCTGCTAAGCCCCATACATGGCAGGGTGTGGTGTGTTAGGTGTTCTGATACCTTTCTATAATGATAAGAATTAACGTTTTACAGCAATTTATGATACACTTTTTTGTGATCCTGTTATTCAGTTCATCTGGCGGTGCTGTTAATGTTATGGCTGATCGGTATATGAGACTCAGACACAGTCAGTGACCTGAGCTGAGGATCAAACTTATAAAAAATAAAAACCCCACATATCTAAAGTATGATAAAATGTAAAAACATTGTCTACACAGTAACGCAAGAGGGTAATAGCACAGTAACACAAAAGGGTAATAGATACCTATAGGTTTAGGTTTGCCTTTATAATGACTGTAATTTGTTTCCTCCTTAGATTTGAATATATCCATCTTTAAGCATGTCTGGATGGTCCCAGAGTCAAATTGTAGGAATTGTCAAATACACCTTTCTACCATTAATACAATTATAAGACCCATAGGAAGCCATGGTGACACAGGTGTCACAAACCTTTTAAATGTTCTGGAAAGTTCATTATTTAGCTTTATCCTTCACTTTAACTCATGAAGTCCGTAAGTTACATCTAATGAATGTGCTGTTGCATTCATGTGACATTCTGTGAATTAAAATTGTGGTGTGACACATGTGACATAACTAGGTCAATTTAAAAAAGCTGGAGCTAACAATTATAATGATTTAATAATTTAATAATCTATTGAACAAACTGATTGAGAAAAAAATTAAGAAAATATTGCTGTGACATATGTCACAGAGCTTTTAACCCTATTTTTTTTAGCTTTCAAAATGTGTTCCATGAGATCTGTTTGGTATGTGTTGTATCCCCTATAATTTCCTTATGGGTTAAAGAAAAGGGTAAAACATCATCAGAGCCACAACCTGGTCTTCTACACTTGTTTCTCTACTAAGACACTAATAAAAAGTCAATAAAGTGTTAATAATGTATTAATAGATAACCCTTACTTGTTTAGAGAGGTAATCACTTTAGGTGCATATCATCAAATTATGGCCGTCTATTTATTTTTGTAGGTTACTACAGACACTATAATAACTACATAAGTATGTTTTTTTTTATGTCTATCAACAATAATAATAAAAAGGTTTTATTTATTTTTTTAATCAGTAAAGCAATTTTTAAAAAATCTGTCTAGTCTATTTTTTTTTCAGTTTTTCTCTTTTCAATTTTTTTCCTGTCTAGTCTATCAGTGCACAACCTTCTAGTAATTGACCACAAACAAGTGCAAGATAGTGACGTCACGAAGAAAGAGGACACTTTAAATTTTACCACCTAAGTCAACTTAAGCAAATGATACACAGACAAGGCGTTAAATAAATAAAACGAGATGCACTGTGATTCAATGCATTAAATGGTCACAAATCAAGGACTAAAAGCGTGTGCATGTTCATGGCTGTCATCATCACTGAGAGAAATGACAGCGACGCTTGTAACAGAGGGAAGGAGAAAAAAAAAAACGAAAACAACACGGAAGTAAACGTTAAGCACAGAGAGAGACCAAGCCCACACTTTCTCTGAAAAGAAAAAACGTGACTTGATAATTAATAATAATACGACATTTGGTTTACATGTCACTCCTTGTTTCTGGTCACTGGAGCAGTGTGTGTGTGGACGCGCGTAACATACTGGACACCAGGAGACTTGAGCTTTTCGTCCCCAAAAAACAAACTTTACAAAACAACCTGCCGTTAAAAACTCATGAGGAGTTGAGTTAAACGGGTTACATACCACTTGTTGGTGCACTCGAGCGTCAGTTCGTGATAAGACGCGACAAACTGAAATTTCGACGCTCTCTTGCCGACGCGCTGAAGCCTCTTCCACACCGAAGTCATGGCCGCATGGGTAACTTGTGTTTCCTCCTGTGGTTAAGCGTGTCAAATAAGAAAGACGCTACATTTGAGCTCTATCTTAAGACGTGAGGCTCTTCTGCTCCTCTCCTCCGCTCACATGGGACAAATGTCAAACGGAGGCTCCGTCCCAAATAGCACACGAACACACAAGCACACACACACACACACACTAGCTCACTCACTGCATAATACGAAGCACCAACATGTCAAGTCAAGTCCGCCCCCCCCCCCCCCTTTCCCGTTCCCTTAATGACTGTGCTAATTTTTAAATGTAGTAAAAGCTGTAAAAAGAATACACACTAAGTATTCCCTTAAACATGTCCACATCATATCTAACATTAGTTGTGTTGTGTGGTGTTGTTTATTTATATACAAGTACAAAACACTACACTGGTATCTAGGCAACGGTTGGGCCAGAGCCAGAGATGATAAAGCGATTAGCATCTCTGCTCAAACTGAAATGTCATAAGGTATTGTATATTTCGATATTTCGCAGAGGTAGACACTTCACACTCACTCAATTATTGTCTATACTGCTTTAACTTGTATACACGGTGCACAGGCCCAGGAGACTATCCCTCAGAAGACTGAGGGAGAGACAAGGTGAGACAGGGTACAGTCCTTCATATGGGCAGGGCACACACATACACACACACACATATGCTCATTCACACACTATGGGCAATTTAGGAATGACAGTTATCCTAATCTGCAAGTGTGGGAAGTACCCAGACGAATCCCACCAAACTCCAGCAAAGTTTGTGTGTGGGTATGTGTATGTGCCTTGCGATGGATTGGCACCCCATCCTGCCCTAAGTCTCCTGGGATAGGCTCCAGGCTTCCTGAAACCCTGTTTAAAGGTTAAAGCAGTATAGGCAATGTGTGAGTGAGTGGTTACTGAATAAAAAATTTAAAAAAATACAGTACTGTGGAAAAGTCTTTTTCCACATGCAAATAACTGCTGTACATGAAAAATGAGAAATTGTAATGATATGTATATATATATCATTACAATTTCTCTTTTTTCATGTAGAGCAGTTATACATGAAAAAAAAAAATATATATATATATATATATATATATATATAAAGGCACATATATACAGAATCATTATGTTTAAAATGGACCAAAATAAGACTTTGCTGAATTCCTAAAAGCTTTTTCAACTTTCAAAAGTTAAGGAATCACTTTTTGTGATCGCTTTTGTGAGTGCACAGACTAGTCAACTTACTAGAAAATGTGAGGCTGTTCCCTGGTGAAGTAAAGCCTGCTTGTCAGAAACTATGGGACACAGCTGGCTTTGAATGAGACAATAATGGGTAGAGTGATTTTTTTCCCCATGTAATAGCACTACTGCATAGTTCCTAGCTATTTTAGGTAAAAAAAGGAAATGGTCTTAAAACAGCCCTCCCCCCCCCAAAAAAAAAAAACATCATGTTCATTCTAACCAATTTCACTGCTTCACTCTCATAACCTTAACTTAATCTGGAACTGTATTCCAATAAATATGATTTTCATATCAGTATTCTCCTGGGAGTTGACTAAGAATCCACAGTGCAATGTTCACAAGATCAACTGCCTTGCTGTTCACTAAAGATCTTCTGCTGAATGTCACATAATGATCAGCTAAAGCATCCAAGTAAATATGTAATTCTTTCTTCAGGAAAATTACTGTATGATTTTTAAACATGAGTCAGACATGTTTTCCAGTCCAACTTATTTACTTTCATAAGCCAAATCGACACTCAAGGTTTGCTTTAAAAGGGTTAAATAACAGCACCTCTATTTTCAGATTAAATAAATATCACAGGAAGGAAACATTATATAGATATCATAAATATAGATATGTTTTTATGCTTTTAATGGTTAAATAAAATCATTGACCATTATTCTATTTAGAGTGATATACATGGGTTGGTGGGTAAATTCCCAGAGCCGAAAATAACACAATAGAGCAGTCATGAGAGAAAAAAGGGAGAAAGATATGGAAGTATAATAGAAAGAGGGAGTCAGAAAGGTCATGTTGAGTTGAAAGGTTGCCTGTACAGGTTAAAGCACTTCCCACTTTTCTACGCAATGGATCACTTATCTTATAATAGCCAACAGGAAATACCCTGACAACAGACAAACCTCACCCAACCTGATGAAAGGCAGTAGTTCGCTTTTTTTTTCTTCTACCATTTTGTTTTCACATGCTTTTTGATAGTTTATGTATATACACAACCCGGACAAAAAAAGGTTGTCATTACAATAGGGTCAAACTAATGGCAATCATCAAGCAAAAAAATAAAAAATAAAAAATAAAAAAATTTTAAATTACTGGAATTGTGTAAACCTGTCTAAAACATTATTAAAAACCTGGAACACCGGGGCATCAACTTCACAGCTTTGTTTAGTAACGAAAGTAAGAGCATTTCCACACACAGAGTATTACAATACCCCCGCGACTCTGAATACAGTATTAAGCGGTATAGACGATGAGTGTGTGAGTGAATGAGAGTATTACAATAACTCACAGGATTGGGAATAACAAGCTGTGTGGCAATAAGAGAACCACTTGTTGGTGAGACTAATTAGGCAAAAAGGCTTCAATTTGCAAGGGAGCATAAAGTTTGGACTATGGAGTGCTAGAAAAAGGTCATGTGGTCCTATGAGTTCAGATTGACCCTGTTCCAGAATAATAGGTGTGTCAGGGTAAGAACGGAAGCAAATGAAGAGATATACCCATCATGCATCGTGCCTACTGTACAAGCCTCTAGAGGCAGTGTTATGATCTGGGGTTGCTTCATAAGTCACCTAATAACCTGAATGTATTGAATGACCAGAGTTTTCCAACCATGGGAATTTTCTTTCAACAATGCACATCAAACTTAAAGGCAGTCTTCTTTTTTTTTTTGACCAGTCATTATAAAATATCATTATGTTTATGTAAGACTCACTTAAAATGCATGTTTGCCTGTTTCTTTGCTGACCAGATGCATGTCAAAGATTATGTCACAAACCTACTAAAGTGCACATGAAAACAGAATCAAATCCAAAAAGAGATATGAGAAATTGTAATAATAATAAATTATTAATGATGGTCCAACCACCCCAAAACATATTTTATTTTGTGTACCTTAACCAAAATGGATGTGATAGCTCAGTGGTTAAGACATTGGGTTACTGATTAGAAGGCCGTATGTTCAAGTCCCAGCACTGCTAAGCTGTCTCTGATGGGCCCTCGAGCAACGCCTTTAACCCTCAGTTGCTTAGATGTGTAAATAAGATAAATGTAAGTTCAGGATAAGAACTGGTGTCAATTGTTGCAAATGTAAACCAGCAATTGTATTTAATTTTGAAGTTTTTATTATTATTATTATATATTATTATTATTATTATTATTATTATTATTATTATTATATAAGCCCATATAATTTTTATGAATGTTAATTGGTCCTAGAGGGACTATATTTTGTGTCACTGTACACAGGATATTTAGGAAATTAGAGATGCAGAAGATTTAATCAATGTATAACACTGTACATTAGCTTTTAATCTTATATCCTAAGGGGGATAAATCTTATGAAGCAAAAACATACACTAATCACTAAACAATATGTAAAAAAAAAAACATCTCCTTTTGTTGCAAACCACAAAGATGTGAGCTCTTAGAAGGAAATAAAACCATTAAAGCTGCTGTTACATCTCACAACAGTTTATCATTAAGAGTGGAAAAGTACTTTTGGTGTTGTAGTGGTGTTGTCTCATTTCTGAAAGATCAGAGCATGCACTTAGGCCCCCTTGATAAATATAGACATGAATTACAGGAGCACCTGCTACCAGTTCATCAAAATGTCAGGTGGTCGACTGTCAGATGTTAATAAGGTCACCCATTTCTCCACAGTAATAATGCATGTATATATCCAAGATATATACATGTATCTAACGTTAATTATACTATAACATAGACTCAAGCTGGGAAAACCCCCTTCAGGCCAAGAATGCATTAATAGGATGCTTCTTCCATTCTAGGACTTTCCCTCATGACCGACAGTTGTTCATTGCAGGATCATGAGATCCCTGCTGTCAAATCCCTATAATAGATTCCATCATGCACAATGTGGACAAACATTCAAGTGTGGTGAAAGCGTGCATTGTAGAGGTTTTCAATTATTTTCTGCATTAGAATTGCACAGAGATTTCTTTGAACCACTTTCTATGGAATTTACACAAAGGATAGTTTTCAAAGAAGCGCATTACTACTTTTTCCAGGATCCGATGTCTATCCCAGCAGCACTGAGTATGAGGCAGGAGAACTCCCCCTGAATGAGAAGAGAGTCTATTGCATGGCTAACTTTACCAACAACACACAAATTTAAACCTTGGGCCATTTAGGATTGGAGCCAATCCATGTCCCTATTTGTTTTTGGGCAGTCGAGGACGGGGGGAACCAGAGAACATCGAGAAAGCCGGTGTGAGTTGAATGTGTATCAAATCCAAGACTCTGGAGCTGTGAAGCAGCAGTTTCAGCTCCACCCTTTGCACCATTAACTACTTAATGCTTGTGAATATCTCATGTCATGTCTGTGTTTATTCATTTTTTATTTACAATTCTTAATTCCTAATCCATTAAGCTGAAGGGAAACGATGACATTGATATAACCAAAGCAAACAGAAAAAACAATCATAATCCTAAAAAACAATGAAGGAATTATCCAGACAACCTTTACTGTTGAGTCCATGGGCTTTCCTCAGGATAGACGTAAATGATAGCACACCATTTTAGGAGGGTCTGACCTCATCTGTTCATTACGCAGGCAGCAGTGTTTATGTCAGGCTGGATGAGCTGTGGCAGAGCCATCAGTGCTGGGCACAGCCTCTGAGTCACCATGTTGTGTCCTCACTCATGCACACACACACACACACACACACACACACACACACACACACACACACACACACACACACACACACACACACACACACAGACTAAGTGTTTGCTTGCGCTCACACCCTGGCCTACAGTCTAATGTGTCACTCAAAGGCAACAGGATTAGCCTTAACATAAGAGTCATTGAAAAATGATGCAAGAGATCTAAATGAATCATGAATTACATTTTCTTACATACCGTCCTAAGTTTAAAATGTTGACTTACTGTACCTGGATGGCTTTGATAAAACATCAATTTGCATTAGCATGAACACTGTAAACCGGTTTCCATCTAGTGGTTGAAAGTTTTCTACCTCAACTGAACACAGAATAAACAGGTGAATGAACTTTACACTTTACAAGCACTCCAATATGTTTATTTAAAGTTTTATTCCATTTACAGGGAAAAAGGAACAACTTGCAGCATGGACAATTAAATAGTAATTATAAGCTTTGTAGAGTGTTAGTGCTTTTATAAACCACTGTTATAAGCCATTGTTATTTACTGTAAGATTGCTAAGGTGGTTTTGGTGCTCACAACACTTTCTTTCTGAATTTTAGACCCTTTCTTCATTTTCTCATCCAATAGTTTAATGGTTTGGTGATTGTTGAATAGAAAATAAATTAAAATGGCATATTTCCACCTGTAATGTACCGGAGTTCAATTCTTACGGCCTTAGGTACAACAACAAAGATCTGAAATGATTTTCTCTAAATCTATACCGCTCATTGATTATACCACTTTATCTTGTATTCAGGGTCACGTGGGGCCTGGAATCTGTCCCAGGAGACTTAGGCTATGAAGCAGGGTGCACACTGGACATGGTATCAGTCCATCGCAGGGCACAAACACATCCACACACGCTACAAGCAGGATAAAGAATACAGGATAAAGTGGTATAGAAGATGAGTGAGTAAGATTATCAGAGCATCGGGCAGAATTTGTGCGAAAGCCCAATGTATTTAAAAATTGATGTGTATTTGATTTTGGTAATTAGCTAATTAGCTTTTTTGATCAGCTGGGTCTAGATCAGGCTCTGGTTGATGTGGAGGACACTCGGTCTTATTATAACTTGTCTCTTGTGGTGTAAAAGGTACAAATCCATCCTCCACAAAGGGGTTCGGTGAGTCGGACATGCGGTGTGAGATGATGGAGATCGGGGGTCTAAACTTGATGTCCACTTCTGAAAGCTCATAGTTGTCCGGCCAGTCAGTGAGTCCTAGCTCATCTACACCGTCTTCCTTTAGTGAAGTTGCTGCAGACCCAACAAAGAGACGCACCAAGGCTTGCACTTGCTGAAGCTGCCAGAAGCTCTCCATAACGACCAGCAAGACAACAAGACCGAGCATCAAGTAACCTGAGGAGGAGACATGAACATGACAAGCATGATTGGATTAGTTCCACATCCACTTATACTAATGCAGACATCCTTTAAAAAAAAATGGACTATGGTATGTTCGGAATTTCTTTGCTGAAATGAGAGACAGACTACATGTTGGCTACATACACACACTAAACCTGGTCTGGAAGTAACTGTTCTCAAAGTAAATACTTCCTTAAAATATTGGCTTGATGTGTACAACGAGGCCAAGTCAGAGCCAGTGATCAACAAATCAAGCAGTGACAATGTATACGTGTCAGGAAACAGACCAGGATAAGCTGAGAGCTTACTTAATAAGGGTTGGAAAGAGCATAGCTACTGAACAATACTCTTCCTGAACTCACAGGACATGGCGAATTCCAGCGCCTGTCTGGCAGCATGACTGTGTGTCCGTCCAGGCAGATAATCTCCCAGCCCGATGGTACTGAGCGAAATGAAGCAATAGTAGAACGACTCCAGAAAGCTCCAGTCTTTCTCCACCAGACAGAGACTGACAGCAGGCAGCAGGAAGAACAGCGTCGCTGTGCACACTGCTAATATTCCGCAGTAAATCAGGGCAGCACGGCTGCGAGACAGACCCCAGTAGACGTGAAAGTGGCGTATGGGAGCCTGACTGAGTCTGGGCACCAGGGCACGGGTGATGCTCGAGAGCAGGAGGAAGGTGAGAGGAATGCCGACGACACAGTAAAGCACACAAAACACTCGGCCCTCGTCCGACAGCGGGACAGTGGTACCATAACCTGTACATGCACAACAGAACTGTTAGCAAATGTGACAGTTGTAGCTGGATGATTAAAAATGCCTTTGCATCCTAAAGTGATTCTGTTCCACTGACAAAGAGCAGGATGTGTTTACTCACCACACACCTCCGAGAAGACAAATGGCTTCCACTGAGCTTTCTGTTTTAAAAAGTGTCTTTAAATATTAACAATCAGTTGCTAGAGGGACTGTACTCTGGGCCGTAGCCGACCTGCTGAACCACCAGGTTTTTTTTCACAACCAGTGTTTTATACTATACTCCAGTGTAAAGCATTTTAATAGATGGCTATTAAATAATAGCCAAACCTGCTAAAAAAATGTTTTACAGTGTAACTCAAAGTATAACTCACTCACTCACTCATCATCTATACCCCTTAATCCTGTATTCAGGGTCACGGGGGGCCTGGAGCCTATCCCAGGAGACTTAGGGCACAAGACAGGGCACACACACATACATAAACACACTCATTTACACACTATGGCAAATTTGGGAATTAACCTAACCTACATGTCTTTGGACTGTGGGAGGGAACCGAAGTACCAGGAGGAAACCCACCAAGCACGGGGAGAACATGCAAACTGCATGCACACAGAGACGAGAATCGAACCCAGAACCTGGAGGTGCAAGGCGACAGTGTCAAAGTTTAACTAATAAACAGCAATGAGTACTGTCAACTTTGTGGAAAAAATGTGGTGACAATAAGAAATCACTAGATGTGGACTGAACAGCCGTGTGGCCATAAAAAAAAATTGTTTTTAAGTTTGGAGTGATACAAAAAGGTCATGTGGTCTGATGAGTCCAGATTGACCCTATTCCAGAGTGATGAGTGCATCATTTAGGTCTTATTTTAGGATTTGACCTTTTACAATTTAGAAGTGTATATAACAGCTGATTGTGCAGCGTTAGCTTTGGTAAGAGAGGCAAGGCATGAAACAGTTACAGAATTCAAAGTAAACTGAAATTCAATGCATTAAATGTTAACTAAATAAAAATCAGGAAAAAAATTATAACCAAAAGCCTGGCTCAGCATTCACAAGCCCTGAACCTACTGTATGAGCATAAGCGCAGGTCAGTGAAAATTCTAGGAGCTTATAATATTGGCTCAAAATATTATAATTCTTTGCATAACCACATGTATAGCTAGAACTTAAAGCCTGTTTCCATACAAAAAAAAAAAAAAAAACACAACAAGGTTTTTAAGACAAGGTTTTTAGAAATAATGGATAGGTATCCCAAACTACCCTAAGAAATAAAATCAGTGTCTAGAAATTTGTTTATAATAATGACATAAGAGATGTTGAGATTTTTTTTTTTTTTTTTTTTTTTTTACTCTGAGACTCACCTGTAGTTGTGAGAAAAGTTATAACGAAGAACAACGATGACGTGAAGTCGAAGTTATATTCTTCACTGTCAGCCTTTACAATTACCCCACGTCTACAAGCAAAGAGCAACTTCTTTAGCAAATGATCCAAACTGCTTTCTTTCACACACCGGTTGTTTTCTAAAAACCTCACTCGAAGTTCATGTACTTCAGCAACAAGTGAATTCTGCTCAGGTTGCTCAATCACCATGAAAACAACCGCACCGATAATCATGTAGACGAAGTAACAGAGAAGCAAAAGGGCGAAAGCATGACTTCGGCAAAAAGTCAGCACAGATTCCACGTTTTGAACCATAATCCGACCTGAGCGAGAACAGGCTTTAGTGCTGCTCTGTTCGGAATGTAACCGAATCTAAAGTCTAGCGTCTAAAGCTCTCAGCAAGGTGCTGAATATTTAATGAGTTTATCCGCACACAGATCAGGATTACCTGACGGAGCAGGGCTGATCTGTTTTTTTTTTCAACTAGATCAAGCTTCTTAAATCTTCACACATATAAAAATTATTTGTTGAATATCCAATATAAGGTATTTGAGCCACCACTTATTTCTTCAATTTAAATGAAATAAAAGGATGTTGATTAAATTAATAAAATGGGAACAATTTTTTTTTCTGTGCCGAGCTGCAAAGTGCCTAAAGGTACAATAAAAAAAAAAACTTATTTATGTAACGACCTCAGCAACAACCTCATTTCCCCTTTTGTTTGTTCCAACCACTCAACATTCATCATCACTAGTATACTAATCACCGGCCTGATCATCCGTCATCTTCTTCACCTGTTTTTGTACATGGCTTAACAAACAAAAATATTCTTTTTGACACTGTTTAGGTACAGGGACTGGACTAAATATTTGTGGCAAAAAAAGTCCTTCAGGATGCCTGGAGGACAATTCCTCATAACTAAATGTATTAAAATACATGAATGTTTTGGAAGCTAAATTCGAAGAAAGGGTGCATAGTACTGTACTGCAATTGTATTAAGAACTCTTAAACTGTATCAGGATTTAAATCTTTCTGAAATATTCTGTTGTAGGGTTTTATAACCATTAAACACTAAAGAATTACAGATTTACCCATTTCAAAGCAAGTTAGTGCAATAACTTCGCAAAAGATACCAAACCTTAACGTAGAGTGAAAAATGTAAAGAAATCATTTTGAATACCTTTCAAATATGAAGAATATAACCAGCCTTGCACTGTGCTTGGATTTATTGTACATTTCTTCCACTTAAATCATATAATGTATTGAAACACAATCAACAAAAATAAAGTACTTTACAAAGAAATCTAACTGCTGGTTCTAGTTTAAGGTGTGTAACTGAGAAAGACATGTCTGTGGAAAGCCCATAAAACAGTTTTGGAGCTTTCCATTCTAAATCTAGTGCTTTAAAGAGTTAATGAGGAAGCTAGCTGCTTCGATGAGACGACCAGCCAACCCAGTGTGTCACTGTGCCTTAAAGAGGCAGATACAATGAATAATGGGAGCACGTCCAGCGTCTCACTGGTTTGCTCACTCTGCCAATAACTGGTAGTTTGTGCGCATAAGCCCGTGGAGGAAGGGTGCTGAGGGATGGTGTCGGAGTGAAGCTCGTCTGGAAACGTCGCCCCTGGCATCGCCGGCCCATCTGTTGCCCACCAATCAAAAAGGAGAAGGCTGGAGGCGCCACCTGAGAAGGCAGGAAGCGAGGTTTTGGGAAGATGTCCCTTGACTGGCTGGCAGAGCGCCCAGGACGGGAGGAGGACCTGGAACGAGGGACTGCGGATGAGGAGGAGGAAGAAGAGCGAGCTAAAGACCTGTATGTCAAAAGCAAAAAAGACCATGATAAGTATTTCCCCCCGACATTTTGATTTGCACATTGTTGTCCCATATATACCGATCAGCAATAACAGAATAAGTACTAACAGATGAAGTGAATAACATTGATTATCTCCTGATATTGATATCTGCCGAAGGGTGGGATTTATTAAACAGTGAGTGAAAAGTCAGTTCTCGTAGTTGATGTGCAAGAAGCAGGAGAAATAGGCAAGAATAAGTATTTAAGAGACTTTAACAAGGACTACATTGCGGTGGCTAAAAAGCTGGGTTGGAACGTTTCCAAAACAACAGTGGGGTGCTCCTCTTATGCAATGGTTAGTACCTACCAAAAGGAGAACGAGCTCCTCATTAATCTGCATGGGAAGCAAAGGCTTGTCTGTTTCGGTCAATCCCGCAAAAGAGCTACTCTAGTATAATTTGCTGAAAATGTTATTTCTGACTATGATAGGATGGTGCCAGAACCCACACTGCATTGCAGTTTGCTGTGAATGGGGCTATGTAGCCACACACTGGTCAGAGTGCCCATGCTGATCCCTGTCCACTGCTGAAAACTCCTATAACGGGCATGTGAAAAAAAGATGGCCTGGTTTGATGGATCACATTTTCTTTTACATCATATGCTGGGTGAGCATGCCTTACGCAACAGATGGGAACACTCCGGGAGGAAGAAATGCCAGTGAAGACAGTGTGATGCTCTGGGCTGAAACGTTCTGCTGGAAAACCTTGGATTAAAAAAAACTAGTCTGATCCATGAATGGAAGATTCCACAGCACTCCTTCAGGGGTCGTGTGGAGTCCCTGCATTGATGGAGTTGATGAGTTGTTTTGGTAACGCAAAAGGGACCTTCATAATATTAGGCAGGTGGATTTACTGTCATGGGTGATTGTGTATGTACAGTATTTTACTTTATAGATATAAATAATTTGTGCAGACCCCACTCAAACTTCTCTCATTAACATAATTCAAATCATAAAATATTTGTTTCATTATTTACTCTTGTAAATTAATATTTGGGATATTTATTAAAGCCAAGGAGCTTTTCCACCTTAAACTTTCCCCTCGCAAGTTGTTACTGATGTATTCCTGCTCCATGATTTCTATCACTATTTCAATAGATCAAACTGTATAAAGCAATCTAAAATGTAATGACGTAGCCACAATTGCTTCTGCATTAGAGTTTAGACTGTACGTACCTCCCTGAGGCAGTGGCCCCCAAAGTAGGTGGCACAGTCTCAGTACGTGGGCTTCCATCTGGTCTGGGGCTGAGGTTCATGTTGGCGGTGAGCTGTGGCATCTTGCGTGTGCTCTCCACGCTGCCTGCACCACTCCCTGACTCCTTCCTGGCATCAGAAGGTTGCACTGGGGCTGCAGGTGGTGCACTGCCTAACGCAGGGCCTGTGCTAAAACGCACAGCCAAACTGTCTCCAAAGAAGGAGTAGAGCTCGCAGTACATGGCAGGCAGGGAGACAGGGGTCCACTCCTCCCACTGGCATCCTGTTCCAGCTGCTTGCAAGTGGCTTGCAATACCCAGAGGGGCTTCAGAAAGCGGTTCAGGAGGGGGACTGAGGCCTGGTGAGCTCTCTCTAAAGCACATCCCTCCTCCTGCAGAACTCTGAGAAGCAGTAGCACCCCCTTCTGCGGTCAAACTCACAGCTTTCATTTTCAACAGACGCTCCACTGCCACCTGGTGGACAGAAAGGAAGATGCATACTTTCAGGAAGTACAAAAAGGCATCTCGGACAAAGCCTAAGATGTGGACAAGTGTGAGTTCAGGACATTACAACCTACACGCACTGAGCACTTTATTAGGAACTAAAAATAATACTAAAAACAGCTTTAATTCATAATCGCATGGAAACCAATTCAAGAGACCAGGTTAAGATGACCTACGCTTTGGTTCATTACTATATTAGAAATAACCACCAGATGGTAAATTGTGGCCATGAAGGGATGCACATGGTCAGAAGCAATATGTAAACAGGCTGTGGCTGTTGATATTAGTGTGCTCAAAGTATGAAAAGAAAAACCTCAAAACCATTACACCACCTTCACCACCCTGCACTGTTAACACAAGGCAGGTTGAATCCATGTATTCATGCTGTTAATGTCAAATTCTGACCCTACCATCTGTGTGTGTCAGCAAAAATTAGACCACAGATATTTAAAACTGACCAGTTTTGGTGAGTGACATTACCAGATCTTCCGCTTTTGAAGCCGAAGTCCCTCATGGTTCAACATGCTGTGCATTGTGGGATGCTTTTCTGCTCACCACAATTAAAAGGATTTGTATGTAAAACAAGATCCTTTTGGTCAACTTAAACTAATCTGGCCACTTTCTGCTGATCTCTCACATTCACTGAACCATTGCTCGCTGGATGTTTTTGCAGCATTTGAGTTAACGCTAGGGGACTTTGTGTGCAAATTCTCCCAGGATATCAGCATTTATTGAAATATGTGACACAGTCTAGTCTAGTATCAACAATGGTCAAAAGCACTGAGATCACCTTCTGATGGTTGAAATGAATATTAAGATACATTTATTAGCTTTTTGGCTATGTCTGCATGATTTTATGCACCACACTGCTGTCACTTGATTGTTACAGGTGTTATTAATAAAGTGCTCATTGACTGTATATTTCCAATTAAATTTTAAGAAAATAAAAAGACAGTCAATCCATGTTTAAAAATTTTTTTTTTTTTATGAAATACTATTACTTTTTTTTTTTTTTTTTAAACACAGTGTCATGAAATCTAAACTGCTCCAATGAAATAATGTCATAAAAGACCATCTACATGAACATAGTTCGCAGGAGGGATGGGAATCACCAGGAATCTCCACAATTCTGTAGGGATCACAATTTTTACATAAGGAACAATTCCATATTATACTTTTTTCAGGTTGTGTTACAATTCTAAACAAATAATTAGCTCCTACCACACACGAAGCTATGCTGCCTACAGATGTGTGAATAGTTTCTGCAGATGTGTGAACTAGTAAACCAGTATAAGTATCTATCCAATGACGGAAACTTCAAAGCACTTTTGTAAGTCGCGCTGGATAAGAGCGTCTGCCAAATGTCTAAATGTAAATGTAAATAGTTCAAAGTGCACCACCTTTAGGATCATAGAGTAACTGCAACATGTTTCCACCTCAATTTCAAAATATTCATTAAAATTCTATTTAAAATAAAAATTTAGGGTCAGTGTGCCAATACATGAATTGCCACACAAAAAAAATGGGGATACATAACCGAATAGATTTTCCCCATGTCTAGTTGACAACTAACAAAAATACATACAGAGATTCCACAATGAAGTTTCTGTACATGTATTCTAAAAACAACACACTAAACTTACAAGGATGGCTCCGTAGACTTTGTGCCCATCTGCTTTTACTTGCGCATTAGAGACAGAGTAATCGTCCAGCACGGCTTGAAGATTCGCCCAGTAGGCAGGAAGGTGAGGATACAACACACGCTCAACAGCCTGGAGCAAACACAAATATACTAACATGCACACACACACACCTCAGGAATATTAAACATGTCTCTTTTAACATGCCTACAAGTTACCTTCCAGCCGAGAGCGTGCAAGCCGACCACAGCTCCATAGTGAGAGCAGAGAGGACGCACTGGGTCGGACAGCACCTTCTGCAGTGACAACAGAATCTGCCGGTACAGACCACTCACCAGATCACCATGAGTCCTATGCCAAAAAAATAAACACTCATGAAGCCTTCACGTTCAAAGCAGATGCATAAATACCTCACTGGACAATTACAAAAAAAAAAATCAACTGAACGTGGTATTTCTACATATACATCTTTATAACTCATATACAGTATATATATAATTATGTATAAGGATTATGTTGCTCTTTTATATTTGCAATCAAATGTGTCAGAAAGTCTTTAAACATTTGTAGATTTTTCTCTTGGTAACGCAACACAAGAATACAGCACATTATGTTGCAGAGAAAACAAAACTAATTAATAAATAAATAATCTTTTCCCAAATCTTTTCTTCTTACTGTTGCAATGCGCTGAAATGGCTGACTTCTACCACAAAATGTGAAATAAATCTCTCCAGCATTTCAGCACACTTCAGCGTAGCAACAGTTACACAATTTAGTTTATTTAATCAAGTGTCTTTCTACCACATAAATCTGTGTTTGTTACTATAGAAACAATAACATACTAGACTGCGGGCATTAACACACAAATCAGCCATAACATCAACACAATCGCCAGATGAGCAAAACAACACTGATCAACTACTGTATATACCAGCAAAGGTGGCAGGGTCATCAACTTTTCACTCGCATCAACTTCATCTCACAGAAAAGCCAATTCCGCACAAAAACACCCAGAAGCCCAAAGCCGTCCCCCTGGCCAACAAACTCACCAGATCCAATCCCATCAAGCACCCAGGCGATTCACCGAACAAAAAACTCAGATCCCACCCAAGGATCCGCTGGTAACATCCTGGTGCCAGAGACCACAGCATACCCCCCCCAGAGGCCCTGCAGGGCCATGCCTTGGTAGCACAAGGGGAACCCAAAACCTATGGGGGTTTTAATGTTATGGCTAATTGGTATATAAACCGGTAATGTGACTTTCAGCCCATTACTGTCAGACGTATGTTAATGTAGAAAATTAAATTAAGACATCCTTGCTAATCAGAATCAAGACTTACAGAGTGCTGTGGCATTATCGTAGTAAATCATGTATCTCATGATACATGCAACGTTGTGCATTCTTCTTCTGAGCATATTTCAGATCAAAGAAAGATTTTTTTTAGCCTTATCAACACCACTGATATTCAGTCTGCCACTAAATTAACTTTCAAAAGCTTTGATTCCATGTTGCAATAGTACTATTGCTTATTTTTCCTTACACTTTCATAATATCTGACTCCCTTTGATGTCTTCTTCAACATCAGCTTAATTGGATGTCATGGCAACAAAATGACACTACCCTTTAGCCTGACGATATTTTAATCCCAGAACAGCAGCATTTTGTTTCTGTAATTGGCCCATCAAGCAAATTGTTGTCAGAAAACACTACTGTTATCTGTGTGTGTACATGGATAATGTGAGTGTAGTAGTAGTAATAATATAGAATATAACCAGAAGATATGGCTGAGAAGCAGAGCAGCGTAGTCCCTCAGGGTCCAGTGGTCATTGAGTGGATTAATAGAGGCGGCAAGTGGCTCCAAAATGCAGTACATGACGCTGGAGACCAGACTGCGTACGTAAGAGCCGAGATACAGGTACGGGTTCTGAACCAGACTCTTCACCATGTGCAGTAGCCGGTTCAGCTGATCCAGATCATGACTTACAGACTTCACCTAATGGGAGTACATGATGAGGCAGTAATTTAAAAAAAAAACTCTGACTCATCCAAGACTCTATTGAGTCATTCTTTTGCTCCAGCTAATATGCGGAAATGTCTGAAAATTATTAGGGCAGAATAACATTATCAAAGATCATTAACACAGCATCATATTTACTTAATTTATTCACTCAACATATCAATTGGTGTGAATTTCTGCCCTGGGGAGACATGCATTAAACTCTTTTTAAACTTTATAGCAAGTACATTTAAATAGGAAAGTCACATACCCCACTGATAACATAAACAAAATAAGGCAAGAGAGCAGCAATCTTGGAGTTGGACTGAAGATCCATTAAAGCAACCTGGTCAGTTTAAAAAGAAAAATGAAAAAAAAGAAGAGATTAGCTGATGCTTTTAAATCAGAGCATTATGGTTGTTTTGATCAGTCTTGTGATCACTGCCGACATAAACTCATACCCTCATTAGATGTGGATCCTCTCCTAATATGGCTCTAGTAATCTGCTGGTAATACTTGAGTAGGTCATCTGACAGAGACTGCACAGCACTGGGGACTGAGGAAGAAAGACTAGCAGTTACCAGTAGCAGTAAACCATGCTCTATTATTTGCCTTTAAGACTGTTAGACGTAAAAACATTCTTCAGGAAATCTTGGGAAGAAAACCAAAGCTGCATTTCACCTGTGCCCTGAGGTTCCAGATTTCCTTTTCCATCGAGATAAGACACATGCACTATAAAAGAGACGTACAACAGTCAGCAAAACCTAAACATACTGCATAATCTTCAGGCTGGAAATGGTCAAAATGTACCTCGCACTGTCGTCTCAGCACAGCCCTTGGGGATGTTGGTGGCAAGAGCCAGCTCGACCAGGTTCACCTCCCGATCCTCAACGAAGAAAAGCTCACCCTCTTTCAGTGGCCGGAATGGCATGGCATCTTGGGCACCATACCCACATACAACCTAAAAAAGAGAAAAAGTAAATATACATAAACGGCTAAGATTATCACTTGGTTCGGTATGACTTTCATTGGACACTAGGCTTACTATGACTTTTCCCTCTTTCACAACACAAAGTAATCTGTGCATCTGCGATTTTCCTGTATATTCAGAATTTTCCCATTCGTCATCATGATGTCTGTAAGTGCTTTACATAAATTATTTATATTAATATTCAAAACATATCAAATTATCCTTTCCTGGTCACCAAAACTGCACACACCACTAATTTACATATTAGTGTTTAAAACAAACAATGCACTGATGAATGAGGCTTTTAATTGGACAATTTTAGCATGAATTAAGTCCATACATCATGTTTGATCCATATGTACAGTACAGACCAAAAGTTTGGACACAACTTCTCTTTCAAAGAGTTTTCTTTATTGTGTTCTTTATTGTGTTCTTTAGCCCAAACGCGTCTCTTCTGCTTGTCGCCTGTCCTTAGCAGTGGTTTCCTAGCAGATATTCTACCATGAATATCTGACCACAGTCTCCTCTTAACAGTTGTTCTAGAGATGTGTCTGCTGCTAGAACTCTGTGTGGCATTGACCTGGTCTCTGATCTGAGCTGCCGTTAACCTGCGATTTCTGAGGCTGGTGACTCGGATGAACTTATCCTCCACAGCAGAGGTGACTCTTGGTCTTCCTTTCCTGGGGCGGTCCGCATGTGAGCCAGTTTCTTTGTAGCGCTTGATGGTTTTGTGACTGCACTTGGGGACACTTTCAAAGTTTTCCCAATTTTTTGGACTGACTCACCTTCATTTCTTAAAGTAATGATGGCCACTCGTTTTTCTTTACTTAGCTGCTTTTTTCTTGCCATAATACAAATTCAACCTCTTTGAAGGAGAAGGTGTGTCCAAACATTTGGTCTGTACAGTACATCCATACATACTTCAGGTAAACGTCCACATGAAGTACTGATTATGCATACATTCTGCATAATAAGTTGCACTTTTTCGAACTTTCCATTTCTATGCAACTCATTGTGTAGCATCAAATTTAAAGCAGCCATAAATTACAAAATTTGTTACACACTGAATATAAACTATGAAGTATCATAAATCCCTACTGAAAATCCATATTAGTCTGATCAGCCATCATCTGCCATAACACTGCCAAGACCATATTTGCCAACTGATGCACTACCAGTCAAACATTTTGACACATCTTCAAATTCCATAACCATTCCTGATTTTTATTTCTTTCTTTGTAAAACATGGCTGAAGGCATCCACAATATGAACCAATCTCCTTTGAACTGCTACTTATGCTCTTTAAATTCTTCATAACGGCTCTAATCTGAGGTGCTGTTTGTTAACTGGTGATTTCTGAGGCTGGTAACTCTAAACGAACTTCTCCTCTGCAGCAGAGGTCAGTTTTGGTCTTTGGGATGGTTTTCATGAGAGCCAGTTTCATCATGGTGCTTGATGGGTTTTGCACTTGTCAAGGACTATTTCAGAGCAGCTGATGTTTATGACTTAAAATAATAACCGACTGTTGCTGTAGTTGTTACTTAATTATTTAATGCCTTATGTGTTATTTCATTGTATTGTCCTGGAATGTAGAAAGTGAACGACAAAATAAAAAACTTTGAATTATGATTTGAATTATTTGAAGTGTATCCAAATTACACAAAAGACGTTTTTTTTTTTTACTGAATGAGTAGGTATACTGTCTCAAGGGTCAGTCCTCGAATCTCCAGACCCTGACCCAGGGGTTTGAAGCTCACCTCCATTCTGTGTGCATGGAGTCTGCATGCTCGCCTTGTGCTTGGTTTCATTGCACATTTTAAAATCATGCTTTGTAGGCTAACTGATGTTTCCAAATGCCCCATATGAGTTAGGACTTACACACTGTGTGACTGTCTTTTTTGTTTGTTTGTTTGCTCAGTTAAATGGACTTTATTCAGATGAGAGTTTGAGTTTACCTCAGTGTTGCTCCAGCGCAGTCCTCTGTTGAAGTCCTCTACCGTCAGTTTTCTTCTCTTGGCGTGTCTCATAAACTGAGAGCTGTTCTGAGGTCAAAACGCGTCAAATTCATATCAACTCAGTCTCTTGTCAGAAATAGGTTTCAACTAGTAGTATCGTGTTTATTTAAACCGGCTACATGTTTACAGGTGTGGACTGGGGGTCTGGTGTAATGTGTAGGATGCTTGTTTAGGGTGTTTACCTGCGTGGCCTCTCTGAGGCGGTAACACACGTCTTCAGCGAGCATCGATGCTAAATCATCCGGCAGCTCAACCCCGGCGCTCTCCGCCATCAGTTTGATGGAGTCTCGCGATACCTCGGCGAAACGCCGCTCTTCCCTAGTCTCAGCCATCTTCGCGATCAGCGTGCAAATGCAACCACGTTCAGCTTTTTAGCTTTAATACGGTGCGGATGTGGAGCATCACATCACATAGCGGTGGTTGTTGTTAGCTACCTAGCTAATGAAATGAACCGCTTTACGCAGCGCAAATCAAATCAACAAAAAACAAACAAACCCCTAAACCAGGACAAATTAACATGGCTTGCGAAAAGCAGTAAATCAGATAACTTTCCACCTTTCTTAATAACCAGAGCTCATATAATAAACTCACCAACTTTGTGTGCAGTTGACAAGTTAATCTAATCCATAGGGCTCAACTGCTTGATGGGCGCCATATTTAATCATTCACGCAAGACCTGATTGGTTGAAAGCCTGCGCATGCGCAATGAGTGAGCACAAGCTTCTCACTGTGGTCTTGGATCTTTGTGTTCAATACTCTAGCTAATAAATGACATTATCAGTTGATGTGGGTGTACTAGAGCATTTCGTAAATGTACAGTATGGTAGTTACTCCTCGTAGGATTGTGAATATGTGCAGGAAAAAGAAAAAACCTGTAACCCAGGATCACATGTACTGAACACAAACACAGGATTCACTGAACACTAACCAAGGTTAGTGGTTTTATTAAGATCAAATGATGCACACGGTGCCCATCATGAATATAACTTAAGTGTCAGTTTAAATTAAAAATGCATAAATAGACATTCACACCATGTCCCAGTGGCTTCAATATACACACAAAATGGGTTAAAATACAATTTACAGTAGTCTAATTCATAACCAGACTTGCCACAATTTGGGACAGACTTGACAAGCAAAGTAGCATTAAAAGCCATCTAATCCCATCCACACAAAAGAAATTGAGACCAACATCTCAAAACATGGGGCATTAAAAAATTACAAAACATGCAATTAAAAAAAAAAAAAAACAGTTATTTACAAAAATAGACACTAAACATTACGGCAGTAGTGGTTGGTCCAGCATGCCAGCATTTACATTGGAAACTTGCTCCAGTTGTTGGAGCCTGAAGGCCAGAGGCAGCAGCAAGTCATTCAGGTGCTGGCTGCTGAAGGTAAAAGCGTTGTTGGCGACCACTTCGGCAGACAAGGGTGTGACTGGACCAGAATCATCAGGGAAAGCAGGTGAAGCCAACAATGACTGGGGTGATAAGCTGGCTGAAGAAGGTGGAGAGGAAGACTGCATATCTGAGGCAGGAGACAAGGCCCTTCCAGGCAATTGTGGTGACCAAGGTGCCTGGCTCACATCAAGGCCCTTTACTGTATTGGGGAGCCCATGCTGGAATCGGCAGCGAGTGCCATACAGGCAGAAGCCGAAAGCACTGAAGGTACGGCAGAGAGCACCACGGGGTTTCCATTCACTGGAACGGGAAGGTGGGCGCCAGGTCTTCTCAGCACAATCCGACTCTGAGCCACCTTCAACATGCAAGAAGTGGCACCGTGTGCCAAAGGGGCAAACACCAAAGGCACGGTACGTACGGCAGGCCACATTGCGACGCCTTTGACGAATTGGCCTTTGCTCCTTCAAGCTGTGCACGAAAAGGCAACGGCTTCCATACATGCAGTAGCCAGCTGTGTGGAAGGATCGGCATAGCTCCGTCTTGTACTTGGGATGGCGGGAGGGCACATGGAGGTCGTGTAGGCCATGAGCAAACTGGCAACGCTCCGCATACTTGCAGGTACCACTCTCAGCATAGCGGCTGCACAGCTCGGTCTTGTAGCGTGTGGAGCAGAGCCAGGGGTTAAGTGGAGGAGAGGGAGACTCAACCAAAGGAAGCAAGGCCTCAGCCAAGGACTGACCCCCATTAGCTAATCCTTCTGATGGGAGAAATGCTTCATCACAGCCCTCTGAAGGAAACAGCAGCAGGTCATCTTGGCTGGTCTGTAGAAGAGAACAAAATCATTAAAATCTACTGATCTCTGGTGTTCAAACTTGGGTAAACAAGTAAAAAACCCATGCTTACATGCATCACATCTGGAAAGGTGAACGTAGTGACTTGTAGCTAATATTAAAACAATGAATTCCATCTAGTCATTTAAAAAAAAAAAAAAAACCTATAGTTTGTTCTTTCCACCTCTATCAGAATAGATAATTTTAAGTACCTTAACACAGCAAGATGTCCCAAATACGTTATTTAAATAGTGTTTATTTTTCAATTTCTAGGCCTAACTGTTCAAGTCCATGAACAAGAGGACTCACGTCTTATACTGGGGTTGAACCATCTGTTTTAGTAAATTAAGAAAAGAATTTGGTACACAGAAAAAGAGAGCAAAACAAGAAATGAAACAAGCTTACCTCGAACATCATTGTGCGGTGTCGAACTTTCCAGAGAAATGCAACAGAGTCTTTACAGTGCGCTTCTGTTCCCGTTTAAAACAAAACAAGGCGCCTCCCGGGTGTTAAAAACGAGCAGATTACAACTTACATAAATAGAGAAGGAAGGAAAAGACGAGGCTTACACCTTAAACCAAGGGAAGTCACACGTACTGAATGCTGCGTCTCCCGGTTATTATAAAGCGTCTCTGATTTCCCGCCTTCCCTTTAAACTGGCATCAGCTGAGACGCGTAAACGTCACCGTTGCGTTCGAACGGACCAATCAGAGCGCGAGGCGGCCCGGCGATTTAATTTGCGCTAATAAATGCCGCTGTTGCTGTTTCCTCCCCGCAGGATTTGAAGTATGATTGAATTTGTTCACACCCGCAGCTTCGATCGGCGCAATAAACATTACTCTAGTAGCCCGATAGCCGACTTCAAATAGCAAGCTCTGACACATAGTTATCGTGTGGAAATCACCGCGTCACACCTCCGTTTGTTTATTGAATGAGTCGCTGTGAAGAGGGTCAAAGCCGTCTCAGGTGATTGTGTGAACTGCTCATACGCACCAGATTAAGAGAAATCCAGATTTATGTTTAAAAATTTTTAAAAAAAAAAACACCCGCCCCCTATAAATGTTCGCTTTTCACTCAAATTATAAAGTGATGATGATGATGATTATTATTTTGAACGATTGAAAGTACAAAACTCGAGCCGAAAAGAACCCAGTTTAATTTATGTAAGAAATAAGCATATTTCTAGGAAAGGTCCATGCTCTGTATATATAGTGTTAAAAAATGTGGACACACTGCAGCAGAAGAAATGTAGATGTATATTATATGAATATAATAATATATTAGCATCACATATAGCAATATAACGTATAGCAATACATTTCATATTAAAATATTTGTACAAGTTTTTTTCCCCCTGAAGTGTGTATAATTATTTTTGGTTGAATCTGTATGTATATATATACTGTTCCTGGCCTTAATGCAAATGAGACATTTATGAATAGAAATTTATTATATAAATAGATCATTGATTTTTCTCTTCTTTTTAAAATGTCATAACCCCTTCCTAATTTTAATTAACTTTAGACTAAGTGATAAAATATTTTAAATAAAAAAAGTGTTTAAATATATAAAACATAAATTCTTTTAATAAATTGGGGGTCATGGGTAGCTCCATTGGACTACAGTTCGGAAGGTCCCAGGTTCAAATCCCACGATCACCAATTTGTCCCTGTTGGACCCTTGAGCATGGCCCTTAACCCTTCACTGCTCAGACGTATAATAAGAAAAATCCAGGTTGAGGGCGTCTCCTAAATGTAAATTATAGTGGCCAGTACATAAACATATTAGAAAAGGCCATAGCATCACCACAAAAGAAAAAGATAAAACTTGTATTAAAAGTATACAGACACATTGGAATAAAATACTAATTATTAAAACTGGCCTCATCCTTGTCCCAAATCATATACATCCATATTCATGACGCCATAGTGGCACCGGAGACCTTAGTCCGAGTGCAGTAATATGTGGGTTGGAACACAACCAGTCTCCTGTTTATGAAGCTGGCGACTCATTTCGGTGGACAGGTCAACGTTTATTTTAAATTTTAGTGTGCAGTGCACTCTCAGTTTAAGAAACCTTACAAAAACCCCAACACTAGGGAGGAAAAAAAAAACAATGTACAAGAGAATATTTTGTTGAGCTCAATCACTCAGAGAATGAAAAAAAAAATTCACAAATGAAACCATAAATGAGGACATGATTCAATATCAAAGCATTCTACAACCTATTTTCCATTCTTACATCATAGACAAACAAAATTGTCCTTTCTTTCTCTCTTGCTTTTTTAACTACATCATCTATCCACTACATTACCTTACAGGCAGTGCCATTTTGTCTGTCAGTCACTGGATTACATTAGGTCCTGACCCTCTTGGCAAACACATAACTGGAAATTTAAAACTCTATGGCTTTGTTGATTAAATATGTACAAAGGGCAAAAAATTAAACAAAAAAGAGGCAGAGGCTGAACTGATTGCAAGACCAAGCATTTACTGATAGGAAAAACCTTAAAGGAAAAAAAAAACAAAAAAAAAACAGAAGAACCAGAAGCTGCCACAGGGTTTTCTCTGACCAACCTCAGCCTACCCTGCTCCCTCCCACCACTTCATTCTAACACCTTTTACCTTGATCTACACTGATAAGGGGCCATCAACATCCCATCACCGTTTGCACTTAGAAAACATTTCAAATAGGTGCCTTCAACACATCAGCATTCAATGAGAAATCACATATTGAACAAGAAAACACAAAAAAGGAGAATGGGGCCATAAATAAAAGTTGCCCTGAACTTCAATCCACCGATCCACGTCATGTGGCATTGAGCCGACCCATTGATGCCGTCCTGCGCCCTGTGGTCTAGTTGATCTCTTCAGATTGAGGGTAAATTTAACAAAGCTACTAAAAGAAACACTACAGGTTTTCAACCATTAGATTGACTAAATCGTGAAGAAAAGGAGCACTTACATACTGAATCTTTTTAAACAAAGAGAAAGAACGTATAAGAGACATGCCAGACCCCATCTCCCCCTCCCCAAAAAACCCCACCCCTTGCCACACCAGCATTAAAGATATCACTCCTGAAAAATGTTAATATTTACACAAATAAAGACAGACCTGGAGGACAAAAATAAAGTGTGCTTTATCACCATCATTTTATGTTGCGCATCATCAGATTTAAATTACACAGTTAAAAATATTCGGCATTTAAAAAAAAAAAAAAAAAAGAAGAAGAAGAGGGGGAGGAAGGGGGCTAAACTATACTACAGAAATAAACACTACAAAAGTCCATGATGAAAGCCTCACGTGTGCTGCTGGGTAATTATGTGGGGCATAAGCTCATCTGTGGGCACGTTTCCTTATAAAGCTCACAGGTTTGAATGACCACATGGAAAAGTGATGACTGAAGAAATGGTGACAAAGAATAGATAATGAAAAAAAAAAAAAGTAATAATGAATGGGAGCGGGAGACAGCGCACAGATTTATTTAATTTTTTGTGTTGAATAAAGGTGAGAAAAGGAAGCAGGACATAAAGATTAAGAGATGTGAGGTGATGCAGCCTAAAAGAAATGTCATTAGTCCTCCAGCACAATTGGCTCGCTGGTGCTAGAGGGCAGCACAGGGACAGGAATTGGTCGTGGTGGCAAAGGAATTTTCACTCTGACAGGGATGTTGGGTTTCCTAGCTGCTCGTCTCATCTCAGCCTGAGAAAGGTGTTTCCTCAGGGTTCTGAAACAAACACATACAGTATACATACATGTTAGTTTTTTTTTTTTTTTAATCAAGAGTAACAAGTTGAAATGGACATAGTTTCCTAAGACCATGTCCACACACAGCCAGGTATTTTTAAAAACAGCTTTTTCTACTTTTTGTTTTTTCAAATAATTCTGTCCACACGACCTACGTTTAAAAAAAAATATATATATATATTTGTCCACATGAAAATGCAAAACACCCTGTTAAGTGCTTTTAGGAGCATCAAAAATCAACAGGGGGGCCAATCAGAAGCCTAGACAAAACATCATTGCGCTTTATAGAAGTCCGACGGGTATAAGCAACGCCAACACAGTCACTAGTTTACTGTACACAAGTCCATTATTGCACGAATATCCTCAAACAAAGCTGACGCCAAATCAAAGTGACTAGCACACAGACATTGACATAATCGACAAAATCTCTGTTTTCCCTGTCCACACACCACCACTTAAAAAACTAAAAATAAAAAAAAGAAGTTTTTAATCTTCACTTTGGACGGTTTTTCAAAAGCTCAGTTTTCAATGACCAAAACGGCGTTTGCATGTGGACAAAAGGCCACAACACCACAGATAAAAATCTGTTTTTAAAAATACCCAGCTACATGTGGACATGGCCTAAGAGTGTGTTTTTTTTTATATTGCATAAACACACCTGGTTTCTTTAGTAGCCACAAAGACGACAGGATTTGGGGCATCTGCCTGACTAACTCTCTGGCGCTTTATGACTGACTGGGCAGTCGTCCTCATGCCGCTCACAAAGGGTCTCCCATTAGTAGAGAACGAGTGTCCTCCCCCCTGCAGAGAAAGAGGGTGAGCATGGTCACAGGCCAAGCGGGGAAGTACGTGAAAAACATATAAGACAAACAGAGATATAGAGAGGAATGGGGGGAGGAAGAGAGAGAGAGAGAGAGAGAGAGAGAAAGAGAGCTTACACTATCGAAAGGTCTTTTGCCCAGCAAGGCAGTTGCACTGCGGGGTTGGTTGGCCTGATTACGGTTGATTGGGGTTGGAGCGCCTCTAGGAGCTTTGAGTTTAAGGGGAGCCTGGACAGCTGAAGACCAGAAACACGTAGGTCGTTAGTACATCAGTCACACTACCAATGATGTCTGGTTTATATCGATATCAATGAAAAACTCACCCAGTTCTTTGACTATGTTAACAAGGGATGGTCGTGGAACAGGGCGGTTCTTTATAGCACTTTTTGCCACTTTAGGGAGTCTGATCATACCTAAAGGCAGAAATTAACAATAGACTGCAGTTAACATCAGTACTGCCAACATGAATTTTGAAATTTTGCACTGCAAGTTATATAAAAGTCATTTTACTACAGTGCAATACACTTACACTCTGCTTTGACAGCATTGGCATTAATTGATGCATAAGGGCGGCGGGCAGCACGACGTGACTGCAGGATGTCCTGGCACACCCGACGGGCGATACGGGTCAGCTTGGTGGTCTGCAGAATAAACGTCTGCCGATTTTTGGCCAAAAGCTTGGCTCTACCAGCACTATTGGTGAACGGGGACATGCCCTGCACTTCCTGACGAGTCATGTGACTACGTGAGGGTGCATCCTATCACAGAACGAAAAGTGTTAGTTGGGGAAAGGTTTAACATTGGATTGTGAATAGAGTTAGACACTGCATACCGAGCCAGCTCTTGTAGCGCCCTCTAGCTGAGTGGGTGTCTTCAGCCCACCATATTTCTTCCAGTAAATCCAACAAGAGGCACAGAGTCGACACTGCATGTTAGGAGGACCCCAAGCATACCACTGAGGTGACTGAGCAGCTGCAACAGACCAGAGGAAATGTCAAACTTTAAAAATGCACTGTGGATAATAATAAAACCTAGGCACATCTGTAAACTTTATCAAATTGGAAAGCACCGCTAAATTTCTGACCTGAAAGTAATGCTCATACAAGCAGCATACTTCAAGCATACTCGACACAAATTTGCATGCCCATGTTCACATATTCAACTCTATGTACATCAGTGATACATTAGATGGCATGTAATAAGTCAAAACATCAGTATCATGAAGGTTATTATTGCAATTTAAAAACTCTAGTCATTCTAAATATTAAAAAATTATTTACTATTTATTTATTGGTGAAAATAAAATAGAGCATGGGTGACTGCAAAGTTTGGTACTCACTATGGCAACTCTCACAGCACAGGCCTTTTTGGAAGCCTGCAGCTCCGTTCATGCCCGGTTTGTTCCCAGGAGCCATAATTTGGTTAGGGTTGGGCTTGGTGCTGGTGACGACAAAATCCCAATTAATTTTTTTAAATAAAGAACATATTTAAATAATTTTTAGAGCCATAAACATGTGTTGTCTAGTTTTAAACAGACAAGACTGACGTGAAGCAACTACTATTTACAAAACCTAAGCAGTCAGTACAGCCACAGTAAAAAAAAATAATAATAATAAAGTGTTATTTCAGTAAATACTCACTAGGTGGGGATGTAAACCTGTTTCAGTTTACTGTCTGCTTCTGCTGCCTTCAGTCTTTTCTGAAATTGAACACCAAAAATCTAAGCATGCTGATACATGAACCATAATGACTTATGTAATATAAACCAGAACAGAATAATAGAGAGATAATAAGAGAGATAAAAATAAAAAGCACAGAATTCTAAATGCTCACCTGCTGAATATAACGGTCTGTGGTTTTCCACATGTAATAGAATTGGACGACACTGGCTAAAGACTTCCAGGGCAACTAGGAAAACAAAAGCAAAGAAAAAACAATATAAAATTATTGTCAAAAAAACACAGTATCAACATAATGCCCCTTCAGACTTTAGGACATACATGTGTGCAGATGAACAAGGCAAACAAGGAGGAGCTTGTCAACTCACAAAGTCTTGGCGAATATCATTGAAGTCCTTGCCATATTTCTCCAGTGCTTCCTCAAACAGCATGGCTTCCGAGGCGCTCCACTCTTCCATCTCGTCGCGGCAGAGGACAGGGCCACCCTGGGGCACCAGTGTGGACATGGCCTTGGCTAAGTCATAACCGTTCTTCTGCAGCGTGTCCATGGCATGAAACTGGGAAGTGAAAAAATGACTTGCGTGCTGAGTGAACCAGAAGCACACACAATACTGAAATAAAACTGCATGGTGGACGCGTGTCTGTAGCAGTGTGTCGTGCGCATGTTTATGCGTATGTGCACGCATGCACGTCCTCTCACCAGAGTGATGTCTCGGGATGCTGCTGCTGCACTCATGTGCAGACTTGGCTGGCGGATGGAGCTGCTGCAGTCTAAGGCACGGGCAAAAGTTCCCACAGCCCTGCAAAGTGTAAATAATGATGTCATATGAATCTTGGGTGCATCAGAAATGTTGTCGGTTGACCAATACAGTGCCAAAACTTGGCAATAAATGAATGAACATATAATTCACAACCTCATTGTCGTTAAAAGGTGAATATGCTACAGTACCATGGTACGCATCATGCATCAATTTACTCATCTTCTATACTGGTCATCATGTACAGGGAAGCATGGAGACTATCCGAAGAGAATTTAGGCACTAGGCAGGATACGCCAGTCCATCGCAGTGCACACACACACACACACACACACACACACACTATGGTATACACTATAATTTGGGGACGTCAGTTAGCATTTCTTTGGACTGTGGGAGGGAACCCACCAAGCATGGCGGAAAACATGCAACAAGGCCACAGCGCTTACCACTACATTACTGTGTCACCTGGTAAACATCATGCGTTTCAAAATAAATGAATGATAAAACAAACCGGATTGTGTTTGATTGTAATCGGAAAAGAGCAGCACAATATTAATATGCAAAAGACAATGGTTACACCCATATTAAATGTTCTGAACCCATGGACACTCTTATCCAGATACTAATTTACCTACACAAACAACCTCAAGTATTCATTGTGCTGAAAATGCCATTACAATCTTGCACTGGAATGGAAAGCAAAAACAGGTTACGTCTCACTGTTCTTCTTACTGCTACATTAACTCTAACCACTTTCATATGTTAATAATAAAGTGTACTAGATTAAGGACCTGCTGTGCTCGCGCTATAACAGCGGCAAGTTGTGTGAGAATGCGCTGACTCACCGTGCCACCACCAGGAACTGATCAATCTGAGAGTCCTTCAGCTGGTTATCTGGATCCCACACCTTCGTCTCCAGTTTCTCTTGTACTCGATTGTCCGAGTCCCCTTTATGGGGACAATGAGTTTGTGTCAGGGTATGAACGGCTACAATAATGAGTCAATTAATTAGACAGAACTTAACTCCTCACCTTCTGCCAATTTGTCCGGAATCTCAGCCTGATATTTGGAGCCCACCCTAATCTCACCCTGGTCGGCCAGCAGGGTTTTCTGAACCGGGTCAAACACCAACGAGTAGAAGAAACAGTCCTGCAGAGGACAGAAACCACAACCAGATCCAATAAATAAACCCTCATTATTGTACAATGCTAGACAAAATGTCTGCAAAATTCCCATGTTGGTTTTAATTTATTCAGCCATCGTTAAAAGTTGCGTTTTAAATTAACAAGATATCTTACCTCTCTTTCTAGGTAGCCTGTTAGAACATCAGTCTCATTCAGGAGTGTGACGTTACATTTCCCTCTGTGGAGAAACAATAAAAGAAGTAAGAAAAACAAGCTTAAAAAAAACATCTGGCAAGCAAGAAGAGATAAGACCACAGCAGCAAAAAGAAGGGACATGTATAATAAGTGGCAGAAGACTTCATCTCTGCTGCATGTCCGCTCACTGTTGTTATATTACTGAAACGTGGGTCTTATGCAAGTAAACCCTTCTAAGAAGGACAGAAAACAACCCACTTTCATGGCATGAAAGATAACTCAGTCTCTTGCATTTGTAAGAAAGAAAGATGTTCACCGTATGTGGGTGGCAGGAAGAGACTCAAACTGTCGGGACAGGAAGAGTTCTCTGTGTTTGAGCTGGTGTTTCTGCTGTTCAGTGACTGCAGGCTGCTTGGACTCTTCCTCAAAGTCTCCTTGGAAGGGAACAACAGAATAAAGTTGTGTTACTGATCATGTCTACTTGTGCTTTCTAAATTAATTGAGGGTTTCATTTCCATTTCTTATATATATATATATATATATATATATATATATTAGTGGTTGTATATTTAATATATTTATAAAATTTAACATCTAAAAGATATTAAATATTGGAGGCCAAATATAGATAAACAAAATATGAAACCTACACAAATAAATAACCATTAATAATGTGTGTATTCAAACGAGCCGTGATGACTTCCTGCTACAACCTCACACAGGCCTTGATTGAAACTGATGCAAAGCAGGGGCAAAAATTCCTCGAACAGTTTTGAATAGTTCTACTCGACAATATTTACTCGCTGGTTCTCGGAAGCCACAAGATTTCTCATTTGCTAAGCGGGTGCTTGTGTGAGGCGAGACCTGTCAGGACTATATCAGAGGATGGGACTGGACTCCGCCCCTGCACCGAGCCGGAGGAAACCCCGTCAGTGAATGGGTGGGACATCAGACCACACCCCTTTCTATTAGGGCCTCCTGCCACTCCAGTGTCCCCACCCCCTCGGCCAGCGAGACCCTGCCAATTTTCCTGGGAAACCCTGTGCATCGAACCTGAGGTGCCCATCCTCCACTAAGACGCACAAACACGCACACACATACATGTATGCGCGTGCGCGCGCGCACACACACTCGTGTGTATATAAATATATAAATAAATATATGATGTACAAAATAATATGTACATGTAAGTAAATAGAAAGAGTAAGCTCAGCGGTCAGATGTAGGACCCACTAGTCACTCACAGACAGGACAAAGACCCGAAAGAGCCGACATTAACCCATTCTATGCCAGGGCCTTGCAAGTGCCATGAAGGCTCTTTTGTTCAGTGGGACTGTGGGCTCAAGGCCAAGGGAGGACACGCTAAAAAAAAAAAAAAAAAACCCTGACAGCGTGCATGAGTGTATGTGCATGCTTTGGGGGGGTTGGGGGTGTGTGGGGAGGGAGGTGTCTGGGGTACAGGGTCGGGGTTTTAAGAAGAGGAAGAGAAGTTGTGGTCTTGAATAACAGCACAGTCTAAGGACTTGTTCACACTTGGTATTACCAATTCGCTAAAAAAGGTTTAAGACGTACATCAATTTTGAGCTGCACCCATGTCGTCGTCCCCCGACCCCCACTCCCACTTCACATCTCAAAGGCCCTCAGATCAAAAGTTGATTGCAGCATCACTTTCCTCTTTCTGGGTTTTGTCAATAGTAAGGAACATGAAATATTCAGATGATGCACATCAGCTAGTCGAAACAAAGATATCAAGATAGTATCACACAAGTATAAATTTATTAGTTACAAGCTAGAATTGTTGAGCGAGTTTGAAGTGGGGGTTGAGCTGGCAACCCAGCTACTGATTGGAATCAGCTGTGGTTGGATCACCTGAAAAGAGTGTTAATCACAAGTGCAGGTAGGGGCCTTTAAATCGTTTACAAGAATAAGCTGGTGCTATTAGTAGAGCGGTGACCACAAATGGTTTTAGTTAGACAACGTAGTGGATGTACACAGGAATGCCTGGAAAAGAATCCTGTCCAAGCTGAGACAAAGGTTTTACTCTCACTGCTCCATCATAGAAAATAAACATGGGTGTAATGCAGCTTTTATTAGAGACGAGATACAACTGCTACTGCTGAGGAGTCTGCCCATGAGCCAAATCAAAGCTCATGAATGACTTTTTTTAAAATAAATTATTAGAGATTTCTCATATTATCGAGGTCGTTAGATCTGTATGAAATGACACTTTATAAAGGGAAATCCTGAATACACTTGTTCTTTTCTCTCAACCTGGAAAAATCAACACACCGTACTGAAAACACTAAAGCCATTTGAAATTAAAGTTTAATAATAAACATATTACTGCGCATAAATTTTTGTGATGAAACATCTCTTAATTTCTCCCCCGCCCCCCTTTCAAAAATATTTGATATTAGGGCTGCACAAGTTTATAAAAAATAAAGAAAAAAAAAAAACATGATTATTGACATACTGTGATTGCAACAGTTACATAAACCATGTATATGTAGTAGAACAACAAAAATATTGTAAAAACACTTACAAACTCCATGTATATTCCTGACTATATGTACAAAATCTGTAATAAATTGCAGCCTTTTCCGATTCAATAGTTGCAAATATTGCGATTCAGATATGATTAACTGTACAGCACTATTTGAAATGGCAATATAATCATATATACACATTCGAGTGAGACCCAACAGCTTCCTATCGCTCAAACACTCGAGTCCAAGCGACAGGACACAATCTAAGCACACGGCTCAGCAGTTATGCTTCTTGCTCCAGTATGGGCTCCTATAGGTCTTGGAGTGCTGAGCTACTGAGCCACATCACATCACTTGCCCAGGAAGAGCATTTAGAATAACCAACACTTATTCATCTAATCAACCGTGCAGTCAATCAATTGAATTGAAACCTCTCTCGTTATTTCTTTAGCAGTTCCAAAAAAACAAAAAAAAAGCAAACGACAAACACGGAGCACATTCCACTGCTGAGTTCAAACACAAGGCTCTCATTCTGCACAGTGTAAAACAGCTGCCAAGGGAGTTAACAGCGGTGCCAACACGGTGTCAGTAGTTACAGACTGTTACAGTTAAACCCCTTTTCATGCATGCGCTTTTGTGTGGCAATTTAAGAGCAACTGACTGGGAAGGTGTTGTGGGTGAACACGAGCCAGAGCAGAGCAGATATCCCAGAGACTAAAAGAACAGGACACACTTTAAGGCAGTTTAAAAAGAAAGAAACAAAGACAGAAACATTGTCTAAAGCTTGGGCCAAGAGTGAGGAGCAACCGGACTATAGGCATACTTTTTATATATTTATATTCATATATACATACACACACACCGTGTCCTATGAAGTGTGCAGTGGGTTAAAGAAGCTATCTAAACACTAAAGCTTCAGCATGATTTAAGTGATGTGTAGTATAAGATTATAACTTTCTGACTGTGTCTAGTTGCTTGAAGTAAAACATATAAAATATGCACAAGTGCAGAGTGGATGAAATGATAACATACTAGCATTGCTGTCTGCAAGAGTGTTGAGATTGCTAGATATGTCCCTCCTCCTGAAGAGACACACGACCTTGGCCTCCACGTTCCCATTGGCCGTCTGCAAGAAATAATCAAGAGACAAAAGGTTAGACCAATCCTACCACTCATCCAACACCCCCAGTCAGCCCTAACTGAATGTCCTTATTGTTCTCTCACACATATTCACATTATATAAATAGCAGGATAATTTAATAAAAAGGTGAACATAAAATATATATATATATATTTTTTTACATGAATGATCCATCATTGTAATAGAAATAGAATAAGAAATAATGGAAGAAAAAATCTTAGTCATTCTAGATCAAACTAAATTATGTTTCTTTGTTCCGAGACACCAGAAACATTCAATAACATGCAACTTCCCTGCAGGTCTGAGCTCAAAATATGAAAATGTTCTACATTATTTAAAGAAAAGGTGCCAATCATTCTAGAAGGCTAAGGTATAATTGCACTTCAATCCATGTGCTGTGCAACAGATCCATAACATTCTTTATATTATTATACTATAAGAGCTGCGTACAGCTCTTAAATAATAAGAGAGACATCAGACAACAAAAATCCGCTCACCTTGTTGAGCTCTTCTATTCGACGGATCAGGTAGGGATTACTGGACGAGTTCTCGAAGTACACGTAATCTGCAGAAAAATTAGAGGGGAAAAAATAAGCTATATGAAAGCAGCATTTTGAGTGCAGAACTTTTCAACAGCAGCTGTGTCAGGTCAACAGAATGACGACAATATTCTTGTTGTGCACAAGTGACTGAATGTGTTTGTAGCCATCTCACCATTCAGGCATACAGGCTATCTGCTTTTCCACATCAGTCCAAACGAGAATAGATTAACGGTAATCGTTAACAGGATTATTTGCCTATTGATCTGGATCACTCCAAAGCAGGGCTGAGTACTGAGAATGTGCGCCAAGAGACACACACCGTAGCGTTTTATTACTACAGCATATTGAGATGTCTTAAAGAATATAGAGAAAAGATTACAGCGTCTGTCTGAGTAACATCTTCATGCAAGGATGGTGAAAACTGTTCATTTTACTAAGGCACTCAGGTGTCTGGCTGAACAGTGCATAAGAACTGTTCCTGGCGTTATAAAAGTCATAAACTAGTAGTTGTGAAGTCATAATGAATGAAATAATTATTTATAAACAAGCTTGATCTCCATTAATAAATTCAAAGCTGTCCATAAAATGAAGAGCTACTCCAGAAAGAAACGTTTACTGTTTTAGAAACAGTACAGTTTTCTTTAGTACAATCTGACAGTGCTCATTTGTAACTTTAAATAAAAACACTTAAACCATGCTGCAAGTACACAGATGTCCTGGGAATGCGTTTTACTAAACATCTATCCATCCATCCATCCATCCACCCATCTATATCAAGCTGCAGCAGTCAGTCATCGTCTTCTGTACAGGATGTTTTTTTTTACTCTATGCCCAGCTGGACTTCATACTAAACATTAACAAATAAATTATTCTTTTACAAAATTTAGAATGTAATCAAAACATTGAATTAGACGTTTGTCCCAATACTTTTGGCCACTACCGTATATCCAGTTAACGTCACCACCCCTACCCTTTATACAGAAGCAAATTACAGTTAAAGTCTTTTGTTCTTCACGAGTGACTGATCCTGAGAAGAGACAGCGCTGTGGACCTAAAGTCAGTCATTACGGCTCCAGAAATCTCATTTGGAAGAAAAATGTCTCCCAAGCCAACACCGCCAGACTGCCAGGAAAAATCAATGATTGTCACTCCAGACATGATCATGGCACATAGGGTCCGTCCTCGCTTCAGGTTTGATCCTTTCCATCAGCCGGAGCTCAGCCATCCTTGGAATCACATGGAGCAGGTATGCAGTAGTATCAATAACACAGTTATAACCATTTTTGTTTCCAGTAAGATTATAATCATTCAACACATGAACAACTAGAACCCCTGACTTTTGGCACACACGGACACGGCTGAACAGCTTTGTTAATCGTCTGCACCTACACTGCCACAAAACCGAAAACTTGTAATGTCAAATATTGGTATAATTTTCATACATGTCTATTAAACCTGAAGTGCCCTCAAAAGTTAACATGAAAGCTTTTTATTCTTGGATAACAGTAAAACAAAACCTGATACGCCAACACAGCGATGCACACAAACACATTTGTTTAGGGAACTACTGAATTAATACACGCTGATCAATTTGCACCCATAATGATTTTTTTGTCATTGATTTCAAAGGTGTTGCTTTGCTTACTGAACAAATGACACTGCTCCCTGTATGATCCTATTGACTGCTTTAATTTAAAATTATCATCAGTGATACTGCACGTAACATCCCACGCTATTGTACTATAATCTCAAAAGGTTCCTTGTAGTCCAGGACATTAAACAAACAAACATGCTTACTAGTTTTGGATCTCATCATCACTTCCCCAAATACTGCAAGCTGATTTGTGACGAACTTATTAACTAATTGTGACGAACGTGTTAGTCATGCAAACCTTGACATGCACCTTTCAGCTTTCACTTCTCAAAAATCAACTGAAATAAGATATAAAGATAAAATTCACATGCAAAATACGACAGAAACTATACTGAGCTGGCCTTTAAGAATGTCCCTGAGAAAAGCCGAACACACTGAAATCGCAGTCATGGCTCATGGCATTTGTAGCACAAGGATCATTTAAAGGAGCGCTTTCGAGTGTAAAATGAGATGCACAACACCAGATGTGTTAACACGAGTTTATCATGAGAGGGAGAGATGAGGTTGTGTGTTTATAAAGAAATAGCAATTATGTAGTTTTTTTTTGGAAACCAACTTACATTTTACTAGAAAAAAAAAGGAATTTTAGTTCTCCATATGGACTGAGACTTTTGGAACACCTGGTAGATCAAGTCTTTGGGAGATGTGATATCAAGCACGATGGTGAAATTATGTGATCCTGGTATAGTTGTTACACCATTTTATTTATTTATTTTTTTTTTTACCAGACAGAGAGATAGTTATATAAATAAATGGATTTATAAGGACACAAGATAGATAGTAGTGTGGCACCGGAAACTGCATAAAAATCAAAAGATGACCTGTGCAATTATTTAATCGCAAATGCTACAATTTATTACAGGTAACATGTACATAGTCAGGAATTTATGTAGTTTATCAAAAATGAAATAATAGATATTTGTTTATGTTTTTAATTATTTTGAGGTGATAAATAAATTGAACATCCTCTTACTTTGAACATTCATTCAATTATTTGCCGTTATCCTAGATAAATATGTTCAATATATAAAACGGTACATCTAAGAGTTATATATCACAGTTTAATCACAAACACAATGTCAAAAATAATCGCAGTTTTTTTTTTTTTTAGCAAATTATGCAACCCTAATAGATAGATTATAGATTATATAGTACAGATTATTAATTTATTTAACTAGCAATTTGGTGAATAATACATATTCGATCATCGGTTTTGCTTCATGCTTTTTCTTTGGCCAAATCTGGATCCTCCAAACCTCAATATATAGCGAACAATTTGATAGACTCTTTAGTCTGCTTAGATGAGATACGTGGACATTGCATTTTCCCTGAAAATTGGTATAACCTTCTAAGACATGGAATCTCCTGTTGTAGACATTGCAATTTCTCCTCTTTGCTTCTCTTTACTATTTACAAACCGAATCAATTACAAACCGAATCAATTTCCTCAAACAGGAACACATTAATGATCCTCATTGGTGAATCACACAGACATGTAGAGGTCATAGGTCATGTGAGGCCATTCAGGTCTAAAATATATATTAGTTTTTTTAAAGAATAAAAGTAGTTTAAAATCTTTTTCTATCATCTAATTTTTTTTGTATGGCGAGGAGATTCTCTGTTTAGTATCATCTCAACCCATCATTTGTCATCCTTTGTCAAGGTGTGTGTGTGATAGAGAGAGGATGCTCAGGGAGAGTGAGCGCTCAGGTGACACATGAAGCAGCCCGGACAATGGAGCGTGCAGGCAACACACAGCGTGTGTGAGAGTGTACGCGGCGGTGCAGCAGCATGAGATCGACTTAGCGGCTCATTTGGCTGAGACTCATGATGGAGTTCAAATAGGACATGAGACACGTCCGAGAACCTCACATCACACAGGAAGTGAAGGGAGAGGAGGCTTCAGACGAGGCTGAAGTCTGTACGATTCAAGTCAGTCGAAATAACTTTGACTTTTCATTCAAGACACAATCCTGCAGGCAACAGCATCCACACTGTAGCAGCATGTACAGGAGCCTGCATGAAATGTTCAAGTCCTCATGTGAATAAACGTCCAGCTACACCTTCCTGAAAGCTAATCGTTAAAGACAGTAAAGAAAAGAGGAACTGTGGCGTTTATAGCTGAATACGGTGACCTTTAACATCACAAAGTAATAGCTGCAAGCCAATCTCACACACACACACACACACGACTGTCTTCACTCCTCCTTTACTGCGCTTCTGGGCAAATTGTAAAACGTCCCTGGATCCAAGACACGCACTTCGGTCAGAGAGGAAGCCCCTTGAAATGAAAGCCAGTGACCAAAAACGTTCAGCCTGGTTTGAGGAGACGTCATGACGAGATCTTGAAGGCTGCCTGTTTGACTTTTAATCAGCTCGCTAACACAATACACGGGGCGTCCAAAGAGTCGCCACACATAGGGGAAATTAAATTAATTCAGCAATTACATGCATAACAATTACAGGATGTGTTAACACGAGTTGATTATGAATGACTCGGTGTATGTTTACAATGAACCATGAAACAACAATCATGTGGAGGATGTTTGGGAAATAAAATTACATTTTAGTACAAAGCAAATTGTTCACATTTCAGTTCAGGACTTGAGCTGTCCACATTTGTGCATCCCAGTGCACTAACTGCTCAAAAATTAAAATAACACAAGGTTTAAAATGACTCAAAACCACTAAGCTGGACAGATCTCAGACTCTCATATATGAGTGTGAGTCAAAAATTATCCGCACTCCGGTTACATTATAACTTATGTTGGCCACACCGTCTCATCACCACTTTGCGTTCAAGGCTACTGTCTCCACCCCGTCACTGTTGTGCTGATGTGAATGAGTTGCATCAGTTGTTTTGTAACTGCAGTGTGAGCAAAAATGGATGCCCAGCTTGTGATGTGCACAAAAGAAAAGCAGCGTGCAAAGATTAAAAAAATTTTTTTTGGTCCGAGGATGTACCTGGTGCCATTATTCATCGATAAACGTGAGCGCTATGGAGAACGTTTTTTTTTATTATCTAAATAACAAAATTTGAAAATTTCTTAAAGAATTTACATTAAGTTAAAAAAATTCTTTCATTACTGGTAACTGGACACTGATTCATCATTACGAGCCTGAGAGGAAAAAGCAGAGTGTGGAATGGAAACGTCCTCAATTGAAAAAGTAAAAAGGTTAACCATCAGCGGGAATACTGACGCTTCCAGTTTTCTGGGATTCTCAAGGGCCAGTATTGAAACATCATCAGGAAAAAGGTTCAACAATCAACAGTGCTCGTTACAGTGAGACGCTTATTGAAGAGTTAAAGCCTAAACTTCGGATTAAAAATGGAGGACTGCCATCCAAGGCTGTTGTAATCTTTCATGCCAACACATGTCCGCACACTTCTTCCCACACTGTCAGTGTGTTATAGCATCCTACCTATCGCCCTGATCAGACTTTCACCTGTAAAGCAGCCATACGAGGACGAAAATTCACTTCAGATGACGAAAGTGACGACAGCGGTGCATTGATGGCTCACAGCTCAGCCTAAAATACGGTTTAATAAGGGGATACAAAGCTTGTTGACTGAGGGAGAATGTGCATTGAAAAGTAAATAGTGTATGTTTGGGGAGGAAATATATGTATTTTAGGCTTTTCTTAAAGTAAATTAAAAACAATTCTGAAGCCAGAGCACGGATGATTTTAGACTCACCCTCGTACAATGAACAGACCAGTACCTCAGACACTGCACTTCTCCCTGGTCTTGACTTTACTCGAGCTCTCTGATTTAGTCAACGAGTTTATTTTAATCATGTTGTGTTAGCAACCAAAAGTGTGTTTGAGAAATCATTTTACAGAGCCCTGGTTTGAGCCAGTGAAAGTCTCCAAGAGGCTCCGAAACACCACAGCAGGCTGATTTAATATCGTCTCAAACTTCAGTTCAAAACTTTTCCCTTGTTATTCGGTTAGCTTAGCTAGACGAGCTAACATGAGCCGGCCATTGTGGAGAAACGCGGAAATACTACATGCTACTAGCTAGAAACCGCGCTAACAGGCTAGTTAGCATGTAGGCTAACGAATCCTTCAGCTAACTATTAAACCAGCCGCGCTAGCTCACAGCGTTAGCCTGCTACAGAAAAAGGCAGAATTTCCGCACAAATCGCTCACCTCCGACGCGGTACATGTTGGCCGCCATTCTCGCGCGCTCTCTCCCTCCTTCCTTCCTTCCTTCCTCTCCTCTCTTGCGCGGTTTGAAAAAGAAATCGGGCGGATGTTGATGTTCCCTCCTGCAGGCACCGTCGCGCTCCGCTGTGTAGAGACAAAGCCGGGACCGGCTCGGCAGCGCGAGCTCTGGCGGCGCCGCCGAAAAGTTTCAACTTTCCGTTACTGCACGCCTTGGGACGTTTCTAAACGCGTCTCTTTGTCTGACAGAAGTCCTTACAAAAGTCCCGGTCACTCATGCGTTTGCACACACACACACATATATATATATATATATATAAACACACGCACGCGCGCATGTACGCGAGGTCCTCGGCAGCCAGGCTGCGTGTGTGCGCGCGTGTGTGTCTCACGCCACTCTTCCTCCCATCCTCCGCTCCAGCTTCGTCATCCTCTTCCTCACCGCCACCCCTCCTCCTCCTCCTCCTCGGCGTAAACGTAATCTTCGGAATCGTGACGTCAATCGGAGGAGTTCGGCATTCTTCGGCGTAGACAGGAAGTCAACATGAGCTCGAGCTCACGACAGACTCCATTAGGAGTTTTCACCTGGGCACTTTTTTTTTCTTTTCAAATTTTGATCTTCTAATAAATATTTTTGTGATTAGACCCCAGAATTGATTTTAAAAAATTATTTTGTTTTTTAAAAACATCATTTATATATGTTTGCATGGCAGTTCCTCTACAATCCTACAGGTAATCTATTCACACATTGGAAGGCAGCACTGCATCCATCCTGTGTGGTAGGATTTAATAGAATTGTAATAAAATCGAAATAATCATAAAAATAATAACTATACTGTAGCTGCAAGCAACGATGAGTTGGCCCAAGCACTCTTTAACCCCCCCCCCCCAGTTGCAATACTATTACGACTATTATGACATAATTTTAGTAATGTTAAGACCCTCAAAAAGCCCTTGATGGTTGTGTGTTTTTTCACCACACTATGATGTCACCAGGTATACACTACCACCAATTTGGAAATATCAATCATCCCAGAATCCAGGCCTTTGGACTGATTGATGAAACCAGAATGATGTCCCTGGTTTTTGGATAAATTCAGAGTTCAATAAAAAATAATACATACATACGAGATGGTATCAAAGAGTTTTGAGACTAGTTTTGTAACACACCAACTGATAGGCAGCTCAAGGCTACACACAGTTAGCGAGCACTGATTTTCACAAGTCAATGTGCCAAAAGACATTGTCCTGTGTACATGTGCATCCTTTTGCTATTCTGCCCATGACGTGATTCCGCAAGTTTACAGCAATGTTGCAATGAGTCGGCAGAGGTGTTTTGAGTGGCACGGCCACATCAAGAGCAGAAGGACACCACTGGAAGATGACGAGAGGTCCAAGAGATGACCCAAGCTCAACCCCCAAAAAACGTTGAAACAATTCAGCAACTTGTGCATGATGATTGTCTGAGAATCTCCATGCCCATCCTACTTGCCAGATAATAATAAATTATTAATAAGTAAGTAATAAGTTATAAAGTACTTTCTTATAAACAGAGCTAATCTCAAAACTTTTCTAATCTAATTGAGCTAATCTCAATACTAACTCAGAAATAAAATACAATGCTTCTTATTCTGAACAAATGATGATTTGCTGTACTTATTTACATCGCTCTCACTAGTTGCATTCTATAAGGCCGGCGGTTCAAACCCCAGCACCACCATATTGCTGCTGTTGGGCCCTTAAGCAAGGCCCCTAATAATGTACAATGGCTGACTCTGTGTTCTGACTACAGCTTACTACCAAGAAGATGGACTATGTGAAGAATAAAGAATTTAATATATTTTATATATACACGTTTTTTTGTGTACTACACACTGTATTTCATTTATCACACGTTTTGATGCCTTATACGTATCGAGGCATTATTGTTAAATAGTAAAAGAAAGAAAGAAAGAAAGAAAGAAAGAAACTTTGAACAGATGTGCCCAATTTTTCATTAGTACTACAGTAGTATATTTATTATTCCCAAACTAAGCGCAACTAATGGCATACTGCCCCCTTTTGGTTGCAGAGTCACATTACCGCTCGTTGAGCTCATGCTGGTGTTTCCCTAAGGAGGCGGAAAGTACCGCCTGATCAAATTCTGAAAAGCTATGCTAGTGAAATACTTTAGACACTTTATTTTTTTAAACACGAAGTCTTAAATAAATCAAAAGTTTAAAGGTGTTTTTGGACTTGTAATAAGATAAATATTTAAATAAAGTCTTTTTGGCTATGGCTGTGTGTTGATATTGGTGCAGTGGGTGATGAGTTTCATCAGGTGTATGTTAAAAATAAACTAACATATAACTAACTAACTACAGTAACTAAAAGCAAAAACTCGCAGTCATGTGTATTCTTAACAGAGGATGTGAAGTCGTTTTTGATGAAAATTGAAGTCTTGTCATGCCATTCTCCTCATAACCAGCAGGGGGAGCTCCAAAATTATTTTTAAAAAGCTCCAAAACATCATCTTCATCACATTATTATTATTAGTAGTAGTACTACTACTAGTAGTAGTATTTTTAATTAAGACTAATTATATTACAATTTACTTGATCAAACAAATATGTTTATTAGCAGTAAATTAGTAATAAACCATGATTCATAAGAGGTGTTACATGTGGTACTGTGGTAACTGTAGCTGTTTCCTCTTCTTTTTTTTCTTTCTTTCTTTCTTATTAGCTGCATCATGGAATCTACGTGATCCTGTTGTGATATAATTAGAATGTAACCTAGGATAATTAAATTAAGTACTAAGACTAACTTTATGCTTACATTAAATTATACTGAAATGTTTAATTTGCCCCTTTTAAGTCAACTATTTTAAGACAAAGGTATTTATGATTTGATTGGATTATTACAGGATATTTTAATATATACAGTAAATTGGCTACTGCTGTAGATACACTTTGTACAAGCATGCTATTGTACAAATTGTAAATCTTCATCTTTTATTATAATATGATGATGATGATTATTATTATTATTATTATTATTTCACTCATTAAATAAATGTGGCTGGTTTGCCAAGGTGTTTCAACAAAAGTTTTGAAAATCAACCGAAATTTGTTAATAGTTAACAATACAATAATAAACCTTTTTGCATAGTTTTTTGCAAAACACCAATGACTGCACACAAACATACACACGCGCGCATAGGCAATATAGCCAATTCCACATTGATAGAACCTGTAGCAGTGACAAAATTCTACTTATATTTCAATTAGTCAATGTTACACAGACAAAGGTTTATGTTTAATAGTGTAAAGACACAAACACATTTATATGTCATAGTCAAACATCACACGATTGCAAAGGAAATAAACAGGAGAGAGAGTTAATGTAAACATGTACTATGATGAGAATGATAAATGGGACGCTTGGTTCTGAATTACTTTCTGAGATGACGATGCCATGTACTGTAAAGTCACATTAATCAACAAAAATAACCTTTGCTGACTTTGTAATATCAGAATACAGAGATATATAAATCTTGGTCCACTTCTCCATAGAATTTGCATAGTATAACATGTAAACCTGGTGAAAATCCTCACTCAAGCAACTCCATCATTTCACTTTTTGTTGGTGATGACACACGGCCAAGAACCTTTCAGCACAGGCAGATTTAGGCTGAATTTTACGACCTGATATTCTCTTTTTATCTCTTCTTTCTTTGTTTCTCTCTGTTCATTCGATCCCTTTCTCAATTTGGCTCTTTGGTTCTGGACTGCCAATTGAAGAGGAGGGAGGAACCGAGGAGGTTGGATGGTCCTTGTTGTCCCCAGCCCCAAACCCAACCCGCTTTACTCGCCACTGGAAGATACACGTGTCCTTTCCACCCAGTGAAAGGAGGTGAGTATCACTGTGGGTGAAGCGTACATTTGTCACATGACTGCCATGACCGTCATATCTGTAGCTGGGTGCCTGGGGAAAAAAAATAGCAGAATGAAATGTAATAGAACAGCTACATGACAACTTTAACATTTATAAGGCGTACTATTTTCAGGATGGTATTTTTAATATAAGCCTGGCCTACATAGACTGTAATTATAGTACATGTGGTGTGATTTCCAGGAAAAACATGGTCTAATAAAGATACCCAGACTGCCTCGCAACCAACAAAGTTCACTGCATGACTTGCACTCTTAACAGAATCCAGTGCCAGCCCGCATTTACCACCTTTAATTCCAGTTCATCCCTGGCAGCAAAGGAAAGATTTCAAGATTGTATCATGCATTCATTATTTTGCACTAACCTTTGGTTTAGGGCATGGATACTGGAATAAGTGAACTTTGCAGAAATCATCAGCCACCGCTACCAGTCTTTCACTGTGAGAGCGGCACAAAGCGTTGATGTCTGTTCCATCTGAGCCCTCAAGCCACACGCCTACATGAAACGAGACACCAAAACACCACGCGTACAACATGTATTCAATATCCAAATAGATACAATATACAGTTGACATTTTGCATGTGTGTAAATGTCTTACCCATGACATGGAAGCCCAAAACGCAGGTATAGGAAGCCCACTCACGGTCCTTACTCTCAAAGCGATTTCGGAGCAATTTACAGCCTCCAGCCACGTCCCCTGCGTTAAAAAAAAGTCCGGTTAGATTTGTGTTGCCACAGACATGCTGCATACATACGGGCGTTGGGATTTTCAAGCATGCATGTGCATTATAAGGATAAAAAATAAATACAGCCAAAAAAAAAAAAACCTTCTGCACAAAGACAAAATGTCAAGATCCGAGGGGCAAACTGGGACCTCTGAGTATGCAGACTAACTAACAGAACACCGTTATAAGAGTAAAACTGTCTTTATTTCTCTATATAATCCCCTGCTACACTAATGCACTTATCCCAGAATTTCAGTGGTACTTGATATAATCAAGGTAGATAGTTTTCTCAGTATGCCAGATCCACGATTGGACTGCCTGCTTCATGTCATCTGAAATGCTGTAACTTCTAGCCCTTTCCTATAATGGAAAAAAGATGTGCCAATGCCTGACCTCATAATACCCACCGTACCACTTGCACATTACAGAAACTTGACTCGTACAATCCTGACCTCGCTCCAAGCCATTTTCACATGTTTGAGCCATTAAGGAGTACCTGGGAGGCCAGCGTTCCAGATGTTAAGTAGGCAGTCTGATCATGGCTCTGATGTACTAAGGAAAAAAAAATTCTACCCTGTTATGATCCAGGCACTAGTGAAATGCTGAGATAAGTGCATTAATGTAGCAGGAGATTATATAGAGAAATAAAGAAGAGAGAGTTTTTATTCTGAGAAATGCATTCTGTTATTCTGCACAATCAAAGGTCCCGGTTTGACTTGAACACCCCTCATAGTAAAATCAAAACAACAACATAAGCAACTCCAACACTTTATGTTTGTCTGCAGTTTTTTTGTTTTTTTTTGTCGCTATCTCTGTCTCACAGGGAATCAAAAACCTTAAAAACACTTTCAAAAACTACATTGCTTGACATACTGAATCAGCAGTAAACCTACACACCTCTGTCAGTGTGAACTGTCATGTTAGGTAACGAATAAAACACATCATGACCGGCTTTTATGGGAAAAGTATAAAAGCGAGTTGGTATCATGCCATTAGTTGTACAAAGTTGAACATTTTCCAATAACAGCACGTCGTAAAGTGATCCAGCTCATACCACAGCTATTTGCTTACAAGTACAATTTTTCATACCAGTTCAGTTATCATGTTACAGCAGCTATAAACCGTCACTTACTCCTTTTGCCTCTCTTTTATCTCCTTTGAAGGTAATATAACAACAACAACAAAAAATGCACCACTTGTCATGTTACAGAAATGTCCTCGATCCTGAAAACTCTCGTACAAACTACTGATATGTGAGACGTCATGCATCAGTGTTAAACAGGTATGTTCTTTGAGAATTCTTATCATATCACCATATCAGTTATACACTTGCCTTTGTTACATAGAAAACCAGTTTTAAACCTGCTTCATTGTAAGTCTTAGATAACACAAAGCATCTGCCATACAAGACAGTTAGCTGTTAATATAGAAAAACATAGAAGAACACATTATAAATAGTGCATTAATATCATATGACCATTATTATGACAAAAAAAAAGACAACTTGTTTTCTCTCACTTATTTTGCAAGTCTTAGACTCACTTTGACAATACAAATTATAAATATTTCAAATTTTTAGGATGAAACAGAAAAATGACATGCATGTAGTTTTACGCAATTTAAAGGTACAACTTCATTTTTTTTCTGGAACAAAAAAGCATCACACTATATCACTCAATGTGATGTCACTCAATATATTGCCACACAAAATTATTAACCACTTTTCAGCATAAGTTTGGGGCATTATCACTGCTGACCCGTTCGAGATATCAATCCCTCTACAATTTGTCTTGAGATCACATCGGCCCGGTTTGGTGGCGATCACATAAATTTCCTAGGAGGAGTGTTTCAAATTCCTTTTGGATATGTTTTGGCAAACGGCCCAAAATAACTGAATTCCTGTTGAGGTAAGCCCATGACATGCATTGTGAAATTTGTTTGGCTCTAAATGTGTACCGGGTTTCACATGCATATGTGCAAGTGTGTATGAGCTATGCCCCAATATCTCCTGTGAGGGCCCGGAGCCATGCCTGGGGGCCCAGACTCTCAGGCATCCTAATGGCAGCAGATTCCAACCTGACTACCAATTTTCATGAGTTTTGAGCATGTTAAAACCCCCAAAAGCCCAAAAAGTTTTAAAAATATCCTTAAGAAAACAATAGGGTCACAGACTATGACGCAATAAGGCTGATTTCATAGTGCTTGGGCCCTAACTATGCATTAAGCTGTGATCTTAGCAAAAGTGCACTAAGGGGCTGAGACAACTTCACTCACTAACTCACTCATTGCCTATACCTCTTTGTCCTATGTATGTCCTATGTAAAGGGTCATGGGGGGGGCCTGGTGTCTTAAGGCTATACTTGGGATACTGGACGGGGTGCAAATCTTTCACAGGACACATACACACACTCCAGGAAATTTAGGAATGCCAGTTATCTTAATCTACATGTCTTTGGACTGTGGGATGAAACCGGAGCACCTGGAGAGCATGAAAACTCCATGCACTCAGACCAGAGATGGGAATTGAACCCGGGCTGGAGATGCAAGGCAACAGTGCCACTATGTCACGGTGCCGCCCTGAGAAAACATGTCAACTCAATTTACAGGCACTTGAATAAGCTATAATATTATCAGAAATTTACCTATAAAAGGAGCTTCATGGACGTCTCAATAATCATTCAAATGTTTAACCTATCTACTATCAGAGACATCCATCCATCCAATATAAACTTTTATCCATCTATATCATTTATTTTGTGTAGGAGGCCTGAAGACTATTCCACGAAACTTATGGCAAAAAGCAGGGTACATCCAACCCATCACAGGACACAAGCACACACACACACACACACACACGCACACACACACACACACGCATGCTCAAACAACCAATCAGACAATACATTGAATTAAAAACACCAATTAACCAAGACAAGTGGTTTTGCACTCCAGTCACGTAGGGCCACCTACTGTACATTTGAGTGTTTTCCCTTCTCCATCACACCTACTTCAATTCAGAAAAGCCTGTCAATTAGCTAAACAGTTATATCAGGTGCGCTGGGAGCTGTGAAAACACTCAAATGTGCAGGACATGTGATGTGGTATCCAGGACCGGATTTGAAAATCACTGACATACACTATGTCTTTGGACTGTGGGAGGAAACTGGTGTATGCAGAGGAAAACCATTAAACACTGGAACATACACACAGACCGAAGGTGAGAATTGAGTGCCAAAACTTGTGTGTGTGTGTGTGTGGGGGGGGGGGGGGGGGGGGAGGGGGGGGGGATGGTGATGTGACGGTGACTTCCAATGAAGTGAGTTTTTTTCCCCTCAGTACAGGAAAAGAAAATAGTTGTTCATGGTAATAAGACATGTATCAACAGATGAAGTGGACAGAGATTATGTTGCAAAATGCTAGAGTATTCATTTAATCTTGGTTTGATCTTGCTTTGCAGACAAGCTTTTTCATTTGTAGATATTACTTTACAAAAATACCTATTCTACGATTAATCGCAGAGAAGGTCATGAAGAGAGAAATGCAGGATCGCGTCTCAACAAGCATGACAGACGTTGTAGATGTATGTCCAACCTTTGGTACTCACAGTAAAGGATTTCATAGTCTCCTGAATTCGACATGATATACTTCCCATCTTTGGACCAGTCAAGATGTGTGATGAAACTTGAATGACCCTGAAACAGCGAAGAAAGATTTACACAAGCTGTTAACATTACCTGTTATGGGGTAAATGTCACTGGAAATCGCACACGGTTAAACGCGCCATAACACAATAAACGTCTTACAAGTGTGGGCACATCTGCTGAAGCATGCATGGCTTACCGTGCACTTTCCGCAGCGTGTGTAGCGCCGACCCCCCTCTGTCACGCTGTAAATATAAATGAAGTTGTCATGGGAACCAACAGCCAAAAAGCTTCCATCTGTGAAGGGGAAAAAAAATGTCTGTAATAAAAGCAGAAAGTAAACACACTCCCAGGGCAAACACAGTAGTGCTGACCTCATTGTGTGATTAAGTCAGGCTGCTTACTGTTAGCCTCTCTTTCTCAACAGAATCCTTACATTTACTACATCTTATCCCGGATACATGACGGCACGTTCTGGCATTTATACGCGTTTATAAATAACAGCTACGTCTCGGAGATGAAACCCTGACACCCAGTATAGGCTGTGTGGTCTAACCTGGTGAATATCTCATAACAGAGAGCTGTTCGTTTCCATCAGTCAAATCTGACACCACTTCTCGGGTCTGCAGGTCGAGCACCAGCCACCTGAAGCACAGCAAGCGAGAAGCAAAGAAAAGACGGAGAGAATAACGATGATTACAGCTTCATGTCTCCTGAGCAAGACTCACATAACAAACAGAAAAAAAGAAAAAAGTTTTGTCCTTGTGTCCTGTAGTTTTTGCATATCGCATTCTGCTGTTAATTTAAAAAACGTTGATGAGTGAATGATTTTTGTACAGTGTCTGTAGATGAGAAGGCTCTATGATAAAAGCATAAAGGATATAGTGTTTGAACTGAAATCTGAAAGACATTAAACTTGTCTTCTAAGGTTAAAACATCTAAGGTTTATGATTTATACTACTGTGCAAAAATCTTGAGCCTTACCTCATTTCTTCATGTTTTGCTTCCTAAGAGCCAGACCTTCTTATATTTTGAGTGTAGTCTTGAGGAATAGACTTATTGGCTAGACTTATTGGCTCTCACTATTGGCAAGTCTTTGTCATTTCTCATTTTCAGGCCAGGTTCTGTACCTAACCAGGTTCAGAAGGATTTTTGTTTGTTAAGCCACTCATCATTTATCGATAGGTCGCTGTGAGAACCGGGTGCAGATGATGACAGATGATCAGGCCGGTGATTAGTATACTGGTGATGCTGAATGCGGAGTGGTTGGAACAGACGAGAGGGGAAATGAGGTTGCTGCTGAGGTTGTTACATAAACAACCAGTTTTTGTAACGATGCGGGTCGCGCGAGGGGCAGAGCCGTGCTTAAACTGTTCAGAACGGGCAGATCCGCAAGTTGTTACCACGCGGAGTTCTGAACAGGCAAAAGCACGGCCATTTATACACACGGTTGCTAGGCAACGCCGCCGTCAGGCAATCAGCCTGAACGAGCCGCACCTGAGGGCGTGTTTATTTAAGGGTCCTGATACCGGCGCACTTCGTGCGATCATTTAGGTAGCACCGGTGAAGGTATCAGGGCCAATAAAAAATAAAAAATTAAAAAAAAAATAAAAATAAAATAAAATAAAATAAAATAGAAGACAGACAGACAGCTGTTTAGGGACAGAGGCAAAGCCCCAGCCTCTGTCTGTTTAAGACGCCGGCGAGAGAGTGCGAGAGAGAGAGGGATAGAGAGAGCGGCACGCAGCAGTTCAGCGTGCGCGCTCAGTACAGTTTTTGGTGCACGAGGCACAGACTCTCTCTCTCTCCCAGAGGTCCTCGGTAAGAGTGAACGCCCCGAGAGGACAGGTTTTGTTTTATTTCCAGAGCCCCGTCCGTTCTCGCGTAGACGGCGGAGCTCTGTTTATTTTGTGTTTAGTTTTCATTGGTTTACTTTTAAGTTCCTTAATTAATAATCCCACGCTATCTCCAAACGGGAAGGTCTTCCCGTGTATGTCACAAGCACTCTCACTAACTCCTATTTCATTGACCCACTCTAACGCCCAGCATAAGGGCTCTTATAATTAAAAACATCGCGTGGTGCGGCTCTCCATACCGCACCACGTAACAGAATGATCGCACCACCAGAAGAGCCCGCGGGCTTGGAGCGGGTGCAGGAAATAGTTGAGGGTCAAGCGAGAGTGCTTGATAAACATGGGGAAGCCTTAACCGCATTAATTTCTGAGATGCGTGGGATTAATAAGCGCCTCGAGCAAGTTTTTGGGCAGCTCGAGGCGCGCGCCACTTCCGGGTTTCCATCTGACCGCGAGTCGATTCCGGAGTCGATTCCGGAGTCGACTCGCGCCCCCGGATCAGTGACTCAACTACCCCATCTGGTGGCCGAAACTCGACTACCCCCTCCACCGCCGTATGCGGGAGAGCCCGAGAGGTGCAATGCCTTTATACTGCAGTGCTCACTGATATTCGAGCTGCAGCCTTCGCAGTTTCCAACTGAAAGGGCGAAGGTTGCATTTATGGTATCTCTGCTCACAGGCAGAGCACTAGAGTGGGCAACTGCAGTGTGGCAGCACCACCTCTCTGAACATGCCGCCCTAAGTACGTTCGTTGACGCACTTAGGGCTACTTTCCATCATCCGCATGCGGCGAGCAGTGTAGTGTCGCCCCTCCTTTCTATTCATCAAGAGGGGCGATCAGTAGCTGACTACACGGTCGAGTTTCGTACCCGGGCTGCCAGTTCGGGGTGGAATGACGCAGCCCTTATGGCTGCGTATACACACGGGCTCTCAGAGCGGCTAAAGGATGAGCTAGCCTTACGTGATCCTCCACAGGATTTGGAGGAGTTTTATAGGCTAGCCATCCGGGTGGATAACCGCCTCCGTGAGCATCAGGTCGGACGTTCCGGCAGCTCCAGGCGGGGAACATCTCCTCCACCCCAAAAAAGCCGCTCCCCGCGCCTAGCCAGTGGCTCCCCCAGCTATAGGCGCGAAGTCTCACCTCTGCCCATGGAGACAGAGTCTGAGGCTTCAGATCCCGCCCCTGATTTTGAGCCTGAAGATCTAGGGCTGGAAAACATGGGAGAGCCCATGCAGATAGGCATCGCCATGGTTGCCCCTCAGCGTAGCAGCCCACGGGGCTCCCAGAGGGCAAGCGATGCCTGTGGCGAAGTACGCCACAGACGGGGTCACCCCAAGAGGGGTGGGTCAGGTGTGACCCAAAAGTCAGTACCCCGTCATGCAGGGCTCTTCCTTCCAGCCACGCTCTCAGGGCGCGGGATCCGGAGAGCCCGAACAGAGGCGTTCATAGATACGGGGGCCATGGGAAATTTTATTGACGGGAGGTTAGCTGCAGCACTGGGTATTCCAGTTTGCCCGCTCCCTTCCGCCATCCCGCTGGTCTCCCTGGCCGGCCAGCCAATTAAGTCAGGGTGTGTGACACACAGGACGGTCCCAGTGCTACTACGGCTCGGACGTCATTCTGAGCAGATCTCATTTCTGGTAACCCGGGTGCCAGGACAGAGAGTAGTGCTGGGGTTTCCCTGGTTACATCGTCACAACCCTCGCATAGACTGGCCGACCCGTTCCATCTCGAACTGGGGATGTCAGTGCGCCCTAAGCTGCCTTAAGGGTGGCCAACCCCCAGTTCCAGCGCCTCATGCCCCAGTACCCCTTTCTACTGCCCCTCAGGGCTACTGGGATGTTAAACCCCGTCGTAGGCCCATACCAACCCGTGCTACACCACGCACCTTATTCCCCCCCATACACCCACCCGGGGTGACCGAGCGGCGGACCGCCAGGCTTAGTGTTAAGAGCCTGGGTGATCGAGTGCTCCGCGCTCGGCGTACACAGGACCCTGAACCTACTAAAGAGCTTCGTAGGGTCCAGGTTGACTCTCGGACGTCGGGAGCCGTCCGTAGAGGGGGGGGTACTGTAACGATGCGGGTCGCGCGAGGGGCAGAGCCGTGCTTAAACTGTTCAGAACGGGCAGATCCGCAAGTTGTTACCACGCGGAGTTCTGAACAGGCAAAAGCACGGCCATTTATACACACGGTTGCTAGGCAACGCCGCCGTCAGGCAATAAGCCTGAACGAGCCGCACCTGAGGGCGTGTTTATTTAAGGGTCCTGATACCGGCGCACTTCGTGCGATCATTTAGGTAGCACCGGTGAAGGTATCAGGGCCAAAGAAAAGAAAAGAAAGAAATAAAATAAAATAAAATAGAAGACAGACAGACAGCTGTTTAGGGACAGAGGCAAAGCCCCAGCCTCTGTCTGTTTAAGACGCCGGCGAGAGAGTGCGAGAGAGAGAGGGATAGAGAGAGCGGCACGCAGCAGTTCAGCGTGCGCGCTCAGTACAGTTTTTGGTGCACGAGGCACAGACTCTCTCTCTCTCCCAGAGGTCCTCGGTAAGAGTGAACGCCCCGAGAGGACAGGTTTTGTTTTATTTCCAGAGCCCCGTCCGTTCTCGCGTAGACGGCGGAGCTCTGTTTATTTTGTGTTTAGTTTTCATTGGTTTACTTTTAAGTTCCTTAATTAATAATCCCACGCTATCTCCAAACGGGAAGGTCTTCCCGTGTATGTCACAAGCACTCTCACTAACTCCTATTTCATTGACCCACTCTAACGCCCAGCATAAGGGCTCTTATAATTAAAAACATCGCGTGGTGCGGCTCTCCATACCGCACCACGTAACAGTTTTTTTATTTATTTTATCCTTTAATCATTTAATTTAATCTGCAGAAATTAACAGTTGGTTCATGAGTTTTAAACAACACCGTATGTGATATCCTACAGCCAGTGGAGAGAGTTTTAGATCACATTCCACATTGTTTTGAATCTCACCCCTGCACCGTATGTGTGTCTCCTCATGCTGGGTGAGTTTCCATTAGCCATTCTGGTCTCCTCCCACTAAACAAAGACACGTGGTCTACATTGTCTGCCCGCAGTGTATGACTGGACGTCTGTGAGTGTGTGATTGTGCCCTGTGATGGGTAGGCAACGTCTTGTGCCCTTGTTCTCAGTTCCCTCAGACAGACTATCCAAGCAGTAGGGATAATAAATTGTAATGGCATTCCACCTTTTTGCGTGCACTTAACTGGTGTCAGTAGAGCTCAGTGTTTCTAAACCCTGGTTCTGGCGGACCCCGTCCCTGCACAATCTCCGTCACTTAACTATCATACCCATTTCAATTCAGAAAAGACTGAAACTAGCTAGGAGCTGAGAAAACACTCCAGGATCAGGGTCGAGAGCCACTAATCGCTGAGATTTAAATGATCCTGATCCTTCTGAATCATTTACACTCAGTATTTTAGTTGACAAGGTCAGCACCATATCAGACTTCACCTTGTCATTACATTTTTTGGTGGTTTAAAATGTATTATTCATGATGGCATGTGAATTTGGTTGGAACGTAAAGCTATTTTTTAGCAAGCTAGCAATTTACATTTTTACACATGCGCCAAGTAACAGTAAGAAAACAGTGAAGAAAAAGCTGATGTATTTATTTTTTACTTTATTGGCCTAAGAAACCATATAGACCTGCGCTCTTGATTTATACTCCCTAATAGAACAGAGGCTCGGGAAAAAGTTATGTTTACCGTCCGGTGCTCAGTCCGACAGAAACAACAGATCCATTGGGACAGAAATCAGCACACAGACCCGACTCCTACAAAACAACAGAACGAAAAGTTGATTAAACATCCAAATAACAGCCTTCTGTGTTTAGATTCCAGTAAGCTCTTGAGCTATCTTACCTCTAAAGTGGTGCACCAGCCCAGGCTGTGCTCTTCAGCGTTCCACACACACACTTGTTTGTCATTACCGCAAGTGAGAAAGATGTTTCGTGACGGGTGTGTGGCCAGACCCCACATCTCATCGACGTGACCCTGAGATACAGAAGAGCAATTTATTGCAAATGTCATGCTACCACAGAAAATAAAAATGAAATGAAACTGCCAATTAAATGACACTTAAAGTAGGCAGAATGAAAGTGTAAACAGACCTAAAACACTGACACATCAGTCTCTAGAACAGGTTTACAGGACTGTATACTGAGAAAACCACTTAATGCATCTTTGAGGTAGCAGCAGGTTTTGGAGAACCACAGCACTTCTGGCGGAACATTTGTGGCTGAGGTTGTTCATATTAATAGGCTATCTGGCTTTTTATCAATTACTGCAGGTCCTCAGGTTGGGTAGAGTAATAAGATAAGTCAAGCAGACAGTTCCTGTTTTTAAAAGCATAAACTTGACATGCAAGGTAGTTTCTAAACATCAGAAAGTATTGTCTTCTTTTTATACAGACAGGACTAAGCTTGTCTTTGGTGTCCCTTATGTGCTCCCTAATTGAATTGCGTATTAAGACACGTGTGACACACCCATCCCCCCATCACATGGGAAACAACTGAAACTGTGCCCCTATATACTGTAAGCCTACTTTTGTCCCTCCACTGGAATTAAGAGCCATAAACATGTTTCAGAATAAACAATGCCCCTGTGCACACCATGCACTCCACTCTGTTCCACATGGACAAGCTAATAGACACTCATGACTGCTTAGTGGTGCACTATCCAAAAACATGCAGGGGAAGACTTTGGTAGGAATGGAACATGGTGTTTATGTACACATCAATGCAGAACACCAGTGATTTATTTCTCTTTTTGGTCTGACTGAATACAGTATGCAAACGGCCATACTGTATATGCATTACTCCGTACATTATACATTGTATACATCATTATTTACATACATTTTTACTATGGTTTTAATATTATGCCTGATCGGTGTATCCCTGTAGATTTAAATGTGCTTTTGAAACCTGTGTTCTGCTCTACCGAATATGAACTTCCCAATGCCTGTGGTGATTTTTTTTGGAAATCCTGGACTAAATAACTAAGGAAATCCTGCCTAAACGCAGCATAGAGTTCCTCGTGCACATATTATCCGAAACAGCCAATTAGGACTAACTTCCTTTAGTCTCTGATTGGCCGGCTTTGTGTCATGTATGTCACGCTCTGCCAATCAAAACAAGCACAGGGCTGTTATGTTCAGAGAGCACGCAGACGCTAGACAGAGAAAGAGAGAGTTTGAGTGGGGGAAAGTGCAGTTTGGGCAATTCTACACAAAAAGGTTTTTTTTTTTGTTTTTTTTTACTGGAGAATGAGTCACAATATAAATATCACAGCATATATAAGCCGTATACAGTATAAGCCATATTTCCACAAAATATAATGTTTCAGTTTATTAAGACTTAATATTAAGCTCTATTCTCTTTATTAAAAAAAAAATCAAACAATACTTATTAGGATGTTTTTCTATTGCTATATATTGAGATACAATATTTTCCCATCCTTAAAGATTACCTATGGCAAACTGCCCAACGTAAAAATCAGTATGTGAATCCTGTTAACCGCTCGCACCGGGCATCCAGTGTGTCATGATATTTGCTCTGGAGACAATAGGAGGCTGACCAGGATAAAATGCTTACAGGAGATAAACAAATGAGTGAATGATGTAATGCACTAAAATGGATAGATCAAAGACACAGAGTTGGGGAGGGAGCTACAAACGAACTGACTTATGTGATATTATTAAATGTAAAATTAAAGTAAAAATGAAAACATTAATCAATCATGTGTGATCATTTACAGTAGTGCTACTGTATTCACATCCAGAAGTCGAAGTCTTTAAACCAGCAGGACTAACAGTCATAAAAACCTCTTTTAGAATACAGAAAAAAAAATACAGTGTGTTCACTACCAAGAAATCACATGAACAGACATCCAAACTGTCCAACATGAGCCAAGAAAACCAATATGAGTTCAAATGTCTCAGTCGTAACACTTAAATTGCCCTAAATTCATGCTGACATAAACACACACCCAAAATTAAGTTTTCAATGTTGTTGAGAATAGTGTAGTGGTTAGCCTTAACAGCACACATGTGTAAAATGTTGAATGTCTGGACAGACTGATGGGAAGATGTACTTTTGCTGATTCCCAGATCAGTGCCAGTATGTGAAGTCTATTACACACTTCCTCTACATGGCTTCCTTAGAAAAGAAAAAAAATATTTGGAAATGCTGTTATCTGATCAAAACAAACAAACAAAAAAAAACATCTCACCTGCACTATGGCCATAAACCCATCTGAAAATGTGCCCCGGAGAATCGCGTTCCGGGTTGTTCCAACAAGCAGCTCCTCTCCATCTACATCTGCAATGGTGCGAACTGCTCCAAACTTCTCTGGAATCTGGACGGATCATGGGAGTAAATATCAGTGTCAAGGTCTCTCTCTCTCTCTCTTATTACTTCTCATGCAGAAGACACAAACACAAGCACACACTGTTCACCTCACACTCCCTTTCAGGTGCTAGGTCAGCACTCCAGCGAACAATCCTGCGGTCTTTCCCACCACCGCTGAGCAAACCGCCGCCCTGCAGGACACACAGGGTAAAGACGCTGCCCTCATGCGCTCGGGTCTGCTTCATAATCTGGAACGTCTCTGTGAAGAGATAGCGAGAGCATGTTGAACAGAACGAGACAAACGTTCAGACACTACTGTTCTTGTAGCTGCTTTAAAAAGTAGTGAGATTAAAACATTATAGATTTTTAGTGTCAATAATTCTTACCTTTTGTTTCCTTTCCACACAGTCACTCATGAGACAATACGCGATACTCATTCCAAAATATCGCAATTATTCATTAAAAAATGCTGAATGACACAGACTTATACCTTTCGCTCCTTTGCCCAGAGTCTTGATGTCAGCTGCTGATTTGCCCCAGGTGAGAATATTTCCTTCAGAATCACCTGTTAATACATCCCCCGTCAAACTGAACACAAAACACATGATGAACTTGGGCTTCTTATATTTCTGTAAGCAAAAAAGAAAAAACACAAAAACACTCGAGCTATAATCAAACGGCATAAATCATCATCTCAGAATCCAGGATATTAAGAGTAGTGTTTCCTTTTTTTTTTTTTTTACTTTTCCCCAATTTTCTCCCTTATTTTAGTCGTGCCCAATTCCTCCGCGTCACTAGGGGGCCCCACATTAAGGCTATTACTACCACTCTGATGGGTGGGAAAACCGAAGACTATCACGTGTTTGCTCTGAACCACGTGACGGCAGCCGACCGCATATTTTCAAACTGCTCGCTCACGCGTAAGACACTGGGAGGACGGTGCTATCCGCTCCTTCTGCTCACGTAAGCTCACAGACGCCCCTGATTGGCTGTAGAGCACTAAGTACCTCTCATCCCGCCCCTCTGAGAGAGCTCGGCCAATCATATTAGTGATGGAAAGTAATAATTTTAGTGACTCGGTTCTTTGAATCTCTTTTTCGAGTATTTAGTTCATTTCGTTCTTTTGATCAGAAATAAAATAAAATGTTACATTTTCAATAAACAGACCTCCAACACGTCTACTGTACATACACAAATTGTGGCTATAGTTCCAGTAATGAAAATATTACAATGCAGCTAAGGACATATTATAAACAGAGTGAGCAGCTCACCATCATATCTTCTAGTCCGAGTCGTTAGTTTTAAAAAAAAATCTTTTGCACTGAATAGCATCTACGGGAGTCACATGACAAAAGAACAAACGACTCGGGACTTGGAAGACTCATTGAGGAGAACCGTTCAATTCTGTTTCCTGTACATAACCTACAGAGGTTTTGCGATGATTTGTGCATGCGCGCCCAGTAGAAAATGAACGAATCACTCTCTGAGACTACTCGTTCTTCTGAGTCACGTTAAAGATTCGTTCAAAAAGAACTAATTGTTCATGAACGAACCATCACTTAAGTCATTTAAGGAATCGAACTTGCAATCTCCGTATGAGAGGGCGAGTACTTCACCACTGCGCCACTCGGAGGCCCAAGATTAGTGTTTCCTGATACCACAGCATGGATGAATTGTCCGATTATGGTTGCTCAGATGGTGTTGATTAAATTGGGAACAACAGGTTGTGCTGTATGGTGCAAGTGATGCAGCCCAGGGGTTATTACGGCACATTATCTTCATATAACAGCACGGAATTTTGCTTAAACCACAACGATTTGCCAATGTTTACCCTATTTATATATGACACATCGAACATTTCAGCAGTTTATGATTAAATGTACTGTAGTGGAACATACTATGCAAGACACAAATTCCTGTCCTTGCTTATGTTATAGTTGTTCCCTCATCAACTGCCTTCTCTCTCTCTCTCTCTCTCTCTCTCTCTCATACACACACACTAAACAAAGGCTGTCATTTTACCGAGAAAAGCATGACAAAGCCTGAGACTGCTTATAACCCAAAACCTCTTCTGTAGAGGTTAACCAAATGTCGCCTGATAGAAAAAACAACAGCACCAACCCATTAATAAATGATTAGTCTTAGATTAGATTATGTGATTAAGTCTAGTAATAACGTCATAGAATGAGTGCATTGATATAAACATATCGTTCGTGTAACAGACCACATTTCCTGTGCTGTAATTCAAAACTGATACCCACCTTCTACCCAACCAGATTCAAGCATATACATTTTTAAACCGGCTGGGCGTGGACAGTGGGTGTAAATCAAATCACAGGTTTATATCAGTGAGGACATTCAGAACTGTTATTGTTTCTACAGTGACAACTATGGCACATTAATACTGTTGATATACATTTTTTTGTTAAAAGATGTTTATTTAACATATATGTAGGTCTCTAGAGTCAACGCCTAAAACTAGTCGGAGGTACAAGCTGTTATTTTGTGGGAAAGTCTTTATGACTGAGGGCTTTGTGGTTTCTCAGAAACATGGCAAACTGCATTTCTGTGTCACATTAACTTCAAGAGAGAGAGAGAGAGAGAGAGAGAGAGAGAGAGAAAAAAAACGAGGGGCCGGTACGTGAATGATTGTTTGTGGGCATTATAACATAAGTTGGAACAGGATCTAACTCGTTTCTCAGATGTTCCACATCAATAAGCGTAGCTGAATAGCATTTCTTTCTTCATTAACTGTCAAAAAATGTTGGGAAATTGTGGGGCAAAATCACTGCAACACATGCTGTTATTGAAAAATAACACTGCTGCAGTCATTTGCTTGCGTCGTGCTGCATCAGAATCTCTTCATCACTTCACCTGAGCTGGAGTTAATGATATGCAACAGAACTTACGCCAAAGATCCCCTGCTTCTTCGTCAGCGTGCCAGCATTCAGGGTCCAGAAGTAAACATGAGACTTCCCGCAAGTGATGATGTTACTGGTGTCTGCAGGATTGAACTCCACTGCAAACACTGCCTCATTAGTGCTCTGGAAATCAAAGGCATGGACTGGTGTCATGGACAGTGCTTTTATTTTAAAATGTTCCAGATTATATATATATAAAGGAAAGGAAAAAAACCTTGCCAAGTTAATCACATTCTCTTTTCCAGAAAACAGACCAAATGTATAATTTTAATGTAAAAATGTGACATGAAACAGAGTATCATGAAAGGGAAAAAAAGTGAATGTTGTGTTTATTGCTGTACATACTGAAAAAATGATTCATGTATTCTCTCTCGCTCATTCTCTGTAGTGCTTATCCAATGAAGCCCAGGAGACTATCCCAGGGGATTCAGGGGTACACCTTGGACGGGGTGCAAATTTATTGAAGGGTACACAAGCACACACACACACACACACACACACACACACACACACACACACACACACACACACTAACATACTAAGAGGAATTTGGAAACGCCAATTAGACTAAACTGCATGTCTTTGGACTGTGGGAGTAAACCGACCAGGCACACGGAGAACATGCAAACACCCTGCACACAGACTCAAGGCATGAATTGAACCCTCAACCATGGAGGTGCCAAACATTACGCCACGCTGACACTGATTCATGTATTAGTATTTAAATTAAGGTCAGAATGATCACTCAAGATATATCATGAATCATAAATAATGGTAAGAAATGGGTATGTTTATGTTAAAATAATTAAACAAAATCAAGACCCCATTTATTTTTGTAAAAGAGACATCAAATCAGCCAGGGGTCTAGAGAGAGCTGATTGGCCGAGCTCTCTCAGCGGGGTGGGATGGGAGACACTTAGCACTCGAGCATCAATCACGGCTCTACAGATAATCACGGGCTTACGCAAGCAGAAGGAGCGGATAGCGCTTTCCTCCGAGTGTGTGATGCCACCCCCAACGGTGTGTGAGAGCGCAGTGAGCAGCTGGTGCCATGTGGTTCAGAGGAAACGTGATCGTTTTCAGCACTCCCTGACTGGTAGCAGTAGCCTTAATGTGGGAGTCCCCCTAGTGACTAAATTAGGAAAAAAAAGTTGGGGAAAAATAAAATAAAAAATCAATATCTAAAGCTACAGTACATGATGCCCAGAAATTCTTTTTAAGAGTTGTCCCCATTGTCATGTGTTATGTCTTTGTGCTAAGCGTCTCCCAGTATGACAAGCACTGCTTTTATGTCATATGCTTTGTTTTGAGTTCTCTATTCGCTTTTATTGACTGCGACGTGTTCCTTTGCATGTGTTCTCATCCAGTCTCCGCCCCTGCTCCGTCACTGCTCTATCACTTGGTTGTGTTCACCTGTTCTGTATTTGGATCAAGATTAGTCACAGCTCCAGGCTTTTGGGTTTCTGTGATCTGATCTCCCAAGAAGACGACTTAAAATAAATAAAAAAATTAATAAATTATATATTTAATATTCTGAGCTACATTTAAATCACAGGGCTTCTCTTACAACTCTGGTGTGGTTTGATACAATGAAAGTGCAACTGTTCCTTAAGATGGTTGACATTTTGTATAACTTGCAACACACATCATTGTACTTCTGAATATCCTTTGTTGCTTAGAGACAATGTAAAAACAGCTTTCCGGCCAAATTTAATAGCGCCGACCTTTCGTGAGGGTCTCATATGACCTCGCAATGTGCTTATGTACAATTATCTTTTATAGTTATCTTGTGAGGGCGCTCGCACTCCCATGCATGAAATATACACTCGGGGAAATCACAGATGTAGTCTTTCCCTGAGAATCCATTTTATTCCTGCGCATCCAGGAGAGAGGCCTAATTAAACTGTCCAAGTCTCCAATAACAAGTTCTCCGGAGCAAATAGCAGAATAGCTGCATAATTAAAACCATACTTCAGAAACCCAGGAGTTGGACAAGCTATCAGATTTGTGTACACACATTGGTTCCAGTGAGATACTAAATCATGTCTTCTTGCTTGTAAATTCACTCACTGAATAGGAAAATCAAGACAAATGGTTAGACACTGATGACCATACTCCCACTACCCCCGACAGGAACCACTAAAATGAAAGCAATAAAGAAAAATTAGCTCAATGAACGCCCACTCCTTTAAACTCCTATTGCCGTTCACTTAATTCCACCCCATAAATATTTACACCGTTGCCATGGTACCTGCAACAGACTGCTTCTTGAGGAAGTCAAAATCTCAGAGATAAGATAGGAAAAGAAATGAAAGCAAGAAACTGAAAGCTGCTATCTGTATATTTAACTCCTTTACTATATAACACTCTCATTTAAACGATACCATAATATTACAAAAATAATACTCTTTACTTTATACTGATGACTTTTTTCTTTAACATAAAAGATTTTTAGCATGGCGCTGTCCTTTTCCCCTGAAATTAGTAATGTAAACAGTATATAGAATAAAGGAACTGGGTGTGTTTGTGCATGTACATACCTTTAATTCAACAGTTTTTGTGTTCCTACTCCAGTCCCAGACAGACAGCATGTGCTCATTGGAATCATCAATCACACACAGAAATGTCCCGGCATCCTGTGCCAAAACGTTAGACAATGATAATGTTCTGACAAGTTATAAAGATATTTACCTCAATCATCTTAAAGTGCTATGTAAGTTATGAATAGTACACAATACATACTGCACTTGAAAATGCCACCGATCCGACACCTCGCTCAAACGTGCCCAGACCAATCTGCTGCAGCGTCGTCAGTGTAGTGGAGTCCCAGATGTGTACAAACGGCTGTAAAGGCTGGTGAGCAGATAATGATAACAATTAGAGTTGAGACGAGAGGAAATCAGTGTACTAAAATTAATAACCAAGATATTGTATAAACCGTTGCTTCAGTTGCATCACTCTACACTTACCTTGCCATCCTTATCTACACCTGCAGTCTGTCCGGATGCTATAAGCACTTTGTTTGGATGGACTGCTAGACTACAGTGCAAGAGAGATTACAGAGATGGCAAAAGGTTAAAAATACAAAAAAGACAGATGCTTAATAGACATTCAATACAAATGGCACACATAATAATATTTATAATCTGATGTGTGATATTGAATTGTGCAACACGAACATATTTATTTCAGGATTGGCTTCTGGAAAGCTATCAGCTTACATGCCATCATAGGATGCCATCATACTTGTCATCTCATTAATTGCTAACTAGCTGAGCCAAAGAACCGGCTCTCAGGCTGGAAGACTAGTTCCACAGCGGCTCCAAATCTTTGCTGGTCTAGAACCAAGAACCACAGATGTCAGGGACTGGAGACAGGATAATTGTTTGTGGGGCTCCTGAGCAGCATAACGGAAGAGCGTTCACCCCATCATCCAGTTTGGTGTGTGGGGGATGGCAAACCTGTACTCTCACTTCAATCACATCAACACTAGCCAATCATGGGCATCTGTGAGCTTAAACAAGCAGGTGGGGCAGGTAGGTAGCACTTTACTCAGAGCAAGTTACACAGCTCACTAACAATGTGTGGGCAGTAAATCAAAAAGACGCGACCGGCTGGGGTCATGTATTTCAGAGGAAGCACATGATACCTTTCGTGGCTGGTAGTTGTTGCGCTGATGGGAGGAATAGGCTACTACCAAATTTAGCAGAAAACTGTGGTGAGAAAATGACTGACCGCCGTTTTTTAAACCGAAACTAGCTAGTGTAGTGTCTACTCAAACCGAAAAAGAAAAACAATGGCCATGAAATCAAAACAGCAATGGCCTTTGACGAAGACGAGAAGTGACACATTGCATTCTGGAAGTATGAGTTTACTGTTCGCTGTCTCCACTACTTATATGATGGATTTTACATTAATATGGAATTGCACTTTGCTGAAAAATTTTTATTTTAGAAACTAACTGTGAAACCTGACTGTCATCACTTATGTTTTTTGATGTCTGTGAATTTGTTCTCTTATACAACATGACTGTAGTTACACTAGCAATGTCTCCCTGAGATATCAGACACAGCTGATAACTGTTACACAGAAAAATGATGATACAAGATGTGTAATCTTTTGTATACTTGTACTGTATGTGTAAGGTTGATGATTTTATGTACTCACCATCTCACGCAGTCTGTGTGTTTACGGTAATAGCGCTGTGTTCGTCTATTGACGTGGTAAAGAACTACTACACAGGCTATAAAATACACAGCCTCCCCTGATGGAAGCATGTACAAGTTCCCCCTACAGTCACGTCCTCGATATCCATAGCTAGTAGCAGGTCAAGGAAGTTCATGTGGATACAGTAGTGTAATAGATATTCCTCATAAACATGCAAAAACAAACGAACAAAAAAAGAACAGCCCGGACTTTAAGTGAAAGTGGATACACCCAATCCAGTTCCAGCTTCTCAGACGGAAGGTCCATCTTAAGTTCTTCATAGTTCTGGATGTTTGAAGGAATGTACATAGTGATTGGCCGCCCACGGATGAACATCTTGATAGACTGGCCTAGAATCCAATAACCGATAGTCACATAAAACTTACACTGGCATGAAAATCTAAGATTTATGTTAATAATAATGTTTTCAATTATGTTTTTATTTAATTGAAAGTCTATTGAATGGAAATATCGAACACAGAATTACAAGGAAAATGAAACATCAATATTAATTAAACTACATATGTTTTGATAGATAAGAGCAGCGTTCAAGTCAAACCAGGACTTGTGATGACAATTCTAGTGAATGAAGGTGTAAAACCGATCGAGGTTTACAAAAGACTTCAAGCAAAGCGCGGTGATGAGACTCTTAGCCGCAGTAAAACATTTGCATGATGCACGAGGACGCATGTCCGTGAATGACGATTCTGGCTATGGTGGCTCGGAGCCCGTTGAAATCATTTCAGTGAACAATCAACAAGAGGAACGCCTGATTTATAACTTTTCCCAATAGAGCCCTGACTTCACTACAAGCCATGTCCGCATGTTTGGGTCATTAAAGGAGTTCCTGGGAGGCCAGAATTCCAGGTGTGGAGCAGGCAGTCCGATCATGGTTCTGATGTACTGAGAATACTTTCTAGCTTTATGATATCCTAGCACTAGTGAAACGCTGGAATAAGCGCATTAGTGTAGCAGGGGATTAAATAGAGAAATAAAGGGAGTCTTTAATCTCATAACTGCATTCTGTTGTTCTGCAGAAAAAAAAAAGTCCTGGTTTAACTTGAACACCCAGTAATAAGTCAGTAAAGTGTATTGTGGCACAATTTATGATGATCATATGTTGGGCCCATAAAACATCAGTTCAGTATTATAGGATTATGTATATATTTTATATTTTTAAAAATCATTATATATTTGAGTTTTTGTTTTGCTGTTTAGTTTGGCTTCTTTTTTACGAAATATGCTTGGCCTCATGAGTCACCTTATAATAAAATACACTGTATGTTGCAATGCCAATGAAATCTATACGTTATATCTATTCGACAGTATATTCAGTACACTAAATTGATTGGACGAGCAGCGTTTTGAGAATGCTTTAAGATTGAGATTGAACAGCTTTTTTTGTAACATGAATCTGCTGAAAATTGTATCTTGGTCTAATCGGTGCCAAAACACCGATGTGCCAAAACACAAAACTCTGAACTGGGAATACTGGCAACCTTCTTTCCCAGCTTTTCCAGATGGCAGATTATTAACACTACTAATGGAGTACTAACGGCTGTTCCTTGTTTAACCCGTTATTATTGTTAGATTTTGCCGGAATACTTCCTTATATCTGTTCGCATAGAGCACTGAGTGTCTTTGTGGTGTCCACTGGTGTATTGTGGCTGATTGTCATCTAGTTTTGTTTCAGAAGCACATTCATCTGATACAGATGCACGCACTTCCTTTGTAAACATTTAATAATAGCAATGTGACATTTACAGAAATCTTCAGCAACCTTGCGGTTACTCCGTGACTCTGGTGCTTACAGCTAACCTGCTTGTAAGTCTGTGTAATATTCTGAGCTGCAGAATGGAACAACCTACCCTGTGTTCCTCTCCTCGACCCCTGGGATACTGAAAGAAAGAAAGAAAGAAAGAAAGATTAAAATGACTAAGTTTGTTGATCACAATGTGTCAGCCACCTGAACTCAGCCATGCACCAACACAAAGGCCCAGATTTTCCTCCAGCAATTTCCCCATGAAATTGTCTACCTCAATTCAGCCACAAAACGAAGAATTTGGTTTCAACTGCAATCTTTATTGGTCTGTTTTAGAATTCAGGCCACGAAAGCCCAACTGTGTCCAGTTCTATGTTTTGACAATTAAAACTGAAAAGCCAAAAAAAACCTCTGGCACTTAATGAATCATCCCGCTCTGAGTCATAGTGATCACGCTAATCTGTTTGGATGTATCGCAGAATTCTACAGTATAAAGGAAGTGAAGTATAGGAAAGAGATTTTCGTAAATAATCCCAAGAGACGCATTTGGTAGTTAGTATCTCTTAATCTAAGCCTGAAAAGGATTTTCAGTAAACAGGACAGAATCCATATAAAGAGTGTATCATAATCCTAAACAGTGCTCAGTGTACCTGGAAAAACCAGTCCAGTGTTAGTGTTGTCACAGGCATTTGATAAGTAATCCAATAAAAACACCAGTCTTAGTCTGACAAAAAAAAAAAAAAAAAAGTTTCCTGGTTTCCTGGCTCTTTATTTATTCTACCTGCATTTCAAGTAAGATTCGAGCAACAGACACACTGAGATGACCTGATGCATTCGAAAATTGCAAAACCTTTCCCATGAGTTTCTAGTTCTTGTGGCAGAGGAAAGAAGACATTCATCACTCCTGTCAGAGTCGTGTGGTAATGCAACTAACCACGCTGAGTGAACTTCCAGCCGGAGCACACAACAGTAACAAGCTCTCCTGTGTCGAAATGTCGCAGCAAGTGTTTCTATGTACGTGTGTACTGTATAGGATCTTGTGCATACGTCTACAGATCCTTTCCCGTGAGGATGAAAGAACAAGACCTCTAGGGTGTGACTATGATATTTAAAATAAAATATTGTTAATTTATAATGGAAAAGTACTATGTAAAGTACTATGCTTCGAAAGCAGGATGAAACTGTCCAGCGTTTGTATATTTTAAAGCACTGCCAAGACAAAGAGTTTTTTTCTAAAGCCTGAAGATGAAATATAAGGAATTTGTGCGAGTTCAAGAATGTAGTAAAATGGAAAATGTTTTCCTTTCATTGTTTTCACTGTAGTGCAGCAATAAGATTTTTAAATGCTTGTGAAGGACTGCGTCTGTTCAGTATTTTTAAACCATAAAGCGTTTCCTTTGTTTGATTTGCCAAGGAATACTGCGGTGAAAAAATTCATTCGGGGCTGATATATCAGTCAGAGAAATATGTACGCCTGTTGCATGAACAATGAACTGTTTTTTCTTTATAAGCTGCACTTTTTCACCTAGTTTTTTACAAATAATACCTACACACAAAAAAAATCTATTTTTTTCACCCCATTTACTTTGTGTGTGCGAGCATATGCGTTTTTGGAAGCGGATTCGATTGCAGATGTGCAGGATTGGATGCGGACCCAAATGGGCAAACGGTGTGTCGAGGATTAAGTACAGTGTTTGTGAGAATGTGAGGAGAGAGAGATGTTTTATTACCTGTGCTGGAGAGGAGGTCTTTCGCTCGGCTATAAAAACAAAGGAAAAAAGAAATACTCTCAGACGTCCATGGATACATTAAGTTGCACAAGTGTACATCATTTTGAAAGGTTGTTAGAATCTCTGCTTTCATGTCACCAATAGGTTTAAAAGCTAGGGACAAAGATATGTTAACATTTGTAAATATTCAAAGCACTAGTGTTTGTGCTGAGATTTTTAAATAAAAGGGGAAAATTATCTTTTTATTTTCAAATCCATGAGCAAATACTCACTAACTTAGCCCTTTATTCTGTATTCAGGGTTGCGGGGGGCCTGGAGCCTATCCCAGGAGGCTTAGAGAACAAGGCGGGGTACACCATGGATGGGGTGCCAATATATCGCAGGGCACACACATTCACTCACAGTCTACGTGAAGTTTGGGAACGCCAAATAGCCTAATCTACATGTCTTTGGAAACCAGAGTACCCCACCAAGCACGGGGAGAACATGCAAACTCCATGCACACAGAGACGGGAACTGAACCCGGACCCTGTTTGGTGCAAGGTGACAGTGCTGACCACTGCACCACCGTGCCGCCCTAGCAAAGTCAAGTCAAGTCAAGTCAATTTTATTTATATAGCGCTTTTAACAATTGACATTGTCACAAAGCAGCTTTACACAATAAAAGAAGTAAGTTTGTATGCAATGTGTATGAATCAAAATGATAAGATTGTCCCTGATGAGCAAGCCGAGGGCGATGGTGGCAAGGAAAACCTCCCTGAGATGGTAATAGGAAGAAACCTTGAGAGGAACCAGACTCAACAGGGAACCCATCCTCATCTGGGTGATAACGGATAGCAGGGATTGACCAGCATAATACATAATACTTTCAAAGTACTCAAGGATTTGAAAGGCATTACTTGGTGTGTGGAACAAAGGATTGTACACCCTACATAGTGCAATAGCTGTTCATTTAATGCTATTTGAGACATATGACATACTGCAGATGTCATAGCTAATTCAACAATATCACACTCGAGGTCATGCTGTTGTCCTAAATATCAGCACGGCTGTGATATTTGCAGTACTCGGACTGCATCCTTAATCTCAGTGCTGATATTCAGTACAACAGCATTCGACCTAGCTCCTAACACAAGGCTGAATCCCAAATCCCTCTCGAACCCCCCATCTTTGCCATTACCTGTTTTGCTCTGTGTGGAACAAGGGATTATACACCATACATAGTGCACTAGCTTTCCATTTAATGCTATTTGTTATGGTGGTTACTGCAGATGTCATTGCTAATTCAGCAATATCACACGCGAGGTCATTATAATGTGCAGATCTTCACTCAGCATGTTCCTTTTGCTCTCATGTATGTCTGGTCCACAAATAACAGTGTTTCATTTAGATTTCTTTTAATCTGTTGTTTTTTTGTCATTATGTAATAAATCTAATGAAATGTAGCATGTAATTGATCTAATAGATCGACGAATTCATTCATGAAAAATAGCGAAACTGAATTAACAGCTATTATTAAAACCTGACATACCAAGTGAGAGTTCATGAAATGATTTTGTTCCCCCACAGTGCACATTATGAGCATTCTTCTCAGGGTTTATTAAATAGCTCCGACACCTCATCCATCATCTGTTGTAAAGAGCAAAGAGTTTGCTGACAACCTAAAAATAGCTGGATTTGTATAATCCATGGCTATTTCTTTTCAGTGCAACTTGAAGCTCTGGTGAGTTTTACTAAGCACTGGCGAGAGAAAAGACCTACTAACAGCCCAAGGCTAACTACAGTGTCTGGAAGCGGTCCATGTTTGTAATAGAAACAGCCCATGATGAAGGACGAAAGTAAACCCACTCACCCCTCTAGACTCGGAGATCGGGTCAGCAGGTTGGTTGATGATGCTGCTTTTTTAGGCATTCGCTGTTTGGTTTTATCTTGTGTGTCCTTACCGACTTTCTCACTATTCCGCCGTTCCCTAGACACAACAAGAGTCTACGTGAGACCTGATTTAAAGGAAAGTCATTTCCGCAAGTGTTGCAGCTTTATTTGGATTCACAGAGGTTAAAGAATTAAATCAGATTTGAAAGGGGGTTTCATTAGAAAGTCAACGCAACACACACACACACACTCTCTCTCTCTCATACACACGCACACCAGCAATCAAAACACCAAAGTGTTTATGTCATAAAACACTCCCTCTGTGACAAAAGAAGAGTAAAAATCTGTTCTGCTCTGTTCAGCCCAAATGTGTGTGTTCGAACATACTCAATGCGCCGTGTGTGGGTGTGCATGAATTGAACGGTTGTTTCCTCTGACACACACCCCACTTCCTGTTCCTCTAAGAGTCATATGCTCTCCAATTTAAGAAATATGAAACAGGAAACAGCAGCAGTCCTGGCCAAAACAAGGAAGTGAAACTTGTGGTGATGGAGCATCAACTACTGCCTATAATTTTTTAGGAGAGTATTTAAATTAAAAAAAAAAAAAAAAAACACTGTCTGAAATGTACTGTTTTGGGTCGATAGATGATGCGCATTTCTACCTACTATGCTTTCAGAGATGCGCATCAGTCGATACACCCATGGTACACTACCTGCTCCACTTCACCTTGCCTTACCTCATTATATATTTTCTCCTTCCCTTTGTACATTTGTACTGACATGCCATGAGCTCACCTGCTCTATATCTGGTAGTGAACTCTTGATCTGCCCTGCGGCATCAGATCTTAAACGGTCACATTTTCCACTCAGGCTAAAACTTCACACGCACATCCCTCAACACTGTAACTGAACTAAAACTTTTATCGTTCATCTCGACATCTTGCATAAGGATAAAAATAAATAAATAAAAGGCCATAAGAACGGCATCATATTGTGCTTTCTCCTCTTGCATTTTCCAGGATAAAAATATTATATCGTACAAATATTGTCATCATACATGATTTCTTGGTCGGCTAAAGATAATTCCTGCACACACCCACACACACACACACACACACACACACACACACACACACACACACACACAAAGAAGTTTTTTTTTTCAAATGCATTCACAGAAAAAGAAAACCCAGAAACCTTCATGCACAAAAAACAAGACAGGAAATACAATGCATAAAGAATTTATAAACTATACAGAATGAGATAAGTTTAATTTGATTGGGTTAGTGTGTAACATTTCCCAAAGCTTTTCAGTTCTATAAAAGATTGTGCAGAAACCATTCCAAGATGCAAATGCGCTGTAAACCCTTCATTCTCTCTTAGGCAAATTTGCACACATGGGCTAAGTGTTTATTCAGCCAAACAGCTAGACTGTAAACACTCCAACTCCAACAATCACTTCCTTCCTGTGACCAATTTCGACCTGTGCAATGATCTCACTTGCTCTATATGCTGCAGTAAACTTTCGGTCTAACCTGCGGCGTCACTCATCATTGAGTTCGTGCGTAAACAATACAAATCCTCGTCACTTTTTCCACTCGGCCCGATTCTTCACACGCATCACTCAACACTAGTGTGAAGCCAAAAAGCACCTCATTCAACCTTGCATGGCTTATCATAAACAGCTTCAAACTGGCAATAAGGTTTTGCATCATCTCTGAGTTATTATGTAATAGTATGACTTGCTATGACTTTCTCAAGATTCTATGCACCTTGAAAACTGCATGCTATACTACCAGAACAAAGAATTATAAGGTTCTCATGACCCTTGTTTTATAGCTTTAAAGATGTTGTGATGATGTCCACCACATGGTCATTGTTGTTTTTGATAGTTAAAATGAGTTCCATCACCACATAGTCAACTTTGTCTCGTTGCCAAATTAATGTCATGAACATGGACAACCAAAAATTCCTCCTGGGTTCCATCTTATTTTTTTTTGGCAAAGTACAGTAAGATGCTAAATTTTGTATATACACATACAGTACATAGAGTGCAAAGTTTGGACACATCTTCTAATTTCATGGTCTTTCCTGATTTTTATTATTTTTTATCCACCTGAAGGCATCTAAAATATGCAATAATCTCATTTGAACAGTTATTGGTATTGAGATGTGTCTGCTACATCATAACAGCTCTAATCTGAGTTGCTGTTAATGGGTGATTTTTGAGGCTTGTAGCTCTAAATGAACTTCTCCTCGTCAGCAGAGGTAAGTTTCGGTCTTGCTTTCCTGGGATGGTCTTCATGAGAGACAGTTTCATCATGGTGCTTAATGGGCTTTGCAAAAGCACTTAATACTGTTCTTGCAAGAACTGATCCAGAACAGCTGACCTTCGCATCTTAAAATAACAACTGACTGCTGTTGTTGTTAAATACTTACATAGTTCCATATGTGTTGTTTCATAGTTTTGAAATCTCCAGTATTGTTCTACATTGTAGAAAATCAATCGCTAAACAAAAAGAAATTGGAAGGTGTGTTCAAACTTTTGACTGGAACTGTTTATGAGACGTATGTACTCCAAAATACTACTATAAAATAGAAAATAAAATAAAAAATATGGAAAATTCTATCTGCTCTAAAATTTCTAAGCTTAACATCACACAATTGTCAGAGTCTTAGAATTTCAAGGTTTCGATTTGGGAAAAGGTATTTTTACAAAGTTAAAAAGACTTCTATTTTGCCCTTCAGTGGACTACATACCCTATATTTAGTATACTTATATGTTGTAATAGGTAACCCAGACTGTGAGCCAGGTCTTTAAATAGTATAGAATTTGTCCCAGCAGCAACCCTAAGGTTGTAATTTACAGCAGTTGTAACGATCTTTTGATGAAGTGCATTGTTGGGACAAAGTTGTTTTTTATTTTGTTGATCTTAAAATCACAAAATAGTCAGAACCTTATAATTCCTTGGTCTCGATTTAGCAAAATATAATTTTTACAAAGTTAGCAAGATGTAAAATTTGGCCTTCAATGGACTACATACCCTATATTTAATCTGGCTTATATGTTGTTATAGGAAACCCAGACCCTGGACTTTAAATAGTACAGAACATGTCTTCAACAATCTTCATCGTAGTTCACTCTTTGTGCCTAAAAGAATTATTCATTCAGTCTGCTCTTTAACAAAGACTTAACTTGCATCTTGGAAGAAGGGGGCATTCAGAAGTATTAATAATTAGAGCAGTAGAGCAAGTGATAGGGTTAGATTTTGAACCAAGCCAAAGCAAGAAGCTCATGCACGGATGGAAAAAGGCTGGATTGATGGGTGTTTAAACGCACAGCGGTTTCTTCTCGCCCTCCAGAATGGGAGAAAGGGATCCACTGTGTGTTGACTCTTTAGGCGGCGCTGGAGAACTGGAAGTGGGAGTCTGAGGGGCAGAGCCTTGGCTTTCTTCACTGCTTTTGCTTTGTTGTTTCTGGAGACTTTTAATTGTTGTGCACTGGATCGTCTCCTCTACTTTAGAGTGCCAGCTTTTTTCTTTGTCTTCGCCATCTTCTTCCTCCAGCTGACTCTCCAGCTGGGCTTTGTGCAGGGCCGCGGTGATGAGGGACACATCTTCGGGAAGTGCGTCCTCCAGTGAAAGACTCTTGGAGGCCCTGGTGAGGGCAAAAGGCGTCCTCTCTGGCTCAGGGTTCCAGGGTTCAGTTTGTGTGGCTTTTTCACTACTGCCTGTTTTCAGGCTGGGGATAGAGTGAGCTTTACTGCCCTCTCCATTTTCGGCTGAGTTTGAGACATGGCTGAAGACACACACAATCAAGAGGGATACAAGCAATAAACCATTATCTTCGGCATTGAAAAAACATCTCTCTTAAGGGCTGTAGCCCATGAAGTCTGCAATTGACAAAAGATCTGAAATCATTTTTAAAACACACACACACACAAAAAAGTCATTCTCAGTTTATTGTTATTAAATATTTTAGTGAAAATAAAACCTCCATCTGCTGAGAAGTATAGATCAGATAATAATACACTAATGTGAACTATACATGCATGACAGAATACTGTTCAGAGATTGCTATACCAAATCAAAAGAGACCCAACATTCTCACAAACCAAGCATTTCTGAAGCAGAAAAGTTGCTCAGTTGTCCCAAGGCCTGAGTGTGCCAAAGAATGTTGTGTTCTTTCTTTGTTGCGCTATATATGTGGGTGGGAAGACTGCATTTCTCACAACTTGAGGAACTCGTATCTCCAGGGAGGCATTACAGAAAGAAGCTTTGTCATATTCCGTCTGTTGCTCAGCCGAATCATGCAGAATGATTCGGTCTCTCTTGTAATGGATATAGTGTACAGTTAGTGTTATTGACTTTAATGTTTATTCCACGTTTTTAAGGAATAGTGATGTCAAAACATGTGACATTTCTTCTAATTCGGTTTAAAAAGTACACAGATACATCTGCACTGATACCTGTCGAGTGTGTTGTGCAGTCCGTCCAGAGAGCTGGTGGAGTGCCTGTGAGGTTTGGAGAAACCATCGACACAAAAAGACTGATTCAACATCCGAGCTGCACCGGGGTTCACTGTGGAAACAGACATAGGTACTCTCTCTATATAGTCATCTGATCAATTTCATTATCCTTTTCACATGCCAATCAAAATCCTGTTAAATTAGAAATAGAAATTAAAAAGAAAATTGAGATTCAGACAATACAAGATGCTCTTACTCGCAATTAGCTGCTGCTTCAGTAGTGGGATCTGTTGGTCATGGAGGCGGAGCTTGCGCAACGCATCAGCCAATGAGGACTTGAGCAAGGTGATCTCATCTTCCTGTGCCTGGAGACGCACTTCCATAAGCGAAAGCCTGTCTGGAAACTCTGCGCTGCTTCCAGCAGACACATCATCTGTACACATTCACAGACACAATCAGCACCTGGTTGTCCTAAATCACTGCAAAAAATATTATCTAGCTTTCAGAGAACACAGTCAGAGTGATATACTAACAGTAATGCAGTGCTCGATGATGTTTTTTTTGTGACACCAGATTCAGAACAATAAACCTCGTGAAATACAGCAAAACAGAGTGCTGCTAATATCATTATATGTAATATACTGTAGATAGGACACACCATCTCTAGAAAAGGACAGTCAATGAAAATGCCAAGCTACCGCTGTTACAACTGATCATACAGTTTGCATATATGTTTATGCATACAGTATGTTTAACTATGTCCCAATAAAAAAGTACAAAAAAGTTTGCATAAATATTCATAAAGAGCTGAGTGATACAGAGGATAATAATATCATATCTTATAATGTGTCTAGGTTTTTCATTCACAGTTACCCAGTAGACAGACAGATTCATATAATAGTCACCATTTTTTCACTTCATTCATCCAGAAACCCGAGAAAGAAGAAATCCTATTTATATACCCTTCACACAAGTCTATGTTTTGTTTGTTCATATAAAAGACCAAGGATATGCAGGGCATCCTAAGTGCCAGTCCCAGGCCTAGAGAAATGGGTGGGTTGTGGCACGAAAGGCATCTGGTGTAAAATCAGTAAATCAGTGCCAATAACTTGCGGCAAGGAACCCAGAGCAAAGGACAAAGCCTGGGTTTTTTTTTTAAACATCTGCTGCACTCTGTATGCACACCAAGGATGTTGTCTAGCAGTTGGTACCCACTGCACAGTATGGCCAAATGTTTACGGACACCTGATGACTCCACCAAAGAATTTGTTCTTTCTCAGTGTGTTGCCACAAAGTTGGAAGCACACAGTTGCATAGAGTCTAGGCATGCACTACAGTTATAGCATTACAATTTTCCTTTACTCCTACTATGAGGCTCAAACATGTCCAACATGACAATGCCCCTCCACAAACTGAGGCCCATTAAGGATCGGTAAGGGTGGAGCGGAAACACTTGAGCGGTCCAGGCCCTAATCTTAACCCCAGTGAACAGCTATATCACCTACAGTGAAATTTTGCACTATGGCTTGTGTCGGCACACATTCACACACACATATGATGTTTCCCTAGCTAGGTGTCCAGGATATATCAACATGGCTCAACCACACATCAGCATGGGTAAGTCTGATCGTACTGTCCTTTCCTTGAAATGCACCAGGCCTTCTCAATCTGTGTCTGATCTCACTGGCTGAATGAGCACACATCCCTGTAGCCCTGCTCCAAAATCTAGTGGAAAGCCTTCTCAAAAATGGTGTTTGTTAAGGTAGCAAAGGGGTATTGATCTGTGTTAAAGCTAATGAGTTTGTAATGGGCAAATATGTCTGAGATGGTCAGGTGTCCACAAACCTTTGGCCATAAGGTGGATTTCACATAAAATCTTACTTTTAGAATTAAAGTTATAATATAAAGTTTTATAATATAAAGTTTTTTACTTTTTAATACTCAAGTATGTTTCAAAGTAGCGATGCGTTTCTTTCACTTGGGTACATTTTTGTCTAGAAACATCCACTTTTAATCTCAGCATTTCCCCCCCCAAAAAATCATAAAAATGTATTTGCTTTTTTATGTGTTTTTGTTTTTTCAGTTTGTTATTTGCCGATTTCCACACACTAGCCAGCTCTCCAATTCTCACACTCATTCTTATCAACCATTTTGAGAAATCGTGAAGCCGGCCAAACTCCTGTTGCATCATTAAACATTAAGCTGTAATTGACAGCAGAGCGAGTGATGTCATCCCTCTCACACAGCCAGTGTGGCCAGTTTTGCTCTGTAGTGTTCCTGTTCATGGATGGCTGTTTTTCTGTATTTTTTTATTTTGAAATATTTTTTTGTTTTTTGCTAATAGAGCCAATAGTTGTTTAAGCCCAAAGGAACTGTGGGTTTAACCAATGAACAGATGGCAAGCACAGCAATAATAAGCCAGTGCACTTCAACCAGAAGTACATGATTTCTATTCGGTTACAATAAGCTGATATGCTTGGACCTGTTACACTATTCGGTGTGGTAATCACTGTATGACAGGTCTTTTTATAGCCAAGTATTAAAATTGACATAGGCTCACATTCATATATCACATATATCTCTTATTACAAAAAAAAAAAGTACATTTTGTTTATTCACAAATTAAATTAATGAACATGAACGCACTATGTTCAAATTGCACCTTAGAGCTTGCTAGTTAGCATGAGTTACCTAACAGGGTCTGCAGACAGCCCACCCTGCAAAAAACGATTTTCAGAGATATCCCCCTGGACCAGTACCAGTTACAAAGGCTAATAAAAACTAACGCCAATGCTAATTAAGTATGCCGTTAAACTAACCGTAATGTCTTCTTAATGTTCAACTTAATGTCTTTTATGATTATTAAATCCACCATGGCCAATAGAGAAACCACTGTTCCAGTCATTATTTTAAATTTTTATTCCAGTCATACATTTTACTGTACTTTGGAGTTGTATTTGTACTTGTTTTTTGATGCCACTGCCATGGCGCTGCAGGACACTCAACTGGATTGATAAAAAACATCTGAATGTGAAGCTCCACCCATTAAGCAAACTGATAGGTTTACTGAGTACAAAGCGTATGAATGAATCAGTATGCCTCCCTTCATTCATTCACTCACTCACTCACTCACTCACTCTAAATGAACAATTTCAATCATACTGTATATAATTCGCAGGTGTCAGAGAGCTGCTGTCAGGATTCGAGAGACTCCCAGAATTTCTGGGAGAGGTGCAATGTCTGCTTCTTTGTGATAAAACCTTAATCTGATGACGATTAAATACTGGCTGGTCATCCGAGATAACCCAGTACTTAACCTCAGAATCTGCTCTACTGTACATTACTACAGTTCATAACGCTTTTCTGTAAAGAAGTGCATTCTCTCTAAAGATCTACATCATTTTAACTGTATATTCACTTATATATATAAGTATATACTTTATTTCATTAACCACAGCACACACAGACTCCTCGTTTACTGTTTCATTTAAAATTTCCTAAGTGCCGTAATTAAACCAGTGCATTTTCTCCAAACTGTGAAAGCTCTTTGAAATATTAATCCGTGAAATATCAATCCTAACTTCTTTCATTATTTTTACATGGATAATCACACAAAAAACTAATTAAAGTGACTCTGCAACTGCTACACGGCTTGTCTAAATACAATACGCAACTCCCGCACTTGACACACCCTGCCTCTAACAGACTCGTTCCATGCATTTTTCTATTTTTCTCTGACCTTGCACAGAAAGAAAGTCAGCCAGACTAACTGTTGAAACTTTTTTTAAAAAATAGAATTGTTGTTGAATTTGAGCTGATTTTTTTTACAAGCTGAGACACTGAGGTAGCTGAGGTGGTCAGAAACATACTGTAGAGACACAGAGGTTCTGGACCAAAAACCATAGATGTTCTCAATTCAAAAAAGGCTCTTTGAAAATGTGGCAGGCTTCATTCTACACTGCCTATGCCAGTATTTCTGAAATCACTCAGTCCATTACAAAACGTAGTTGACTTACTCAATAACCCAAGCAAACGTGGCTTGGGAAAAAAAAAAAAAAAAAACACTAATTCACTCTAAATTATTATTTTCATTTCCAAGTTTCCAAGTCTGACCATATCCAAGACCACAACATGTAAAGGCGTGAAAATATATAAGTAAAGCCTCTGAAGTGGTTGCTGCAAAAATGTTTTGGTCAGGACAGTTTGTCAGCTGGGACTGGAGTTCTGAGTGACCAAACCTAAAACCTATAAAAAGAAAGATTTTATTATTATTATTATTTTCTGATTTATGAGGCTTAACAGGTCTTAACATTTGTTCTGGACAAATGCCCTCCTCATGGATTATTAAAGATGAACCAAGTCCAGAATCTTTAAATTATGATGGCCAAAGATTTTGGCATCTCATGACAGACACAGTAGATAGATAAGACTTTATTGTCACTGTTGTTGTATGTAATGAAAGTTATAATTGAGCTGAGCAGTTGAGGGTTAAAGGACAAGCAGTCCAAATTTAAACTTGGAGACTTGCAATCACAGAACTTTAACCACAGAACTACCACTGCTGTAATGTTTATGCTGCAATAAAGAGAAAGGTAGATATTTTAAGATGTAAGCAGGGCTCAGACCAATGAGTTACGTCTTTTAGCACGTTGATTAGTGATTTGACATGGACTCTTGAATAGCTATCAAACCAGATTTAGTTTTAGCACCTTGATTAGTGTTTTGACATGGTCTCTTGGATAGCTACCAGACCAGGTCTAAATCTGTAACTAGAAATAAAAGCGCCCTGCATATTGATCCCCAATCATACATACTAGTATGAAGTATTTTATCTGAGATTACTTTGCAATTAGTGTGCTTTAAAGAAGCATTACAAAGTGACCTCTATGATGTGTTAGTGCTGTTAAAAGATGTCATCATGAAACTGTTCGACGCCATCACACAGGAAGAAACATCTGCTGATCCTGGACCACTACTTTCTATGACGTCTCACAAGGCGGACTATATTCACACGTGTCCGTAAGTTTCACATGGCCAAGAATTGCATACTTTTGCAAAAAGGGGAAATATGACTGCCGTAGCAGATGACCTAATATGATGGCTTTAAATAAAACTGGTAAATAATTTCTAAAGAGAACATTTTGTCTAGTTGCTTCTTTACTGAAAACTGGCCTCAAGAGAACCGGTCGCTGGAGAACAGGGCATGTGAAGGCTGTGGCCAGCAAATTGCAAAACCATAAGGCTGTGTATTCTGTCTTTTTCGTCAGATAGCACTAATATTAATCCTAACAGTTGCTGATTTTCAAGAATGAATGAAGTTTTCATGATGCCACTACAGAAAGGCATAGCGTAATGCATGAATGGTTTTATAGCTTAAACACCTTAATGTGAACCAACTGACAAATCAGGTTAAAAGGAAGTAAAATACCAAAAAATACCAAAACATGCAGGTGGGTTATAATTGATTATTTAGTCTGTTTCTGCATAAGCTTCTGTATAAACTCAAAATAGAGAAGCTGGAACATTTTTTAACTGGTGCGAGTGATGAGTCTTGACGTGCGTGAATTCAATTCCTTTCCTTTAGTGGTCACTTAAAAGGGAACAATACAAAACAGGAACAACGTGCTCTATATTGTGTGCGCTCTTTCTTTCATTAGGACAAAAGTGTTGCTGACTGAACCAGTAACTTTATAATGCATCAAAGCGTTTGTGGTCAAAATGGCAAAAGACATAGAAAGAAACACATGCGAGAGCTCCTGAGGCAAGTTGTCTCATGATCGTCTCACATAAAAGAGAAAGTTAAACACATATTATGTCTGCTTTCTGGAATGCAATTTTACTAGCCTTTAATAAAGAGGTTACAATTCAACCAATAGAGGTTTCTCAAACTATAATAAGCACTAGTCCGTGAACTTTCTTGTCTGTTCCTGTTGCTGGTTACTGTTGTTAACAGTTTAATTACTGAATTTACTTTGGCACCTGTTAATTTCTTTTATAGTCACATGACCACTAAATTCCATGTTAGATCCATTTGCCCCGCTTGTAATTTTCACAACGTCACACCTCTCATGTCTTGCTCCTTTAAGAGGCATGCTGGAACCAGCCAAGTGCACTTTTAGGCACATCGGGAACCAATTTATCTTCATCTGGCTCCCCTTTTCGTCCTCTCTTATTTGGCTGTTGATGATTTCCTGACATTTGTAAGGTCACATGATATTCACACGAAACAGAAATTTTATTTGGCCTTCTGTTTTACTCTCTATCACTCCCGATTCCATTCTCCTACATGTTTACTATGCAAACAGTGCAACATACTGTGTTGGAGGTGCAGAGTGATGAACTATACTAAGTTAACAGCATAGGGGATGTGTGTATTCAGCCCACATACACTGCATTTCCTGCTTTTCATTTGATATGCAAAAGCCCTTGAGAAGTGAAATTGGAAGGTCCAAACTGACAGAACGATGATAAAAATTTTTATAACCAGATTCCTGACTTGAACTGCAAGATATGATATAGGTCACATGTGGACACTGAGGAGGAAATGTCTCACTGTCTCTAGCTCTCTCTCTAACATGGCTGTCATACAGAAATTATTTTACTTAAGTATGTTTCTTACGGCCTTACAAGCAATAACACATCAAACTAGTCAAAAGTATGAACATACAGTAAGAGATCTACTTGATTTCAATGGAATCAATGTTTCAAGACCTCATTCCAGGCTGAAAGATAAATAAGATTAGCTGATGAATGATAGCTCTGGAATGTGAGAGGCAAAGCCCCATTTCGCAAAACATTTTTCTGAACATCTCTTTTCATCATTGCGTCTGGTCACTTGAGTACTTCCAAATAATCGCTGCCTTGTTGGAGACTTGTTTCTTGTTAAACCACAGATTTTCTGGCATTAAAGCTGTTTTGGATGACAGCTCCAGTTGCAGTAGTTCTGCAGACTTACAATCACATGACAATCTTGTTTATCGGGTTTGCAGCGAGCAATGTGTCATAATCACTAGGCTAAACTATACAGCCGAATTACACAGCCACATGGAGAGCAGCACAGACCTCTAGTTATGGACTGTTTTGTCTTTTTCATTTCAAGTGACAATCATTGATTTGCACTAATGGATATTACTATTATTATAATTAATAAATGCGCTAGAAGAGTGAAAAGTAGTGTCATGGGGGATTTCAGTATCATTTAAATGTTCTTTATTGTTCATCATTGCCTTCCAAAATAAAGAAAATAATTCATTAATTAATCAATTAATAAGTGATACCTGAACCTGTCAAGATTCGTCAATATTGTAGCTACAGATATTTCCTTATGGTAGTTAATGAATAGTTCATTTATACAGTAGAAATTAAAATCAATATCTGAGCAATGACCAAGGGTGGTAAATCCGAGGCATCTTACTTATCATGACCAATGCTGTATACACAGATTAGTCATTTATCTGAACATGTTAGTGAATTATTCATCTATGAGATGCTTGTTGTCAGAAGGAGATTAAAACTATGTTAAGGTTGTGCCCAATAACATTCCGACTTCACATTATAGTCCATTTACTGTGCATTTGTAAATAAAGTACTTTCACATACAGTGCCGCTGTATTCGCCCCTTCCTGATTTTTAAAAAATATTTGCATATTTGTCATACTTAAGTGATTCAGATGATTCAAACTAATTTTAATATTACATAAAGATAACCGGAGTAAATTCAAAACGGAATTTTGGCCCACTCTTCTTTGCAGAAGGTGTAATATCAAAATCTGCTTGAAAAAAAAACAACGACAGGAAGGGGGCAAATACTTTTACACGGCACTGTCTGCATGTCTACTATAATCACTGCTGGTACCTCAATGTGTTTTGATGGGCGAAACAAAACCTGCCGTAAGTCTTTTTTTCCCTCTGAGGAAATTTTGATAAGTGACTGTGACATCATACTGATTATGCGTGCTGCAGCACATTTGTGAATATCAAAATCATCAGCAACTCTACTCACAAGAGCTGTTATGTAACAAACACAGTTAAGCAATATTAAGAAACTATTAACTTACTCTTACTATTTACATCCAAATAACACATTTTAGTGTTTTTCCTTGCTTGAAACATTTCAGGACAAATTAAATTTACAACTGATTCCACTCCTGTCTGGATACACCAAAAGCCCAAATGCATGTGGATACCTGACTAGTATGCACTATTACAGCTATCGTGCTTTGCACATTCAGCCAAGAAGAGCATTAGTGGTGTCCTGACTCAGAATCAATGTTCCACTTCATCCTACAAAAGTTAACTGGGTAAAGGATCAGCGTTCTGAGCGGGCCACACAAGTTCTTCCATCCCAAACTTGGCAAAAAAACTAAATTTGTGCTTAGGGGCATCATCATGACTGAATATGTTTGGGTCCATTATTTGTAGTTAGGGCAAATCTAAGTGTTACAGCTCACAAATATATTCTAAACACTCATATGTTTGGAAAAGACCCACTTGTGGGTGTAATGGTCAGGTGTCCGCACACATTTGACCACACACTGTGCTTCATTCTGCAGGCAAATAGTGGAAAAATGTTTCTTACTACAGTACATGGTGCATGTTTTGATTTCTGGCTCTAATCAAATTTCTAGTACCTTGGCAGAGTCCTTAAATGGTCGTTTCTCTGTGTATATAGGCATATAGTCAAATGTTTGTAAGAAGGAAAAAGGAAATTATACTAAGCAAAAGAAAGAGCCTCAACCTGGATGCAAATTAAAATGGAATTAAAGGCACCATTAATATTATTAACTACAACTTTAGAGTTATATATGATGCAACATAATGAAAGCCTATTCCATAAATAAACACTATTTATATGAATTAAGTAGTAAATTAAATGTTGTTCAAACGGAATCTATAAAAGTTAAAGCAAAGGGTAAAGACACTATAATAATAATGCTTACACAAAGGAAAACTTCATCATTTAACAGTTACTTATGTAGTCAGTACACCACCACAGGAGAGGACCAACGATTTAACACTTTTGGTTTCTCAGTAACATGACAAGTTAAAACTGTTTAAAGGTCCCATATTGTACTATTTCTTTAAGAAGTTAACACAAAGTCTCAGAGCTCCACCAAAGGATGCCTGCTTATGCTTAGTCTGAAATCCCGCCATCATAACTCAAACTCGCTTTGTTTCACTCCTTCTCCATACGTGCTGTTTCTGTGTCTAGGTTAATGAGCTCCCGCTGAGCCACACTTTTGGGGGTGGGGTCTTATTATATGAGGTCACAAAGCAGAAAAAAAAATCTAATTGCTCAAAAAGCAGGGAACAAGCAAGCTTGTTGTTTGTACAGGAACACTGGAGACCCATTTGCATATCTAAAAATGAGCTACATAACAGGTCTGTTATAAAGCTGCTATAATGTACGTGATAGCAAAAAGTCATTTGCATCATGGGTGGGCCTCGTCGTTAAATCCAAGTCTCCAAAAAGAACCATGTGAAGTTCAGTAATAACTGACAAATGTGTTATTGTTGGAAAATCACTGTGGTCTAAGAGAAATATTGGATTTTATTAAATTTTACTTTTGAGTAAAAACTGTAACTCTACTCTTGCATCACACCACCCTTGAACGTTTTCCTGCACGGCACACAGGGGTATTTTGTCATGCTGTGTTAACTTACCTCATCTCATCACATCTTATCTTATCTTATTTTATATTTTTTTACCCTGCCTTATAAACTATTCTGATTTAGACCAGGTGCTCTGTGTATTAAAATGTAATTTTTTAAAAGTAAATTTTACTTCTGAGAGTTGCACTTCCATGATATAGTGCTGGACTGACACAGACATAAGTGTTAAATCTGCCAGAAAATGAGCCAAAACTGACTTTTCAGTCTCCTGTGGACCAGACAGTTGTACGCAACTCATGAATCATTACAGGTGTAAGTGCGCATTTCTCTCCGTCAGGCCGCCCACCCTCTGCTGCTGTATTTCCTGTCAGTCTCTAGAACCTGTGCTCTGCTGTCTGCCCCTGCACTTTCACTCTCTTGAACACGTGTCCTTTCCTCTCAGTATGACAAAGCGTGTCTGCTGCTCCGAAACAAACACAAAGCTGTAATTCAACGATCTGTTAAATAAATTTAAAATGTTTCTTTCTGACTGTTAGCACTTTCATCAATCATAAGTTGTAAAGTGGATATACAACACAGTGAAAGGAATATAACTGAGGCTATTTTTTATTCTCCCTGCATAATCTGTCTTGAATGTTGTCATTAAGTACTTGCTGGATAGAACTTGTAGGAAAATTACTGGAATAAAGTGAGGCGTAATTGTGAGTGTGTGAAAAAGTGTCCTACATTTATCAGATCCAATACTTTTTATATTTTAATATAACTTCATTACGTAAATGCACAATTGTTATCTTCGTTAAAATTTTTTTACTTTAACTTAAGGAAGGATTTCATGCATTTAAACGTTTCAAAAATGGAAATGACGACAGGATGACAATGAGGGAAATACTTGCATGCCACGAGACACCTTGAAGTATTAAATACGGAGACAATTAATTCCCAAAGTTATAAGATCACAATTATAACAGGTAGATGAATCCCACGCAAACGCACTGAAGGTTTGTGTACCTGATAACATGAAAAAGGGAAATGGAAATGATGTCTGAAACCACAAACTGTGAGGGACTTTCAGGTCAAATTGGGACTTTTTACTGTGCAAAACAAAAAATTCAAAGTCAGAATTTGACTTGAATATAATCCCCTGCTGCACTAATCCCACTTATCCCAGCAGTTCACTAGTGCTTGGATAACATCGAGGTATAAAGTTTTCTCTGCCACGATCGGATTGCCTGCTTCATGTCTGAAACATTAGCCTCCCAGGAATTCCTTTAATGGCCCGAACAAGTGGAAATGGCTTGGACCGAGGTCAGGACTTTATGGGGGATGTGGCAATTAGTCCCAGCCGAGTTCCTGTAATGTGCAAGCGATGTTTGTGAATGATCAAGTGTACAGTTCCACAGACAGATGCATTTCATCCGCAAGCATTCCAACGCTCACCAGAACAACTGCAGTGGGCTTCAAGCCACCTCGACTGGGATCAACATTCACAGACAAACAGCCTTTTTAAAAATATTTGCGCTATTCAAATGCAGCTAAGAGTCTCATCACCGTACTGTGCTTGAAGTCTTCTGTAAATCTCGGTGTAAAAGTCCCGATTTGACTTAAACACCCCTCGTATTTACAGTACAGTGTGCTGTTATTTTAGAAGTCGTCTATTTTGTAAGCATAATATCTTAAGCATAGTGGTGAATAACCGGACATCTTATGTAATCCTATAGCTTTCCATCTGGCAAACATTTCTGATGCACTGTCCTGTTTAGTCTAAGTACATAGTATATAGTTTGTAATATATAGGGTATTCTACGAGTTATACATTCCGGGTGAACATTACTATGAATGTAGTTTTAATGTGAAAGCACAAAAAATTCAATACAAAAACAGTCAGTCATGTACTTCTTGTTATTCGATTAACAACACTAAACCGTGCTCCACAGATGCACATACAGTAACTCCAGATCAGATTACATGTAACACGCATATAAATCCAGAGTGTCTACAGGCGGCCCAGTTTAACATGCACAAACTGTACAAGCAGCTCATTCGGAACGTGAAATCAGACCGGAATAATTTAAACTGGTGACGATCTTCGCAATTAAATATAGCCAGTGATTATCCTAAAGAAACAGGAAAGGATTTGTCTAACTGTGCGTGCACAGCACACAGGGTGTGTTTGGCATTGGAATTGAGTCAAAGTACATTGAAGAGCAGGATGATGGGAATATAAACAGTTCACTCTGATTTCCTGAACAGTAATAAAACACTTCAGATGGTTTTCTGTTTATGCATGTAAATGACTTGAAATGGAACTGTGAATTCATTTCCACATATTGTGATTTTGCATGAGACAAACATGCTAATGATTTCACAAGACCAGCTTGTAACTTCTCCGGAAACAAATTCCACACGCACAGACTCATACACTCATGACCAGTTGCAGCTTTCTACATTATCAGTAGCAGCATAAAGACTAACGTTCTAATGACGTTTGATAATACATGACAGATAATATAATAGCTTGTCCAGAATTTCAGTCCATGCGACCTATACTTCTTCTTCCTTTCTGTCCAAACCTCAAAAATGTCTCGTCCATAAAAAATAATCAGAAGGCAAAAAAATCGGATATGCATTAAGTTGAATATTAAACCAGTTATAGCATGGGTCTTGATGCACTGGCTCGTTGATTATTGTGCAAAATACTTGCGATGATACTCTAGAACACTGACCAGATGCATGTTTCATGCCTCACAACATTAAATCAAACCTGCCTAGGAACCATCATCTTATCCAGCATGCCACTTATTCCTTCTTTTCACTCCCATTCCTCCTATAACTAGCTTATTATTTTAATATTGAATGAATAAATGTTCTGCTTCTGCACTGATAACAATACACAATTTTTGCTCTAACCTGTTAAGAAACTATACAAAATATCCCCGATTACCACCACATGTCTTATATATTCTAGAAAAGTCATTGAGGGATATACTTTGTCATGTCAACAAGACCTATTTTTAATCTAGACCATGGGAAGAATTCTCTCGCAAGTCCACAGAGGAAATGCTGGCATGAATGATCACTTCATCAGAAGAACAGAGCTAAACCTTGAGCGCAGCCGATGGACACATGTGAAATGGACTATTCCACAAAGCACTGCACCTAAACTGGTTTACACAAGTGTATAGCCAACACAAAAGCTATTTTCGCATGTAAGCTCTTCGTCATTGCATACACCACTCATAAACACCATGTACAGTAGAAACATTCACCACGGTTGTACAAAATGATTATTTGAACAAATACAGACTCCAAGGTGTTTCAGCCTGCAAACCCTCCACACAACGGATATTCTTAGTTGTTTTGCACCACTCTACAGTATGTAAACTCTACAGACTCTACAAAGATCAGCAATCAAATACTCCAAACAGCCTATTTGGGGGCACAACCATGCCACGGTCAATGTCACAGAGATCACAGTTCGCCCCATTCTGATGCCTGACGTGAAGTTAACCTAACCTGTTGATCTCCATTTGTATCATTTCATGCACCGTGATTGACACACGATTGTCTGACTGGATAACAAGCAGGTGCGCAAGTGTTAATAACAAAGTGGAAGGTGATTGTATAAACAGTTATTCGCTCACCAGTTGCTATATCGTCTCTCTTGTGAAATTAATTAGACAAATTTTTTCAAAATTTAAAAAACACAGATTGTCATGTTATTGATCAAAGTTCTGTCTCTGTTCTAAAGACTTGGCAGAAAACTTGCTGCCTGTTAAGCAGTTACCGTTATAAGACACACCAGCAGCAGAAGTAAAAATTCATTATGCATCACAAATAATCACTAAATAAACAATGACATGTTTGTCTTTGTTAAATAACAACGCTTTTAATCATTTAGCGATAGCCTTAGGTTATGTAACTTATCTGCTATACAAGTTCCTGTGAGATTAACAAAAAACGCTTCTGTTGAAAAAGAGAAAAAGAATTCCTTCAGCCAAAATAGTTGCTGCTCTGAATTCCTTATATAGATCATTCTACGGAAAAGGTGGAATTCATAGAAATCTGTAGGAATGTATTTCTTCTTTCAAACCCATAACTTCTTTAATAGCTTAAACTTTATGAATCCACAAAAAGTACAGCTTAATGCATTTTTATCAATATATTAATGTATTATGTCAAAATAAATAGATTATGACGTGTAAACAGTTTTTGTTAGAATTATAAAATGAGTAACACCAATGATTGACTTTAAAACTTCGCATAAAACTGCAAAATATATTATGACATTTTTAAACAAATGTAGAGAGACATCTGTAATACCTTTTCCATTTGCCCAGTGCTCTTCATCTAGTGACCTCTGACTCAGGACCTCTTTCAAATTGTCACATGTATTTCAAAATAAAACTCTTTCTGTGTGACAATAATGCACACCAATGGCATAGTTACGGGTGACGGACATTTATTTCATATTATTAATTCTAATCAATTATTGTTCCATGATTTTAGTAGTGTTTAACTTTTTTTTATCAGTAATATATTGATGTTATTGTGAATCAGATTTATTCCATGAAAAGAACGAATATTTATATGAAAAGCTGAAAAGTGTATGATCAGAGTGACAAGAAATTTCCTTGAACTTGGCCTTTAAAAAAATGTTTTTTTCATGATTGAAAGGACATACTATACTGTATTTTCTCAAAAATATACAAGGACGGTGTCTGTTATGTTAATTTAAATAATTGAACTAATAATAATAATAAAATAGCAAAACTACATGACAGCACTTTCCACCAGTTTTGCAGAATGACCCATATACCACTGAGTCTTATAGCATTCAAAAGGCAAAAAAAAAACTGATCCTGAAAACTTTGAAACGCCTAATTGTTTAGAGTTAAACTAATATTAAAATACTTAAAAATATATAATGAAAATATCATTTAATCCGTTTTCCCTGGTGGTTCTTCTCACATAATATACACGTCTTTGCCGTGTGGGAGGAAACCCGGAGGAAAAACCCGTAGGAAATCCACCAAGCACATGCAAACTTCTTGCACACAGACCCGAGGCAGGGATCGAACCCGGACCCTGGATAACCTTTAAGCAGCCATAGTGATGGTTATATAATAACAACAATAATAATAATAATAATAATAATAATAATAATGAACAAACATGCTTGGTGCATGCTGTTTTGTAACACCTCACCTGTGACAATGTAGCAACTTTCACATCAATCCTGGCAATTTGACTGTTTGAAGCGAGAAACATTGTACAACAGGGACATCTCAAATGTCTACTTATCCACCATAATACACTGTTCAATAGACTTTTCTGCTTAAAAGAATCAAACATGTCTTTCCATGCTGATCTCAAAGCAAAGACTGAAAGTTTCTAGTTTCACTTTAGACTAGAGTAGAAAGTCATTAGTGCATAATGAGTGATAATAAATATAAGCATACAGCAAACAGCTGAAAGTGTCCCCTGATTGCTGATTTCTCATCTACAGTACAGGAGTTTTTGCCGTTTTCAGCCCTGACTGCGGTCAGCTCGGGGTTCGCGGTGAGAAACTGCAAACTGTCAGTCGAGTCGAGGTGGATCTGATACTCACCCAGACTGTTTGTCGATCCATCCATGTTTGAGTCTGCTGATCCTGTTTAGACCTCTCTGAATCGGCGCATTGTCACATGCGAGAAATCCACTCGAGTCATTCCGCTGAAAACAGAACCAGGAAAGTCAACTCCGCTCCGCAGCAACACACCACGGGGCAAAGAAGACAGGACACGTGTGTGTGTGTGTGTGTGTGTGTGTGTCTGTGTGTTGGGCGACGGAATGAAAACGCAACTCCAGTCCAAAACCGCACACACACACACACGCGCGCGCGCGCAGGAAATGCACGACGGAGGCGCGTCAGTGTAAATGGATGTCATGCAGTTGTGAAACTTTCCCGTAGAACTCGTTTTTATTTAAACTGCTAAACCAAGAGTTCAAGTCGTATGAAAGCTTGTGACTTAATACACACATTGCAACACACACACATAGACACCTTTGGAAGTGACATTACACATGACGCGAGTTGGCACAACGTTTCGAAGCGCCACCTAGTGGCCGAACCGCGAACCCCGAGCTGTTATTCTGGGGGAACAAACGTCAAGCGGAACTCGCGAGAGCGCAAATGTTTCTCTTGGTTTAAGCGGAACGTGAGCGCTGACGGACCCGGAAGTCATCATGCCGGGATGGAAGGAGGAGGTTTGACCGATATGTGCCTGAATGTTAAATTATGTGAGTCTTTAAATCTGAACTGAATGAAGGAGATTTAAACCCAGCAGCATAACAAGACATGTTTTAATTAGACATGGCAATGGTAAGCGAATATACACGCTGTTATTTATTAAATACATGATAATTTCGCCATGTTGCATGGACTGCAGTCAGGCAGAATCCTAAATGTCACACACACACACACACACACACACACACACACCTTTAGTATTTAGTACTTTATGTTATGTGCAGATTATTTACAATAATAAATAAAAAATTCTGGAATCAGACAAATTATGTATGTGGGTAAATGTATGTACTTATTGGTTAATTTGTTGTCTGTGGTTTAACTATTTATATGCTTGGTGTTCCTGTTGTACTGTTGTGCTCATGTTCTTGTTTTTTGTGATTACTGTGATTTACTGTCTAATGTCCAGCCCTCTTGTTTACAGTGATGTGCTTTCGTCTCTCACAAAAAGCCCAAACTCACACTGTTAAATCTCTCTCTCTCTTTAAACGGTCAAGAGATCCACAGTTTAAAACTTTTTTTTTTTTTAAGTCTGATAAATGCATGATGTTTCCAAAATCAGGGAGTAATTATAATCCTGTGCAAAAGTCTTGAACCATCTCTCATTTCCTCATATTAAATTAAAGTAAATTTTAAAAAATGGGATCAAATGTTTTACTGTGACAGGCTGCAAAGTGTCTAAAGATTAATTTAAAAATCAGTTGTTTTATGTAACAACCTCAGCATCAACCTCAGTTCCCCTTTCGTCTGTTTCAATCACTCAGCATTCAGCATGAGCAGTACACTAATCACCGGCCTGATCATCTGCATCTGTTTCTTACTGCACCTGATACTTTATGCTTGAGCGATTCAGATGTCATTGTGTGGCTTAACAGACAAAAAAATATTCCCAGGGACTGGACTCAAAATGAGAGCCTGGAGACTACATAAAAAAAATATATATAAGAAAATCTGGCTCTTTGGATATGAAGAAATGTGGATCTTTTACACAGTACTGTATGTTAAATAATCCTGTAATAATCTCAATTTTAACTAAAATAATTCTGATTATGATTTTTGCTGTGATTGAGCAGCTCTGTGTTAATGTGGGAATCATTTTGGATTCAGCTTAAAGTTTCCTAATGTAATATGTCATTCCTCACTCATCTATAGATATGGTTTATATGTAATCACTTATTCATACATTTTATACAAGTATTTTAATAAATAGGGCAGTTACTCCATGCTGCATGCTTTGCCATCGCTGTGGCAAACTGTTTATACACTATCCCTGTATAAACAATGCTCTTTTATCATATAGGCCAGAAGGTTTCTCTTTCAAATTCATCACACTGGATGCATCACGTCTACTGTTATCCCTGCATTTACCGGACTGGACCCACAGCTTTACTCTGCTCATGTAAGTGTTCACAAAGATGAATTGGTTAAATATCTTTAAATGGCCATGAAGACTTATCCTAAGTCCTAAGTAGGATAAGTCAGAGTGGTCTGTAAATAAGAAACCAATTTAACTTGTCGTTTTGTTTGTGTTCTAAGGTGCCAAGATGGATCCATTGCAGTTCAGCGTTTTGCAAGAGCAAACCAGACAGTACAAATCTTCAGGAAATAATCGAGCATGAGCCCAAGTCTTTGGTCACACACGATGAGCTGTTTGAGAGAGCAGCCAGAGATGCAAAGAGCAAAGCCAATTTCAACCGAGTGGTGGATACCTTCAACAAGAAAGACATCCGCAGGCGCGGGCACGTGGAGTTTATTTACGCTGCCCTTAAGAAAATGCCTGAATTCAGAGTAGAGCGAGACATCACAGTCTACAACAAGCTCCTGGATGTTTTTCCCAAAGAGGTGTTTGTGCCACGGAACTTTATTCAGAGGATGTTCAATCACTACCCCAGGCAACAGGAGTGTGGCGTACAGCTGCTGGAGCAGATGGAAAGTTACGGTGTGTTTTTAAAAAAAAAAATTATTTTATTATGTATACATGTAGCTGCAGTGGAAAAGTAGGATAAGTCTACACTCACTACACACTAACATAAAAATTTGTCACCATAAGATTGTTGTCTTTAGCTGTCCCTTTCCTTAATCATAACATAACATTCTGAATAGATCTTTTCTACTTATCATTAATTTGTTAATTCATTCAAATTTAGCTTTCTTCTTGGTCAGGAGTGCAGTGGATTTATAGTAACACTGTTTTCAAGGGGGGGAAAATCACTCTGCATGGGATCATCAGTCCACCATTGGGCATCATCCACAGCCACATACACATATTCATACCTGCTGTTAAGCATGGACACTTTAATTAGTTGCATGTTTATGGGATGAGGAAAAAAAACAACAACGGTGGAACCTGAACGTGAACGAACATAGAGAATGTACAACACAATACACCACACAGGCAGTAACTCAAACTCAGGATCAAAACCTGGAGTCTGGAGCTGTGAGGGGGTTAAAAACATCAAATCAAAATCATGATGCAGTTACCTGATCGCAAAAGTAAAAATAAATAAATGCTGGCAAACATTCTCTTAACGTCATCATTTGTACTGAGATTATTTGGTAGAGATGGGGGTGAAATCATCTCAGTTATGTATAACATTTACTTTACTGCATTTGGCAGACACCCTTATCAAGAGCGACTTATATGTATATCTTATTATACATCCGGGCTTGGTGGTGGCGAGGTTTGAACCCAGGACCTTCTTAATGAATAACTGTATGTAACTAAAGGAAAGGGCTACCTTTAATTACCCATGGTCGATTCATTTTGACGCTGTTGAATAAAGCTTTCGGGGTATAAAGCTTGTAACTTTTTTAATATTTGAAAGTTTTAAAATAATGTAAAAAATATACCAATATCAAATTGGGATATTTATAAAATCTTGATATTTACAGAATTAAGCCACCATCATATTAAACCATCACATTTCAAATCCAATCTTACATATGCAGTCACTGAGGAGGTTCTTATTGAGAAATACTGTACACTGTTGCACTCTTTGCTGCAACAGCATATAGTGTATACTGTATTACAAGCACTATCTCAACTTCTGGGGACTCATTAAAAATGACAAATAAAAAAGGCAGGCTTTATAATTAGTATTGTCTACTAAAGGATATATTTAAGTTTAAAATGTAATTATTTATACTAATAATTATTTAGTATTCAAATTTTCCAACTGTTACATAAGAAACCGTGATTAAGCATTATTATTATTATTTATTTTGATCTGTGATTATTGGTAGCCTGGTCTCACCCTACCCTGCCTAACAGGAGGAAGTTATGTGATTTAAAAATTTTATTTATTTATTTATTAAATTTTTCTTGGCAGGAATTATGCCTAACATGGAAACAAAAGTCCTCCTGGTTCAGATCTTTGGAGAGAAGAGCCACCCGATGAGGAAGTACCAGCGCATCATGTACTGGTTTCCCAAATTCAAGAACCTGAATCCATTCCCAGTGCCTCTTGAGCTCCCGCAAGACCCAGTGGACCTTTCTCGCTTCAGCCTCACACGCATTGCTAATGACCTGGATGCTAAAATTACAGTGTATCAGGTAACCGCTAGGAGCAGCCAGTCTGTTTGGCCTTCAGTGTGTTTGTTATGGACGGAAATCAAGATTTTATCACCTTTACTTACTTTTGTAGTAGTTACTAAATGATTAACACAGGTCATAAAAAAACATGTCAAAGCTGAAACAAGTATTAGAAATCGAATGAAGTTGCAAAGGAAAGAAAGCTTCAGGAATTGAGGTATTATTGTATTGTATGTGAAGATTTTAAAATTGTAAAACTGTTTTTTCCTGCTTTGTTGAGGCAAATGTCAATGTTCAGGTGTCCGTTTTCCATAATCTGCTCTGTCTGCTTTTCCAGCTTCCCTCGACACATATCACAGAGACAGGAGCGGAGATCTCGCACCCACATATCGTTGGTATGAAACTCATTATGCATCAGCCCTTATTTCTATAAGTTATAGAACTTGATTTTGAATGAATACTGATATGTTAGTACTGTGTCCTAACTCTTACATTATGACAGACTGATTTAAAGTAAGAATACAAAAGACAGGAAATGAGCTGCAGATTTTGCACATTTTTCTTAACCAGATGTTGAACATGTTAACAATCAATAATAAATTAATCATTAATGATAACAGGAGGAAAATTTACCCCTCATGATATGTTTTACTTGAACAGTTCTAGCAGTCCAGTTTTTCTCCAAATACTGATTAATTTCCACTATCAACACTGATACACCTCAAGATATAAATTTTTTTACTTCTAAATTATTGAAGATGAGTAAAATCTTATTTAATTGCATGCAGTGCTTTGATTCACTCACACACACACAAACTGTGAATAGCTCCGTCCCTCTGTGCACACAGATCGGCTCTGCATGCGAGACACTCACGAATATACAACAGTCCTTCCTGTTGGTCAGATTACGAAAAGTTTACTAAAGTGTCATTCCTAAGTGGTCAGAGTACTAAAAGTGTTTTAGAACAACAGCGATCAATTTTGTGATACAGCTCTCTGTGAAAATAAAGATGGCGGAAGGGGATCGTGTGTTCGGTGTTCACCAAAGGAACCCAACTTTTAATATAAGCATTAATAAGCATGTAAGGAGTTAAGCTAGCAAGGATGAAATTATTATTTTTTTGTTTTTGTTTTATTTTTCCCCGATTTTCTCCCTAATTTAGTCGTGTCCAATTCCTCTCCGTCACTAGGGGGCTCCCACATTAAGGCTACTACTACCACTCAGCCGGGAGGGCCGAAGACTATCACGTGTTTCCTCCGAACCACGTGACGCCAGCCGACCGCATCTTTTCGAACTGCTCGCTCGTAACACACTCGGAGGACAGCGCTATCCGCTCCCTCCGTTGCGCGAGCTCACAGACTCCCCTGACTGGCTGTAGAGCCGTGATTAAAATAATTAACCAAATAATTAATAATTATTAACATCTCTAGTAAGGAGCCAAAGGGAATATTCATTTATTCAACTTCTGTAGTGTTTATACTGTTCAGGGCCGTGGAGGTCTGGAGCCTTTCCAAGGAGACTTTGGGCACAAGACGGGGTACACGCTAGACAGGGTTCCAGTCCATTACAGGACACACGCGCACATATACACACACACGCACGCACAAACATGTAGGCTGACAATTTAGACCCCCATTACACCATTTAGCCTGTGAGAGGAAACGGGCAACAAGCAAACTCCATGCACACAGACGCAAGGTGTGTATCGAACCCTTGAGGTGTGAAGCGACAGTGCTAACCACTAATGGCCCCTAATTGCCACCAATGGGAATATGTTGGGGGAAAATCTTCAAAGTAGGCTGATTTAATACATGCAACCGGGGAGAATGTAGAGCCTGTGCTGTAAATAATAAATATAAGTATTGTTTATGTGGCGTTACTCTCACTGGTTCCTGACTTTTCTCACATACTTCTGGCAAAAACCAATTGAATATCACTGGGGTTAATTCTTGAATTTTGGACAAATTTTAAAAACAAATTTTGACATCCCAGTTTTCTGAATTCAGAATATATTTCACCCAGAGGTTTGTTTTTCACTTTTTAATCTTGGAGATATTTTTTTACTACAAAGAACATGTTGAATAAGGAGCGAGTTTAACATACATTCCACAGGAGTTGAAAAAAAAACTAAACAAAAACAGCAGTCTGCTTAAAGATGTCTAAATCTTGGGTAGATAAGTGTAATTTACTGTACATAGACAGCGAAAATCAAATCTCAGAATGTCAAAAAGTACAAGTTATTTTGCAAAAAAAAAAGTAGTTAAATCGGAGAACTACTTAACACAGCAAAATCGACTTTTGCTTTAATTTTTTCAACTGCATACAGAATGTCAATGTTCCCGCAATGCAGTCAAAGACGGGGTTTTGTTCGTTTTCACATTTAGGGTTAAAAGCACTTTAAAATGTTGGACATTAAGATGAATGTGAACCATATTTCAGGTTCAGGAAATTCTGAAGTTATCAGAACTGTGTAGAACAGGAATGTCTGAATTTCAGCAGGTGAAGGGTTTTCCCAGCCCTCTGACACATACTTTAATATTCTTCCTAAAGACACAAGTTGAGATTTAACAAATACTAAGTGAAATAAACCTCCCCTATGTATGTGAGAGAATGTGTATTTCAAACATATCCTTACAGTCTCTTCCCTTGTAACAGGAATCCAGAGTCCAGAGCAGCGCACCCTGCTGGCCAAACACAGCCCAAACAAACCTGTGTTTGTTGAAGGCCCCTTTCCTCTATGGCTCAGAAAGACCTGTGTACATTATTATCTGCTCAGAGCGGACCCGATCCCTCCTGAGGAGCAGGTACTGTACAAATGAGAATTGTGTGATAACTAGTTGTGTGATAGAAATAATTACATTAGTTTTGGTTTTCTTTTCGTGTAAAGAAATACTGTCCGAGTCATGCTGTTATACAATGTAAATTATTTTATTTTTTTTAAGCCTTTATTTTGTCACATATACATTACAGCACAGTGAAATTCCTTCTTCGCATATCCCAGTGTAACTGGGGTCAGAGCGCAGGGTCAGCCATGGTACAGCGCCCCTGGAGCAGTTAGGGTTAAGGGCCTTGCTCAAGGGCCCAACAATGGCAACCTGGCTGAGCTGGGAATTGGACCGCCAATCTTCCGATCAGTAACTCAGTGCCTTAGCCCTCTGAGCCACCACTGCCAATTAACACCATGACCAATCATGATACTAACGTTACTTTGCATATTATAATTGATTTTATTTGTTCCCAATCTAGATGGAGGAGGAGCTCGATCCCGAGTTAATTGGTCCGGAGCAGAGCTTCTTCTTTCCTCAGTATATTGAACTTGATCTTAGGAGAGATTTGGGAGACGATGACAGCTTTGATGTGGATGATGGTGAGTGTAGACAACAATCAGTTTCCTTAAAGCAATAAGGTAAATGCATCTACATTTTTCAAAAGCAGAGCAGTGTGTGTTTCTATTTGGTTTAAAAGCCCTTTCTGCTTACCCAAATTTAAGGGCTTATTATTCAGAGGAAGGAATGACATTTATTTCATTGTTTCAGGTCAAAGACACCTTTTTAATGTTTAACTTAAATGTGTTTGCATGAAGTTTAGTGATTCTTTGACTAAGGTACACCTGCTAAACTACTGAAAAAAGTAGGAGCTGAAATATATTTTTAAATGTCATATATTATCGAGCAACAAAACCAACTTGATGGGACAAGGCGTTCTAACTCTAACCTTTACTTTCAATTCTAACTATGGAATTGTTATAGTTTTACTTACCACAGAAAAAATTAACGAGTTGTCAAACGGGATAATGGAGTTCAATCAAATGTTCAAATGATCAAGTGTCGTTAGCGTGTAATTACCATTAGCCACCTTAGCATTTTAGCTAAACTGAAGCGTACTAGTTTGTGGTAACTGAGGTAATTAGGTAGGTACTTAAGAACTGGTTCCAGTTCAGCCATTTATAAATTAACCCGGGGTTCATGCCGAGTCAGCTCCTGCCAAGATGGTGACGACCAGAGCTCCCACAAGAACGATTTGTTTTTTTTTTAACGAGTCTTTAACGTGACTCAGAAGAACGAGTAGTCTCGGAGAATTATCCGTTCATTTTCTACCGGGCGCGCATGCGCAAATAATCGCAAAACCGCCGTAGGTTGTGTACAGGACACCGAATTGAACGGTTCTCAATGACTCTTCTAGAGTCGTTTGTTCTTTTGTCACGTGGCTCCCATAGACGCTATGCAGTGCAATAGATTCAAAAGAACAAATGACTCAGACTAGAAGATATGAGAGGTGAGCTCTGCTCATTCTGTTTATCATAATATGTCATTAGCTGCATTGTAATATTTTTATTACTGGAATTATAGCCAAAATTTGTGTATGTAGACGTGTTGGGGTTCTGTTTAATGAAGATGTAACATTTTATTTTATTTCTGATCAAAAGAACGAAATTAACTAAATGATTTTAAAAAAGATTCGTTTTTAATGAACAAGATTCAAAGAACCGAATCACTAAAATGATTCAGACTTCCCATCACTATTCAAAACCGCTATTCAGAAAAACTATGGTTGCTGTTGAAGGTTTGTCCAGTTCTTATACACCCTCTCCAGAGTTCAATTGATTAAAAACAGAGGAACAACTTAGAATTATCTAAATAAAATTCTTTCCCCTCATAATATATCCAAATATTATGGTGTATCAATGATATGTTAATAATAATAAAAATATTAGGAACTGGGCTAAATAGTAATTTTATTTATTAATAGTTTTAAGTTATTTTTTTTTAAAAGGAAAACGGACGATCCAAAAGTAGAATGATCACTCCCCCCTCCTGTATAACTACTGCAGTGCATGCTTTGCGGCAACATTTTCTTCAAATTAGCCAATCAGGATGTCATTATAACGATCGACCCTTGAACTAGCCAGTGTTAGTGTTTGTGGTTCTCATTCAGCAGATTGGCTGGTTTTCACTTTAAAACCTTAGGAAGACAGACCATCAGAATGAAATAAGTGCCCCTTACAAAATGCATTGGAATGACTTTTCACACCTGCTTTGCCGCACAATTTTTTAATCAGCCAATCTGCAGGTCAAAAGAGTCACCTCAAGTAGCCACAGGTAAAAAGTGATCCATAAGGGGTTCTTAAGGAGTTTTAATGTAACTTTGCTTATCATGTTCTTAACCCCACAAACCAGGTGTATTTCTCACAAATAGCATATTCTCATTAAACAAATACAAGTATCAGATCCCCTGGTGTAAGCAATGTCTGATTTCTTTTGTTCAGTGGTGGAAGGAGCGGTCTATGCCATGTGCATGACAGGCCAGGGTGATCAGGCTACGCTAGCACAGTGGATCAATGGGCTGCAGGAGGACAACCCAGTCTTAGGACAGGTTCCCACTGTGTTTCGCCTGGATTCTGCATTCAGGGAATTGCAGAAGGTCGAAGATGTTCGCTATGATTCCGAACAACATCCTGGAGCTGAAGAGGAGCACATCATACAAGATGAAGTTCTGCACTCACAGGGTATGAAGCGGTGACGACAGCAGTCGATGGAGTGTGTGTCAAGGCCTAGACAAAGACCTTGTACTCTGGTTTGTTCTTTGAGCAACTGAATGGTGATGATCTTATTTGTTAAATAAGCAAAGATAATTTGGCTACAACAATGTTTCATGTAAGCTATCATTTCTTGTTTGAATTTGCATGGAAGTGTGCAGATTTGACCAAGATGGACTATGTTTAAAAGTATATATAACTGCAATTGGTGTTAACTAAAAACATTTGTTATGGGCCGATCATTCTGCTTATAGTTTGTGAATTTGTGCTAAAAGCCATTAGTGCAATAAATGCCATCTTCTTTATACATGTTTCTGCATGGCCTTCAGTGGAAGTATCAGCAACAAGATTCTGAAGAGGATCAACAATACTGAACAGGACATTTCAGAGGAATTTATAAGTAAATTCTGCGAATCTAAAAATGGTGTTTAATCTCACTTTCATCTCATGTAAAAGGAAATGAAAGTGAAATGTGCTGTATTAGATTTTACTAAATATGATTAATAACAGATGGGAGCCAGCGAGAATATAAATAGCATTTCAAATCTATATTATTGAAACTGGTAATAATAAAGCAGATTATTGTTCCAGTACAATTCTGATGTAGATTTCGGTTTGTTTTTAAAAAAGAAAATAAGAATTGGTGTATCTTATTTTCATATTGTTCCCCATTATACTAAAAATTACAAAATATACTGTATTCATGTTTCAAATTTCCATTCCCTTCCTTCAAATTTACCCCTCCAAATATTTTAGAAGTATCTTCCAGATTAAAATCATTATTTAAAAAAAATAAAAATAAAGCCAATAAACATGTGGTAGAGCTTGAGTATCAATGAAATCTGCTTTTCTTATCTCTAGTCCTATTTCTTATATAATAAATATCTTGTATAATACACACGTGGACAAAATTGTTGGTACCCTTCGGTGAAACCAAGAAAAACTCACAATGGTCACATAAATAACTTTAATCTGACAAAAGTAATAATTTAAAAAAATTCTATGAATGTTAACTAATGAAAATCAGACATTGCTTTTCAACCATGCTTCAACGGAATTATAAAAAAAATGAACTCATGGAACAGGCCTGGACAAAAATGATGGTACCCCTAACTTAATAGTTTGTTGCACAACCTTTAGAGGCAATCACTGCAATCAAACGATTCCTGTAACTGTCAATGAGACTTATGCACCTCTCTGCAGGTATTTTGACCCACTCCTCATGAGAGGAGACAAAAATGGAACTTTTTGCCAAGGCACATCAGCTCTATGTTCACAGACGGAAAAATGTAGCATATCAAGAAAAGAACACTGTCCCTACTGTGAAACATGGAGGAGGCTCTGTTATGTTCTGGGGCTGCTTTGCTTCATCTGGCACAGGGTGTCTTGAATCTGTGCAGGGTACAATGAAATCTCAAGACTATCAAGGGATTCTAGAGAGAAATGTGCTGGCCAGTGTCAGAAAGCTGGGTCTCAGTCGCAGGTCATGGGTCTTGCAACAGGACAATGACCCATTGTCAATGACAATGACAATGAATGCCTAATCACCATCCGGACTATCCTGCGTTGCAACCTTTCATCAATTTTTATTTAGTGTATACACACATTTATGTGTATTGTGAAGCATACTGCACAAACATGCATCAAGCTCCAGCTCCTTGGTATTGTATTAGCCCATCAATTACAAACTGTGCTAGACACTGGCTCTCTAGGCCTGCAGTTGAAGAACTTCGCCATACATGCTAGAAGCACCCAAGAACATATAGGAAGACTTATCACTTGTACACATACGGTTTTAGATACAAAGCATGTGACTGCATATCAACAGTGCATAGTTATATAAAATATAACTATTTTATATAAAATTCTTTCCTTCCATCATCCAAAGAAACTCTGATTTTTTAAAAATGTACTATGTCAATGTTCTAATATTGAGGGTTAATCTAGTGACTTAACAACAAAGTTGCTTAGTTTCTGTTCTCGGCTAATTGCCTTGCCATCAACTCACACTGAAGTCTGACATTCACATGGGTTCTCCTTCCTGCTATTACCTGGTCTAAAGGGAACCTCAGCTGGAGCATAAACACAATGTGGGACGATTGAGACCTCCGTTAACATGTTAAAGAGACAGAAAACCTTTAAATCTTATTTTTAAAACTTACGGAAATTTAAAGCAGTTTATTAGCTTACGTAACAAAGAGTCAGAAAGTAAAATGAATACCAATTTATTTAATCATATACCAGAACGTAAAGTCTTTAATAAAACCGACATATTTGCTGTACATATAGCAAATGCACAGTTAAACAGCATTAAAATGGATGGTTCAGTGAAAACAATATGTAACAAATGTGTCCGTGTGTAAGCATTTAGTATTAAATAGTAACATTTCTAAATAGAAGGCAATTATAAAAGAACTGATAAGAGGCGAGGCAAAGAAAGAGCAAGCCATTGAAGTGGTCTACAGTATCTTCCATGTCGAGTACGACTCCTCAAGCTCGAGAACACAAACAGCTACTGAGGTTAATGTTGAATGTTTAACACCAATGAATACACAGATGCACATAGATGAATGTATGTAAACATAAATGTATAAAATTGAACTCATTTGCATGCATTTATGCTGGATGTACCACTTTATCCCCTCTCTCTAAAAAGTCAGAAATACAGGAATCCAGATGGAAACACCATATGTTGGCCTTTATCATGACCTGTATCATGCTCGTCTTGAGTCCGTCTCAAAGGTCCATCTGTGCTTTTGTTTTTTGCTTAAAAAATACTTTTTTTTCTAAAAGCAGTGGATTTTTGACATTTTTGTGGAGAATGTCATTTCTCACGCTACCTTGTTTTCTAGTGGCAGACCAAGACTTATTTCGATTAATCTGCTTTGTCATCTTGGCCCAGAATGACTTCGACCTCAGCCGTGTGACTCGAGCTCTGTTCTGCAAACAAGAGAACCAGAATAATTATTTTACAATTTCCAATTACCTTAAATGTAAAAGGTAAATTCCAATACCTTTGAGGACACTGCTGTTCTGCCACAGCTGGTTAGTAAAAAAGCGCTCTCTCACTGCCACTTGTTCATCCCAGGCCTGTAGGATGCGCTGACGCTCAGCCTCTTCCAGTGAAAGTGTCCCAGGGTGAGTTTCCTCTATATGAGCTCGAACTGCTTCTGCACCAAAGGTGTACTGCTGTTCCCCACACACCATGCACACCAGCAGCTGGTTTACAGGATCGAAATCCATGAGGTAGGTGCTTCTCCACTTGTCCTCTGACAAGGGCTCATCTGAACAATCGTCTTCAGGAAGATAACATACTCCTGCTTCATCTGTAAAGAGATTTGATCACTACAGATGAGTAAAGGCAACAGACTAACCTTACAAAGCTTTACCAAGCAGTCAGATTGATCAATTTTAATTTGTTTCAGTAAGTCATTACAAAAACTGTATGCAAGATTAAGATAAGATTAAAATTGTAGTAGATTTGCCAAAACCTAAAAAATTATTAAATAATGGAATCAGTTCATCAGAATAATTAAATTCATAATAGTCTATTTGACCAAGGAATGTTTTCATTTTAAAATGTCTACATAAACAATAAAAACACAGATAAAATACTTACTAGAAAGAAATATAATTCAATGCTTTTTGGTAAAAGGCTTTTATTTAAGAAATGCTTCACCTTTAACTTTTGTACTCTGACACTCCTCTGGCATGTAGTCCAGTCTCTCTGGTGGCATGCTGCCAATGAAAAATAAAAATAAATGCTGTAAAAAAAATGCCGAATCACACACCAAACCTCCATCAAATGACAACGTTAAAATACAGTCCCCTCCAAATATTGCAATTGCAAGGCCAATTATGCTTTTGCTGTACACTGAAAACATTTGAACTTGAAAATAAAAAGAGACCATATACACACATGGACAAAATTGTTGGTACCCTTCAGTCAATGAAAGAAAAACTCACAATGGTCAAATAAATAACTTTAATCTGATAAAAGTAATAATTTTAAAAAAATTCTATGAATGTTAACCAATGAAAGTCAGACATTGCTTTTCAACCATGCTTCAACAGAATTATTTTAAAAAATTAACTCATGGAACAGGCTTGGACAAAAATGATGGTACCCCTAGAAAATACTGAAAATAATGTGACCAAATGACATGTTAATTCAAGGTGTGTCCACTAATTAGCATCATAGGTGTCTACAATCTTGTAATCAGTCAGTGCCAAGGCACATCAGCTCTATGTTCATGAAGCATATCAAGAAAAAAACACTGTCCCTACTGTGAAACATGGAGGAGGCTCTGTTATGTTCTGGGGCTGCTTTGCTGCATCTTGCACAGGGTGTATTGAATCTGTGCAGGGTACAATGAAATCTCAAGACTATCAAGGGATTCTAGAGCTGGGTCTCAGTCGCAGGTCATGGGTCTTGCAACAGGACAATGACCCAAAACACACAGCTAAAAACAGCCAAGAATGGCTCAGAGGAAAACATTGGACTATTCTAAAGTGGCCTTTTATGAGCCCTGACCTCAATCCTATTGAGCATCTTTGGAAGGAGCTGAAACATGCTGTCTGGAAAAGGCGCCCTTCAAACCGGAAATAATTGGAGCAGCTTGCTCATGAGGAGTGGGCCAAAATACCTGCTGAGAGGTGCAGAAGTCTCCTTGACAGTTACAGGAATCGTTTGATTGCAGTGATTGCCTCAAAAGGTTGTGCAACAAACTATTAAGTTAGGAGTACCATCATTTTTGTCCAGGCCTGTTCCATGAGTTCATTTTTTTTTTTATAATTCCGTTGAAGCATGGTTGAAAAGCAATGTCTGACTTTCATTGGTTAACATTCATAGAATTCTTATTTATTATTACTTTTGTCAGATTAAAGGTATTTCTGTGACCATTGTGAGTTTTTCTTTCATTGACCGAAGGGTACCAACAATTTTGTCCACGTGTGTAAATGCTACTTATAGGCCTTCATTACCTGATGTTAACATTTAGATGTGTTTACCAACCATGGCACCGTTTATTCAAATCTGCCAATCGTTCAAGTGATCAAAAATATTGGAATGTGACTGACAGGTGTCTCTTGTTGCCCAGGTCTACCCTGTTAGATTGCTTGCTTAAACAACTAAAAGCACTGAATGCCTACTCTTGGTTTGAGCCCTGTATTTTGACTGTAAAGACTTTTGCATTTGTTGTTAAGAAGGATAAACCATAATGAAGACCTCAGAGCTGTCTGTGAAAATTAAAATCAATGGCGAATTTATTGCGCAAGAATTGGGCACAAATTATACAACAATATAGAATGTGTTGAAAAAGAAGGCACCCACTTGTGTACTAAGAAAGAGGTTGGGCCAAGGAAACCAACAGCAGTTGTTGACAGACTAGTTGTGAAGAAAAACTTTCATGAACCAATATACTGTACAGAGAAATATAGAGGCCATATCACAAGATACAAACCACTCTTCAGCAGTAAGAATTTGAAGCCCAGATTATAATGTGAAAAGAAATAGGGAGATGAGCCAGGAAATTTCTGTAACCAAAATTATCCTCTACCACAGTGATGGAAATGCCAAAGCGTGAGAAAAGAAAAGAATGTTCTTATGATTTAAAACACATGAGCTCTTTAGTCATGAATGGTGAAGGTAGTGTAAAGGCTTGGGCTTGTATGAAACAGGCTCACTGTTCTGTATTGATGATAGCTGCAAAATAAATTCAGAAGTCTACAGAAACATGCTGTCTACCAATTTCAGCTAAATGGATCCAATCTAATTGGGATTAATTTCAATGACCCAAAACACACTGCCAATTCAACAAAGGACTTCATCAGGTGAAAAAGTTGAAGGTCTTAGACTGGACAAATCAGTCGCCAGACTCTTAATTAATTTAGCATGCAGTTCACCTCCTGATAAGGAGAATGAAAGGAGAACCCCTTCCCCCAGCAACTGACTGAAACTGCAGAACAAGCCTGGAAAAGCATAATGAAAAAATATAAGAATTTGACATCAGTGGGTCACCAGGTTGATTGCCATACAACCAAATAATTTTGCTCACCTAAACATTAAGTGATCTACTAACAATATATCTAGATATGCATTGTTTAGCATATCTAGATATAAATACCAAAAAATATTAACTGAAATCCCCATCTGTTGGCTCATATTCATCTTTTGTTCTCAAACTCAAATCTCTACAATGTATAGTACAAACCGAAGAATAAACCTTGCCATAAAAATACTTTCAGACAAAACTGTATAAAGTTACCGTATGAAGCTACTTTTAGCTTAAACTGGTTTCCCAGTCAGTTTAACTAAACAGGCTAGATAGCCGCAATAAAGAGTTTAATTCGAATGTAGGGTGAGCTACTCATGGCTTCATACAGAATGTGGAAAATAAGTAAGTACTTCAATGCCACTTTATTCTCTCCTTGTAATGTCTCTGGTGATGAAGCATCATGTTTCCACCCTCAACACAAAGTGTTATGAGCTTGTCACATGCATAAGTAAAGTGTTTCAATGCAACATGTACTTTTTGTGTAAGTGTTTCAATGCAACATGTACTGTACTGTGTGTGTTACAGCTCCTGTGCCGCACTTTCTGTAGTGACCATTCTGTCAGTTTCTATAAACTTTAGTACTCAGATTGTGTAAATTGAATTCAGGCCGATGCTAATGAATATGCATGGTATAAATAGTTCCTACAAACAGCCAGATCACTTCCTCAGTTTGCATGTTTTTATATAGTATAGCATGATATTGAGTTTAGCCATACTTGATCAAGTGAAGTAAAAATAATACTTCCATACATGTATGTATGTGTGTGATTATCATGCATGTGTATGACTGTAGCAGGTATTTTACAAAAATTAAGATAAAAAAAGGGTTGTAGAGCCAACTTGAACTTTAGCAGCAACAACTTGAAGTAATCACTTCCTGTATGTACTTCATTTTATGTATGTCATGCTTGGATTCATTGAGGTTTCGGGGCGTTTACTTGTGCACAGCTCTCTTAAGGTCCTGCCACAGCACTTCAATTGGGTTGTGCCTTGACTTTGACTAGGCCATTTCAAAATCTTGATTATTTTATTTTTCAGCCATTCTTGTATAGATTTTCTGCTGTGGTTTGCGTTCTCTTGATCATTGTTCTCTTTCATGACTACATTTTGACTAAGTTTTAGCTGTCAGACAGATGGCATCACATTCATCTCTAGAATACTCTCTCTCTCTCTCACACACACACCCACACACGCACAGAGACAGACAGACAAGCCATAACATTCTGACCTCTGGCAAATATTGAGTAGGTCCACCTTTTGCCAACACAATTTGAGCTACAGTAGCTCTTCTATTGGCCCCGACACTGGTTCACTTATTTTCCTTTCTATTTCGTGATTTATTTTCTACATTTTACAACAATACTTGAGATTTCAAATGAAATGAAATACCACATATGGAATTATGTAATTCAGTAACAACACCAACAATAGTCAGTTGTCATTATAAGACATGAACCTCAGCTGTTCTGAAATAGTTCTTGCAAGAATAGTATTGTCAAGTGAATTGCCAAACCCATCAAGCACCATGATGAAACTGGCTCATGAAGACCATCCCAGGAAAGCAAGACCAAAACTTAAGTCTGCTTCAGAGAAGTTCATGAAGAGTTACCAGCCTCAAAAATCACCAAATAATATTAGAGCTGTTATAAAGGCTTTACAGAGCATAAGTAGCAGAATAATCTAAATATCAACTGTTCAAAGGAGATTATTACATATTTTGGATGCCTTCAGGATTGATGTAGAAAGAAAGAAAAATTAGGGAAGTCCATGGAATTAGAAGGGGTGTCCAAACTTTTAGCAGGTAATGTACTTTTTTTTATTTGGTTTGTTTGTTTCCACTTATCAAAATAACCCACATCCAAAAATATAGCAGACATTAACAGGGAAGTTCTAACTTCCCTGTTCACTTCTAACACATTTTTTGGACATACTTTATACACACGCTTTTTAGTATTAACATCAAGTCTTACCATCGTGTCATATTTTGCTAATTGTTAATCATAGTGTTTACAAAATATTTTTGACATGCTGAATTGTGAATGAAAAGTTGAATGACTTTGAACAACAGTTGTGGACAGATTCACAGTGGTTTTATTTACTGTATACAATTTTTTGTTTGTAATTAGAAATTTGTTTTTAAATAAAAAATTTATTTGTGTTACTGAATGTAAAAAGAATACTAATTACTTCATATTTATCTAATTTTAAGAAACTGTGATAAATGTTCGAGGGACTAACTGTTTTATAGTCTCTGTTCATAGTTTATAACCATATAACTTAAGGTGATAATATGAAGCTAGGTAAAAACTAAGTTGTGTGTATGTTCATTGTATTTTTGTGAATTAGTCAATTACTGACTTAATCATAAAAATCAGTCAGTTGTTGTTATTATTATCTTTTGGCTGCTCCTATCGAGGGGTCGCCACAGCGGCCCAACTGATCTGCACAACTTGGCACAGGTTTTACACCGGATGCCTTTTCTGATGGAACCCTCCCATACACACGAGGGTACCCTTCGGTCAATGAAAGAAAAACTCACAATGGTCACAGAAATAACTTGAATCTTACAAAAGTAATAATAAATAAGAATTCTATGAATGTTAACCAATGAAAGTCAGACATTGCTTTTCAACCATGCTTCAACGAAATTATTTTAAAAAAATAAACTCATGGAACAGGCCTGGACAAAAATGATGGTACCCCTAACTTAATAGTTTGTTGCACAACCTTTTGAGGCAAATCACTGCAATCAAACGATTCCTGTAACTGTCAATGAGACTTCTGCACCTCTCTGCAGGTATTTTGGCCCACTCCTCATGAGCAAGCTGCTCCAGTTGTTTCCGATTTGAAGGGTGCCTTTTCCAGACAGCATGTTTCAGCTCCTTCCAAAGATGCTCAATAGGATTGAGGTCAGGGCTCATAGAAGGCCACTTTAGAATAGTCCAATGTTTTCCTCTTAGCCATTCTTGGGTGTTTTTAGCTGTGTGTTTTGGGTCATTGTCCTGTTGCAAGACCCATGACCTGCGACTGAGATCCAGCTTTCTGACACTGGCCAGCACATTTCTCTCTAGAATCCCTTGATAGTCTTGAGATTTCATTGGACCCTGCACAGATTCAAGACACCCTGTGCCAGATGCAGCAAAGCAGCCCCAGAACATAACAGAGCCTCCTCCATGTTTCACAGTAGAGACAGTGTTCTTTTCTTGATATGCTTCATTTTTCCGTCTGTGAACATAGAGCTGATGTTCCTTGGCAAAAAGTTCCATTTTTGTCTCATCTGTGGATAGGACATTCTCCCAGAAGCTTTGTGGCTTGTCAACATGTAGTTTGGCATATTCCAGTCTGGCTTTTTTATGATTTGTTTTCAACAATGGTGTCCTCCTTGGTCGTCTCCCATGTAGTCCACTTTGGCTCAAACAACGACGGATGGTGCGATCTGACACTGATGTTCCTTGAGCATGAAGTTCACCTTGGATCTCTTTAGAAGTCTTTTTGGGCTCTTTTGTTACCATTTGGATTATCCGTCTCTTTGATTTGTCATCAATTTTTGACATGGTATGTACCACACTCAACATGGACCAGAGGAAGCGAAGGAAAGAGTTGTCTCAGGAGATTCGAAAGAAAATTATAGACAAGTACGTTAAAGGTAAAGGCTATAAGACCATCTCCAAGCAGCTAGATGTTCCTGTGACTACAGTTGCACATATTATTCAGAAATTTAAGATCCATGGGACTGTAGCCAACCTCCCTGGACGTGGTCTCAGGAGGAAAATTGATGACAAATCAAAGAGACGGATAATCTGAATGGTAACAAAAGAGCCCAGAAAGACTTCGCAAAGAGTCTGAAGAGATCGAAGGTGAACTTCATGCTCAAGGAACATCAGTGTCAGATCGCACCATCCGTCGTTGTTTGAGCCGAAGTGGACTACATGGGAGACGACCAAGGAGGACACCATTGTTGAAAACAAATCATAAAAAAGCCAGACTGGAATATGCCAAACTACATGTTAACAAGCCACAAAGCTTCTGGGAGAATGTCCTATGGACAGATGAGACAAAAATGGAACTTTTTGCCAAGGCAAATTTTGCTAATTATACTTGAAGCATATCAAGAAAAGAACACTGTCGCTACTGTGAAACATGGAGGAGGCTCTGTTATGTTCTGGGGCTGCTTTGCTGCATCTGGCACAGGGTGTCTTGAATCTGTGCAGGGTACAATGAAATCTCAAGACCATCAAGGGATTCTAGAGGGAAATGTGCTGGCCAGTGTCAGAAAGCTGGGTCTCAGTTGCAGGTCATGGGTCTTGCAACAGGACAATGACCCAAAACACAGCTAAAAACACCCAAGAATGGCTAAGAGGAAAACATTGGACTATTCTAAAGTGGCCTTCTATGAGCCCTGACCTCAATCCTATTGAGCATCTTTGGAAGGAGCTGAAACATGCTGTCTGGAAAAGGCGCCCTTCAAACCGGAAACAACTGGAGCAGCTTGCTCATGAGGAGTGGGTGCAGAAGTGCAGAAGTCTCATTGACAGTTACAGGAATCGTTTGATTGCAGTGATTGCCTCTAAAGGTTGTGCAACAAACTATTAAGTTAGGGGTACCATCATTTTTGTCCAGGCCTGTTCCATGAGTTCATTTTTTTTTATAATTCCGTTGAAGCATGGTTGAAAAGCAATGTCTGATTTTCATTGGTTAACATTCATAGAATTCTTATTTATTATTACTTTTGTCAGATTAAAGTTATTTCTGTGACCATTGTGAGTTTTTCTTTCATTGACCGAAGGGTACCAACAATTTTGTCCACGTGTGTATTATATCCAGGCTTGGGACCGGCACTTGGGCATTGCTGGCAATTGAACCCAGGCCAACAAAATGCCCATAAAAATGAATTAGTCAGTAATTAACTGAATTAAAGTAAATAATGTTAGATGAAACACTCATACCATATCCATAACTTACCTTTGAACTGTATGTGTAACATTGTTTGACCAACTGTGTCTCCGTTGGTTAAGTGTTGTCTGACGGCTGAGCTCTCTTTCCCGCGCCGCCTTCCGTGCTCGCTGTTCCTGCTTCTTTATTCTCCAGAGCATCCTTTTCCTTTGTATAACATCATCAGGATCTACTTCTTGATTTGCAGTTATTTTTAATTGGCTTTGATTACTTCTCAATTTGGTCATTGCGGACCCTCTAGTCTGTATTCGAGGATCTGGCAGCTTTACATGATTCATCGGTATGGAGGTCACAGTACCTGGTCTAGTGGCTGAAGCAGGAACATTTCCCTGAATCTGTAGCTGCCATCTGTTCACCTGAGACACCTCTGAAAACTTAGTCTTACCCTTCTGTCCTTCAAACAACAGCTGTCTTGCCTCATTTGAAGGCTGTTGGTTAGATGATGCAGTGGGACTTAACACAGGCCGACAGGGACGTAAAGTGACACTGGGTAGAATAACAGGATTGCTGAGGTCTGTGCGATTCACCTTCTGAGCCACAGGTGGGTGAACGAATTGAGAGGCGCCACGTTTCCTCTGTATTGGATGAAAGATTTAACAAAACAGCAAAAAAACATGATTTAGAAACATGATTTACATTTACTGTTAAAGGGATATTCCCACAGTGCAAATAAGACATAATACCTGAAGAGGATGCAGAGTATCCTTTTGTCTCTCCATCTCTTTGGCCTTCCTTGCTCTCTGTTGTCTTTTCATTACTCGCCAGTACTCTCGCTTCCTCTGGAGCTCACTGTTCTCATTTAGGTGCTGACCGCCACGGGCCTGAGGAGGAATATTTCGCTGGGGTCCTGAAGTTCTGCCCCTACGTACTGAGTTGCCCCTGTGTAAAGGCGTCACACATACAGCCACAGGCAGTTCACTTCTTTTATCTTCGGGACCTTTACTGAAGCAAGTAGCAGTACAAGGAAGTCGAAGTGAGGAGTTGTTGCTAGAAAGGGCAGTATCATCAGAAGAAAAGTCATTTGTCTGCAGGGGGGAATAACAAGGAGATTGACTCTGTTTGACGACTACAGACGAGCAAGTGTCTGCAGACAATTCCTGAGGCGTTGTAACTTCAGGCTTCCTGTCTGTTGCTTGCTCCCCCTGAAGAAAAGGTTTGTCTTCAGTTTTATGAGGAAAAATCTCACCTTTATCAACAGAACAGTTATTACGATCCCCCACTGAGCTGAGAGATTCTTCCAGTAGTTTTTTCATCGATGCCACCACCAAGAGAGTGGTGGACTGGTTGTCGCTATTTGAACAAATCTCCACCTCAGCACTGTTCTCAGAACAGGAAGATACAGATTTTACCTCTTTAATATTCATAGTCTGATTTTGTTTTGTAAGGGAACATACCATGGCTATGGAAGGATAAATGGGCTCTTCTTTTGGAGTATCACATGGTGTTGAGACCAAACCTGAGGTATTAGCTGAACAGTCATCACAGCTCTTCAACTCTGTCTTATAAGTTGTTCTATTCTCTGCAGCAAGCTTTTCAGTCTGAGTGGCCTTTGTAGCATCTTCTGCACCACTGTCTATTTTTGACTCATTTACAGGATCACTAGAGTTCTGATTAATTGAGCTTCGAGTTCTTCGTTGATTTGCTGATATATTTGTGTTATTTGGAATACTATGAAGAACAGCTCTGGCTCTGGTCCTCATTAAATTTTGGGACACAAGTTGACTAGATGATGCTGAAGATTTCACAGGTGGTAAACTGCAGCCTATGGCAGGTGGAAATTTCTCAGTTGTAGTCTGTGAGATGGTCACAGTTACTGTCCCATCCTCTTTAATAAAACTACCAGTAGGATTAGTAGAGTTGAGGAGTATGTTTTTGTTTGGCTGTGGTATTTTCTGGAGGCCTGATGGTGTCCTGCGCATTTGCTCCATGAGATGGTAACGCTTTGCACGCCAGTTAAATGCATCCCGGTCTTTCAAGCGGGCTTTTAATGCCAAAGAACGCTTTGCTCTTTGCTCCCGCTTTTTGATACGCCAGTACTCCCTTTGCTTGGCAAGTCTTTCCTCTGCTGTCTCATTCCCTTGCAGTAAACTATGCCACCTTTGAATGCGGACAAACTTCTGCTGTGGCGTTTTGAACTGACCAATTGTTTGGGTAGATCTTAAAGGCTGCATAGATACCGTTGAAGATATGGCCATATGATTTTGTCTTGAATCCTGAAATTGATTTGTGCTATAAACTGAAACAGAGAGGTTTTTGGGAAGTAACCTTGGTTTTTCAGCTGGTTTTAAATTTACTGAATGTGGTTTATAGGGTGTTTGGTGTGATAATTGCTCTCTTCTCACTCTGACTCCAAAATGTAACGGTTTTCCAGCACTCAGTCTTGAGTCAACAGACATGACAGAGCAATGTTGCTTGGCTGTCCTCAAAGCCATTGTGTTCACACCGGATAATGAATGTGCTGGGGCAACACAGGAAAGCTTCTTCCCTGTTTCCTGTTGTCCTTTTTCAAAACTTTGCAGCTTCTCTCGTTCCATCTTCAGCTTCTCAGCACGTTTTGCCCTTTGCTCTCGTTTTTTGATGCGCCAGTTTTCCCTACGCTTAGCAGCCTTCTCCTCTTCAGTCATGGCCACTTCTGTGGTTTTGGCCATGACCATGCTGCAAGCCTGAACATTAGCACCAGCATTTCTATTTGTATCTGAACCACTTCTTGCTAGGATGCGCTGGTCTTTATCAAACTTACATTGCGCAAAGGCCAAAGACCTGGGTGTTATACAGCATTTAATTTGAGGGGCTTGTTTGCTGCACTTTGGTGCTAGCTGGGATACAGCACTTATCTGAGAAATACTTGAGAGGTTGCCATTAAAGGCTGATGATCTGTTCAGTGTCTGTCGAGGTGTTGTGCTGTTTGGATGTACTTTTATGCACGGTGCAGGCAATGGTAAGCCCTCGGTAAGGGGTGCCCCTTTAAGTTTGACCATAGAAGCATGCATGTTTGATTTTTCAGTGGTCAAGCTTTCCACCTCCTTTTTACAAATCACCATACCCTTGGTCTGAGTTTGTGCAACACTTGTTTGGTTTGAACCATCACTGTTACGCAAAGTAGAATTAAGTTGACAATGAGACAGGCGTGACACACGTCCATCTGTACATGCAGGTTTACAGATTCCTGTGGTTGGAGCTTTAACCTTCTTCTTGACCTTGGACAGCCTTGCTCTCTGTTCTCTTTTCTTAGTCCTCCAGTATTCCCTTTTAGAGGCCAGAGTGACTTCGTCAAATTCCGACGCAGGCCGATATCGTTGCTTCATCAAGGTCTTTGTCTTAGACATACCTGCTGTTTGTTCCCTTCTCCGTCACCGCAGTTCAATGGTGTACATACCAAATCCTTCAAAGAAGGTGGCGCATTGTTAAAACAAATGCATTTTCTGCCAACTGGGTCACATCACATTTTATTTGTTGTCATCGTCCTCACTGTGTTTACGTGAATGCAGCATGGTTCCAATTCTTCCAAAAGTCACATCCAAGAGTAAAATCTGCAGCTAAACAAATGGGGAAAAAATACATAACTTGTAGAAAATAAACAGGAAATGTTTGAATAACGCAGAATATATGGTAAGCTGCAGTTGATTTAAACTGAAATTGATTAACAATATAGTGTACATATTATATGAAAAGATATGGTTTAATAACAATATGAGCAGTTATTGTAGTCTGTGCTCACTGTGTTTCAGAATGCTATGTATGCATGTGTGTGTGTATATCATATACTGTATGTGTGTGTGTGTGTGTGTGTATACACACGTGGACAAAATTGTTGGTACCCTTCGGTCAATGAAAGAAAAACTCACAATGGTCACAGAAATAACTTGAATCTTACAAAAGTAATAATAAATAAGAATTCTATGAATGTTAACCAATGAAAGTCAGACATTGCTTTTCAACCATGCTTCAACGAAATTATAAAAAAAAAATAAACTCATGGAACAGGCCTGGACAAAAATGATGGTACCCCTAACTTAATAGTTTGTTGCACAACCTTTTGAGGCAAATCACTGCAATCAAACGATTCCTGTAACTGTCAATGAGACTTCTGCACCTCTCTGCAGGTATTTTGGCCCACTCCTCATGAGCAAGCTGCTCCAGTTGTTTCCGGTTTGAAGGGTGCCTTTTCCAGACAGCATGTTTCAGCTCCTTCCAAAGATGCTCAATAGGATTGAGGTCAGGGCTCATAGAAGGCCACTTTAGAATAGTCCAATGTTTTCCTCTTAGCCATTCTTGGGTGTTTTTAGCTGTGTGTTTTGGGTCATTGTCCTGTTGCAAGACCCATGACCTGCGACTGAGATCCAGCTTTCTGACACTGGCCAGCACATTTCTCTCTAGAATCCCTTGATAGTCTTGAGATTTCATTGGACCCTGCACAGATTCAAGACACCCTGTGCCAGATGCAGCAAAGCAGCCCCAGAACATAACAGAGCCTCCTCCATGTTTCACAGTAGAGACAGTGTTCTTTTCTTGATATGCTTCATTTTTCCGTCTGTGAACATAGAGCTGATGTTCCTTGGCAAAAAGTTCCATTTTTGTCTCATCTGTGGATAGGACATTCTCCCAGAAGCTTTGTGGCTTGTCAACATGTAGTTTGGCATATTCCAGTCTGGCTTTTTTATGATTTGTTTTCAACAATGGTGTCCTCCTTGGTCGTCTCCCATGTAGTCCACTTTGGCTCAAACAACGACGGATGGTGCGATCTGACACTGATGTTCCTTGAGCATGAAGTTCACCTTGGATCTCTTTAGAAGTCTTTCTGGGCTCTTTTGTTACCATTCGGATTATCCGTCTCTTTGATTTGTCATCAATTTTCCTCCTGCGGCCACGTCCAGGGAGGTTGGCTACAGTCCCATGGATCTTAAATTTCTGAATAATATGTGCAACTGTAGTCACAGGAACATCTAGCTGCTTGGAAATGGTGTTATAGCCTTTACCTTTAACATGCTTGTCTATAATTTTCTTTCGAATCTCCTGAGACAACTCTTTCCTTCGCTTCCTCTGGTCCATGTTGAGTGTGATACACACCATGTCACCAAACAACACAGTGACTACCTGGAGCCCTATATATAGGCCCACTGACTGCTTACAAGATTGTAGACACCTGTGATGCTAATTAGTGAACACACCTTGAATTAACATGTCCCTTTGGTCACATTATTTTCAGTATTTTCTAGGGGTACCTTCATTTTTGTCCAGGCCTGTTCCATGAGTTTATTTTTTAAAATAATTCTGTTGAAGCATGGTTGAAAAGCAATGTCTGACTTTCATTGGTTAACATTCATAGATTTTTTTTAAATTATTACTTTTGTCAGATTAAAGTTATTTATGTGACCATTGTGAGTTTTTCTTTCATTGATCGAAGGGTACCAACAATTTTGTCCACGTGTGTGTATATATATATATATATATATATATATATATATATATCATCTGCACCTGTTTCTCACTGCTTCATGACTTCCTTAAGTTAGATGTTTTTTATGCTTGAATTATTCATGGGTCACTTTGTGGCTTAACAAATGAGAAATATTCCTATGAAACTCATCAGGTACAGGAACTGAGCTGAAAATATGACGAAAAGAACATTAACAATATAAGTAAAAGGAAATCGATCCAGACCATGATTGTACAGATTTTTTGGCCTTTGGATTGAGACATTTGAACCATCCTACATTCTTAAGATGGTTATCTTTTTCCGTTTATAATTGTATTATTTTAATATTATAGCTAATTAGCCAATTTGTTTTACCTGCTTATGATACGAGAAAGATCAAATGAAATAATGAAACCTAGGAGGGAGGGAAACAGAAATAAAAGGTAACTAAAGGGAACCTAGGTCATCCATATGAGATGTTCAAGACGCACACATGACACTGTCCCTTTAAATTACATCTATCCGTCTGTGTCTCGGTCATTTGTTTGGAGACGGCTCTCTTTCATTCTTTTTGTTGTTGTTGTTATTTATTTATATAACTACACTGTTATTATGTCTACAAGAATGGACTCGGTTGAATAAACGACTTGGAAAGACAGCCGTGGAAATAACAATAAACGGGTCGTTGTCTGTATCCTAACAACTACAGCGTTATCAGTTCTTCTTCCTCCTCTCCTCTTGTCCTCTCACAGACTGGCGTCTCCGCCGCTCACTGCCGCCTTTGAAGTCAATTCACACGGAGACAGAAAGCCATCGTTTTAGACGTGTATAAACTAACAATTATAAAACATGCACCTGTATTACCTGCCGATTAGGCTTAACTTTCCTGGACTGTTTACAGACGCTTAAACGGGAGTCCAGTTAGGACACTGAGGTTCACTTCCCGGATCAGCCTTTCTCTCCCGCTGCTGCCATGTAGAGCAAAGTACCAGGATGTAAACGGTCGAGCCCAACTGCTGCTGCGCGTGGACGCGGAAACGTAAAGCATTCTTAAAGTGACAGTGCACTGTAAGCCGCAGAGAGATACATGAGGGAATTCACCACTGATCAAGTTCTTTTATAGTCTAGCAACTGATTAATGACTTGTTTTTAATAAATTAAAGAAGACTATTCATTTATTTACTACAAGGGTCAGTCATTAACCACTTTATCTTTGTCAGGGTTAAACCCGGGACCTAGGGTTTAGGGTTTAGTGTTAGGGAACACTGGACATGAAGGGGGAATATACCGTTTCACACACAAACACATTTATGTTCTGTCTAAACAATTTGTTCGTTGCTATTTTTAAAAGGGAGTTTTGTGTGCATTTTGGCTTCCCGTCTACATGCAAACTGCGTTTTAGGTTACTGAAAACATCCCTTTTCTAAACTCCTTTTATAAGAGATATTTAGAAACAGTTTTTGGCCTAAAAGTGGGTACTTGCCTCTATCTTTGTTTGACCTCAGTGTGTATTGTACCCCATAATAATTGTTTTCAGCCTTCCAATTGGCCAAGATGGTTTAACAGTGACTAAGTGCACTGTCTATATCGCTTTATCCTGTGGCTTAATAGTTAGTTTTATATCTACGACTCTTGGTTTGGTGCACTTGTATTTGCATTTTCATGCTGATAAAGATTTTCTTTAGGAAGAAAGGAAGAAAGCATTGATTTAGAAAGAAAACAATTCTCAATCTCCACCTTTTAAGGTAAAATCACTAGGCGATGTCTGGCTGAAAGGACCAATGACTTCACACCAGCAGCCACCTCTGTGGGGGTCTTACCTTGCTGAGGACCCCAAAACAACAGACACGCACAAACAAACCCGCACACTCATACAATATTTGTAACCACGAATCAGTGGAATCAGGTTCAGGGGAAACTGGAGTACTCAGAGTAAATCCACAGAAGACGACGTAACCGCCATGCACACAAGATTCAAATCCCTGATGTGTTTGACCATGTTCATCAGTAGATGTGAGTGAAAATACAACACTATGTAAAAAAATTTAAGATATTAAAAATTCCAGATATTACATTTATGTATCTATAAAATTATATATCAATAATTAATGCTAACAGGTATGAATATGCAATATTCAGTATTCAGTATATTCAGTATTAAGTCATACTGTCCTGGCAAATTCACTAGTTATCAAAAAGATAAATTTATCCCACTCAAAGAAATGTGACATAAAGCAAAGGAACAACAAATTAATATTGCTAACATAGCTAATCCTTTAATCTTTTGCTTCATACCTGGTTAGCATACATCTTTCCTGGATTTAAAATATATATTACACAAAAACTGTGCTTAATTGTATTTAAACGAAAATTATATTTGGGGCTTTGTGTGTTTGCACAGGTAGTTCCATCACAGGTGTGTCACTAAACGTAACAGAGGCTAGTTTTATGTCATAATGCAATAAGCAGCATCATTATCAACTCTGAGCGTCACAGGCATTCCTCACTGAAAGTAACAGAAAAAAACTTTACGTCAGGCCTACCTCATAGCTACGGAAACTCCGGATTAGACTGTGACATGTCTGTAGCGACAGCACATACGACAAGCAGAATTGAGGGTTGCCGAAACACTAGAATAGTGTGAGGAGTGGCAGCGAGCTGACCGCACACTCTATGTTAACACGCAGGTGCCAGGATCTGCACGTGGCCAGAGCTATGGGTAAACCTTTAGTTATATAAACAAAATTTTATTAATATGTTTATGTATGATCACTACATTTGTGATTCTATCTAGCATAGCATTTAGGATGTGAAATGCTCATAATCAGGGATGGACTTTGCACTCAAATATGCCAATTAGCCTAATCTGCATATTTTTGGACTGTGGGAGGAAATATGAGTACCCTAGAGAAACCCATAAATCATGGGGAGAACTTGCAAAGTCCATGCACACGAACCCCCGAACACAGACCCTGGAGGTGCAAGGCGACAGTGCTAACTAACCGCTAAGCTACTGTGCCAATATATAACCTTTTATAATTATGATTTTTCAAATATATTTTTCATATAGTCACAGTTTGGTTTAGGAATTTGGTTACCCAGCCAATACAAGCACTACTAAATACAATTTGTTTAGTAATAAATGATTATGTACTTTCAGAGCTTTTAAATACTGTAAAATGTCGCAGCAATTAAAAAAATAATGAATATATGGAGTGATAATACCAGAGCTATTTTTTTAAAAGAATATACGCATTGACCAAAACGCACTTCAAATTCACATCACTATTACTACATGTAAGCAAGAGGCCAGAATCTCATCTGTTGTGTTGCTTTACGTGGTATTGATGTTGAGCTGAACTGTAGGAGATTACAGATGATTTGTTGTATATATAATGGTGCATTTGTAGCTGGACTGAACTGGAACTGTGCAGCTGTAGCTTCGTGGCCCCCCATACGGAAGCCACGTGACTGCGTACTGTCTCTTTAAATTTACCCAGGAGCCCCTTAAGGAGCCCCAGGGGCCCCAAAGCTCGGCTCCCCACCCTGAAGACAAGCAGAGCCACTGAAAAACACACACCTACACAGGAGGCCGTTTGGAAGCGACGGGACATTTGATGATTGATTATTAATAAGCATTTGGATCGGAGTGGAGCGCGCGACTGGAAACTCGCGCGGACGCGTAAAAGTTGAGTGAAGTTGAGCCAGCGCAGAGAGCGACACGGCGCACACTTACACTCAGAGGCGAATGCGTCTTCCTGTTGGGTTTACAGCCGATCGGCGAGTGCTTCTTCGAAATGCTGCGCTCGTAACAGCGTTTGGTACGAGGGGCGTCGACTTGGTGCGGTTTAATATCAGATAGGCAATGGAGGAAAAGGAGTCCATGGAGTCGGAGCCCGGGGTCCAGACGGAAAGACTCTCATTGATAATAAGCGATGAGGGAGAGGAGGAGGCCAGTCCTCCTTACAGCGCCTCGGCACAGCTCGCAGCAGGTAAACACGGCCGTGTTCACGATCAGAGTGCCGAGACAGATCGAAGAGCAGTGTGTGTTTGCCGCGTTAATCCGGCTGATGAACAATAGCGCACAGCAGCATGGCCCCTCGCCTTCATGGGCTCCACTATAAACAAAGGCGGAATCCAGTGCCATGCCATGCCTGTACAGCGGTGCGCAGTCGCCACCCAGCGGAAATGAGCGCATCTACCGAGTGTCCCTGCGGAAGTACGCGGGGCCTCTGTTCGGGCAGGCCACAGGTTCCTCAACTCTGGTTCTGGAGAACCCTCTGTGCTGCATTTTCCTTAACTGTTTTACATTCCCACTTCAGCTCAGAAAAACAGAATATAAGATCTTCTCTATTTATCAAACAGGAATTGTGTTTGTGGCTTCGTGTGATTGTGCAGGTACCTCGGTCACAGGCGTGTCACAGGCGTTCCCTGCTAAATGTAACAGCCGGCCACTTTAACGGCATAATGTGATGTAACAGTCTGCAGTGGCATCATCAGTGTTTGACATATTGTGAATGTAACAGCAGGAGGCTACACGCTCACAGTATGCCATAAAATTAGATGATGACACTGCATACTGCTATGACACATTATGACATAAAAGTAACTACCTGCGCGAACTCACAGAGCCACAAACGTAATTTGTTTGTGATCACACAGGCGTGTCACAGGTGAACAGTAGGCAGAGGTGACGACACATTATTATGACATAAAAGTAGCCTAGTCTTACATTCAGCGAGGAACGCCTGTGACACGTTCATGATGGAGAGCGCAAACGCACTTTATTTCAATAACTTCCAGGTCACGTGACCTGTTGGCTTTCTAAAATGTGTAGGCACCTGTTCTGCAGAGGGCAACTATTATCACTTTGCATATTTATTAATAATCAGTAAGTAAAAATTCTATATTTTATTTCAATACCTTCCACGTCATGTTACCCGCTCAAAATCATTAAAGCAAGTAAACTGTGAAAGAAAATCATTTTCTCACAGGCAGGAATGAAAATAATTTTTATTATGTACGCCATAAAAATATTATTTATCTGTGTCTTACATGAAAAAGGACACTTTACTGAAACATTCAATTAAGGTCAAAATAAACAGTTTTTTTTTTAAAGAAGAAGAAGGAAAGAAATCCACACTGTAACCAGATGATCATGCAAAACATAAATATTTCATTTTGTCTATTTGACCTCCTGTGTACAAATTCTTCTAGAATTTTTACTAGAAGACATATATATTTGGATCATGTTTCTTGTATAAAACAATATGAATATATGTAAAGAATGAGATGAATATGTGCAAATATTGAAACTTGAGGATCAATATTCAATGGACAGAATAGTGAAATTTGAGATGTGCAACTGTGCAAAAAAAAATGACAGCAGTGCAAAAAATGAGTGGTGCAAGACTGAGGTAATGAAAGTAAATGCAAATTAGGGTAAATGATGAGTATATAAATGTCTGTGGACAGTGAGTCTCTCACAGTAACCCACTCGGATAATGACCATGCATGTGCACTGTTGGAATTTGCCCCCCACTGTCAGTTTAATGCATTTCCCCAGACAGTTTTGTTAAGGCACTCGTGCCAGACTGCCGTATTGTGGCCCATTAAACCTGTATTCGGCCAGTGCACAGGCATGGTCATTATCCGAGCTGGTTAGTCAGATGTGGATTATTAATACACCTACTAAACGTAATGATCAGATAGGCAGGAAAATCACCAAATAGTTACTGACTGTGATCTCCTGCCTAATTCAATGAATTATGTTTTTCTCTTACAAAAATACAGCATCCTTTAATTAGTCAGATCACATCATCTGTCCAAAGTTGCTTTTTACTGTTCTTTTTTTTTTCTTGCTGCAAAGGTAATAAGAAAAGAAACTAGTCCTGGAAATTGATATGCATCTTCATTTTGTTTTATCCAGGTGAAGAAGACATGACCAACGGTCACATCAGAGATGATAGTCAAGCTTTTCCCATAGCTCATGTGGATTCACCAGGGACGAGCTACTGGAGTGTTTCAGAGAGCCCCGAATCGCCATTTCTTTTGTCCCCTGTTCCAGGGCCCTCTAGACAAAAAACGTCTCCAGCTAAATCAGGACGAGCATCAAGGACTGGGCACAGCCGCATCCCCGGTCGAGACCACCGCCGATACTACCATGAGCACTGGAGAACTGAGTACCTGATGGACTTTGACCCCAAAAGAAATGGGATGATCTGCATGGTATGTGGCAGTTCCTTGGCCACTCTAAAGTTGAGCACTATTAAGAGACATATCAGGCAGAAGCATCCCGATTCCTTGCTGTGGAGCCCGTCTGATAAGGAGTTGATCCGCTCAGGTTGGGAGAACCATCTAAATCTAGAAACTAGTCAGACATCATGCCCAGATACAGCCATCACGTCAGAGCCGGAGGAGATGGTGAAATGCACCAGTCTTTCTATAGGTGAGTGCTTCAAGTTTAAAGTGGCTGTGAGTGGGCCAAAGAGGCCATACAATCTCTGTAAGGAGGGATGTTTATACGTCATAAAATAAATTATAGAGGAAATGATATTTTATACAGCACAGGGTTTTTAAATGACGGAAAGAAAGGAACAGAGAAAATAATTTGACATGCTCAAAAAGTAATGAAAATCGGCAGACAGGTTTGGAACCTGCTGCCATTAGGATGCCTGAGAGCCTGAAATCAAACAAGATTTTGCTGCATAGCTCATACAAACTTGCACATATGCACATGAAACCCGGTACACATTTAGAGCTCATTGAGTTGAACAACTTTCGCATTGCATGTCATCGTCTCTACTCAACAGGAAGTCAGTTATTTTGGGTGGTTTGCAAAATGCACCCAATGGATTTTGATATACTTCTCCTAGGGTTTTATATGATCACCACCAAACCAGGCATATGCCATGTGAATACATGGAGGATGCAAAATATTGAGGGTTTTTGACATCTCAAATGGGCCAGCCTTGACGACGCCTTAACCTTTTGCCGAAAAGTGGTTAATAACTTTAGATGTTACGTTATATAGAGTGACATCATATTGAGTGACATCATGGTGCAATGCTTTTTTTTTCCAGCATCTGGGGCTTTTTAGAGGTCTAAACATAAAATTCCCCCTTTTCTAAAACTGTCATAATGGTAGTGGGATATGGCCTTTAAATGCATGTGCCAGTGTGCCCACTGTCTTTCTGGTGCACCCAGGTGGCGATGGTCTGCTCATCGTTGCTTCCAACTATATTTATTATTTAAAATGCCCTTATATAGAGATGAGCTTTGTTTTCAAGTTCACATACATATATTCTTTATAAACCGGGTTTACTCATACAATGCAGTATTACAAAATGTAATGCTTCTTGTAGAGGTACACTTCAGATATGATATCATTTCCCCCTTCTCCTCAGACAAGGCTGGCAGTGCCGTTATAGTTAAAACTGAGGCCGAGCCTGAGCCCAGGATGGTGAGCTCCTCATCAGCTCAGGAGACTCAGGGTGTGTCAGCGGAGATGCTAGAGCGGTACGTGAACGACTCGTTGCACGCCTGGTTCCGGCAGGAGTTCTTAATGGAGTACCAGGCAGAGGCAAGCAGGCTAGTGTGCATGGTGTGCAGCTGTCCCTTACCCTCCCTTCATCTTGACCACATCAAGAGGCATGTGCTGGAGCAGCACCCCAACTCACTAGTCTACAGCGCAGAGGAGAAACATCGCATTCTGCAGAGCTGGGCCCAAAGCCAGGGTGAGAGAACACCTGGAATATTTGGACAGGAAAGTGTAGAGAAGTCACAGGAAGTGAATAACATAGAAGGGAATTTAAAGACACATTGATGTGGGGGGAAAAAACATAAACAGGAAAAAGAAATAATAGATGGATTTTTTTTTTTTTTAAGGTATTATCGTGCATGATTAATATTTCCCTACATTAAAACATCAAACATCTAGACATTTAAGTATTTTATTAGATTACAGTAGGTCTAGGGAATATCCTGGCCAATTGTTTTTCTTCCTGTTCCTCATCTAACCTCGTCTTGCTCGATACCAAACTTGTGCTCTGTCTTTTATTACTGCAACATCTTTACCATCAGCTCTGCAGTTGAGAACACACAATATGCGGTATACAGTGTCACTTTTATGTTTATATTCTGACTTAAGATACGTTTGCATCGCCTTTCCATACATATCCTTCCACAGACGCTCCAAGAGACTACATCAAGACTGAGCCAAACACCAAAGACCTGAGCCCAGGCCAGTTCCCTTCCACAGAGCCTGACTCTCTTCAGCACTGCACAAAGCCATATACAGGGTCTGAGAGGGGCTCTGATGCTCCTACTCTGTTCAACCCCACCACCAGGTTAAAAAACTGCTGCCCATGGCATCTACGGCTTGATTATTTGGTCGCTATTGGACCGCCGAGCATGCCAGGGTGTTACTGCATGGTGTGTTCTGAGGAGCTGCCCGTGATCAGAGTTAGCAGCTTTCGCAGACACATACAAGACTGCCACCCTGAGACCAGCAATCTCAGCCAAAGAGAGAGAGAAGATATAGCCAGTGCTTGGACCCAGGACGGAGCCACGGAGGAGCCAGAAACACACTTGGAGCCGGGTAAAGATGCAAACTTCACAGGGTGAAATTGCATAACACTAAGCTGAATTATCACAGACTAAAATAGTTTCCAGCCTCCTAGTATTACATGGCTAAAGTGGTTAAAGGAGTAATCTAACATAATGAGGATGACATAGTATAAACTAACATGACTTAATTTTATTGCCACGTAACGTTGCTGAGACTAGACCGGTGTCAACCCCAATGGTTCCAGAAGCTTGTACACTGGCCACTATGCATGATGGGTGCATTACTTCATGCATTACTTCCCCTCTTACCCTGACACACCCATCACTTTGGTACGGGCTCATTCAGAACTCGACAAACCACATGACCTTTTCCCATTGCTCCAAGGTCCGATCTTTATTGGAGACTCCCCAGCCAATTCCAGCCTTTTTTTCCTGATGAGGCTCTTGAGACAAGTGGTTTTCTTATGGCCATATGGATGTTTAGTCCCAGTCTTGTGAGTTCTCATCACATTATGTGCATATGTAAATTCTCCGGAGCCTATCCCAGGAGACTTTGGGCATGACATGGTGGCAATCCATCTCAGGGCATACTCCTACACGTACCAAACGGGCAATTTGGGAACACAAAGTCACATAATCAGCAGGTCTGTCTGGGAGGAAACCCAGAACATGCACAACTCCATGCACACACAGACCCAAGGCAGGAATTGAACCCTTGACCCTGGAGGTACGTGACCACAGTGCTAAACTGTGCAAAGCTGTGCTTTGCTCAGCTGCACCTAGACTATGGAATGCTCTCACAGAGTATCTGAGGATGCCAAAGACTGCTGATGATTTTAAATCTGGTCTTAAAACATCTCTTTTTAATCAGAGCTTTTGGGTTGAAATAATTTGTAGCACTTTGCTATTTGCTTCAAATATAAAGTGCATTAAAAAAAAAGTATAAAATATTTATTAAACACTACGCCACCATGCTGCCTTTGAGGATGGAACCTAACACACATTCTTCCTTCAGTACCATCTGTAAATGTACAAAGTTAGAGCTTATTTTACTAATACATTTAACTCATAAAAATAGTCTAGTCTAGTTTTTAGTCTTTAATCTCAATCTCCATTGTGTATGTGTGATTTTAGCACTATTCTAGACTACTAGACTATATTCATCCATAAAATGAATCATGTGCAATGGACATAGATTTCATTCCTGCAGTGTAATTTGTTTCATTCGTAGCACTTTTTATTGACCACTTCTCTCTCTCTTTGGAAAAAGCAGCCCCCAGTGACACACTTGTTGAAAGCAAGAAGCTGTCCATGAAACCGTCTGGCAAGCAGAGTGGCATTAAGAAGGAAGATGGTGACAGGTCAAAGGTCATGTCAGCACCCATCATAGGGCGAAACACCCACTACCCAGGCAAGGACCAGCGGCGTAACTACCAGGTGCACTGGCGCATGGAGTACCTGATGGATTACGACTGCAGAAGGCACGGGTTGATCTGCATGGTATGCGGCGCCACGCTAGCAACTCTGAAGGTGAGCACGATCAAGAGACACATCCAGCAAGTCCACCCTCATTCACTGTACTACAGTGCCGAGCAGAAGCAGCAGGCAGTGGAAGGTTACAACCAAGCAACTCAGCACTTCGCTCACTCAGACAACTGCTTCTCAGGCTCCGATCACAGTCACGTAGCACAGACGAACAGTAAGGCTGAGATCGAGCAGCCTGAATGATCGATGCGAGCTGTGGCATGCTTTCTTGCACTCAGGAAGAAGATTGTTGGAACAAGCCAAAAATATGATCTCCACAGCTTTTTAGTTGGGAATGTAAGCTTGAAACATTTTTGTGCACTTTTCGTTTATGATTTCATAACATGCTTCCTGGTATTAAACGGTCATCTGCTTGGAGGTGGAGAAATGTTAAATTGCTTTCTACAGAGGATTGTCACTGGCCTGAATATTGATGGACTTTCCCCCCCCCACACACACACACACACCCCCAAGCACCTTTTTATGCATTCGTATTTGTATAGTGCAGTCTTTGGTAAGATTTATTGATCGCTGCAGATAGCAGGGTTTAAAGTACCAGAGGGATCGTTTTTGCATGGGGTCAGCAATGCAGTGGTTCGCACATTCAGCACTTAAAGCACTTGGTATGCGGGGGGGGGACCAAGGGAACTGGTATGAAGCATGACATGTACAGAGGCACCTTGTAAAGCATACAATGTGCATAGAGAAAAATGTTCCATGCATTTCAATGAATTATTTAGTAACACATTATTAATGAACATCACACGAGAAAATAGTGTCAAGGATTACCTATTGATTAGGTATGTAATTTTTTTTCCAAAAGATCATCGATTCATGTATTAAAGTAAATAGACGTTATGCTGCATCATATAAATAAGGGACACGAGTCCATGTCTCAGGGAGTGTGTAATGTGGGTTTGCCATCTATAATGTCGATTCTGCTTTCTTTTGGGACTTGACTAGTCACTGTAGTCTAAATGATGCATTAAATTCTCTATAAACTGACTGAAAAGATGCAACTTATTTCAGTCGAGTGGAAGTGAAGACATCTATGTGATTTTTCTTAAATTTAAGTGAAGTTATGAACAGTTAAAATGAAAACTTGATGTCTTTTTATTTATTTACGTGCATACCTTTTGTTTCGCTCTGTATTCTAACTCGGTGTTGTTCGGACTCCAGATGGCGTTGTTCAAATGATCACATTCATGTCAAAGGATGTCATGAACAGAAACTTTAATGGTGCTTTAATTATGCACTATGCTCGCTGCAATGAAATACACACTTCAATGCATATCCATTATTGTGTAACTTGGAAAACACAAAATTACGTTGATCGTTTCAGAGAGATTTGCTAATGATCAAAAAAAAAAAAAAAAAACACGTACTGAATGAAAAACAAGCAAGTTCTTTTTAACATTTTTATTAATTTCATGTTGACAATTACATTGACCCCTTTTTTTTTTTATTTCCAAAGCTCCCAGATTAACTTAACTCATTGCTAACAAACGGAACATGGATATTAGTTATCACATCTAGACTCAAAAGCAAAAAACCAAAGAAAACATGACTTCTGCAACTCCCTCCCCAAGAGAGAAACTTCAAAAGAAAATGACAGCAAACATGCTGACAGATTTTAAGAGTAAGCTTTAAAAAAAAAAAAAAAAAAAAAAGGGGCAGGTTTGTAACAAACACTACAGAGAAAGATAAGACACTATATAGATTGAAAGAGATGTTTGGACCTATTTAAAAAGTTTTTTTTTTTTTTTAAGTGCAAAGTAAGGAATGAAGAATAAACTTGTATTAAAAAACAAAAAACAAAAAAAAGATCCTATTTTCAAGCATCACCACACCCAAGCCGGTTAGTTGAGCAACACGAGGGTACGGAAATAAACGAATCATACTTTCACCTGTTCATGAGTGTGTCTAGGTGTGCTGTTTGCATGCATTCATGGGGGAAGAAAAAAAAAGAAAAAAAAAGGGCCTAAATAAATATTCAGGATCTTGACTCAGACTACGGTCAAGCTTGAAGGGTGATCTTGTGTATTATACATCAATGCCATGTAGTGAACTAAACCTTCATGAAACAATTCACATGAAGCGAATTTGCACTGAAACAGGTTCCAACATGAACACGTAGGGTTGCATGCGACACTTGATTCTGCATAAATATTAGTACGAAACGTTCAGCAGATGGTAGACGTGTGTAGTAGTATTAGCAGTAGTTACTCCATTAATCCGGTGCTTGATTTATACGTTGGTGCATTAATAAATACAGGTGTACTTTTGACACTGAAGCCTACGATAACAGTGCTTCCAGATACATTTAAAGCTAAGATTCAGGTAGAATATCCAGTGCCAAATATAGAGCAGGCAATAAGAAAAGTGCATCGAGTTTTTCTCTTATATATTTAACTCCCTTATAGATGTGAATGTTTGAAGCCACATTAGTCATGTTAAAATAGCTCTATCGTAACAGCTTTCTTGCAAAACCCAACTGTGTAAACGAATGCAAATAAGAATGTGTGTTTCCAGCTTTTGGCATGTGTTAAATGAACAAAACCTTTAATCTACCAATTCAAATCCACCTGGTTTGTATGCTGAGCTGAAGCCACCCAAGATCCCAGATCAACGAAAAAGACCACTTTTTATGTGGGACGTCGGCACAGATCACTAATTCTTCCTCGTTGTCTTCAGAGCAGTAACAGGCTGCACCATTGTCTCCATGATGCTGAAGCTCTGAACATTCTATACAAATAACTCAAGCATAAGAATATTAATAATACTCGTTAAGGATGCCAGCCTGGGGAGTCAAAAGCAGCTACTCTATATGTGACCTAATAGTCATAATCATAACACAATTAACATGTGAACAAAAGCCTGAGTCTTAAACAGACACCAGAGGATATTTGATATTAAATATAAAAAGCAATGCAAACTACTTCTTCACAGCAAAGAGCTTGTTGTAACCTTACTATATATACATACACAATTAAAAATGAACGCTACAGGAAAAGCGAACTAGAGCGAATCGGGCCAGCTGGTGTAGTGTCCGTATCCAAAATCGATCTCTATATGCAAGTCTAGTACAACAGTGCGTCACAGAATAAATCAGCAAGTGTCTTTAAGGTGAAGATGTATTCAAATTCTGTTGTTTCGTTCTGTCCATTTTTTCTGAACACATTTTTTTAATCGATTTATTGTGACATTTCCAAGTGCATACATTTGCATCCGAATCAAACCCGGGTCTTTATTTCATCAACTCGTAGGACACTCCAAAACCAGGTCACGGATTCAATCTAGTTCACACAACCTGCCCATAAATGGACATTCAGTTGGGGAATTACATCATTTCCTGCATTTGAGTCACCAGCTTCAGTAAGCGTCTTTATCAAGCATCTTCCCTAATGCTCATAATTAAGCCTCAGAGTTAACATTGAAGAATATTGAGAAGCTTTAAAGATTTTTTAAAGAGACTAGCTGGTTCAGTGCACATGGCTGGTAAGAGGTTTATAAGGAGAGATTAAACTGGGGAGGGGTAGAACCTAGAGATACAGGGATACTGGAGGTGGTCATGAAAGGAGGAGAGAGAGAGGTGCATCATTCTGCTTTACTGCGCTTTGCTGCTTTGGGAAGCTTCTCCTGAATCCTGCAGGGGTGGCGAGAGAAATTGAGTTAACAGATAGAAATTTGCAACAAGCATCATTTAATATGGGTGAGTTAAATAAAGGTTACAGGACTTTGAGTTTTGTTGTAGAACAATAGCTAACACGGAGCGTGAAGGTGAGTGATCACATGCTAGCTTTAAAGACACAAGGTTGTTTAACTGCGGGGCAAGAATATTGGGGAGACTCCCAGTCTATCGGTACCCAGAGAGCATGGCTCCCTAAACTCCTGGCTGAAGCGGGAATACGATATATCCGAGAGTGATCAGCTGATTCAGCTTGAAAAAGAAAACGTCCGATTCCAGTCACTGGCCGATCGATCGATTGATGAGATCTGCATGATTATGGTCTTTTGGGCTAAACTACTGTGAGAACCCACGATGCCACAAACCTTTTCAAATGTTCTGGAAAAGTTCCAAATTATAAATGATATCCTTATTCAGATTTATCCTTGACTAACCATTTAGTCCTTAAAGTTGCCACCCATATATGGTGCACCCATTACATAATTTTCAAAATGTGACTAGTTCACTCATATTTAACAATTATAAAAAATAATAACACTAATTATTGCTGTAACATGAGACCCCTTGGGTTTTAACATTAAAACTGTCAGGGGAAAACACGATGCAATGTCTTTCAAAATGTGTTCCAGGTGGTCCATTTAGTCTCGTTATTTTCCCCATAATTTCCGCTTAAAGGCAGTGATGGTGACGGAATTCTCATAAATATGTCTCATGCATGTTCAATAACATTAAATATATAACTATACATTGTTCAAGACATGCAGTCTTTAATAATTCCACTTGTTTAGACCATTACACCACCCTGTCCTATGCAGTGGTGGCTCAGAGGGCTAAGGCACTGAGTTACTGATCGGAAGATCGGCGGTTCGATTCCCAGCTCAGCCAGGTTGCCATTGTTGGGCCCTTGAGCAAGGCCCTTAACCCTAACTGCTCCAGGGGCGCTGTACCATGGCTGACCCTGCGCTCTGACCCCAGTTACGCTGGGATATGCGAAGAAGGAATTTCACTGTGCTGTAATGTACATGTGACAAAATAAAGGCTTTACTTTACTTATTTCCTTACATACAGCATTGTACATACGTATTGCTCACTAAATATTTAAAGAGACTTACTTGGCCACTGCAGTGTTAACGTGAGTGCGTACAAGTTCAATGTAGTGATCAATCTGAGTCTGGGAGAATAAACAAACAAAAAATAGATTAATAAGCAAATATCTCCTTTTAACACAATTTTAAGCCAGATTTTGAAGTGTTGCAGGCTTTCATTTTAGGTCACTATCAGGACATGAAAGTGGGTTATCATGGTTTTGAGGTCACAGTATAACTTTTAGCAAAAGAAAAGGAAGCTAGAGTAAAAGCTCAAATGATGCAGAATTTCAGGACTGTATCCATCCTAATGCAGCTGCAAAAATTGGTCTTGACATTTCATACTTTTACAGAAAGAATAATCTTGAACGTAATGAAAAACCACAAAGGCGAATTTTAAGTGTGTACCTACCTTGTATTTCTCATACAGTGGTGGTACAGTAAAGGCAAGGATGTCCACTGCAAAAAAAGGAAATATTTCAAATAAATTTTTTTTTTAAAACCCTCTAGAGTATTAGCACTTATTTATTTTTGAAAGACCAGTCTTAAACCTAGCACCCTGCACCCTAAGTATGTCAGTGCTTACCAAGAATGAGGATGGTGATGCCATTGAAGACGGCACCCACATACGTCATTAACCACATGACCACGGCCAGCTGAAACAATCAACAGGCAAGCAAGAAAACATACACGCTGTTAGTGAAGTGCTTGTGAAAATCGAAGTAACAAATTTGTTCCAAACTAGGCTTGATTATTAGGAAATCATGTGCTTATGAACAGTTTTATTGTACATGAACAATAAAACTGGTATAACGACAAGGCAGCCAATTATAGAATCTGTGAACCGCTCCTTTTTCTCTGGAGGGCAGAGTGTTCTAGGTCAGTTCTCCAGCTCTTTAAATCTCTGCACTATTTCCTCTGGTTACCACTGGCTCCCACCCGCCATCATCACATGATGAGGCTCATCAACACATCTCCCTCATACAAACTAGGTGTGTGATACAAATTTCAGCTTGCGTGGCAATGCATTTAAGAAAAAGGCAACTCAAAATGAGTGACGTGTGAGAAACAAACAGAAAGACAGTTTTACTGTGTTTAGCATGACACAATTAATTTCTAAATTCTATCTGCGTAGCTTTCTACTTAATCCTGATGAACTGACCTTGAGGGAATCTACCAAGTCTTCAACCAGGAAGAGGCGGCTCAGCTGCTTTAGTCCACGGTTGATGTAGGTCAGACAACCATCCACGTGCTTGCGGAAGGTCTCAGGAGACAAGCTGACATCCTTCTCCATCAGTTCCCTGCCACAAGCATACAGATCAACCTAATTATCCCTGCAGTTACATTACTACATACTACTGAGTACAGACACACCTTCAGTTATCGCTATCTTTGGCAGGCAGAAAAGAGTAGAGATGGAAATGGAGCACAAAAACGAACATGTTTGGTTATAATACATGATCGGATTGATAATATATTCACATATTTGGTGATAAAAAAAATTGATTCTATTGAATCATAGGGGCATAACTATGCAACTGGTCAAAGTCATTGGTTACCAGCTTTGCTTAAACTGGCAGACCAACTTCCAGAAAAAAAGGCAACAAAATGAACTGATTTATTTTTAGTGATCCTTGAACAACCTCACACACACGGTTTCAATCAGAAGACCTTACCCTAGAAAATCAAAACTCTTTGCTAACCAATGTGCCAAAATAGATTAAAAAGCCTAATTTGCCCAACACTGGTGCAGGATAAAACCTTAAGGAACCATTATTCAATAGCACAAACCTCACACCATCCTTTAAAACCCTAATGATAGCAATAACTAAGTGAGCTGGTGAAATTTGTCCCCCCAAAAAAATTCCTATATGGCATAATTCTGAAAATACACTAAACTTCTATAAATTGGTAAAAATAAATAGATAAAATGAAAAAGTACATTAGGCATGAAATGTCTAACATTTTACTCTGTCGTGGCATGGGCAGTTTATTTCAGTTCGACCCAGATCCATTATAAACAAAAATTAAATGCATGACTCCTGTCCAAATTGTAAAAAAAAAAAAAATCATATACAACTTTGATCACACAGACTTCCTGCCAGACCAATAAAATTATTCGCTGTTGATGACCCGAGCTTAACAACATACTGAGGTTATCAGAACCTCGTCTAGATCAAACTTAAAACCAGAGCAAAGTTGAGCAATACATGGCTGCAGGATATTGACTGTGCAAATAACTCCCCCAAATCGGAATGTCACAACATTACATCATTTTAAACAAAGTCTAGTCATTTTCTGTGGGTTTTCTGATGTGTTTTTGCATTGTTTTATCTCTAGTTTGGTTTCTTGTGTGATATTGAAACCTGCGCACTTCTTATGAATTAAGAATGGTTTGTCTTACTTGAAGGGGTGTCCTTCGCTGGACTTCTGCACGGCCTGGATGACGGACTTGTAGACACGGAAGGAGATGGTAACGCAAAGCAGTGCCAGGAGCAGGTAGGAGATGACACTGATCACGCTGAACGCTGCCAGAGACAGCAGCAGTAGCAGAGAAATGCCAAAGACCACGCCTGACTTTTTGGGGTCCCGCCAGTACACCAAGTCATGCACTGCAAGATAAAGAATGCATGTGTGTGTGTGTGTGTGTGTGTGTGTGTGTATGGATGTGTATGTAGTGTGGTATATGTAGTGTGTGTGGTGAAAAGGAGAGAAAAGAAATTAATAAAAATCTTGCACAACCTTGCCCAAACCTAAATTAAGACATTTATGAGTTTTATTATTAGCTAAGAAATTTGACCTGAGAAGCAAGAGTTGACATATTTTGCCCATTATGCAAGTCCAAAAGTTCTCAAAATGAAGCATTAAAGGAAGCTTTTGAGAAAGTCTTATATAACCGACAGCCTGTATCTGCAGAGATTCCCGTGTAGTGCATGTGCTTTAACATCACGCTTATGTGACACTCATGTTATTGCATAACATTCTCGAGTCATCAAGCTTGCTCAGAGTTCCAGACTTTCCACACAACCTTGCAACCTTCATCTTTGGTGCCAGTTAGAACTCCTCCTTTCTGTACTAGAACGCCTCCACTACACTACAGCACAAGATCTGACTCATGCAAGCAAGTATTAGATTTCAAGTAATAATCTAGACTCTAGTCTCTCTCTCTCTCTCTTGCTCTATGCATACAGTATATATTATACACAGAAATACTTAACACAAAGCAGCCTGTGCATTTAAAGCGCATATATTAATTCATTGAAAATACAGATTTCAGATGAGGAATTGTAGCACTGACTAAATCGCATCACTCTCCCTCATCGTCTATAATGTTTTATTCTGTATACAGGACGGCCTGGAGCCCATCAGAGGAGACGTGGGAAACAACCTAGACGGGGTGCCAATCTGTCACAGGGCACACGCACACACACACACAATTTAAAAATGCCAGTTAGCCTAGTCTGCATGTCTTTGGACTGTGGGAGAAAAATGGAGTACCTGGATTCAAACAAGGACCTTGGAGGTGCAAGGCGACAGTGGTAGTCTCTGTGCCACTGTTGCCCCTCGAAATCACATCATTAATAGTATTTTATACCACAGCAGAACTGTTGAAGTCTTCAACCTGACTGATCTGAATGTGCTCAATATGGATACTGCCATATATAAAAAAGCCGCATGATAGAAATGTTTTCAAAACTGTGTCATTGTGACATAACTGCAGCACAAAAGGACCAAGGCCGATGTTTCCAAACCTCAGAAAGCACACCATTGTTTTCACTGCTCCGTTTCAAAAACAATGAGCACCAGCGTGGGGTTTCCTTCTCGCTCACTGCAGGGGTCTGACTCTCCCAGCATGCTTTGCTAATACCCAGAGGGAGCCAGCTTGCACTGAGTGCTCATTCATTATCCCTCCCCTCTTCTCTTCTAAGCGGCCCCAGATACACCAGCAAGTCCCAGCAGTAGCCAAGCTGCAGTGGCCTCGTTTCAGTAGCAGCACTGTTGAGCTCTTAAAGGCGCAGGTGGTATTTATACAAAAATGTGGGTGCAAGACCATGTGCGAGTTCAGACATTTAAAAACCACAGCCTTGGCAGACCCTGGTGGGAGCATGAGAGTTGAAAAGTGTTCAAATGTATATTATTAAAAATAGCACCAGCAAGTCATCGCCTATAGCAAAGTTTGCATCTGCCAGAAATGTTGTGCTAACTTCAGGTCGCAATCTGCAACAAAATCTATAAAAGAGCACTATTTGCTGTTTCTGTTCTGCCTGGAGAGCGACAAGAAACGATCAATTCTGACACCGCCTTCAAAACAAATCCTTCCTGACAGAAAAACATTGTACTTCTCCGAGTCAGCTTTATAGACATCCTTGACAGAATAAAACAAGGTCACTGACCTGGCGTCTGTTTTGCCTGTGCTAATCTTTCCTAGGGCTGCACGATTTTGAAAAAAATAAAAAATAAAAAAAAAGGATCACATTGCAATTATGTTGACACACATTGAAACTGAAATGTGCAACTATTAAATGTACTAATTTGTATTCAAACGCATTTATCTAGGCTAGCGCCAAATAATGGCACAAATGATCTCATGAAGAGGATGTTATGCAAATATTTATCCATCACCTTAAAATGATAAGAATAAACAAATGTTTAATAAATTAAACAATCAAACTGTACATAAATTCCTGACTATGTGTTTGAGGGATGGGAATAGTATCAGCTGGTCTCTGATGATAATTCAATTAAATTTTATTGATATTTAACAATGGTCATTGTCTCAAAGCAGCATCACAAAATTATGAAGATTATGGAAATGTGTATAGATCATAGTAACTGCCATCAATATGATTGACAGCAACGATTATCACGATACAAATGTTTGATTTTTATTGCGATTCTGTTGGTATCATAATTTTGTAAATATTGTTTTAGATTTTCTTAACTCTAAACAAATTCTAAGCAAATAATTTGCTCATCATACAGCGAATGCCGTCCTGCCTGCCAGTGTGAATAGTTTAGAACGTGGCACCTGTAGGGTTATAGAGGAATGAGAACATTTTATGATCTCAAAAGCAAACAAACGTTAAAAATATAATATATAAAATTGTGTCAATGCTTTGTAAACAGTCGAAAACCTGCACTCTATGTGACCCATCAACATGCAACCCTCATTCTCAGAACGAAAGCCTTTCCAATTTCACATTGTCTTCATAACATTTTAGTACTCATTTCATCTGTACCGATTTCTGGACATCCTATAAATATTACTTTGGAATTAATGAGATGACTATTATTCCTGGCCTTCACAAGTGCAGAGATAACATTAAGCGGCAGAAACACCAAAGAAAAATATGAAATGTATAGAAATTTGAAAAATTACCACACTTCACAATAAATTTAACAATCAATACAATACACAGCAAGGCTCCACTCGACATCCTCACAGAATCCTCAATGCTGAACAGTATTTATTACACATACAGTATTATATACACAGCATTAAAGTAGAAGCCCATTATCAGGATTATTTCGCATGTCCTCACATCTCTTCTGCTGAGGGTATAATTCCTCAATCATGCTAAAAGATTAAGGCCATTTTCACATTAGGCACAATTTATTTGTACTGTGTCTAGGACTGATTGCTTCCCTCTCCAGACTCCCCTGCTGGCCAGCATTCACATTATTTTTGTTCTCCGTAATCGGGTACACTTGGGTATAGGGTACAGCAGATGGCAATATGCATCTACTTGGTTCGCGAGCCACTATTAAACACGAGAAGAAGAGAACGAGAAAGTTAACTTTCAAAGTATGCCTAACATTATTGATATTTCTGAAAAAAATGTCAAGAGCTACACTTCTGTGTGGCTTCCTACTTTAGTGTGTAGCTCAGAGGATGGGATTGGAGCATGCTTGGTGCACACAGATTTTGGAGGAGACCAATGGCACTGATGCCTCAACGTCTACACAGTGATCTACTTCAGTTGTCAGGTACGACTCCTTGCATATCCAATTCTATCCGTGCCCAAGTACACGGTGTCGTTCTCCAGACAACTGGCTTGGGCAATGCTCCCAAGGGCCAGAAACAATTGTGAAACAAAATTAATTAATTTAAAAAAATGCTACTCCAATTCAGAACTTAAGAGCTTTTGTTGCCTTACTCTGTATGTTATGTAAATTGTCACCAGCTTGTTAATGTTTTTCAGACGCAAATCACTCAGGTTTTTAAATGATGTAATAATACAAGTTCAAAATGCATAATATTGGCTCAACAAAAGCCAGTTGGAAAAAATGCTACTTTTCTATCAAATGGCCAGGCACCAGGATTCTCTTATAATTGTATAGTAGAGGTTCTCAACATATTTTAAGAAAGAAATAATACTGCAACTTAAACCAAGTTGTTGGTCTGATACACAATGATGAATGAATTTATTTCAAAAGCATGCAGCCGAGTACGATTGTGTGTAGGGTCCAAATTGTTAAACAATGTTAAGAGAGTATGTTTAGTACTGGGGCATACTTTGAGTGCAGGGTTAGCAGGCTGACAGCCTAAAGGGAAGACTTTACCTGTCAGGTGGGTTAGTATTAGTGCCAAGACATGCTCTGCAAGGTGGTAGGCTTCTGCCACCCAGATGTCGATTGCCTCCATCTCTTTGGTTAGTGAGACATCTGGCTGGTTCTCATTTGGAAGATAGTGAAGAGAGGGATTTGGGCAAATGAAAGATTCAGACTGAAAAACATGTTGAGAGGAGGTATCCTTTGCAGAAACTGAAATGTCTTTAGGAATGCTGACATCATCCTGTTCCTCATGGCCATCCCCAAGCTCTTTTAAAGCACTGATAGTAAGGCACTCTTGCTCCAAGTCCATCACCATAGCAGGTGGAGGAGGAGCAACAGATATGGGCTCCTTAGTGGTCTCAACTTGAGCAAGGCTCAGGGACTCCTCATCCTGCTGGGATTTCAAACACTCCCTCATAAATTCCACAAAACTATCTGTTGCAGCTGTTGGAGAAACTTCCTCCTCACTGGAATCAAGTTTTTGGGGAATTTCTGGAGATGTCTGTGTATCTGGAGCAGTGCACTGGATTATTTCTTCTTGTTCAGATTCAATCTCAATGGACTCCGTTATGTTTGTGGGCTCTTCAGTTATCAAAATTTCAGGAGTACCACGTTGGACTATTTGATCCTGTTCATGTTCTACTTCAATATGCTCAGGTTTGCTTGTGACTTCTGGAGATACCTGTGTATGTGCATCATCATCGTGCTGTATGGTTTTATTTTGTTCTGTATTGGTCATCAATAGTCCCTCAGTTAGATCACTGGCAACAAAATCAGAGATCACATCACTGATTTTGCCTGATGGATCATCATGAAAAGAGGGAAATTGAGCTGGAATAGTCTCTTGGAAAGATGGCAACTCTGCATCAGTCCTGGTCATGTAAACCTCTTCCTCAATCAAAGAAAAATTCCCTGAATCAGTTATCGTCATCTTGTCCTCAATATCTACAGTATCTACAGTATGATCATCTAATTCAAGATTTGACATTTCCTCCTGAGAAAGAAGAGGCTCCACAGGGACTGCTGAAATGTTAGCAGGAAAAGGCTCAGGTTTGGTGTCATAATTCTGTTTACTTTCAACAGTCTCAAACTCATTAGCAGTGTCATCATACGACTGCTGAGCAAGCATGGTGCTATTTTCAATGTGTTGAGAGCTAGGTTTTACCAAGTCGTTTATATCCCCGTTATTTACAGCAACCACACTAGAATTTAATTGGTCTTTTAAAGCCAGCTCTTCACTAGTATAATGATCCAAGTATGTATCTATGTCGCTGGACTCATAATCATTTGAGAGATCTTCATAACTAGGTGGGAGGTCGGGTACAATTTCTGCAGTTTGGTCTATTTTTACGTCGTCAAATGGACATTCCATTGTGGTTTTAGCTATATTTTGTGGCTCTGTTGATTCTGTGCAAGAGTCCTCTAAGATTTGAGTCTTGGAGGGAAGAGGGGTCTGGAGAATTGTGTCATTGCCAAGATCACCTTGGATTACCTGATGCTTTGGAGAATACTCTTCATCGGAATCTGCAATGTTTTCTTGTGCAAAAACATCATCCATTTTTGGAGCATTCTCTTCAAATTCTGATCTTGAAATGTCAGAAAACTCCTGACATAGTATTGGAGCCTCTGTTGCAGGTTCTTGAGTTACAGGATATTGCAGCTCATCATCTTCCTCTTCTTCAAGCTCTACTTCGTAATCACTGAGAACCTGTTCCTCTGTTTCAATTACATTAATAATGGGCACCTGAATGCTCTGTTTCTCTGGAAATGTCTGCTTGTCTGTAGAACTTTCACACTCAACAGAATCTTCCTTAACACCAGGCGCATCTTCAATAACTGTATCATCAGATTCACCAGAGCTGTCAGCTTCAATGATCTGAACACTCTCTGAGCCAACACCTAAGGAGGCAGGTGGTTTTGTAATAGAGTCAGCCTGGGGAACAGGAGCTGGAGCCTCCAGGAAAGAAGCCTCAAAACCATCAGGAGGTACAGCAGATACAGTTATGTCACTCTTCTGAGTTTCAGAAAGGAACAGCGGTTCATGTGTGTTTGAGTCAGGCTTATCTTGTTTGTCCCACATGTAGGCTGTCGGTAAAAATCTGAGATCGAATTCTGAATCATCCTCAATGATTTCTTGCTTTGACTGATTAGACTCATCAACCACTTGTTTTGCCATTTCGTTAGGATTATCCATGAATTCATCAGGAACACCAACAAAAGATGAAGGAATTACTTGTACATCTGTATCTTTGTTCTTTGTCTCATCAGATGGACATTCAGGAACAACAGAAACCTCTTTCATTTCATCAAAGTCTGATTCACCAATGTTGAAGTTGGGCGCTGGTGGCAAATGAGCTCTCATCCAGTCAGCAGTATCCTCAAAGTCACTTCCACGTCTGGCATCACCAAGAATCTCAAAGGGAGATTCTGGAGAATCTTGTTCACTCGATGGGGGTCGTTTCTTAACGGATGAACGAAGAGTAACCCCATGTATCTCAGAATGAGACTTTTCATAGTGGCGTTCTCTAAAATGAGAAAACCCTCCATCGCTCCAATCAGAATCGTTCTGCTTTGCAGCTAGTGCTTCCAGAGCTTTGATTCGCTCAGACACGGGAGAGATCTTTATTGGGGAAGAGTCTTGTTTTTGAGATCCAAGGGATGATTCAAAAAGCTCCCTTTTCTCCTGGAAACTACGATCCTTGATTCCAATTGAGGAAATGGAGTTATCGTTTCCACAGGTCAGGGGAGAAAAAGAACTTGGTTGGGAGGAAAAGCGAAGTGAGGTAGGCACACCTTCTGATGGCTTCTCAGAGTCTGGTGCCACCCGTTTGTCTGCATCCGTTAAACAAGTAGGAAGGAAGAGGGGGAAAATGGGGAGGAAACAAAAATCAAGGCACACTATTTTCATAAAGATATGCTAAAGTGGAGGGCCAAACTTGCAGCTCTGGTGAATGCAAACTGTTCACCTCGATATGTTTAATTTAATAAGATCACATGTTTGAAAAACAAACCTTTCGTAGGACATTATTCTGAGCCAAAGGCAGGCCCCAAAAACTTTAGCAATCAGAAGTTAGACGAGTACTTTAAACAGCATTCCCAGGATGCTTAGCATCCATTCTGATGCAGCTGAAGCAGTCATGCAAGGTTTAATGGATTGCTTTTATTCTTTGCATGCTAGTTGGATAATGTATACCTTAAGACTCAAACACAGAATGGAAGATGCTTCCTTTACAAAGTGCAGATAGCCTTGAAAGTTATGAAATAATGTCTTCAACATGGAGTAAACGTGTCCGCTTACTGCTGCGTCTAACACATGTGAAAGTGCACCTCGTTCAAACGACACTACACGGTGCAAAATTACGACAAAGAAATAAATGAATGACATCTGTAAAAGCCATACTAAAAAGTCTATACATACAAACACTGGTATATCAGAACGACCACACGAGCATGCAGTCCAAAAGAGGACGCACTATTCAATTAATGTTGAATATTCACTTTTCACTTGTTGCAGATGTTTCCTCATTATAAACGCTATAATAATTTTGAGTCTGCTTTTTATCGAAAATGGCAATGCAGAAATGAGACAAAATAGGTAATTATGGAAAGTACATGGTTCCTATTAAAATTTCTTATCCTAACTTGTGCCAGGATTTTGCATGCATAAGCAGAAATGTTTGGCTAGCAGCCTTAGCCATGAAGGGGACAGCCTGGAGCAGGCCTTGTAGTCGATCCCTTCCCTGTGTCACTCTACCTGCAGTACCAGTAAAGATGGGAGGGAGGTGCCTCCATACACAGTTAGTGGCTCAGGAGGAACATCAAGGACAGGATTCCTTAGGGATACCAACCCGATCCATTTTTAGAATTCTGCTCTTATACAACGTGAACTTGAACTCAGGCATGTTATAATAAGTGTGCCAATCTTGGGATTATCCCAGATGCACAGCAACGTCATTCTAACATGTGCCTGCTGCTGCGAGACTTACTGCACATTTTAAGCATATGTAAGGGCATTATATTCCTGTTTGTAGCCAATGTTAGATTTGGTGAGTGAAAACCACATAGGACTCCATTAAATCAGCAATGAAAAGTGAACAAGTAGTTCTACTAAAGGTACTCAGGGATGCACATGGGCATTAATTACAAAAATTAAAACAGATGCCAACAGGTGGGACTTGGCAGTTCATTAGGATTCCGATGTGCAGGACTAACAGGGGCACCAGAGGACCCTTGGCAGGTCATATTACAGAGCACAATTTTAGCTGTGCCAAGCCAACATGCATGATGTGAATGTCCATTTTAATTTAGTCCAAAATCCATGAGCAGCAATGTGAATAAGAAAGTACTCGCATTAACTGCAGAATAAGTAGATAACTACATGCAAGGCATGCACAGTATGCATGTCTCTGTCTTTGCTAATTACTGTTGTTCCCACAAATTAAACAATGGCTCATTCAGTTACATTCCTGTCCTTTGCTTCATTGTATTATTGTAATATTAGGTACAGTATTCAGGATATCCCAAATAGTTTCACTTTGACTAAATACTATGCTGTGGCTACCTACTCAGGAGGGTGGCACTAGAGAGAGGGATTGAGAGCAACAGAGCTGCAGCTGAGCAAGAGATGGCATTCTTAGAAAAGATGAAACAAAAGAAGACACAGAAGAGAAGATTAATAAAAAAAAAATAGAAAAGCAGGCCAGCAGCAGAAGAAAACTATACACTTGCCTTGAGAAGACTGAATGAGAGATACAGGCGAAGAGGAAAAAAAGGAATCTGGAAAAATAAAGAGGACAGAAGAATGAGAGGAAAATAGAATCAGAAGTCCTTCTTATTCTCTACAAAGTAAAAAAAAAAAAAAAAAAGGGATATTAATTCAGTGCCCATACATACTCCCTCTCTTACCAGTCTCTTTTGATTGCATTCAACGCAAAATTTTCTATGGATCCTTCTTTACAAGTCAGTGTCAATTTAGGACACCCATACTAGTAAAGTTACACTGTTCCAAGAGAACACCCTGGCAGCTTTTTTCCATACATCACTAACAAAGAAACAAATCTCCACATACTCTACAAATTCCTGCCGGTTTCCAATATTTGACGCAAACAAGCATCAACACAATGCCTCACGGGCAAGAGTTATGTAATCCATGTAGAGAATCCATTTTCTGACTACACTGTAGTGCTGAAAAACACTGCTCATTTTTTCTCAAGAAATCGCATATGCATATTAACATTTTATGGTACCTCCATCTTGACTACCCACAGAGCTCAGGGTGGAACTTGGGAGTGAACCTCTGATTGGAGCAAGCTAGTCCAGTAATTCAGCAATTACATGAGTGGTAAGTTGAACTGGCTGTACATTGCTGCCAGACGACAGTTCTCACTTATCCGCACCTTAACTTGGGCAAGTGGAACTGGCTGGAGATCAGGCATGCAGACTTGCCATATGACATTCTTGACTCACCCTACTCTTAGCTCCATTCACTACACGGCACACCTTAGACCACACCATGTCACATCTAGAATCACTTGGACACACCTAGAAAACTCTGGAAGCTTAGCATGTATTCCAGTAGCTCAATGATTTCAAAAATGTTCACATGGAAAGTGAGCTTATTGGAACTACATGTTAGACAGGTACAAATCAATGAATCATGGATGTCTTAAGACCGCATACAGCATCTTGTTTTTTGTACGTGTGCACGTGTCTGTATTGCAAACATTTACATTAGTAAGGCTAATTAAATTAAATGAATAAACAGTTTAATGTCACATCTTGATTGAACCTTTGAGGAAAAGACTTTAAATCCAATGATTCCAATCACATTATCATGAGTCCAATCACATTATGATAAAAATGAATTAATAGAACAAAAGTTGTACAAACTTTATAATGAAAGTTAGCATTTAATGATTTTGAGTGGAGAAACCCTCAATGGGAACACGAGTACAAACTATGTTAAAACTGTTTTCCCCAGTTTCCTTTACTTACTTTACTTTTCTCCTGTATTTATACAGGGTGGGCCATTTATATGGATACACCTTAACAATATGGGAATGGTTGGTGATATTAACGTCCTGTTTGTGGCACATTAGTATATGTGAGGGGGCAAACTTTTCAAGATGGGTGGTGACCATGGTGGCCATTTAGAAGTCGGCCATCTTGGATCCAACTTTTGTTTTTTTCCATAGGAAGAGGGTCATGTGACATCAAACTTATTGGGAATTTCACAAGAAAAACAATGGTGTGCTTGGTTTTAACGTAACTTTATTCTTTCATGAGTCATTTACAAGTTTCTGACCACTTATAAAATGTGTTCAAAATGTGTTCCATTGTGATGGATTGTCAATGCAACCCTCTTCTCCCACTCTTCACATACTGATAGCAACACCGCAGGAGAAATGCCAGCACAGGCTTCCAGTATTCGTAGTTTCAGGTGCTGCACATCTCGTATCTTCACACCATAGACAATTGCCTTCAGATGACCCCAAAGATAAAAGTCTAAGGGGGTCAGATCAGGAGACCCTGGGGGCCATTCACCTGGCCCACGACGACCAATCCACTTTTCAGGAAACTGTTCATCTAGGAATGCTCGGACCTGACACCCATAATGTGTTGGTGCACCATCTTGCTGGAAAAACTCAGGGAACGTGCCAGCTTCAGTGCATAAAGAGGGAAACACATCATCATGTAGCAATTTCAAATATCCAGTGGCCTTGAGGTTTCCATTAATGAAGAATGGCCCCACTATCTTTGTACCCCATATACCACACCATACCATCACTTTTTTTGTTCCAACAGTCTTGGAGGGATCTATCCAATGTGGGTTAGTGTCAGACCAATAGCAGTGGTTTTGTTTGTTAACTTTACCATTCACATAAATGTTTGCCTCATCACTGAACAAAATCTTCTGCGTGAACTGAGGGTCCTGTTCCAATTTTTGTTTTGCCCATTCTGCAAATTGTGTGCGCCGATCTGGGTCATCCTCGTTGATATGCTGCAGTAGCTGGAGTTTGTAAGGGTGCCATTTGTGAGTAGCTCATATCCGCCGAAGGGATGTTCGACTAAGTCCACTCTCCAGTGACATGCGGTGAGTGCTACGCTGTGGGCTCTTGCTGAATGAAGCTAGGACAGCCACTGATGTTTGTTCATTAGTGACAGTTTTCATGCGTCCACATTTTGGCAAATCCAACACTGAACCAGTTTCACGAAACTTAGCAAGCAGTTCACCAGATATCAACACAATTTCGATCCGCTCATCACGTGTTAACCTCTTCGACATGTCAATGGCTGTGAACAAAGAAACTTGTAAATAACTCATGAACGAATAAAGTTACATTAAAACCAAGCACACCATTGTTTTTCTTGTGAAATTCCCAATAAGTTTGATGTGTCACATGACCCTCTTCCTATTGAAAAAACAAAAGTTGGATCTAAGATGGCCGACTTCTAAATGGCCACCATGGTCACCACCCATCTTGAAAAGTTTGCCCCCTCACATATACTAATGTGCCACAAACAGGACGTTAATATCACCAACCATTCCCATTTTATTAAGGTGTATCCATATAAATGGCCCACCCTGTATTTGCCACCAACATTAGCAAAGTTATTTGGTACTCAGGTCCCGTAGACAATTTCCAATAGTTATTGAATGGTCTATAAAATTTACAATTATTTACTGTTCCTATTAACAATATGCAAAGAGAAAAAACACCCACTCACTCACTATCTATACCGCTTATCCATATAGGGTCACTGGAGGCCAGGAGCCTATCACAGGGGACTCGGTATGCAAGGCGGGGTACACCCTGGTCGGGATGCCAATCCATTGCAGGGAACAAGGACACAATGGGCAATTAGACTAATCTACATGTACTTGGAGGAACCTACCACCTACAGAACATGCTAACTCCATACAGAACCAAGGAGGGAATGAAACCTGGACGTGCGAGGCCACGGTGCTAACTATTATGCCAGTGTGACACCTTGTACCACATGAGTCTATATAAATACAATAATCTATATTAATCATATAGATCTAGATTATACATCATTTGTAAAACGACATTCTTAGTCCAGGGATGTCTTAGTCCAGGGATACTTTGAATAGACATTTAAAAACTGACTCATAGTCCAACATTTTTTGTGTCAGTGGGTATACATACATTTTATAGTAGTAAAGTATTTTCTTAAAACCCAGATCAATTTACCATCATAGTCAGTTATCTATAAGCTGTTAATGACTAAATCTGTTAAAAGTGAAAAGTATTTCCCAACATTTTTTTATTTTTATTTTTTTACACATCAATCACAAAGTTTCTGTAATTCTGCAAGAAGCTAAATCAAGGGATCGCCATTCAACCAATCTACATCTTATGTACTGAGGCGCATTCATACAATTTGCACATCTTCAGATCAGACCATGAGGCTCTCTGCCATCATATAAAAGGAGACCGATACTTCCTGATGAAATCCAGTACACTATGAGCAGTTGGGTCATATCCGCATATGCAGCACATTCTACAATGGCATGGATGTCAAGTGCGTCATACTCGTATTACTGACACCTGAGGGTAGTGACCTGAAAAGCGCCTAGTCTTAATGGTAGTCCTCATGCCAGCATTTTCAGCTTTGTCCTGGGGTACTAAATTTTATAACTGACAAAACTAGACAAATAGATCTGCCTCCGTGAGAAAATGATCACTTACTTAAATCTAACCAAGACATTTGCATGTCTGGAAAAAAATAGAAGATGATTCACTTGCATTTAGAAAGAATGCTTTAGGAGCACGTTTTACAAATGTGCTCATGTGCATTTTTTCAAAGACAAAATATCCGGTTAATAAATTCCCATATTTGCCTCAATATGGTGTATTCAAGGGAAAAGAGGAAAAACATTTAAGTAACATAATACTATATAATAAATACACGTTTATGAACAACGCAACTGAAACTTACCTTCTTAACCAAGTAACCTGTACCTAAAATACATTTTATACTGTACATGTTTAATTAATGTGCATTTCAAAAGGATGCAGATAACAATAAAACTCTGATTACTGCAAAATCTGTAATAGTTTAAAATAATTCAACTTACGAGTTCATTATACCGTATAATAGGCGCAATCTGGAGATCATTGAACATATATAATATGTATAATTACCTTCAATTATCCTCAATACTGTAACTTCCAAGATTTATCCTGTCATAATAAAACGTTTAAAGTTGAATTCTTTAAAACATTCCACAATTCTGTTGGACTAGTGGTGGGACCTTGATATTGGTGCCAGTGGGATTTAACTGTTGCTCCTTAAATCTCTAACTAAAGAGGGTGATTCAGCATTCTTGATCCTTCAGACTGACTGACTCATCACTTCCGCTCAAATGGAAAAGGCTTCAAACCAACAAAACTTTCATTTTAATGCCATCAATGTTAACATGTTTTTTTTTTTGGTTGTTTTTTTTTTGGGGGGGGGGGCTTGTACATTCATCACATCAGCCTCACGAGACAGGAGGAATATCGACTAGTTCGAGTTATGGAGAAGGCTTTTACGTATTCATTGAACTGGGAAGGCATAATCACAAAATATCAGCTCACATATTTTGACCATGTTATGCGGTCAAATTTATTAGAGAAATCAAATATACTTGAAAAGGTAAAAAAAGAAAATGTGGTAAACGAGAAATATATGAGAAAAAAGATACGGTCAAAGCATCAAGCACCTAAAAAAATTTAAAACATCAAAAAGTGTGAAGAGAGGTGGTTTATAGAATTTAAAAAATCTGACTTGATTGAATGGTTGAGCATAGATTGATCACTAACCCAGTCAAGTCAAGCCTTTGGTAGAAACTCATCTGCGTCTTTTGCAGGGGCAGCTTAGTAAGGCTACATGTTTCTGTCCCTGCTACTTTTTGTTCTGCTGGATTTCATATTAATATCATGCTGAACAATGATGCAAAATGTTGTGTGGGGGAAGGGCGTTTGGTCTTCAGGAGCCAATAATGAAACCTAAACCTTACTCCTTAGGTTTCTGACTGCTAAAATAATCATAGCTATGAAACACAAACTGTAGCCGAGTTTACTTTGCATCCTGTGATGTCACCATAAAACAACTACAACATTTTTTAGAAGGAAAACTAAAATACAGAACCAGAATCACTAACCACAAAAGTAAACCTTCAACATAAGTTAATATTTTGTATGTGCATCAGTGTGGACTTTCCTTTTAAAGGTCCAATCATGGTTTGTGACTACAGTCACTCAATAGATTTGGACCGAAAAATTTTAACATCAAGTTTTTAACCCCAGTGTTCAACAATGAAAGGACTTTAGATTAACTTAAACACTTTTTCGGTTATATTAAACCATCAATCGCACAGTACACAGATATGCCATGTACTATTATCAAAATGAGGATGGATTCCCTCTTGAGCCTGGTTCCGCTCAAGGTTTCTTCCCATCACCTCTGGGAGATCCTATCCTATATCTGTGAGTTTTTCCTTGCCACCATCACTCTCGGCATCAGTGACAAACAGAGAGACACTGTACACAGCGGAACCTCGGCATACAAATTTTATTCATTCTGAAGGCGAGTTCTTAAGATGATAATTGGTATTGCGATACAAATTGTCCCATAGGAAATAATCCATTTCAACCGCCCGAAAAGTTTTACCAATTATCAACACCATAATCATATTTTTGCATAAAGGAACAATCAAAGCATTAATAAAAAGACTTGTAAATAAATACAAATATGAAATAAATAAACATTAAACCTCACTTTACATTAATTTATGATTCCTCTTGCTTTTTTAAATTATGATTTATTCTGTTGAAAATGGCTCCTTTTTCTTCATCCTACCATCCTTTATAACTTTCTTGGGACCATGTGAGCCATGTCTTCACTAAATCTTGAAAAAAAATATATATATAAAACACTAAATATTTGTAATCTCGCATCGCTTGGCTTTCCACAGATGCTAACAAGTTTTGAAAGGCTCCGGGACGTACGCGCAACTTAGCCGGCGTTCAGTTCGGCTCATTTTGATTGTATGCTGAAAATGCTTTGTGTGCTGAGGAAACGTTCTTACAAAATTTTTGCTTTAATTAAGTCTTAAAGCAAAAATTCATAAGGGAGAGCATTCGTACGCTGAGGTTACACTGTAGTCTACACTTTCTTCTGTAAATGTCCCAATTTATTTCCATACTTTTTCATTCTGTAGGCTGCTTTGCAAAAATAACCCTTGCTAAAAGCGCTACATAAAATGAATGAATCAATGAATGAATGAATGAATGAATAAATAGCAATTGCCCAGAATCATGTGCCATATATTATTTTTACAAAGGCACACAGACTAATGTTTCCAGATATACAAAGATATGGACTACGGGGGAAAAAAGTTATGCTTTGGTCATAGCATCCCAGCGACAGTGTGGTGTTTATGGAACGATACTGCAAGTATACGCTGCTGCCATATTGAAACTCACGTCACAACCCAACACCTGTAATGACTAACAACAAAAGAACTGGCGTCCCAATGGGTGGCCATTTTGAACAGGGAGCAAGAGAAATATTCAGTGCCACCTACAACACATATTACAATGCGCTATTCAAGTAAATAGGCGGCTGGGCCTCGAGTAAACACGACTCGCTAACATGTTCGGTGTTATGAGTTCTTGGGCTTATTTCAATAAGGAGGACATGGCGTAGTTTGGATCATGGCGAATGAAGAAAGCTTTTCGGGTTTCAGGAGCATACACGCTAGACCAACTTTATTTCAGACTTTCTTTTAGGGCCATAAGTGCGTGCATTTTTGTATATTAGCACCGTGAATAAAGAGTTCAACGTTATATTTGTACATTTTAGCACACACACATCGGTGATTCATGTTCGCTGTCGCCCTGTATGATGCGCGCAACATCGCTGCAGTGCAGCACGGCGCTGTGAGCTCATGAAAATATGTCACCATGCCTGTTTTCTGGGCCTCAAGTTCAAAATTAAAAGTCACAAGGAGGTTTAGCTTTAAATACCTTTTTTTGGTCTTACACATATATACACCTATACACAGTACGACGTACAGCGAAAAGCTTACTACTGCTACTTTTTGTTACATAAGAATACAATGCATATACGCCAGAACGTACTTTTTTAAAACAAGCATAAAAGGGAAAAAACAAGGACAAAATATAGAAATAAATACGAAATAAAAATACAAAAATATAAAATGCAACTATATAATATTTTATATATACTTTAAAAAAAGAAATAAGGTCTTTAACTTAATTCGCTCCCAAATGCACCATTACCCAGCATTAAAATCATCTACGCTGTTTAAAGTTAAACATAATGCAAATACAGGATTGAGCCTAATAATAAACAGTAGATAGAGCATTTCCCTATTTTGTTAAAAAGGAGGCTTATGCACTGCAGGCGTGACGCTGTTGTTGCTGTCGTTGTTGTTTTTGTGTCCGTTTTGAGTTATTCAATCATTATGGCTTTAATTCCTACCAGGACGGAATTCGTTTCTAAACCGATTGCACTCTTACCGGAAAACTTCGAGTCTTTGGAATGTCCATCGTTCAACCCTTGGGACGACGATATCAGATGGGACTGTGTCATCGGATCTGCCATGTTGTTTTAAGAATGCAGAGGTTTGCGTTTGAAATGTGTAGTAACGCTGTCGGTGTGAACACGACCGCACCGGAATTATTCTTTATTCCCGACCGAATGCGGAACGCAACCTCGCAGAGACCAACAGACGTATGAGCGTGCGCGCATGTGGAGCTTCTTATCAGTGTAAAGAGGAAAAGAAAGGGGAGGCGGAAGAAGACTGGGCGGGGACAGAGCGAGCGTTAGAGAGAGAGAGAAAAAGAGAGTTTATTAGGGTGAGAGGTCGCTGACTGGCTTAAAGGAACAGTCCAGTAACAGCTGACTCATTTTGTTTTGTCAAGAATTTCTGCTAAATCTTTTAAACTTGGAGAGGTCGCTGACTGGCTTAAAGGAACAGTCCAGTAACAGCTGACTCATTTTGTTTTGTCAAGAATTTCTGCTAAATCTTTTAAACTTGGCGTTTGTCTGCACTTGGACGTGATTCATCTTATATCTACAATTTTAAAATCTACATTCAGATGATATAAACAGTCAAATCTATAATACTCCCTGACATACAGTAATGATACTTGTATTGTAGCTGACCACACCTCTGTAGCTTTAGCATGAAGCTATCCCTGGAAATGTGCATATTCATACTCAGACCTTATGTAGGATGCCCAGTCTGCCTCAATTACCTTTTTAGGTGGCTATTACAATGGCGTGAAATACTAACCTACCTATACCAAAGAAATGCCATAATCTGCCCACTCCTATCTGTGAAGAAATCCAATGCAATGCCTACAATCAATCTATACTCTTAACATAAAAATCCCTGATCTGTGCTTGTTCACTTGTTTGCTCCTTGTGGTCAATAGGGCAATTAGCTAGCTATACTCACTGAGCACATTAGTTATCACACACTACTACTACTGCTCCTGGATAGGGCCTTCATTTGCTCTTAAAACCACTTAGGTTATTCATCTCAGGGATTCTACAATATGTTGGAAACATCAATTTGAGATCCTGGTTCATGTTGAAATGACTGCATTTCTGCAGATTTTTCAGGTGGACAGTAGCAGTCAAAATTTTGGACACATGTTTGGATTTATTTTCTACATTATAAACTTTTTCAAAACTATTAAATACTGTATGCATATGGAATTAGATAATTAATTAACAACAGTCAGTTGTTATTTTAAGACATGAAGGTCTGCTGTTTTGGAATTGTTCTTGTAAGAACAGTATTGTCAAGTGAATTTGCAAAACCCATCAAGCACCATAATGAAACTGTCCCATCATGGTGTATCCCAAAACTCTGTTCCAGAGGAGAAGTTAATTTAGAGGTACCGGCCTCAAAGCCGGTAGAAGCACCTCAGATTTAAAGCACCTCAGATTTAAGCTGTTATGAAGGCTTTACAGAGCATAAGTAGCAGACACATCTCAATATCAACTGTTCAGATCGGATTATTGCATATTTTGGATTCCTTCAGCTTTGTTTTACAATGTAGAAAGAAATAAAAATCATGGAGTTACAAGGTGTGTCCAAGCTTTTGACTGGTAATGTTCTTTCATGCTGCTGTTCTCCTGTTCTACCACATACCTTAAGTGATCTATTAGATTTAGATCTGTTGACTTTAAAGGCACCTGAAGAACACTGAACCCATTGTCATTTTCATGAAACAAGTTTCAGGCAAATTTTGCTTCATAACATTGTGCATTCTCATGCTCGTAATAGTCATTAGAACATCTTGACAATTATGGCCATGAAGGGATGTACATGTTCAGTATCGATAATAAAATTGACTGTGGCATGCCTGCAATTAATGATTGGTGTTAACATCTCCAAAGTGCAAAGAAAGCATTACACTACCTCCACCAGCCTGGACTGCAGCCTCAGTTTTCTCTTCTTGCTGACAGATGTGGAAACAAGCATGTTCTTGTAGCTTATCAGACCAAAAAGTTAAAATATTGTACATTCTGAGATGCTTTTCTGCTCACCATAATTGTATGAAGTCATTTCTGAGTTACTGTATCCTCCTTATTGCATAGTTCTACTTAACTCTATCCCAGGAGGCTCAGGGCAGAAGGCAGGGTACATCCTGGATGGAATTACCAATCCAAAGCAGGACACACTCACATACACACTACAAGGAATCTGAAAACAGCAATCAGTCTACCCTACAGCTCTTTGAACTGTGGAAGGAAATTAGAGGACCCAGTGGAAACCAATCAAGCATGGGGAGAACATGCAAACTCCACACACACAGACCTGAGGCAGGACTGCAACTCTCGACCCTCTCTGCCCCTTATTTGCTCATTCAGCCACAAGAGCATTAGTTAGGTCAGTCAGTGAGTGATGTTGGGGGTGAGGAGGCCGGTGGCAGAGCCAGCATTCCAGGTTCCAGGGTTAAAGTCAGGACTCTGTAGAGACCACTTGATTTCTTCTACTCCAACCTTGGTAAACCATGTGTTCATGAGCTTATTTAGTGCAAAGTCATGCTGAACCAGGCTTGGGCCTCTCAGGTCCAGTGGAGAGAAATAGTAATCCAACAACATAGAAAATTTCAACATCACACAAGTTTTAGAATGACATGATCGCTCTCATAGTATGACTGTAGAGTTGAAAATAATAATAATAATAATACTAATAATAATAATATAAAAAAAACTATAAAGACTACATAGACTGTGAACATACTGTACAAGACTAATATCTTTGAGTGATGTCGTTTACATTTCATGCAATTTGGCGCCCTCTTTTGGTAAACTAAGTATTTAAAGTTGAACCACGTGCAGAAAGGGTAACGTTAACATGACATGATCTCCCTTATGGTGTGACTGTAGAGAAAAAACCTACACAGAGCATGAACATACTTAAGAAATATCTTTAAGTGATGTCGTTCATATCATTTCATGCAATTTGTCGTCCTCTGCTAGGCAAACTAAACCCTTAACATTAAAAAAACATGTAAAAATATGTTAATATTAACCATAAAAAAGCACGAGTACATAATTAATTTAATTTATTTATTATTAGAATATTGTTTAGTCATCGGTTAGGTTAGAATGTTTTTTGACCATGTATTTTTTAATATGACATAAAAATGTAAATATAACTCTATTAATATTTTTTAGATGTTTGTTACATTTTATAATCGATGTGATGTATACAATTATAAATATCTAACGTTTCTCTACAAGTGTATGTATAATTTATAAGAAACTCAACCACACCCAGAATAATAAATTTCCCCAGTTTGCGTCATATGAACCGGAAGTAAATTAGTTCTTCCGTAGCCATCTTTTTGCAACTGATTTCCCATAGTTCGGATGGACTTGACTGCGCTTTACTGCGAGACCGTATCAGATGATATATTATATGTTGCTTGAATGTTTTTCTAGGTTGGATTTACTGTGTTGCGCGGCAAAAGCGAGGGACAAAACAAAAGCATGTGAACATCATTTTCAGCTCAGGTTTGTATCAGAGACGTGGTTTGAAGACTGGAGTAAGAGACAAGACACAGAATAAGAAGGCAAACGAGTTCGTTAGTGATATTTGCCGATATGTTTGCTTAATATATGAAGTAGCTGTGGTTGCTAAGGTGTGTGCGCGTGACGGCTAACACGCTAGCCTGTGAGATTAGAGTGTGTTTTTGCAATGTGAGCTTTAAATTTTGAGGCAGGCGAGGCTAACATGGGGTTTGGTGAGGATGGGTATTGCGTTATTGAGAGTTTTAGACACTGATGAGGTTGTGCACGCGCGAATAATCAGGAGTTCAAAGGTCTCTTTTCGTATTGTCGTTAAATGTCGTTAATTTCATTATCAGGTGACGTCACACTTTTCATTCTATCTATTGCATGCTTAATGCAGGTTTAACAAAGTGTGTCGCTCATGGAGATCATGTATTTAATCAGAGTCATAATGAACCTGATGATCAGACTTGCTTTTTTCCCCTACAGCAGATCGTTTTAGGTCCCTTCCTGAAATTCAGCACCCATCACCATGGGCCTGCGGTCAGCTCAGAAGAAGCACTTCCCCCTGCGTGGCATTGATGGCGTGGTGAAACTTTTTGAGTACGAGTTGGGAAACCCCGAGCCAGATCTGGCCCTGCTATCTCTAGTGCTGGGCTTCGTTGAGCACTTCCTGGCAGTCAACCGCGTGGTGCCTGTCAACGTCCCTGGTGTGCGGTTTGAACCCCTGAAAGGCGACTGCCTCAACTCCTGCTTCCCTACAGTAGACCTGGGTTTGATCTCGTCGCTGCACGAACGCTTCACGGCTCAGATCCGTGGTGCAGTGGATCTGTCACTTTACCGCAGACCGGCCGCGGGTTCGAGCAGAGAGCTGGTGAAGAAGGTCTCCGATGTGATCTGGAACAGCCTGAGCCGATCTTACTTTAAGGACCGGGCTCATATTCAATCTCTATTTAGTCTTATAACAGGTAGGAGCTATGCTCAGGGTGAATGGAAAGTGCACTTATGCAGCAAGACATTTGTAGGTTCATCCTAATAAAGGTCCTTTAATTTAGTGTGTTATTCAATTGGGTCTTTTAGGAACACTTCAGATGGATAACTGGTTATTTTTTATTTGTGTCAATGTCTTCATATGTCCAGCGTTAGAAATTCCTTAAAAACTTTGTGTAATTAAATCAGTAAATGTTATAAATGCACTAAATATTATCAACAAGATACTAAGTAAGTAAGCATTAATATGTTGGCTTTTTATTATTATTTTTTTAAAGATATCTCACTGCTGTTGACTAATATCTATCTAAGACATGATTTGGTCTAAAAACCTATACTGATTACCACTTATGTTCATTTCTCATCAGGCACAAAGTTGGACAGCTCTGGTGTGGCATTTGCAGTGGTGGCTGCGTGTCAGGTTCTTGGGCTGAAAGATGTTCATCTTGCCCTGTCTGAGGACCATGCCTGGGTAATCTTCGGCAAAGGAGGTGAGGAAACGGCTGAAGTCACATGGCACGGCAAGGGCAATGAGGACAGGAGAGGCCAGACAGTCAGTGCTGGAGTCAATGAGAGGGTGAGTGCAATGTTTTTATGCTTTATATTATTGCCGATTAATACCATACAAATCAATCATGTTCAGAGTCGGACCTGTTTGGTACAGAAACAGTCTGTGTACAGAAACAATGTTTATTTGTTTAGTTGAGTAAAAGAAAACTGCTCTAATATTTAGCAGATAACAAGAATATAAACATGTTACTGCATGTTTTTCCCCCCTGTAGAGCTGGTTATACTTGAAAGGCTCCTACATGAAGTGCAACCGCAACATGGAGGTAGCGTTCATGGTATGTGCCATCAACCCATCTTTAGACCTGCACACAGACAGCTCAGAGCTGCTCCAACTTCAGCAGGTGAGCTAGAGGATGGTGTACGCTGTTCCTGAAAATAGTCTATGCAGTAGACTTTGTTTCATAAAACACATTTTTTCCCTTCGCAGCGGCTGCTTTGGTTGCTTTATGAGCGAGGAGACTTGGAAAGGTGTGCTACCACAAACAACTGCCACAGCTATGGTTACACTGAGAATAACTCCTGATCAGGGACATAAACTGTTTTCGCTTTGTTATGCAGGTATCCAATGGCAATGGGTACTCTTGCTGACCTTGAAGATCAAGAACCTATTGGTAAAGGAGACCCACTGTCGATCCATGTCAAGGTGCCAGAGCTTTTTTTTTTCTTTCCTTTTTAAAAATAAATATCTTCATGGTTTTGTTGTTTAGTCAAAGCAGCTACACCTATGCAATATGTTACAAGTAAATCACTATCTATTCTTCTTACATGGGCTGGGCAGTTTCAGTCACGAGAACACTTCACTGATGACCCACCATTATTTCTGATCCTACACCAGCAGGTCTCATGCGCCCTATGCCCCATGGCACAGTACTCTAGAGCCAGTGAGGGAGGGAGTTATCTGCCATGTGGCACAAATCCAAAGTTGGAAAGGCCTTCTCTTGCCAGGCCGATAGTCTGGTCCTCTTGATGAGACAAGGATTCGTCTGTACTTTTGATGTTTGGGGGTCAGGCGCTGGCTAATAAACAATTTCTGAAAGTTTATTTGTTTCAGCATGCCCAAGACAGGGCAGTAGATGCCATTAGCAACCATAGCATCCTTAACAGGAGGCAGTACTGTACAAAGTGGCCCGATGTGATCCAAATGGCGAGCAGAATAATGTCTGCCACATGTTGGGTTGACAAATTGGCTAGTGTTCTCAATAAAACTTAAAAAAAAAAAAAAAGCTTCATACCAGTGAATCCTTCTGGTTCTTTTAGTCTTGGAGTGCACCGTAAGGCCACTTTTCTTGGGCAGTGAAGCTGTGGTTTTAATCAAGCTTTTGTTAGTCAGTTTTCGATTCAGAAGATATTCAGTTTTTTAATTATTGAGGAAAACGTACAAATGTTAAACGTTGTAAAATTGTCAAACGTCCTTTAAAAATATTCAAGGGCTTTTGTAGAAACTACAAGCCATTTAATACTCAAATTTTGCAAGAGTATCTCTTCATCAGTTGAGCTTTTATGTGCGGTTAGTGCAAAAACAATTGCATCATTAGTCTTTTTACAAGACATGACATTCACACATTTGTTAAAGTTACACAGCATTTCAGTGTTTGTTAGATAATTTTAGTAGTATTTATAATTCAGAACCAGTAAGAAATATAGCTGCTTGAGACAAACATTAGTGCTGTCAAATCGAAACGAAAAACATGATGCCCACAAATGGAATTGAATTGACTTGACAGTCTACATATGATGCACAGCTCTATTAAATATTATAGACATGCTATACCTTGATGGGGTGCATGGGAGTCAGTCGTCCAAATACGTCATGCATGGTCAAATACCAAGTTCCAGCCTGACGTGAACATATAAATTAGCATCATGCAGATCCGCTCACTGTAACCAATAACAGTATGAATTAAGACTAATGTCTTGTAAAGACTAATCTTTAATGTATAAAAGGGCTGTCCTGGTTTTTGAAAATCCCTCCAGACAATGGAAATATTAAGTATAGCAATCCTTGGATCTGAACAGGATGTTCTATTTATATGTTGATTGTACTGCCTCTTCCTGCAGTGCAGCATTCTTGTTGGAGTTTGATATGGATAAGGCCCTGAGCACACTTGGGCAGAGTGCAGAACTGAAGCTTATTGTGATTCTGTCATCAGGAACTGCTGACCTTGTATAGTTGTTCACAAATTAGCAATATTTTCTTGTGGGACTGTGTTTGGAGAGTCTGAATGCAATGTAGTGTGCTAGTGGATTTACTTCAACAGCAGCACCTGTTTAATGCTAGCACCATCATCATTCATGACCATGCAGCTCAGGCCATAGTCCCAAGTGTAACTGTGCACATAAAGACATGTATGAAGTGAGAGGATGGCTGTATTGCAAAATACCGCTTTGTTGCAGGCCCTCTGACTGCATGCACATGTGTATAGAAGGAATTTGTGTGGTTATTAGGTCTCCCTGTTGATTGAAGGGGGTAAATAAACTTGATTCTCCATATCAGCCACCCAAGATCTTCATCACTAATTATATATTTCATGTGTTCCTGTGTGCTTCAAGGCTGTGGAGTCTGCCAAAAAGTACTACAACAATGAGCATATCTACCCATTCATGTACTTGGCCGGATATCACTACAGACACAGGAATGTGCGGGAGGCTTTGGGGGCCTGGGCCGAAGCTGCTACAGTCATGCAAGAGTAAGTTCTAGGGCTGGCTTATTTTAGTATTTTGACGTTTATTTATGTATACACCACACCTTTGCTGTTACTGTTGCATAATGTTTTCTGAATTAATGTTGTAGTAATTTATCTACAGCAGGTGGCAGTGTTGGTCTGTTGCTTATTGATGACTTGCTTGTGCTTTTTTTTTGTGTGTGTAAGAGAGCAAATACTTGTGTTTGGGGATCTCTCTTTCTGTAAATTATCATTCTCTGGAACAGTATGCAGCATTGTGAAAAGCTTTTATCCTGGTTATGCAAAATCTGGCATCCATGTATTTTCAATTGCAAATAAGACACCCTAAGTGAAGCATTACAAATTCTACTATATCCATTGTGTTTTTTTTTAGCGACATCGGCATGAGGGTTTGATTTACCAATATCCTTATTACTCACCTCTGATTTACCTTATTACTAATGAGAAAAATATGGGAAAAGGCACCTGCATCTGTACCGTTCTCTCAGCAAACACATGTTGCACAGGCTGAAGAACTAAATATAGTTTTGTCTGGTATGCTTATGTCTCCTGAAGGATGTCTGCACCGGACACGCCCAAAACCCAGTCTCTTCCTTTTTCCTCTCTTCCTGTTTCCTGCTCCTTCTGGACACAGAGTGCTCACTCCCTTAGTTTCTTTTTAAACATCTATTTATGGACATTGCACATTTTTAATACTCTTGCAAACAGGTTTGAAAAATGTTTGTAGTTTTTGAAAAGCTAGTCCTGTATTTGACTGAAAGTATTTGTCCATGTTTTGGCTTTTCCAGGATTGCGAAAATGGAAAAATCGGTTCTTACTTACATATTCTCAGATATAATTGATTAATTATTTGTTTAATATTTCTGTCATCAGTGACTTTCAAGTACACTATGAGCTGAGTGAGCATGAGTGGCATAGGTTTTACACAATACTGAAAACTGAATGTTAAAGTTTATATGAAAAATCAACATACCTTTTTTAGGGCAGGCCAAAGCATAAATGTTTCTTAGAGCTTTAAACCTAGAATTCTCTATTAAAACTGTATAGCGACAGTTATGATTAGTAGATGTGCTACTGTTAAATTATATGCAGTGCTTATGATATCCCTCCCCTCCCCCCACCCCCATGTGTTATGTGATTTCTGGTAACATTATTTGATTGTGTGTTGCCTCTTCTTGCCGCTTCTCAGTTACAACTACTGCCGTGAGGATGAGGAGATCTATAAGGAGTTCTTCGACATAGCGAACGATGTCATCCCCACCCTTCTTAAAGAGACTGCTGCTGAGAGTGGAGCAGAGGGCACTGAAGGGGCAGAAAAGGTTCCCTAACTTAAGTTCAAAAGTATAAAATAACAAGCCAGAAGTAACCAACATGTCTCAAATTTTTTATTTATTGTATTTTTTATTTTTTTATTTCTATATAAATATTTTTTCTTCCTGAAGGACCAACCAAGACAAGCTGCAGCCCTCTCTGCCTTACAGGATCCCGAATGCTTTGCACACTTGTTGCGTTTCTATGACGGAATCTGTAAATGGGAAGAGGGAAGTCCTACACCTGTGCTCCATGTAGGCTGGGCCACTTTCCTAGTTCAGTCTCTCAGCCGCTTCGATGGTCAGGTAAATGTTCTGTGGTTGAACTTTTGTAGATTTATCAAATCATGTATGTGAAGTCTGGAGAAAAGATCCAACATATATGAGTAAATATATAGTCTATCTTAAGAAGTCTGTTGATTCCTGATGTCTGTCTGAATATTATAAATCTAGTATATAAGGGAAACTAACCACTGAACCCAATTCTCTGTTAGGGAGTATGAACTGTCACACTGTTTAGTAAAAAGTAATTCAAAGTTCATACAATGAGAAACTGGGTTATCGGTATGACTCTTTGTACATGCAAATAAATTCCACCAAAAAAAACATCATTCCACAAACAACATATTTTCATAATGGAACAGAAAAATACTTTGTACAAAACGGAACCTTTGGCAAGTAGTGTATCCTAATTCATGATTTTCTGTGTCTAAAACCTTGCTTTAGAGCTTTCAAGACAGATTGATGCAGTAGAAAATATTTTTGCACAATTATTGTACACATTATTTTTTATTATAGATTGTCCATCCAACATTCTTGGAGTAATACCTTAAAAATGATTAGTTGAATGTTTGTAAAATTTGTATTGTCTGTCATTTGTAACTAGAAAAGCCAATCACAGTCATAGTCAAATGTGTAAGGTAGCATTTTCCGTTAGCTTACTTTGAGTGTCATACAAGATGTTACTTGCAGGTTCTTTTTAAGGATCTCAAGGCCCATTTTCTGTCAGATTTATATACATGTACAGAATTCTTATTAGATTAATGTAGCAATCAGTTAAATGTTTGTGTGATTTTCTATATCGATTTATCATGGTAATCAGCAGATAAAATAATTGAGTGTTGGAATTGATCCAAACAAGATCAAGGTCACAGCACGTTAATGTTGAATGTCAATTTTTTTTAAATAGCTTCTTGACTGTGTGAAGTTGAAGTTTGAAATAAAAATGAGCAGCAAGAACCACTAGATTTGTGGTCGAGACATTCACATAGATATAGCTGACGTTGAGTTTGACTTGTTTACTCACTGTAGCACTACGCTAACAGTGCTCAAGATAGCTTATATACATTAGGTAAAAAAAATTCTTACAGTGTACTGCATTAGCTTAATTTGCCTTTTCGCAATATTGCTTCCCTGTAAGAGGGAATTTCTGCTTTTACTGTTTTAATTCTCTTTGTCTCAGATAAGACAGAAAGTGACAATCATCACCAAAGAGTCAGAGCCGCAAGACGACGATGACCAAGGCAGTGACGACCCACGCGAGGGCCGAAGGAGAGGCCCGCGACGTGAATCCAAATTTGAGGAATCGGCAGGACCCTCTCCACCAGCTACTACTGCAGCTCCTCCTGCTCAGCCTGGCCAGCCCAAAAAAATTGGCGGAGAAGGAGGCCGGCGTCGTTCTTCCGCTGGAGGGCGAGGGAAAGAGACAGAGGGGAAGAACGAAACGTCTAACCCAAACAGTCCCGTTCCTTCCCCTTCCCAAACAGTGGCATCATGCAGCGGTCCAGTGGTGACCTTCCATAGTGAGAAGATGAAGGGCATGAAGGAGCTGCTTTCAGCAGCCAAGGTCAACTCGAGCGCCATTAAGCTACAACTCACTGCCCAGTCACAAGTTCAGATGAAGAGGCAGAAACCCACCCCCTCCGGTGACTACAGCCTGTCCTTCATGAAACGCCCTCGCAAGACTCTCTAGAATTCTCCTTTCTTTTCCATCTTACTTTCACCTCGAGTTAACATAATTTTGCCTGCAATACTGTAGAATGCAGTATTTTCAAAGTTGCTAGTGTTAACTGAACAGTCCATCATCTACCAGCACTGAGTGTTAAAATGATCTATGGCTAAATAGCAGAATTCCCCAATTCCAGCCCTCAAGAACCATAGCACTGTATAATTAAGTTTTTGTCTACACTTTACCTCGGGGAGCATAATATAAATATACCAGTTCTACAAAGTGGAGTTGTGAAATGACTTTGCAAAATATTCAGATAAGCCGGTGGATCCTGTGATGGTCACAGTCTGCATTTGTTCACCCCAAAAACAATTTATTTTTTATTTAAACCACAAAAATACCTTAACCGGTAAACATCCTCATTAAGCTTATTTAGAACAATTGCAAGTTATGTTTTGAACATGCTTACAAAACAATATAAAAAGGTTTCTGTTATTCAGCTTGCTTAGAATCATTACAGTTTCAAAGCTGTATGTAGTAGGACATGTTATAATGTTGAAAGCAAAAACACTGAATTGCCTTGTAACTGTTTAGGACTGGAATTAGAGAATTTGGCTCTATGCTAAGAAATTAATAAAATCTTGCTATATTTTTATATTCACGTTCACATTAGTTGCAAGATGTGAATTTAACATCTCATTGTGCCAAGGTTTGTGGTGTTTAAGAGCTGTAAACACTTTTTTTTCTGAAAAAAGTTATCCTTTCGTAAGTTTTCTCAAATATTATAATGTCCTTTGTAGTCATGTTTCAGTTAGAAGCTAAACATGTTGGTGTTTAGCAGTGCCTACTTTCATTTTATCTTGTCAGATTCCTGCTACGTAAAAATGTTCAGTTTTACGGGTGTTCTTTATGTCAAAGTAAATGCTTTTTCAAATCTGCTGCTCAGTATGAAACTATTTTTATAATAAAGATGTTTCAAGAAGAAAATCTAGTTTGAGAATTTTTATGTATATTTTTATGTATCAAAGTACAGTGATTATGTATCCTGTTGATATGAAAAAGGAGCCAGAAATAAAATCTAAAACAGTTATTTATGAGCGGCGAACAGAATTCCGAGAGTTAAAAACTCTTCTTATTTTTTTATATAAAATAAAATCTATATAACCTGTTACACTAATGCATTTAGCCCACATTTCACTAAAAAAGTTTTTTTCAGTACACCTGAATCATGATCTGCCTGTCTGTTTTCTGCCTGAAACCATGGCCCTCCAGGAACTCCTTTAACAGCCCAAGCATGTGGAATTTATTTTTGTTTTGGTATGAGGTGGTATTGAAAAGTTCAAAGATTAGCTCTGTTTACAAGAAAGTTCTTTGTTACTTATTACTTAATTATTAATACTTTATTATTATCTAGCGAATAGGGTTGGTCTGGAAGTTCCCCAACGATTATCATGCACAAGTTGCTGAATGGTTTCGACATTTTTCGTGATTGATTGGTGAAGTGATCTTCTTCCGCTCTTGAAGCGTACATGCTGCTCAAAAGACCTCAAACGCCTCATTGCAGCATCGCCGTAAATGTGCTGAATCATCAAACGTCTCTGTAGCAGATTTGCTCAGTTTCACGCAGAAGTTCACATTCGCTCTTTGTTCTAACTTGCTGTCCATGATGAAATAGCGGACTTGGTAACACGTGGTACCAATAGCACCAGCTGCACAGCTCTCTTTGTACACAGGAAGATGTCTTTTGGCACACCGACTTATGAAGGTCTGCGCTCCCTGGGACTACATGCAGTTTTGTGCTGCCATCTTACAAAACGAATCTTGAAACTTTTTGGTATCACCTCATATGTGATGGTACAATCAAAATCAAACCAGGTTCCACCTTTCTTTGTAAGGGATTTGAAACTTTGTGCATTAAGAATGAATATATTACCTGAATGTTTATAATCATATTTTGGCTATTTACTAGATCACCAAAGCTGTTTATATCTGTTCCAGTGGCGGCCGGTGCAAAAAAAAATGTTTTTGGGGGGCGCAAACAAAATTTAACTTTTAATACTCACCTGTAAATAGCCATTTATCAGGTGATTAAGCATCATTACTACTAGTATAAAATAAAGGCATGACTCACATTGCATTCAGTCAGCAGCTCCGCTTGCCGTAAGAAGTGCTGGAAAAGACTCGTTGAGAATGGTCCAATCACATGAGCCCAAATCTTTAAAAACAATATTGATTCGCTAAGAACAAAAGTGGGAGGGTTCATGGCGCACAGAGCTGCGACCCAGGATGATTTGACAAAATCCAATCAGAGCTCAGCCTCAAGTCACATGCTTTTCAAAAGTTTACGTGCCTACATAGACACTCGTTTGTCCGGCGCCCCGCGTACACGAACACAAATGGACATAACACAGTTTTGTTGTTGTTGCAAATACATTATATTAAGAAATACAGCGGACTTTTGTGACTAAATGACTTTATTTCATTATTAAAATGAATAATTATTATGTTAAATAATTACATGTTAAAGGAGCATTCTTTTCTGCCTAACTTTAAGGGGGGCGGCGCCCCTGCGCCCCGTATTGACCGGCCGCCACTGATCTGTTCCCAACAACAAATCACAGCAGGTCCAAGATAAAAAGTAATTATACTGCACAAGACTCCCACTGAATTTTGAAATAAACCCTTACATTTCAATAGCCTATTAACTCTAAACTAAGTAATAAATGGCCACACAAAGCAGTGGGGGGTGCAAACTTTTGCATTTCTCTTTGACCGTGCAGTGTGTTGCGAGGGAAGTATGCGCTGACTGAGAGCGCGCGCGCGCTCGCGTGCGTGTGGAGGCAGTGCGCGCGGACGGACAGCTCTTCACTCTGAGCGCCGCAGTGACTCGGTGCGTCTGCAGTTCCGTCTGATTAAACGGTTTTAAATCAGGTTCCTCCGCTACTGATTAAAAGTAACGCGCGTAATTTTTTCCCGTTCCTTTCTGCATTGCGCTTTTGATTGGCCTTTGTTTGTGGACAAATGCTTTCTTGGATGCGACTGAGGGGTTTGATCGCAGTCATGCCCGTTTACTGAAGAGCCTGACTAATCGTGATTCGCTGCGATCATGGATACTATCGGAGTTTCTTTTCTGGACCCGCTGGAGGATTATGAGATCCTTCAGAGGATCGGAAGTGGCACATACGGTGATGTGTTTAAGGTGAGAGACGCACCGCGGTTCAGGAGACAGGAATATTTCAACCTGCCCAAACATGGGAATGGAAACTCCATGGCATGAATCTCTGTTCTCTCTCTCTCTTTCACCTTTTCTCTTTTCAGTATGCTGTGTACTTTCCACTTTCCCATGTTTACAGGCTACTTATTATTACTTAACTGTAACTTTACTGTCCCTGCACCTTTTGACTAATTTCACATTACCTATACCAGGACCTCAGCTCATCAGTCAACTCTAACAATGTGTTTTGAACATTTTATCTACCACTAATAACCAAACCAAAAATTCAGACACTAGCAAACGGTTGCCTGTAAGTGAGACACCCTGTAAGGCATGCAGGTGTGGCCGTGACATTCCTTTCTTACTGTTTTGAAGTGGAAAAAGACAGAACACGTGTCTTCAGAGGCACCCAAACTGTCCCTATTATGCACAGCTTCTGCACTATGATAATGTGGGTGAGTAACGGACTCTGGTATTCCTTACAATAGACAAAGAAGCCGTTTCACACCCTACTGTCAGTCTCTAATGTCTTTCTTTTTAAATAAAAAGAAAAATTATTACTCAACATATATATATTTTTGTTGTTGCCAGATTTAGTTTGGACATATAACTGGAGGTGAAAAAACACTTTTAGATTGCTGATCAAAGTGGGACCCACTTCCTGGCCAAGCCATTGTCCTAAGCTATGTTATTTCAGGACTGTAAGGCTGTTAAGGTTCACCTCACTGTCACTTACTACAGAGCAGGAAGTCCCCAACCATAGCAGGAAAACAACAGGAAGACAGCTCAGCTTAGTTCCAGGTTTTGTCTGGGGATGCTTGTTTTGCTGTGTTCATCAGTGACACAAAGAAAACAGGGTTATTTTTTTAAATACGCATGTATACTTATGGTTATGTTGGAATTCGCTGTGGAAATTAAATGAAAATAATTTCCTTTCTTTCTCTCTGCCCAGTGAAGTATTAAATTAAAATGGATTTAAGCCAGAAATCTAGAATTTAACCTATTTCATCTGCGTCATTTCTACATATTTCATGTTACTTATTGAGAAGAGTTCTGGAATATTTTGTAAATGCCAATGCATATGAACACTATTATGTGTTATTGAAACAAAGTAAAATGGATTTAAACTACATAATCAACCCTATGTTTTTTTGGAGGCATGTGCTCAGGGGCCTGAAAAACTGATCTCTCTCTCTAATAGGAACCTCCAGGCAGAATCAAAAACTTTGGTATGTCTGTAGTAAAAGTGCTTACAGTATATAATCATTTACCTCCTACAATAGTTAAAGATTAAAGTTTTGTTGCCCAATAATTTTTTTTCTTGCTGTTTCGACAGCAAATACAAGTGAAAATTAGAGATTAATTGTAAATAAAGCTAATATAGGAGACTGAATGTCTGAAAATATTTTAGTAAGAGACTCTGAATAACTCCAGCCACAGAAATAACTCATCAGATTGGAGTCATATCTAGTCATACATGTTTGGACAAGTGTAAAATAAATAATTAATTTTAACATCTAGAAGGCATTAAGCCAAGAACCTAATGCCATTACTTGTGTTGCACATGTATGTGGAGACAGAAAAAAACGTACCCTACAAAAAGTAAGGTAATTTAAGTTAGCAAATCCAGATAGAATTAGGCTTGATGGGATATTAGCCAAAGAATAAAACAAAAATAACAATCTATAAAAAAAAAAACCCTGTTTATATGACACAAAAATGGTGTCATAAACAAATTCCTTGCCCTCCGTGTTACAGAAAATATATTTAAATGAAATGTAATGTATGCGTGTTTAATGCATTATTACTTATGTGTAAAATGTGTAAAGAGTGGGTCATGAACAAATCAAGAAATTTTGTTCTACAGGCTACTGTGCAGTTATTATCATATGAACATTTTGAGATCAAAATGCGATAAAATACATTTTCACTACTCATTTTGGCAAATTATTTTTCTCCAGCACACAAGATGGTCTATAAGATCTTTATTTGAAAGCCACTACTTATCATTGAAGCTTTGAACGTCAATGTTTTCTGCAAAATATGATGTGGAACAGCTGCATTTCAGAGGAAAAGTAAAAACAATCTCATCGCTTTTTTCTGTCAAGTGATTAGTGAAGCAGAACAGTTTCTGTGATGGGTGAATTCAGTGTGTTTAATGGATTTTGGATAAAGATGTCAAGAAAATGGTAGTTTACTCCGTGTTACTAGCATTGCAGTTACTCCAGCAGTAATAAATGACTGGTTTATATCATTTTATCATCCATGTTCATATGTTGTATGGAGATCATATTATATACTTAACAAATCTTTGCAGGGTACTGTTGGGTACACTTCTGGTTCACATCCACAGTGAAAAATCTCTTTTGCTCCAGCCATCACTGCCACTGGTTTTGTGAGATTTTGGAACCATGGTGTACATTGTGGTAATATTTTCATGAGAAAATTAAGCAGATGGTTGAGGCCACAACACTCCAGAAATGGGCAAGTGCTTTGTGTACAAGAGACATGAGATACACATGCTGTGTTCAGGAAGCTGTTGCATTTGCTCTGTCTGGTTCTATCTCCTCAATTTTGTTTGTCCATTGGAATTTTTGATCTGATGATATATTATAACCTTGTGGAACCACAGATGTATATGCAGTTGGAGAATGCACAAATGACATTATACAGAGCATACCAGTATTACGATAAGGACCTGTAGTAAACTACTGAAGTGAAACTGAACCCGGTAAAGGAGAAGGCTGATGATGCTGTAAACTGGTGTTCTTCAACAATTTTTATAATAATTGTGTGTAACAAAAGATGACACTTTTCTCCCTGTTCCAATTTTCTGCCAGTGACTCATTACAAAACAAAGCATGAGCTTGTTATTTTTTATATTAAAAAAACAACATGCATATTTCGATACTAAAGTGACTACAGCGCTCTGCAAAAGTATTTTGCCCTTGAACTTTTCCACATCTTTTCATGTTACAACCACAAATGTAAATATATTTTATCAGGATTTGATGTGATAGAGCAACACAAAGTCACACATAATTGTGAAGTGGAAGGAGAATGATAAATGGTAAAACCCTGAAAAGTGAGGCATGCATTCAGCTCCCTTTACTCTGATACACCTAACTAAAATCCAGTGGAATCAATTCAGAAGTCACCTTACTGGTAAAATAGAGTCCACCAGTGTTCTTTCATTAATGTACTCCTTGCTCCTTTGTGTTGGTCTATCATATAAAATCCCAATAAAATATATTTACGTTCATGGTTCTAACATGATAAAATGTGGAAAAGTTGAAGGGGTATGAATACTCCAGGCGAATTTATTTATTATGACAAAAAGAGGTGGAATTATAGCATTTTGCAAAATGACACAAAATTCACACTGATATATCACAAACAATTTTGACCTTACAATATCTTTTGGTGTTTGTGCATTTTAACATTCTTGTGACTCAGAGAAAAGATGCACAAAATATTCTCTATCAGTTTGCAATACTTCTTACTTTACTAAAAAAACAATGTCCTTTGCAGTGGCGGCTGGTGCAAAAATTTTTGGGGGGCGCAAACAAAATTAAAATCCAACTTTTAATGCTCGCCTGTAAATAGCCATTTATCAGGTGCTTAAGCATCACTACTACTGTACTAGCATAAAATAAAGGCATTACTCACATGACTCACGTCAGCCAGCTCCGCCTGCCATAAAAAGTGCTGGAAAAGACTCGTTGAAAATAGTCAATCACATGAGCCCAAATATTTAAAAACAATATTGATTCGCTAAGAATAAAAGTGGGCGGGTTCGGGGCGCACAGTGCTGCGCCGGAAGGATGATTTGACAAAATCCAAATCAGAGCTCAGCCTCAGGTCACATGCTTTTCAAAAACGTACGTGCCTACATAGACACTCGTTTGTCCGGCGCCCCGCGTACACGAACACAAACGAACGTAATACAGTTTAGATTTTTTTTTAATTGCAAATAAATTATATTAAGAAATATAGCGGAATATTGTGATTAAATGACTTTATTTCATTATTAAAATAAATAATTATTATGTTAAATAATTACATGTTAATGGAGCATTCTTCTCTGCCTAACTTTAAGGGGTGCGGCACCCCTGCGCCCCGTATTGACTGGCCGCCACTGGTCCTTAGTGCTCTGTCACATACTATTTGCAAGTTCCATGCAGTGACACTGGGAGATTATTAATTAGATAGATGGTAGAAAACCATCTGTTCTGTTGAAGTGAGCACAATGTGCAGTAGTAATGATGAACAATGAACACATATGAATTAAAAAAAAAAACTTTTCTTCTAGGCGAGGAACATCAAGACCTCGAAAATAGCTGCTATTAAAATTGTTAAGCTGGATCCGGGTAGGTAAATAATGTTACTATAACAATATACTCTTTGATTTATTGCAGATATACACACGTTTTTATGTTGTAACGTTAGTCATGGTGTTAGGTCTGTTCTTTTTTTCAAAATGGCTTTGCTACTATTCATTTAGTTTTTGTTGGACTTACCTATGCTAGCAAATCATTGGTGCCAAGACATTGTTTTAGTGCCTTCTGTGTCTCCTTTCACAACAAGTTGTATTAGACAAGGTGTGAAATTACAGAACTGTAATATAACACGCTGTGCCCGTTTCAGGAGATGACATCACATCTATTCAGCAGGAGATCACCACAATGAAGGAGTGCAAGCACAAAAATATTGTGGCCTATTATGGCAGCTACCACAGGTAGAGTTATGCAGGACGGATGCTTCTGGTGTTTTCCAGCAGATGTCCGGACTCCAGCAGTAAACACATTACTCACACAGACAGTACCTTATTCTCTGCTCTAATCCACACACTTAAAATAGTTACATAGGCAGTAACTGGATTAAACATTTTGTCAACACAGTTATAAACAGAAATTGAGATCTCCCCACATTAATGACCACTACTGCATTCTTGCAATGAGTGTGCTTGAGATTGCTGTGTGCGCATGTGTGATTTTTGACCTTTTTGATCTAGCTGGAACCCTTAAAAAAAGCTGTAATTTGTTACTGCACCCAACATGTAAAGCCATGTTGCTGCACATCACTATACAATATATGTGAAACACACACACTAAATAGATAAAAGTGTCTGGACACCTGACCATCACACTCATGCATTGCTAAAGATTTTAAAGTATACAGTTGTATAGAATGCCTTTGTATGCAAGATTTTCTTTCACTGGACCAAAGGGCCCAAACATGTTCCAGGAAGAAAGAATCTTGACCCTAAGCCTGCTCAAAAGCTTTGGAATTCATTGCAACTACAACAACAACAACTCCATGCGAGGCCTCCTCGCTATGGGGAACTATAGTCCAAAATCTAGTGGAACGCGTTATCAGAAGAGTGGAGGTTCTTATATCATAATGGGGGAACAACAATATATTAAACACCCACAGTTTTGGTATGGGATGCACAATACTCAGGTGTCCGTATACTGTGTATTTCAACATATAGTCTAATTTACCAAAAAAAAAAAAAAAAGTCACAAAATGTTTGTAGAACTACAGTATGTTTTCATTGTTGCATGTATACATGTACTGTAATATATCCCCATATGTACTGTATGTTTGTTCCTCAGAAATACCAAGCTTTGGCTCTGCATGGAGTATTGTGGAGGAGGTTCATTGCAAGACATCTACCATGGTAATATCTGATTGTTAAAAACAACTCAAACTTCCTACCATTTAAAATAAATTTAAATGTAGTTTTTCTGAGAGAAGGCGCTCTTGCAGGGCAATGGAGTAGGACGTGTTTGGCTCGTGCTCTCGCCGAACTCTTGTTGTTTTCTTTTTTAAATATAAATAAGCGCTTTATTTTACAAAACGCTATATAAAATCTCATATGATTTTCGCTTTGAAATAAGGGGAAAATTAATATGCAGGTCAATGGCGGAAAAGCTAAGCAAATATAAATACGACGCATCATCCACCACTAGGCCCAACGTCGCCTCGTCTTCGTGCTCCACCGTCACTCGGTCTCGAGCAACACCAGGAAGGTTGATACAGGAGGTGGAAGGCGGCCTATCAACGTGGTCAGACGAGGTGACAACTTTAAAATCTGTGGTGACTGGTTTAAAAACAGAGATAGCTGAGCTGAGAGGGAAATGCGAGGACATGGAGGGAAGAATGAGAAGATGTAATATCAGGATTGTGGGAGTAGCTGAGACGGATGGATCAAACTCCACTGCGTTTGTTTCGAGGCTGCTGAGAGAAACATTACAAATGGAAAGAGATGTGCTTGTGGACTACTCGCATAGGATTCAGGCTCAAAGAAGGTCGGATGGGAAACCGCGTGTCATCATGGCTAAACTTCACTATCACCAAGACTGTGTCGAGGTGTTGAGCCGTGCGCGCGCTCGGGCTCCGCTGAGATTTAACGGAGAATCAGTCGCCATCTTTCCGGGTTATACTGCGAGCGTCGCCAAGGCCAGGGCCGCGTTCACGGAGGTTCGGAAATTACTGCGTAACCGTCAGGGAGTCCGGTTTGGCATCTTATGCCCAGCCCGTTTACGTGTTTCACATGGCGGAAGAGAAAAGGGTTTTTACAGATGCAGAGGAAGCGACGAGGTATATTAAGAAGAACATTATCCCCACAGAGGCTTGAAAATCATATAAACACTTAACTTCTATCCGTCTATACCGTTTTCCAGCCTAGATCACGCTTCAGTGGAGCAGTGACCTTTGTGCCTGCACTGTTTTTAGCTCCCCCTAGAGATTGTAGACGGTACTGTTCAGTCATGAGCGGGAGACTTTCCACGGATAATTTTGACACGACAATATTTACTTAATAGTCTCGCTGCTGATGAAAACATCACTGATTCTATTATAAATGCATAGTTAAGGTTTCCTTCTCTTTTTGTATTTATTTAATTTACTGTTATTATTATTATTATTAGTATTCATTTATTTTATTTTAGATTTTTTACTATATCTTTTAATAATTATATAATATTGCTCTTTCTCAATTGTGAGCTCGAGTTGCTTAGTTGCATTTTAAGAGAAGAGTCTAATATTATTGCCTTTGCCGGTGCCATTAGGCTTAATTTTATTTCCTTCTTTTCCTATTGTTATTAATGTTATTACCATTATTATTGTTATTGTTATTACTATGTTATTCCGCAGATTTTACGATATATCATAATGCGCTATTTGAGTTACTTTAGTATGGTGGGTTTGGCGGGAGCATGAGCTGTTGGCTCTGTAGAGCTCCCAAGACAAAAACTTAATGTGTGGATTAGTTTTTCGAAGGGTATCAAGTTCACCATGTTCTTGTAGGTGATAAGGGGGAGGAGGGGGGTTTATCGTTTTTTCTTTTCTTACCAGACCAATTCTGTCAGATGTCCATGTTAATTTTGACTTGTTGTCATGTTGCTTTTATAGATTTCATATATATAAACACTTCCCTTTAAGATGACAGGTATAAAAACTTCTAAAGGGCTGGATGGCTGTTCAGTCAATTTTGTGAGCTGGAATGTTAAGTCACTTAACCATCCAGTGAAACGTAAAAAGATATTTGCACATTTAAAACAACTTGATGCAAACATCACATTTCTTCAGGAGACTCATTTACGTACAACTGATCATTTCCGGCTTAGTGGGGTGGAACAGATATATCACTCCAATTTTCATTCAAAAGCTAGAGGTGTGGCCATACTTATTAAGAAAAATACGCCATTCACTATGACTAGTGTAGAGGCTGATTCCTTAGGGCGATATGTTATTGTGGTAGGCCAGCTTTATTCCCTCCCAGTTATCCTAGCCAATATTTATGCACCAAACTGGGATAACCCTGCATTTTTCGCGAATCTTTTCTCTCGGTTACCAAATATGACATCACACCACCTTATTCTTGGTGGCGACATGAATTGTGCACTCTCCCCCGTTTTAGACCGTAGTTCGTCCAAAAAAGCTCCCCTTTCTAAATCAGCACGTACAATTAAACTTTTTCTTAAATCATATGGTGTAGCTGACGTTTGGCGGTTTCGTAATCCTACTTCCAGAGAATATTCCTTCTTTTCCTCCGTTCTTAAAACTTTTTCCCGTATAGATAATTTATTTTTGGACAAGAGACTTCTTCCTTTCATTACCAAGTGTCATTACGGAGCTATAGTTATATCTGATCATGGTCCCCTAACTATGAAAATGCGTATCCCCAATACACAATCCAGTTACCGTCCCTGGAGGTTCAACACTCTGCTTCTATCAGAGGAAGCGTTTACCGAATTCATTTCCTCTGAGATCACATTATTCCTTGAGATCAACCAAACACCAGGGATGGCCTCTTCAACTATATCGGAGTCACTTAAGGCATATTTACGAGGCCAGATAATTTCATATTGTGCAAGGAAAAATAAAAACAACACTGTACACCTTAGAGAGCTTGCTGATGAGATACTGGAATTAGACAGACTATATAGTTATATACCCTCTGCAGACATAATGAAAAAGCAGATACTATTGCAGACTGAGTTTGATCTCCTGTCAACAAGATAGATCCAGTGACAGCTGCTGAATTGGAAGAAAATCTCACTGTCGAGGAAATAGTATCAGCAATTAGATCTATGCAGAGTGGCAAATCACCGGGACCGGATGGTTTCCCAACAGATTTCTTAAAAAAAATTTCAGAACAACTTTCCCCTTTATTGTTATCAGTTTTTTAAGAGTCACTTTCATTAAAATCCCTACCACCAACCATGCGTCAGGCAGTTATTTCATTAATCCTTAAAAAAGACAAGAACCCTCTCGAGTGCAGCTCATACTGTCCAATCTCCCTTCTTAATACTGATGCCAAAGTGCTTGCTAAAATCCTTGCGCGACGTTTAGAGAGGGTGTTGCCCTCCATCATATCACCTGACCAAACAGGGTTTATTAAGAATCATTATTCTTTTTTTAACATTAGACGACTGTTGATCATTCTTTATGGCCCCTCTCCACCCGGCACACCGGAGGTAGTTCTCTCATTGGATGCGGAAAAGGCATTTGACCGTGTGGAGTGGTGTTATCTTTTCAATACATTAGAGAGGTTTGGATTTGGTCGTAAGCTTATATCATGGATAAAACTTTTATATATGTCTCCATTAGCTGCTGTGCGTACTAATGACAGCATATCTGATTATTTTGAGCTTCAACGCGGCACGAGGCAGGGATCCCCTCTGTCTCCACTTCTATTTGCAGTTGCAGTGGAACCACTTGCTTTAAATTTGAGACAGAGAGCCGATATCAAGGGTATTCAGCGGGCAGGATTGGAGCATAAGGTTTTGCTTTATGCGGACGACATGTTATTATACTTGTCACAACCCCTGACAAATTTACCTAAGTTAGTGACTCTACTTACAGATTTTGGCAAAATATCTGGCTATAAAGTTAATATTCAGAAAAGTGAACTGATGCCTGTTGGTGATGGAGTCAGTCTGTCGTCTTTAAGCTCAGTTCCCTTTAAAATTAGCCCCCAAAAATTTAAATACCTTGGGATCTGGGTTACGCATGATCATAAAGACTTGTATGGAGTCAATTATCCACCTCTTTTATCTAATTTAAAACAAGACCTTGAGCGTTGGGACCACCTCCATCTTTCATTGGGTGGAAGAATTAATACAATAAAAATGAGTGTATTGCCCAAGTTTTTGTATATCTTTCAATGCCTTCCGGTATTCTTAACAAAATCTTTTTTCTCCAAATTAAATAATCAGATTTCAACCTTTATTTGGAACAGAAAAACACCAAGAATTAAAAGAAGCATACTGCAGAGACCTCGTGCAAAAGGAGGGATGGCACTACCAAATTTCCTGTATTATTATTGGGCAGCCAATATAAGAGCACTGATGTTCTGGTTAAATGATGACAATCCCTCTGTTTGGACAATTCTGGAGGGGGCTTCAGTTAGCCCCACCTCTCTAATAGCATTATTGTGTTCCAAAATACCATTTGTTCAACCAATCTCTAGTTTGACCTCTAATCCAGTTGTTATACATTCAGTTAAAATTTGGAATCAGGTCAGACTATCGTTTTCCCTTAAAGAGTTACCACAGGCTGGCCCAATTGCCAAAAATTACATGTTTGTTCCATCAATGATAGATAATGCTTTTGAGGTTTGGGCTAGAAATGGTTTGGTCTCATTGTCTCAGCTTTATATTGATGGAAATTTTGCATCCTTCGAACAGTTGGTACAGAAATACGATATTCCCAAATCACATTTTTATAGATACTTGCAGCTTCGGAACTTTGTGGCATTGAATTCTAATAATTTCCCATCATGCCCTCCACTTTCTTTATTAGATTCAATATTTGAATGTAAATCAGTACAAAAACAAACTATACGCAGGATTTATGAATTACTCAGTATGTATGATTCAACACCTTTAGATTTACTCAGAAATAAATGGGAGACAGATTTAGATGAACCAATTTCAGAGGAAATCTGGCACAAAGTAATACAGGGAATTTTCTCTTCATCCATTTGCCTTAGACATGCTGTAATACAATTTAAGATTGTGCATCGTCTACATTGGTCAAAAGTCAGACTTTCTAAGATCAAAGCCGATATAGATACCACATGTGATAGATGCAGGCAGGCTCCTGCAACTTTGTCCAAGACTTTACATGTTCTGGACTAATATTTTCGAGACCTTTTCTGAACTATTTGGAGAGATAGTAGAGCCATCTCCATTTATTGCATTGTTTGGTGTGGCCCCAGAAAACACTAATTTGAACCAAAGGAAAATTTAAATATTGGCTTTCTGTTCCCTTTTGGGTAGGAGACTGATACTGACTAAATGGAAAGACCCTGATGCACCTACATTTAGCCACTGGATAAGGGAAGTGATGTACCATCTTAAGCTGGAGAAAATTAAATATACACTTAGGGGGTTTACTGACACATTTTATAATATTTGGCAGCCTTTCTTAACTTTTGCTGAGGGCATGAACGCTGATAATATTGTACTGTAAAGGAAGGTTGTGGGGAAGATTACTTACATATGTTATTATTTTGTTTTTTATCTTTTTATGGACATCTGATTGTTATAGCATCCTTGTGTTTGTCTGGTGTTTGGGTGGGGGGGTTGGTTTTGTGTTCTCTTTTGTTGTGTTTTCTTGTGTTTTTTTTGTATAGTTTGAAAATAAATAAAAAAAACTTTGATCAAAAAAAATTTTTAGTTTTTCTTCTTCTAAACAGTGACTGGGCCTCTAAAGGAGAAACAAATCGCATATATCTGTAGAGAAACTTTACAGGTGAGGCATTTTCTTTGTTCTACACATTGCTATGTTAATTATGGGGAAAACATGCCTGTCATACCATTTTCTCCCCTTGATGACATATCGCTATGGTACTTGAGACTACACATTACTTAAATTTGTGAATCTTGTAAGGTGTTGAGGAATATTTCTATATTTAGTGAGAAATAAATATATTTTGGTGGGCCCAAAAGAGTCATGCACTGTAATATTTTACTTTGATTTGATAATATTCTGCTTCGATTATATCATGCATTTGCCTTTATAGTGTTTTAACAATCCTTTGCAACATTGCAACATTTATTTCCATTAGAAGATGGATTAAGTTTTGGCCAAGTGCTTGCATTGATCATGGGAGAGTCGAAACACTTGGTAAAGTCTTCTCCAGGAGATCCCAAAGACCTTTAATGGTGTTTACTTCAGGATTCTGTAGTGACAAATTCATATGTGAAAATGGTCCCTTATGCTCCCAGAAACCACTTTTGTACAATGAACCTAATGAATCTTGCAATGTTTATCCTGGATTATACCCGTGCCATGAGGGAAGAGAAAAAGAAATCCACTAATTTCACATTCACAGCATTTGGCAGATGCTCTTATTCAGAGCGACATTTTATGTCTTTATTTTAACCTCTTTAGGGTTAAGGGCTTTGCTCATGGGCCCAACAGGGGCAACTTCGGGGTGCTGGGGTTTGAACCTGGGATATTCCGATAAGTAGTCCACCAATTTATAAACACTGAGCTACCCCTGCTACTTTTATTGCTACATAAGATTGCTGAGTCTAGATCTTACCAACTGAAGTAACCCCACATTCATTGCCTCCAGAGGCTTGTACAGTGGGCACTATGCATAATAGGTGCGTCACTTCATGGGCTTCTCTTTTAACTTTGACACGCCCATCGCTCTGGAATAGGGTCAGTCTGGACCCATCAGACCATATGACCTTTTTCCATTGCTCCAAAGTCCAATCTTTATGTTCCCTAGCAAATTTAAATCTTATTTCTTCATCAGTCTTACTAAAAAGTGCTTTGCTTATGGACGCTGTTTAGTCGCAATCCCCTGAGTTCTCGTCACACTGTTTGTGGAAGTGCCCTTACTTTCATTAGTAAACATATCCTTCCAGGTTTTCCAAATAATGCACTGGATAGTTCTTGATCCAATTCCAGTAATTTCAGCAGTCTCCTTAGATGTTTTCTTTGTTTGATGTAGGGCAGTAATTTGACACTTACGAAATACACTTTCTGACATGGTTGTTTAAGAAATCAGAAGCTACTCATCGCATCAGTTAGAATTAAAGGCAGAGTTATGAGCTTAAACATATTAATCACTAAAGTAATTATCTGGTCAAAGGCAATTTCATATCCAAACAGCAACTTTTTATTTTATTTTAGGCCACGCAGTGTATAATGTTGGACTTAAATTCAATTCTGTTTCACTTGCAGGGTTTAAATCATCTGCATGAAACTGGCAAAATTCATCGTGATATTAAGGTACATAATTATTTTTGTTTTAAATACCCAGTACTGTTTTTCATTTATTTTAATTTGTTCAGTGGTGGACGGCACGGTGGCATAGTGGTTAGCACTGTTGCCTTGCAACAGTGCGAGAGTTTGGTTCCCGCATTGGGTCCCGCATGTCTGTGTGTGTGGAGTTTGTATGTTCTCCCTGTGCTTTCCACCGGGTTAACTCCTTGTACTCCGGTTTCCTCCCACAGTCCAAAGATGTGCAGGTTAGCCTAATTGGCAGTCCCAAATTTCCCGTAGTGTGCGAATGAGCATGTCTGTGTACTGTGCAGGGTGTCTTGTGCCCTAAGTCTCCTAGGACATGCTCCAGGTCCCCCACGACCCGGTATACAGGATAAAACAGTATAGACAATGAATGAGTGAGTGTTTAGCAGCTTCTGTGGGCTTTGAGACACTTTATGGAGTTAAGACTTCTTAAAGAATAAAACCAAAATGTTTTAGATGTGCAGCATTCATTAGACATTCAGTAAACCTGTTTGGGCAGCTCATACTCAAGATAGTATTTACGTAGACATTTGTTTTTACATTTGTAGAATTTTACTGAATTTATTTTGCTGAATAAATAAATGTCCTCTAAACAACTGGCATAAAACATATTTCTGTGTTTATGCAGGGTGCCAACATACTTCTAACTGATCGAGGAGATATCAAGCTGGGTCAGTAGGAATTTATTGTGTCTGAATGTCACAGCCACAAACACCTCCACAGTGCATTGAGAAGACATTCCTGTAGATTCCTTATTTTAATGATCTCTCTTTCAGTTTCTATTTGTCTTACCATGCTCTGCCCTCTATCTCTGACCTTGCAGCTGATTTTGGGGTTGCTGCAGAGATCAGTGCCACTGCTGCCAAGAGGAAATCTTTTATTGGAACTCCCTACTGGTGAGCCATCTGCACAATGACTAGGACCATTACTACCCTTCAACCCATTCCTAAGTTATCTCACTGCAGTTGGATATATGCAGAACCAGTAATGACTAATTCTGTATGATAGATGTTTATTTATTGTTTATTTTATCTCATGCTTTGGATTAAATAATAAATTAACCACTTAATGTAAGTGGCTTTCTAATTCTATTCCATGTAATATTTATCTGCTTATTCAAGGATGGCCCCTGAGGTTGCAGCTGTGGAGAAGAAAGGTGGCTATAACCACTTGTGTGACATTTGGGCAGTAGGCATTACTGCCATTGAGTTGGCAGAGCTGCAGCCACCCATGTTTGATCTTCATCCCATGAAGTAAGAATGATTTAGGTACATGACGCTCTCATGCAGCATATTCATATGCACTTATGTGTGTTTCATAAGAGTTATTATTGATAACATCATCAGTCAATTTTTTGTCCTAGAGCTCTCATGTTGATGTCCAAGAGCAGCTTTCAGCCTCCTAAACTGAAAGATAAGGCAAAATGGTAACATTATATTTAATAATTCCAACGTCTGAGAGATAATATGAATTGTTTATATTATTTATTGTTGAAATTATACAATATTTATAATAAGTCATTTTAATGTAATACACGTGAGTTTATTATTTCATTTCTGATACTGGGCTTTTTGGTATTGCGCTCACCTTGTAGGTCCCCAGGGTTCCATAGCTTTGTGAAGATGTGTTTGACCAAGAATCCTCGTAAGAGGCCCACAGCAGAAACTCTTTTACAGGTTTAAAAGAAATCTAATTTTGTGAACATATATGAACAGTATATACTATAATATATACATGTACATAAATCTGTGTGAAATCTTGTAAATGTTTTTTATGAAAAACCATAATAATAAAGCTTTTATAAATACGTATGTCTTCTTTCCTACTGTAGCATTCCTTTGTTACACAGCTACTGACAAGAAACCTAGTCATTGAGCTACTGGACATGGCTAACAATCCTGATCTCCACCAGGCACTGAGCATAGAGGACAATGATCATGATGTAAGTTCGGCATTTTTAAATCTATTTTATCTTTAGATGTAAGATCTGATTTGTGAAGGCATTAGTAATAATGATTGTTTATTACATGTGAATGTACATGGTGGGAATGTGATCACAGGCTAATGATGCTACCCCAGATAAGATCCAGTCAAAGGCAAAATGTTTACCAGTAGAGAGAAGTCTTTCCGAGGAACAGTGTGAGTATGAGAATGCTAGTTGTATTATATGCATATTAGATTAGATTATTAGATTAGATTTTTTTTCCTGCTTAAATATGCAGAATGATGTAAAAAGTCTGGCAAAATTCATTTCATTTGGGTGAAAAGTTAATTGAAGGTAATATTGAGAAATTATATACTTAATAATTGGGGATATTAATTAATAAAAAGGCAGAAAAAGTCAGATTTTTAACATTAAAAATTAAAAACACAAAAGCCATAAAGCTATTAATATTATTATTATTGTTATTTTTTTTTTTTTTTACAAATATACTGCATACAGTGCCATGAAAAAGTATTTGCCCCCTTTCTGATTTTTTTTTTTTTTTTTTTTTGCATATTTGCCACACTTAAATGTCCAAAAAAGAAAAAAACAAGATCACCAAACAAATGTTAATATTACACAAAGACAACCCGGGTAAATACGAAACAGCTTTTAAATTATGTTTTCATTTATTAAGGGAAACAACTGTCCAAAATTATCTGGCCCTATGTGAAAAAGTAATTGCTCCCTAAGCACAGCAACTGGTTGCGCCTATACGAGGGCACGAGACAGAGTACACTCCAGATGGGGTGCCAACCTATTACATGACACAAGTTCACACTCATACACCCATTGAGACACTATAGGCATTGTGGAAAACAAAATCGACCTAAACCACATGTCTTGACTGTGTTTTGATTGAAACCAGAGTACCTGAAGGAAGCCTGTTACGCACAGCGAGAAAAATGCAAACCAGGCGCAGTGCCAGAGATATGCTGCTGAAGGTGTGATGGGGAGTGAGGGTGCTGCGAAATTTAGAGATTTCCACAGTTTTTACTTAGTTTCAATACCCCCGCACATGTACACACGGGTACACACACATGCTACTGTTGTGTTAGATAAAGATTAGATATGCAGAGAAGAGCATCTAAGTCCAGACCCAGTTCTAAGACCAGCAACTATATAATTTACTGTTTTTACGGTGATAATTTAACATTATTATTGCTTGCTTCATTCGATGCTTCAATACACAGGCAGACAGGCAGTGTTAATCATCGCTATGTGTGTGCATCCACAATCCAAAACAGATACAGACACATATTCACACACATAGTTTAATGTATGGATGTGGCATAAAGGCACCATTCATGCAAGCAGGCAATGATGATTTCAGTGGGCACAGAATCCATAGAGCTGGTACTGTTTTTGCATACGCCTGTGGCATGTTGGTGACGTACCCAGAATCAGACACACACACAATCGCACTTGAGCAGAATTATGTGAAATGGCAGTCAACAGTTCCAAGGTTGAACTTTGTGTGTGTGTGTGTGTGTGTGTGTGTGTGTGTGTGTGTGTGTGTGTGTGTGTGTGCGCTAGGGGTGGGTGGGTGACTTTTTGGCTAGCATAAGCACTGAGGCACTGTTGTCACATGTCCTATCAGTAAGATTACAACATTCAAACAATGTTGCAGGCTAACTTAACACACAATGAAACTGTTCTATAGTGTATATAAGTAGACATTACTCAGAAAAACACAAAAACAGTGTAACAAATCACACATTTCAAGATGGAGAGAAATGGAATTAAATAGGATTCAATTTCATGAATATATGTTTCATATGTTTTACAAAAAAAAAAAAAACTAATAAAAACCTGTACAGTGCAGTTGGTGCCATGTGATATATTGGGAATTCCAGGAAAATCCTAAAGGACATATATAAAAAAAATAGTATCATAAAACCAAGAAGCTTTCCAAAACAAGCTTAAGATGCAGTTCTCAAAAAGTACAAATAAGTTAAATGAAAAAGATGCCAAACTTTGTATATCCCAAGAGGCATTACTAAATCCAGCAGTTAAAAATAAGTTCATAAAATTAAGAAAATATAAGAAAAAATGCAAGCATGGCACAAGTGAAACCTTTCTTGAAGAGTTATTGATCAAAGGCCACTGACCAGGCATTAGTCAAGGAAGCAACCAAGAGGCCTCTCAACATGGTTCACTGTGGTGAGAACCAACAAACTTTCAAACCAACAAGATTTTGGTCTGATCATATTATGGACTTCAGTTACAGCATATAACAAAAAATTAACACACAGAAAAGTTTAAAGAGATGAATTGGAACACGCGTCAAAATATTAACAGAAACATAATAAATCACAAATTGCAGGTGTTAGATGAACACTTAAGCAAGACACTGTACAAAGATTATTATTAAATACAGACGATTACAACTACCCCAAACAAATCCTTTCTGGCATTTCTTTTAATTCTAGTTGATCAGGTGAAATTCGCACCCCTGAGGAGGAAAGAGACTGATCCTTACCCAGATCTGGTGAGTTTGCATTTTATTTAAATGAAAGCACTGAAATATTCAATATATTCCTATATTAATATGAAATATTAAACCTCATAACAGTAACAACAATTTCTGTATTAAGTCAGTGAAAATATTCTTGCTGTTTTGCAAGAGTTTTGTATTTTGCATTCTGAAGCATGTGCTTGTTACTTGTCTGTTGGTAGTAATACGTTCTTCATATAACTTTCATTTGGCTTAAAGAAGATATAGCGATGATTTCAACACAATTTATATGATATTTTTCTTAGGACTCGTGTGATAACTGGAGCATTTCGGGTGATGAAACTGAGTCTCTGTAAGAATACTTTAATCTAAATCAAAATGGCTCATATGTGACAGTCAGAAGACGACACACTTGATTACCTTATCACATATGAAAGCAAATGCATATGGAAGAGGATTAGGACCAACATAAAATACTTTTTTTTCCCTCCGAAATCTGACATTTTTTCCCCTCAGAATTGTTACTTTAATTCTGAGAATAAAATTGGAATTCTGACTTTAATCTTAGAATGCTGTAGAAAAAGATAGGGAGAAAGCTTATTATAATTGGTAGGTTTATTATAACATATTTATAATGTTTTTATGCAGATAATATTGAATGAATTGTTATAAGTTTAATGCTTTGTTGCCTATCAATCAGCATATTTTGTCTTAAATAAATTTAAATCTATTTGGTTCTGAACCAAATTGTCCTAATTGGTAGCTAAGTGAAATATATTATTCCAAAATCCTAAATAGAAATAGAATGCTTGGTGGTTTTGCAGGAGTCTGTTGGACTGTGTGGAAGAGGAGCTGCAGCAGAGGTATGAAGCTGCTCAAAGTCGCCATCTTGTGCATCTGAAACGTAGTGCAACCGTAAAAATCAGTCATTCTCATTCAGTACTGAGATTTGTCCCCTGTTATGCTCTAAAATATTCATAACAGTATTAAGGATGAGGTGAAGATAACCGGATTGGAGTCAATTCTTCAATACTTCATTCTAAAATTATTTTTCTGTCATTTTTGTAAAAGTCCATGTTCTTACCCATTTCAGGAGCCTGACAATAAAAGAACAGTCGTCCTTTGAGGTATGAGCTGAAATACAAACAACTTTAAAACAGTTTGAGTGTAATTAAAAAAAAAATAGACAAATAATAACCTTAAATGTGCAACAGAAAAAAAGAAAAGAAAATGCAATAAAAGGGTTTTAATTTGACTCACCTTTGCACCTCTTTAAAAATATCTGTACTGATATGAGATGTTTTTGATGTTCCATAGTGGGGAAAAAGGAAAAGTGCATTATTCAGTCCTCCACCAGTATCAGCCACTGCATCACTTCCTCCCATGAGCAATTTCAGTACAGCTCCGGAGGGAACAGATCTAACTCTGAGGCCCAGTGCTACCCTAAAGTCTGACTCAACGCTTCGGCCTAAATCAGGTAGTACAGAAGTGCTACAGAAATATGTTGTTGTTTTGATCCATACTTGTCTCAATTTCTTCCTAAAGTTAATTACAATGTAGCAAATGCATATCTGGTCTTTTTTAAATAAGAAAATCCCAAATTTTCACTCCACAGCTCTGATAAGATGCTCGGCCAGTCATGATGTGCGGCAGTGGTCCAGCGACCCTTTTGTTCCTGGCGAGGACAATAATCGAGACAAGCGGCAAAGCCTTACTACCAGCAAAGACACAGCTCTCTCTCCTGAGTGGAGCACAATGAGAAAGAAAGCAGAAGATTCGGTTAGACACACTTTTGTCAGTTTTTGGGATTCCAACCTTTTTTTAAATGGTCATTATATCACACTGAATAACTTTAAAGAGGATGTTTACACTTTTACTTCGGCAGTGCAGTTCATATTTGGGAAGTTTTTTTTTTTTTTTTTTTAATACTGCAGCATGTTTTTAATCATCACTGACAGTAAAATCAATGTTAAACCACTAAAATGTTTTTTTGAGTTTTGTTCAAAATGTGCTTAAAAGTTTCTATTAATAAAAATAGTACTGACCAGTGTGACTAACACAAACCTCATACCTTTTTTCTTTCTTTTTTGTTTGTTTGTTTGTTTGTTGTGTTTTAACCATTAATCTGTAGAGAGCTGATTCTCATGGACTCCCTCCCACCCCTCAAGTCCATGTAAGTGTTTCTGCATTTACTTACATGTGCTTTGTTGAAGTCTTCTGCTTTGTGTTTTACATCATATGTAGTTAGAGGGGTTAATAAAGGACCTACTTATGTTTCCTAATAATTAATACAGTATACAGTACTACAAATAAACCTGCATGAATTTTTAGGAGTATAATACACTACGTTAAAGCATAGATGTATATGGCATTGAGATGTTTTTCAGCTCGACCAGGTTACACCCAGCATGCTTGTAAAACTTTAACTTAACAACAATAACAAAAAGGTTAACTGTATAACTTGAAAAATTACATTGTGCAATATTTTCACATATGAAAGTTCCTTTCAAAAAGTTGCTTATTGCTATGTTCTCTTGCATAGATGGGGGCCTGTTTCTCTAAGGTGTTCAATGGCTGCCCATTAAGAATCCACTGTGCTGTGACGTGGGTTTTTCCAAAAACCAGAGGTAGGAATGTGTTGAATAAATGTTCATTATTTATAGCACAACGATGATTCAGTCCCAAATGTTTAGAAGCCAAATCACAGCCTTTCCCATTGCAATGCTGCTATAATATTGGCTGACTGGGTCACAAATGTGATTGAGATGACTGATGATTACAGTACACAGGACCTATAGTACTGTGCAAAATTCTCAAGTAACCCTACATTTCTTCATATTTATTAAATTAAATTAGATTTAATTTGATAAGAAATACATTTATTTACCGTGACAGACTGCAAAGTGCCTAAAATTGCAAATGTACAAATGAATAGATTTATGTAACAACCTCAGCAGCAACCTCATTTCCCCTCCAGTTTCTGCCCTCACCTACCTGCAGTATTTAGCATCACCAGTATACCAATGACCAGCCTGATCATCTGTCATCATCTGCACCTGTTTTTTACCGGTTCATGCCATGTGTTAGTTGTCTTTTTATGCTTGATTTTATGATTTAAAGGTCACTGGGTGACTTAAGAAGCAAAGACTTTCCTCTGAAAGTGCTCGGGTACAGGGACTGAACTGAAAATAAGAGCCAAAAAACATTACAAACATGAGAGGCAAAAAAGTCATTCAGGAAGTTTGGAGAATTATTCCTTAAAACTGTCTAAACAGTGTTTAGAGGTGATAACAGAAATTAAGTTGTTTCACAGAGATGTTTTACATCATTAAATGCAATTATAAATGGATAAAAAGGATTTTAAAAAATATGAATAAAATGTGGTTGTAAATTGATGTAGAATAAGAACAATATTTGTTTGTTGTACTGCTTACCTACGTAATGTTAATGATGTAATTTTTATCAGGTTGTTGAGGATCTGCATCATCTCCAAGTCTGTTCAGTTTCACACTGACCCGTCTATGTTTTATCGATTTGTTCTAGATCAGTACCTGATACTGGGGGCAGAGGAGGGGGTGTACACACTTAACTTAAACGAGCTTCATGAGGACACTTTGGAAAAGGTGCTTTCACATTTTATTGCTGCATTTGATTTTAGCAGATAATTATTGTTCAATAATATTTCATCACTACATTACAATCAGATGTTTTGGCATATAAAAATGTTTATTATACTGCATGTAATTCTATTCAAAAAATGTAAATTGAAGTAAATGCATTGACACTAAAGTTAAAACTCAGGTTTTCTTTACAGTTACTTCCACAGAGATGTACCTGGCTGTATGTCATGAACAATGTCCTCATGTCTGTTTCTGGTATGTAGCCTTGTTTTTTTTTTTTTTTGCAATTACTTTAGCTAAGTATTAAAACATGCTGGCTCTTGCATAAGTTAAAACACTTGTTTTGTTGCATGGAACTTTCATGTTTTATAGGAAAGTCATGTCAGCTTTACTCTCATAGTCTGACTGCTCTGTTTGAGCAACGTGGACATGTTCAGAGGAAACCGAGTCACTTATCCCTCAGCACCAACCGCTTCACTGACAGAATTATCCACAGGTACAAACAGGATCTCTTATCCATGCTAGTTAATTTAGTGGAAAATTATCCAACAAAATGCTGACATGTAATTTATGGGCAGGTTCAGGCTGGTTTATATTAATGGTAAAACCACTAGGTGTTCATGTCATCTGCACCTATTTATTTAAACATACCTCATCAACAAATACATACATATACAGTCCCTGATACTACGTATTAGTGGCATGGCCAGCAGTTTTATTTGTGTGTCTTCAATCTAAATTAAGATAATATGTACATATAAGTATGTTACAAATGTTCCCGCTCTGTGAAGTTTGTCAACCAGAACGTGAGTACAATTTCAATAATTGGCTCTGAATTCCACAACCCTCGTCCTGTGCAAAAATGCTTTCCAAAGATCTGCTGAGACTCTTGATCTTTATGAAGCTCCTGCAAGCCCCTGTATTTTACCTTAGTTCTGTCTTAGTACTTTGTTGCTTTGCCGTAGCTAATCAGAGCATGTCAGAGCCACAGCAAGCCAGGATTTTGAAACCATAGTGATCCGTAACAAAAACCAAGAAAGTGGGAACTGGGCTTTAGGCTGTATATTTGGGCAGCTCCTCCAGAAGTGGTTTCCAATTAATGAGAAGTCTGACTAAAAGAAAGGCACCAGAAGGGCAAGTCAGTCCCACAGAGCAGAAGGATCATTAGTTTCTCAAGAGTAGTATGGGTAGCTAAAAATGTACATTTGCAGCATTTGGAAGATATATCCCTTATCCAGATTTATATTTCATCTCATTATACATTGAAGAAGTTGAGGGTTAAGGGCATTGCTCAAGGGCCCAAAAGTTGCAACTTGGTATGCTGGGGGTTGAACTTTCCAAATAGTTCTTCAATGCCTTAAACAGATTTAGCTTCCCCTGGCCACTACTCACAACTTTTGATGATGCTCTGCCAGACCCTAACACCCAGTTCAGTTGAGTGACTTAAACATTGTAGAACTTTCCACTTTCAACCTTACAAAGTGTTGGATTGCTTTTAAAGTACGTCTTTTTAAGAAGACGTTTTTCAGCAGCGAAAGCACTCTTTATTTGCATACCACCGTTGCTTGTTGTTGACTTCTGGCCTTTTTGGTCTTCCTGAGTCTCCAGTATTTTCCATTATTTTAAAAGGTACCAAATAGTTGTACATAATTTTCCTGTGATGTTTCTGATGGGTTTAATTAGATCATTTCAGCCTAATGGCTTGCTTCACTAACAGTGACAACCCTTTGGACTTCTTATCAATGATCAAATATGTTTGGCCCTGATTCTATAATAATTGTGCTCATTCCTACATATAATTTTTTTTTTCTCCAATATTACCTACTTATTGTAGTAGCGGACATATAAAATTGTCGAAACTGATTAAGCCTTCTGCAAGGGGTTATTATTTACCACTTTTAGGAGGAGTATCCAGTTTTATAACACATGTTGTTACATACTAAGCCTCCCCCTCCCCCATCTTTATTTAATCTGTACACTTACTGAATGTACTTACTGTGTATAGTTTTTTGTCTATAACAAATGTACTTTGAAAGCCACAAATAGCCGGATTTAGATTCCTTGTGTATGTCAACATACTTGGCAAATAAAACCCGATTCGTCTTTATAACAACTAGAAATACAGCCGTTAATTTATGTTTACTGACACTAGAAAGAGTTCAGGACAGAGGACTCAGCATTACACATAACTTTAATCCAATGTAACACATGAAATAAATATTTGATCATAGTATTCAAAAATACTTCGATGTAATGTCATAATATTTTGTTAAGTGCTAAATTCAGTTAATAGTCATATTATTAGTGTACTTCAGAACTGCCAACTTTTGAACCTATTTATTTTTATTTCATAGGAAGTTTGCTATATCGCTGAAAATCCCAGACACTAAAGGCTGTCGAAAGTGTAGTGTTGGTAAGGACATTTACTGCAGCTCTCTGTTTAGCATGCACAATTGTGGATATATTTATTTCACCCTATAAGTTGCAAATATAATCAATCAGCCAGTTTAATGCTTAAAGCTTTTGTCTTGTTGATCTTTATCTTCATTACACAAGCTCGTAACCCATATACCGACAGCACATTTCTTTGTGCGGCTGTGCCCTCCGGACTTGTTCTGCTCCTGTGGTACGAACCCCTGCAGAAATTCATGCATCTGAAGGTGAGTGCATTTGTCTTGGTGTCTTCTCTTTGCTAATCGTGTGTTGTGTTGGACTAGTTTCACGAAAACATTAACTTCACTTTCGTTCTTTCGTTTCTCTTCAACATCTCATAGCACATAGCTGTAAGTCTCCCGGACCCTCTGAGCATTTTTGAGCTGCTGGTTTTGGTCACGGATGAGCTTCCTCAGCTTTGTGTAGGTGTGAGGGAATGTGATGACCCTGAGACGAAGCAACAACTAACATTTGACATAATTGAACTAAATGGCACATCAAATTCGAGTTCAGGTATGTGTTAATGAGGTCTGCAGCAGCACTATAATTGGACCTGGCATGTTATCATGACATAACATTGTTTCCTCACTTTAATGATTGCTTTTTGTGTGTAGGGAGTGAATGTGTGAGAGCGGGGCAGGTAACACAGCTAGATAGGGATACAGTCTTGATTGCACTAGAAGGTCAGTACGCTATACCTCATGTGCAAATTAAATACTTTAAGTGCTTCTATTGTATATTTTGCCTCACCATCAGTTTTGTGTTTGTTACTGTAGGGATGGTGAAGATTGTGGATCTGCAGGGTGTCCCAAGCATGGATTTAGCTTCAGAAATGGAATTTGGTTTCCCCATTGAGACTTTAGGTAAAAAAAAAAAAAGCTAAACATTTAGAAATACTAGAAATACTAGCAGAATATCAATATTGTAAATATTCTGAGAAAACACTATATAAAGATATTAAATTAAAGCCACCAGATCCCAGTTGTACTGGTTTTGTAAGTGCCTTCCATTGTGAAGATATCTTTTAAAATAACTAATATTACTAATGAAATAACTAATAACTAATTCTACTCCTGACAAAACTGACTTATTATCTATTAATGCATTTTTCCACAGAAATAACTAAAACCTTAACATATCAGACAAAGTTAGTTTTTTAAAAGCATATTTACTAACTTTTTGCTTCTGTCTGGGTTTGGTGATGACATTGGAGACATTGGAGATAATTGGGTTTTTGTTATTATGTAAATAATTAAATAATTTTTTTGTAATTAGTTTGAACTCTTTTTATGGAGGAAATGTAATCATCTAAATTGTAAGATAACATTCAGGACAACACTGCAATGGCATTTATTCTGTTTGCACTTATAACTTGAGTGTGGACTTTGTCTTGACAAATCTGATACTATTCTATAGTATTTGGTCTTTTGTACTAAGCTATAGTCTTATTTTAGGAATTTGGATTGATTTTAATGTTACCATCATATGTTTTTTTAAACAATGTACTATGATCTCTGGTGTTTTTTTGCGTATCTTGCAAAAATACTTGCAAAATGTAAGTTGAAATCAGTAATAATACATATACTCGAATTCCACAAAACAAGGGGGAATGACAATTAAAGGAAGCAAGCGATTTCTGAATTAATTAATCAATTTATTTATTTATTCATTCATTGCAGTTTGTCTACAAGATAGTGTTTTAGCTTTCTGGAAACATGGACTTAAAGGACGCAGCCTACACAACTGTGAGGTATTTCAATTTGGCAATCCATTTGTTTCTTATGTCTAAGCCTTGGCTTAGAAGTGAAATATTTTTTTTTCCTATTTATACACTTATAATTAAAGTCAAACTGACACTTAAAATGAAAATACTTGCAAATGAAGGGATACAACCGAATGACATCCACAAACGAATTCAAGCTCAGAATGGTAATGATGCTCTTAGCTGCAGTAAAACAAATAAAAAAAAATTATAATAATAAAAAAAAGTTTTAAAGAAGGCCGTACATCAGTGCGTCATCAGTCAATGATCCCGCCCAAGGTGGCTCGGAGGTCACTGGAGTTGCTCCTGTGAACATTCAGCGAGTGAAACACCTGAAACTTGGAAATCAACAGATAATTTGTTGCCAACTTGCATAAGAAATGCATCTGTCTGTGGGAACTGTACACACAATCATTAACAAACACCACTTGCACATTACAGGAACTCGACTGAGAGTTATTGTAACATCCCCTATGTAGTCCTGACCTCGCTCCAGGCCATTTCCACATGTTTGGGCCGTTAGAATTCCTGGGAACCCAGCATTTCAGACATGGGGCAGGCAGTCTGATCATGACTCTAATATTAACAAAACTTTCCACCTTGATGGTATCCATCAAGGTAAAAAAGACCTAAACGGAGAATAGGTGCACAGAATTAGATAATAGACCAGTAACAGGACAGGAATGAAGTCAGAACAAAATTAAAACAAAGCCATCGGGCAACGCAACACAACACATGACTCACAAATGCACTGCTCTTCACACTCGGAATTGCACCGTGACCTGCGGGGAGGAATTTGTGACTGAACCCCAAATTACTTAAATCAGTTTTAATCTATAGGTATAAATTTGCAATATTAATATTAGAATTTTCTGAATTATTAATTTTTTTTTTCAATTGTTTGACTAGTTTTGAAAAATACAGTACCCTGCAAAAGTCTTTTGGCACAAACTGTTTTTAATGTTTATTTTATGACTTAATTAAGTCAGTACAAAACAATATAAAAAAAACATTTACAAACATTAGTATTTCAGCAAAAAAAGTCTTATAGGAAAGTACTGTATGTGTAGGCCAAAAAAGAAAAAACAAACAAACAAACAAACAACAAACAAGAAAACAAACAAACATAGAAAGCGTAAGGGTTTTGCATGCATGATAAACATAAATGGTGTAACAAAGTCGTCAAAAGGACTGTTCCTGGTTCTGCAGGATGCTCAGTAAAACTAAACAGCTAATTCCCTTATAAAACTGCACAAATTGTACCTGAGACTATACTTTAAACAAATGGTTGTCACACCAATTAGTGTCTTTGTCTCATTTACCACTATTTACTGCTTTTTATAGTATTTATACATGTACATTACTTAAATGTGCCAAAGACTTTTGCATAGTACTGGATATCTCTACTTCTGCTTTATAGATAACGCAAGAAATCACAGATGAAACTCGAATGTTTCGGGTTTTAGGCACAAACAGGTAATAGATCTTTTGGTTATGTAATTTTTCCCCCAAATGTTTTCGATGTAAATTGATTTAAACTTTATATATTTTGCAGAGACATTGTTTTACAAAGCACCCCAACTGACAACCCTTCATCACCTAGCAACTTATATATTTTAACTGGTCATGAAAACACCTACTGAAAGAAGAGACCAAGGGAACTGGAGATAGAGAGACGTGGCGACGTTATTCTGAACTCATACAGTATAATGTCCACCATGTAAAACCTTATTTCACATGGTGCAAAGCTTCATGCTCTGTACCAGAAACAACTCTTTTATCAGATACAAAAAAACATTCTTCTGTTCTTTAGATAAAAACATAATGGGAAAACCTGATAATCACTAAATACTGCTGTTTGTTACCTGCTAATCACATTAGCATAACAATACCGAAACATCCCAGCCCTGACAAATGGCTCCATTTTATATGGAGAAAGAGTATGAAGGACTGCTTTATAATTATTCATGCACCTTACCTTATTATAAACTGGTTAGAGGATTTTGAGATGGTACACTATAATGACATGAAGCACTATCACTGAAGTCAGATCTGACTGGAACACAAATAGACTGATTTATGTATGATTCATATGAATAACAAATATTTTGTCAATCAAATGATTAATATGACATTATGTGATAGATCGTAAAGGAAAAACCCCATAAAATCCTTGTATATTTATTGATTTATCTGTTGGTTAACTGGTTGTTAACTGTTCTCTATATTATCAACAATTCTGATTTCCTGCTGGTACGGGTGCCAGTGCCAGTTTTCCAACTTAATGCTGATGCTGCCATCAGTGGCATCACGGTTATCATCTTGTGGATTTGCTGCCTTGCATCCTGGACCTTTGAGGTCAAATTTGCCATCTCTCTCATCTTTCAATAAAGGGGACCTATTTTGGAAAATTTCCTTTATGGAAATATTCCTTTCCTCCACTGTTTGTTTGCATAGACAACACATGGGGGAAACAATTGTAATTAAAAAAAAAAAACTTTTTTCCATGAACACTTGATTCAAATTTTCTGTGTGGTATGTCGCCCATTCCAGTCTAAAGAGGAAATGGGTTGGGGAATTTGCATAATACCTCCTCTGTCTTAAATACTGCACATGTTTTTCAGGGAAGTCGTGTTTCCTAGTTTCTGCTTTGGCTAGAAAAATGCACACAAAGGAGCTTGTTTGCATTTGACCTCTGAGACTTGTTAAAAGGAGTATAATGTGGCACATATAATATGATGTTAAACCTTGCTATAAAAATTATGCCTCTTTTGATGTTAGGATATGACTAAATTGTGTGTTTGAAATCATTAAAGTGTTCTCTTACTAAATTGCAATGGCCCTCCACCCTGAAGGTACAGTTGCTAATTTCTGAGTAAAAATCAGCACCAACCAGCTTTCCATTTCAATAATACCTTTTATAGGTTTTTAGGGGTGCATGGCTTTCTTTAAAGAAATATCTGCTTAAACATCAAATGTATCTAACAGGCTTACAATTAATATATATTACTATATATTAGTGCGATAAAAATTTTTTGTTAATCACAGTCACGATTAGTCACATTTTCAAAATACTCAGATATTTTTGGATTATAAATGTTCAATGTTGCAATAAAGAAATGCATTTGACAAGCTGGTTAAAAGAAACAGCTTATGCAGTTTTATAATATCTCAAACATTAATATTGAACAGATGTTAAATTAAAATCTCTCGAAAGGTAAACTCCTTGCAGTTGTGAGTCCTGTGGTGACCATGTCTGTCATCTCCTTTTTAACTTGGCTATTGCAATTGGCTAGCACATGCTTCAGCAAAATATATTTCTTCTGTTTTTACACGCCCAGAGTGAGTAAATGCAGTTGCCATTTGGTATCGATTAAGTGTCCTGTTACACAGAGGTAGTTATAGATACTTACTGATCTCCAGTGGTCTTCAGTAAGTTCTTTTGCCATCTGTCTCACTTTTTCAGTGTCTTACAGTTAATGCATTCTTGTAAAAATAGTTTCCATCAAAGGTAGCTCGATGAAATTTCCCATTCATCACCTGGTGATGTTTCCTCAGTCATCTTATTATCCATGTTACCACACATCCGGGTAACCGCACTGTGATTATGGGAAACCATTAGGGTCAAACTTGGTCATATTAGGAAGTTATAGTAGAAATACTATTGACAGCCCTAATATACAATGTATATAATTAATCTACTTTTAACTTATTAATAGGCGATGTCTGTGTTTAAACTTGTAATATGAGCCAAATGTTCAAATATGCCTTTGGCATTGTTCATTTATCTCACTTAGAATTGTTATTTTTTAATTATAGATAAATACAGATATTGATATGTACATGTCACTGGAGAGGGTGGACTGCGATCTCATAGTGTAATACTTAAACTAGTATTAAATTGTTTTGTCTTCAGTCCCAGATTCTGATGAGAATTGAGGGACTAGAACACACAAAAGATAAGGAAGGTTAATTGGATGTTCATAATTTTCAAGCAGAGATCAGTGACAGGTTTTTTTTAACTCTGCAACTCTTCTTAGCAGAATTGAGGAGAATTTCTGTTTTTACACGTTCCCTAAATGGTCTGACAACAAACAAAAAAAACAAAACAAAAAAAAATCTCTCTCTTAATGTATAACCGTTCATTTAAATGTTTTTTAAGATAATGCAGCAAGAATTCCTTTTATAAAGTTACGGCTGATGTCATTATTGACATAATGTAAACCAGCACCTCAGTGTTTCAAAATAGCAAGCTGCCAAAACTTTTGTTTTTATAGAGGTAGTCACACTTCTTGATGATTACGTTGTCTTGTGAATTTAATTAATAACAGCTGTCTGCTCTCATAATGATTGTGGAAGTGGGAAATCTGTACTTATTTTTTTTCCCAACTGGTTTTTGAATGTTGTGGAAGAAAATACCTAAATATTGAAATTTGTTGTGCTATTTATGTTGTCTCCTGAGGTTGATTGTTTATAGAAGCTTAATGAGAATCATTAAATTGTTATTTATAACCTGATCAATAAAAACATAAAATTGAAAGAGTGTGTACTTTTTTCCTTATGACTATATGTATGACAAATGCGCAAAGGACTTTTTAAGGAAGAGACAGAAGAGAAAATACAGTTGATAGAAATTATTCGTGTTAAGGAGTTTGTGTTTAAATAATGTGATTAAATAATACAATCTCTAAATATGATCAATATTTAAAATCATAATCTAGGACTAATGTCTAGAGTAGGCACCTCAGTTGAATATATATATATAACTGTCATTACGTAACTAATTGTGTCATATGCTAGTGCGTTATTATTGTGGTAAGAGACACAAGAACTGTGGCCCTGTCTATAGTTTTTAATATATTTTCACACCAAGCACAATATAGTGAACATTGAATTTATAGAGTTCACATGCAGATGGGCTTCTCACTTTATACATTGCCTGATTTATGGATTATTTTTTTAAAAAGTCGCACACTGTAATATTTCATTAGACTGCCTTTTGCTTTTATTTTGTGCATTTACCATGGGATAGTTTTGACAGCCTCATGTAGTCATAACATTTCTCTAAACAGTCTAAAAATGTTTTAACATTCTAAAAATGTATGACAAAATGTTTAGTCTGCCTGAGATCCTAATGACACAGGAGGCTTTTTGTCATGCACACTCTCACCCCGGCCGGCGAAGTAGGACCCGGAAGTAGTACGGTCGCAAGTCAGGAAGCATAAAAGGAGACAAGATGGCGTTTTACATCGCTCAGTCATTGAGTTCGCCCATGTCTGCGCGGAATCATCGCCAGATTTTCTGTGAGTACTCACCGATTCGGGTTATCGTTCTGATTGAGTGTGTGTTGCTAGAATGCGGTTTTATTTGTGTAGATCCTTACTCTTCGTGTAAGAGAGTTCTTAGATTAACTCGCATGGTTATCCTGCCTGCTTGCCATCCTTACTTCCGCATTTGGGTTTACCGTCCACGCTACAAGGACTACTACCTCCAGTAGCCCGTGACAGAACGACTGAGCCAGCAGTGAACCCAGCCGAGATGATTGATCAGCTTCGCGGTGAAGTCGCAATTTTCCGCAGTAGCGTCCAAGACATCGAGGACCGATGCGCCTTGCCCTCCTCGGCTCGTTGCTCGTTGCAGGCAGCTGTGGTTCTTCGATCAGATTCAGACACAGCCTACTCATACAGTGAATTCACCCGCCAGTTGAAACTCACATTTGAACATCCTGCTGCCGAGGTGGAGACCGACTCCAAACTGTATCATCTGTGGCAGGGAGGGTCATCTGTGAGCAGTTACACCGCTGACTTCTTTTTTTTTTTTGGATTTTTTCCCCGATTTTCTCCCTAATTTAGTCGTGTCCAATTAGGGGGCTCCCACATTAAGGCTACTACTACCACTCAGCTGGGAGGGCCGAAGACTATCACGTGTTTCCTCCGCGAGCTCACAGACGCCCCTGATTGGCTGTAGAGACGTGATTAATGTGGGAGCACTAAGTACCTCTCATCCCTCCCCTCTGAGAGAGCTCGGCCAATCAGCTCTCTCTAGACCTCCGGCTGCGAGAGGTTACAGCACCACCCGGGATTCGAACTAGCGATCTCCGGATGATAGGGTGAGCGCTTTAACCACTGCGCCACTCGGAGGCCTACACCGCTGACTTCTGAACCCTCGCCTTCCAGACCATCTGGGGAGACGCTGCCCTCCGAATGGCCTACTACGAGGGACTGGCCTCACGCATTAAGGATGAGGTCGCAGGACGAGAGCTTCCGGCTACACTGGAAGGTCTAATCCAGCTCACCCTTCGTATCGACCAACGTCTGCTCTCTTCTCAGAGAGACAAGCACCCCGGTCCCTGCCGCCAACCACGCCGCCATTGTTGCACCCCACAACCCGATCGTCAAACTTCGTCCCTCACACCCCGGTTCCTGAAGCTTTTTTTTACCACTGGACCTGTCGGATCTCCACCTCCCGCCGTGATTGACACCAGAGCCAGGGAACCCATGCAATTAGTATGCGCCTCCTTGACCGCTGCAGAGCGGGTACGACGCTGCAGAGAGGGGCTCTGCGCTAACTGTGGGTCAGCGGTGCACCACAGAGACATCTGCCCTCTTCGCCCGGGAAACGCTCAGGCCCGGTGAGCCGAGGGAGCAGCTCGCCGGGCCCCCTCCACCTCTTTGTCACAACATCCAGTGTTTCCCATCTTACAGTTCACCTCCAGTTTGGCCACAAATGGGTCAGAACTACTGCGTTCATCGACTCTGGTGCCGCAGATAACTTTATTGACTCTTCTTATGCCAAAGAACTGGGAGTATTATTCGAGGCGCTATCCCAGCCTGTTTGAATAACATCTGTCGACGGTCGGCCCCTTTCCTCCAGTCCCATCATCACTCAGACTCAACCCATCACTCTCGTCATTGACCAACATCAGGAACAGATCCAATTTCACCTCACCTCCATCTCATCTCCCCCAATCATCGTCGGACACCCTTGGCTGCTTCAACATGACCCTCTCATCTCCTGGACACAAAACCGGATGCTACAGTGGGGGCCGACCTGCACCGAACTCTGTCTGTGGGCTCCGGCTGGGATGTGTACTAGGGAGTCCGAGGCCCCAGAGGTTGACACCACCACCATCCCCGCCGATTATCGGGACCTGGCTGAGGTATTCTGTAAAAGACGAGCCACCCACCCACCTCCTCATCGCCCCTACGACCTGGCCATAGACCTTCAGCCGGGTTCTGTCCCCCCCCTGCGGCCATCTCTCCTCACTATCCGCTGCCAAGATGCAGGCGATGGAGGAGTATGTATCTTCTGCTCTCCGCCAAGGTACAATCCAGCCCTCCTCCTCAACTGCCGCCATGGGGTTTTTCTTTGTGAAGAAAAAAGATAGCCACCTACGCCCCTGTGTCGACTATCAGGGGCTCAACAACATCACTATAAAGAACCGATACCCATTGGCTCTTACCAACTCAGCCCTGGACGCCCTCTCTCCAACCACTTCCCGTTCCCCGCCGGCCCTGGACGCACATTGCCATCGACTTCATCACGGGCCTGCCGGTCTCCGAAGGGAAAAACACCAACTTAACCATCGTCGATCGGTTCTCCAAAGCCGTGCACCTGGTGGCCCTCGCCAGACTCCCATCAGCTAAAAGGACAGCCGAGCTGATATTAGAACACGTAGTCCGCCTGCATGGGATCCTACAGGACATCGTCTCGGACAGGGGGCCTCAGTTCACTGCGCGGTTCTGGAAGGCCTTTTGCCATCTGATCAATTCCACCTGTAGTCTATCCTCTGGTTAACGGTCAGACTGACAACAGGAGCGCAACCAGCAACTGGAGCGCAACCTGAGATGCTTCATCGCCGATCGCCAGCGGTCCTGGGCCCGCTACCTCCTTTGGGCTGAACTATCCCACAATCTTCATGTATTTAGCCACCAATCTCAGCCCATTTGAGGTATGCCATGGTTTCCAGTTGTCAATGTTCGACCATAAAGAACCTGAGGTTGAGGTACCATCGGCCCAACAGTTGGTCCGCCGGTGTCGACGGCTGTGGGATCAAGCAAACACAGGCATTCAATGCGCCAACAACCGCTACAAACACGTATGGCATGCCGTAATCACCCTGCATGTTGATGATTCTTTTATGTAAAACTGTAATGATATTTAGACTAATAACCAAATGTCATGACAGTTTTTACTCCTTAACCTGTTTTATTCCTGTAGTTCTCTTTAAATATAATTTTCGCAGGTTCTCATGATCCTGAATATAAACTTTTTGAAGACTATCTGAGAACTAGCATGCAACTCTCTTCACAAATATGAGAATCATACAGCTCTGTCCATCTGGAAATTAATTTACATGAAAATGTGTCTTAGTTTTTAATTTGCCTGGCCCAAAAAAAAGAATGTCACTATTTCAGAAAGCCTGCATCAAACAGAGAAAAAACAAGAAGATTACTGATAAATTGTGCAATTTGGATAAAAAGTGCCCAAACCTTATTAAAACCTCAAAATATATCAGGAATTTTTCATGATTGGACATCACTTAAACACTTTCAGAATTGCACTGTGAAAAAATCTGACGGTAGAAATCGCAGCTATGTTTAATAATGAAAATAATAGCATTTTCATGTCTGATGAGATCATGCACCCTATCATCCCTCCCAGACCCAGACTCCTTCTTCTCTCTACCACTAGAGACTGCGACTGAAACTTTCCTCTCTTCTCTCTCCTCATCCATAGAGCTCCTTTGCCCGCTGTCATTTAAACCAAGGAAGACGTCTTGTCCTGCTCCTTGGCTATCTGATGTACTGCGCAACAACAGAAGAGAATTAAGAACTGCAGAGAGAAGATGGAAGAAATCGCAGCTTGATGACGATCTTGTCTCTTACCAGACTATTCTCTCCAAATTCTCATGTGACGTGACTGCTGACGATTTTGCCACATTCTATGATGAGAAAATTGCAGCAATCCGCCAGTCCTTCGCTCCCAACCAAACTCCTACAGCAGAACCACAGGACCTTCCCTTCCCTCCCTAAGCAGAATTCTCCAACCTGTCATCTGATGAGATTCAGCAGATCATCTTGTCATCTAACCCCACCACCTGCTCTTTAGGCCCAATCCCTTCCACAATGCTCCAGGCCATCTCACGAGACCTCCTTCCCTTCACCACAACCATCATCAACCATTCCATATCATCTGGTCATGTTCCTGCTGCTTTTAAGAAAGCAAGGGTTATTCCCATCCTCAAGAAACCCTGCCTGGACCCATCAGAAGTTAACAACTATTGTCTGGCATCACTTCTCTCTTTTATTTCCAAAATTCTTGAAAGGACTGTTTATAACCAAATGTCTCTTTATCTCTCACAGAACAACCTTAATGATCCCAACCAATCTGGATTCAAAGTGGCACATTCCACAGAGACTGCCCTTCTGTCAGTCACTGAGAAGCTCCATGCTGCTAGATCTGCCAAACTGTCATCTGTCCTGATCCTCCTGGACCTGTCAGCTGCATTTGACACAGTGAACCACAAGATTCTATTATCTATTCTTACAAGCCTTGGTATTTGTGGAACAGCGTGGCAATGGTTTGCTTCTTACCTAGAAGATAGGTCGTATGAGGTGACATGGAGGGGATCTACATCTGCCCCATGTAGACTCTCTACTGGTGTCCCGCAGGGCTCAGTACTTGGTCCTCTTCTGTTCTCCCTCTATACCCGGTCTCTTGGTAAGGTCATATTATCGCATGGATTTTCATACCATTGTTATGCAGATGACACTCAACTTATTTTCTCCTTTCCTCCCTCTGACACTCAGGTTTCCACCCGGATCTCAGAATGTCTGGCAGACATCTCATCCTGGATGGCAGCTCATCAGCTGAAACTCAATCTGAGTAAAACCGAACTGTTGTTCATTCCTGGTGACTCATCCCCAGGTCAAGATCTTGTGATATACCTGGACAACAATCAAATCACTCCTTCAGCTACTGCCCGCAATCTTGGGGTAACCATGGACAATCATCTGTCATTTTCCCCACACATCGCTAACCTTACTCACTCTTGTAGATTTCTTCTTTACAATATCAGAAGAATTCGCCCATTTCTTTCTTCACAGGCTACTCAGGTGCTTGTTCAGTCCTTTGTTATTTCAAGATTTCAACTCACTCTTGGCTGGCATGCCTCTGTCCACGACTCGTCCTCTGCAACTCATCCAGAATGCAGCAGCACATCTCATTTTCAACCTTCCCAAGTTCTCAAACACCACCCCACTCCTCCGTTCCCTGCTCTGGCTTCCTGTAGCTGCCTGCATCAAATTCAAAACACTGATGCTTGCCTACAAAGCTAAAAATGGCCCAGCACCCACTTACCTCTCTGCTCTAATCACACCACGCACTGCGCCGCGTTCCCTCCGATCCTCCAGCACTGCTCGCCTCGTCCCACCATCTCTCAGAGATCGAGGGCGGCATTCATCCAGACTCTTTTCTGTTCTGGCACCTAGGTGGTGGAACGAACTTCCGCTAGATGTCCGTACAGCAGAGACTTTGACAATCTTTAAACGACGACTCAAAACTTATCTATTTCTCCAGTACTTACAGGACTAACCACCCCCCCCCCCCCCCCCCCCCCCCAAAAAAAAAAAAAACCCTCTTCCCAGTTGTGTTAGACTAATGGCACTTAGTTATTGACCTAGTTAACCCAGTGTAAATATGTAAACTTTAAAGCACTTTTTGTAAGTCGCTCTGGATAAGAGTGTCTGCCAAATGCCTAAATATAAATGTTACAGGATGGATTTCAACAACTTTGTGGCCATAGGAAACCCACTTGTTAGCAAGAATAATCTAAAGAAGTCTTCACTTTGCTAGGGAGCATAGACTTTGGAGGAATAGAAAAGGTTCATGTTAAGTTCTGATGTGACCTTATTTCAGAGCCATGGATGCATCAGGGTAAGAAGAGTATTTCATGAAGCAATATGCCCATCATCCATAGTGCCCACTGTATGATCTTGCGTTGCTTTAGTTGGACTTATTTCAAGACTCAGATTGTGAAAGAATGGGTCTGGGAGCATGAGAAATATTTTTTACACATTAATTTTCAACCACAATGCATGCTGTAATCAAAGATTAAAGGACATTAATCAAACTAAATATTATAATATTTTGCTTACTTTTCAGTTTTGCTTTTTGCTTTTCAGTTGGGCAATGTATGTCCATGTCTTTGTTGAATTTGACATGTTATGGAAGTTTGTTGTCAAATGAAAATCAGCAATTGTAGATTTTTTTTTTTTTTTTTTTTTTAATGTTCAATGTTAGCCAGTTAGGTAGTTATTTCCACTTAAAAAAAAATTCTCTTCAGTGATGGTTCATGGATGCATATTACAAACCTTCTATAAGTTACTGTATATTTACAATAATAATTATTTACAAAATTAAAGCTCTTTTTGTATTTACATTTCATCACGTTGTCTGACTATGTAAATGAATGTACATCTCCATGTACAGTAGATATGGAAGAAATTTTTTTTTTATGAATTAAAAAGTAAATTATGATTATGATTAGCACTTCAGTCCCTGGTAGTGCAACTGAAGCGAACAATCAACTATTTTTGCTTCAGTTGCACGAAAAAAATAAATCTCTCTGACCTGGCGTGAGCGCGTACTAAGGAAATCACTGCTGTAAAGTAAAAAAAAAAAAAAGAACCAGCACCTTACCTTTGAAAAGAATCGCGACAGAGCAGAGTTTGTGTGTGTTTGTGAAGCCGTGGAGGGGGTGAAAAGGCGAAAGAGCATCTGTGCGTGTGTGGCGGTGTCAAATTACGCGCGCACACGCATAAGAGACGAGCATTGTTTCTGTGTGTTTGCGGAGCCATGGGGGTGGGGGGCGTGGTTGGGGGAGGTGAGAGAGTGATGCTCGGTGTCAAAATAAGAGTCGCATGCGTGATACATGATACTCGGCGCTCATAAACTAATACTTGCTCGGTTTCCGATTAAACATTTAATAAAAATCTTTGCTCGGTTTACTCGTAAGCCACGTTACTCGCAATCCGAGGTTCCACTATATATATATATATATATTGTATAAATAAATATCAAAGGCTTTATTGCTACCTAGAAAGACAGTGAAGTCTATTAAAAAGTGGAAGGTATTTGGTACAAGACAGACCCTACCTGGATCAAGACATTGCTCTAAACTAAAAGAAAAAGACAGAGGGAAACTGGTCAGAGAGACTACCAAGAGGCCTAAAGCAACTCTGAAGCAGTTTTAGGGATTTATAACAAGGAATGGTCATCGTTGTGAGGGTTCACCACTAGAGGACACTGTGTGCCCTATAATTTAGTTTGTAGGTTTTGTTTGTTTAGTTTCCCAGAAGGCACCTCGGTCAGGTGATGAGAGTGCTCACCTGAACTGAGGTAGCTCATTAGACATTCTATAAATAGGTGTTTGTTCTAGGAAACTGGGGCGAGCATTATTCTTGTCAAGTGGGCATTCCTTTTTTTTTTTTTTTAGTTTACATTTTGTTTATATTATGCAACCTCTGTTTAAAGAAGGCTCTAGTTGTATGTTTATGTTAAATGTTATAGTTAGGTTGTATCTCCTAATGCGTAAGTACTGTTCTGTGCGTCTTCAGTTTTTGTGTATCTCTTGTTTAGATCCCTTGTATGTTTAGATTATTTGTATGTTGGTCCATACCAACATAGTGGTATAGCCATTAGTAGGTTTAGCCACTAGTAGGCTCTAGCTGCTAGTAAGTTTAGCCTCCAGTAGGTTGAGCCTCTAGTAGCTTTGACCGCTAGTAGCTTTGGTCCCTAGTAGGTTTAGCCGCTAGGGTGGATTAGCCTCATGTGTGGGTAGCCTGTTATGTCTTGGTTCCCCTGGTAGGTCAGTAACTAACCACTAGCCACTAGCCACTAATCCCTTTAGTTACTAATTCGGTTAGGTCATCATCCACTTTCCACCATAACCACATTGGATACTAGCCCAACTAACCCGTCCTGTCTCTTGCTTTGCCGTGTCTCTAGTCCTGTCTCATACTGTCTCTAGTCTCTCTGTGTCTTTAGTTAGGTTCAGCTCCATGTCTCCTTTGTTCCAGATCTTAAGCTCCAAGCCTGTGTAAACTCCAAGCCCGTGTGTTTTGCTAAAAGAGCCTGTGTATTAAGCTATAGAGCCTGTGTTAAGCGCTATCCTTTTGTTTATATTTTGAGTTCTTGATTTAAAGTCCTTTGTTTGTTTATTTCCTTTATTATTGTTTGTTTAGTTTGAAATAAAGACTCTATGTTTATCAACCCCTCTGCGCTTATGCCTGCCCTTTTTGCCCACGGCAACAACATCAGCCAGTGTGCATGTGAAAAGCAAATTTTCCACAAATGTGGCTTGTATGGGAGGAGTGCAAGACACGCAGTCACAGTTGAGCTTTGCAAAAATGCAATTTAAGATTCTGGTCAGATGAGACTTAAAGTTAATTATTTGTCCACGACACCAAATGATATGTCTTCAAATCCAATACAGCTCACCATCAAAATAAAACCATTCCTACAGTAAAACATGGAGGTGGTAATATCCTGTTATGGGGGGGTTTCTTTTTCTCTTTCTTTTTCTAGAAAGTTGTCAATGGGAAAAAAAAAACTTCAACCATGATATTGACACAAAGCACACAGGAAAACTGACCATGCAGTGGTTGAAGGAGAAATGTCATTGCATGGCGTAGTCAGAGCCCAGACTTGACATTGAAAATCTGTGTTTTTCACCATCAAATTTAACTTAACTTAAGCAGTTCTACGAAGAAGAGCGTGAGCATATATTGCAAAGTACAGATGAGCAAAGTTAGTAGAGTGGCGTGGGGTTAGGGCAGGAGGGTGTTTGTACCAGAGAATTAACCCAAATCCCTAAGAAACATGTAGGTCTTTAGTCATGGCTTAAAAATTGCCAGTGCCTCGGCTGTATGGACAATATGTACAAGGAAATCATACACTGCATGTAAATAAGTGCTTATTAGGAATACATTAATTTGTTTTTGTTACTTTGCTAAATTGTGCTATTGAAGGAAATGAAGGAAGTATACTTCTTTATTATCAAATAAGTTTGACAGAAAAATGAGATGTCCATTTTGACAGTTTTGAGGAAAGAAAGTCTCTCTCTCTCTCATTGTCTCTAAAAAAAGAGTAAATATTGGGATTGGAAGTAGATTCAAGTAGATTGATTTGTTGAGTCACAATACTATTCAAAAGCACAAATGGGAGGGTTTTACATCAAAAATCTTTCAGTTATATCAGTGTATTATTTTGCAAAACATTTCACCTGCCATGGTTTTGTTATAAAAGGATAAATCAGCCTGCAGTTGTTTTTGTTGCTATGTAAACAGGCAACGATGTCAAATAAAGCATTGGTTGAGTTTTAATTACATTTTTTTTTTAATCAATCTAATGATTTGTGTTTTTGTAATGAGTCATGGCACCAGCGTGAAATGAGAAAAATATCTGTGGACAATAATTTGCCAAAAAAAATCCAAAAATGTTGCTTTAATCTTGCTTGGCTTTCAAACTGTTAATATGTTAATGTTGATGCATTGAATAGTAACAGGTAACAAAAAGGCAACCAAAAAATGTTAAAAGAATTGTGGCTGTAGTGATTGAGAACACAGAGAGGAGAGGAGGAGGAAGGGGGGTTGCTGTGTAGGACGACTTTCACACACACCCACAAAATTAAAAATGTTTTATGCGCACACACCCATGGTTGCAGTGTTATAGTAAACAGTACATGTGCGCACCGATGTTGATTATACAAGTGATGCATGCGCATTGAGACCAGGCATGGGAGACGATTACCAACAGTACTGCAGCTCAAGAGAAAGAAGAACCACTGGGTTAGTTGTGATCACGTGATGCTCTGTGTCAATGATACCTACTGTACGTATATCAAGACTCACTCGTTTATCAAGTCAAAAGATCAAATTTTATAAACAATTTTTGCTCGTCTTGCGGATCGCTTGCAAACAGGGTTATTTACAATCTGAGGTTTCACTATATCTCATTCTTTATAATCTAGATTTTACAGGCAAACTTATATTTTTAACAGGTCTCATGCCCGATAACACCCATTTCAACCCTAGACTCCTAGTTCGGCATGACAGAATAGGAGCACAAGTGAAACCTAGTGTAGTTTTCTGCTGCTGTAGCCCATCCATTTTAAGGTCTAAAATTCTGTGTACCTCCGCTCTTATATGAACCACATGGGTAATACAAATTACTTCACTACAGTTCTGGCTAAATGGCTTCAGTTGAATTAGCTGAATCTTGTGTTCTGGCTACATAAAATGTTTCGCTGAGCACATACAGTTTTTTCCTGGACAAAACAGTACTTTGTGAACATTTGCAAGCCTCTGAGTGGGGAAGTTGTTGGATTTTTTTCTTGATTAAATATTATAGGATTACCTAAAATCCCAAAGGTCCACTTTCTTTTTATGAATCCAATGGTGGTCATATGGGCAACAAAACACATTTCTCCGAGGTTTTTTTCCTGATAAGCATTTACTTTATTTATTGTCTTTTGTTAGTAGAATCTGCAAAGCCTCAAATTCTGCACATAACACTAAGGAGGCCCTCCCAGCCCAAACAGTAGCTGTTATAGGTGAGTAAATTGAGTTGATATTTGAACAATATTTGGTCATTCCACATCTAATCAGTCAGAAGTTCCACGCCACCGTCTTAGAAAAAAAAAAAAGATTTTAAAAACTTAGGGAGAAATCACAAATGTTAGTCTGAATCTCTATAGCGAATGCCTTCTGCCAGAGTTGAGTCATCAAATTCACATTAAATTCTGAAATTTTAGTGAATTAATTAACAGGGTTGCCATAAAAAATGGCGAACTCAAGCCATTAATTAGCAATAGTCTAGGACACAATAATGATAGGAACATTATTCAGTATTCAATATTATTCAGTAAAATGTAGTGAATAATACAGTACATTTTACTGAATAGGGTAGGTAGGTATGGAATGTGTAACGACACGGGCCGCGTGAGGGGCAGAGCCATGCATAAACTGTTCAGAGCGGGCAGATCCGCAGGCTGCTACCACGCAGAGTCCTGAAAGTGGCCAAGGCGTTGCCATTTAGACATGCAGTTGCCAGGCAACGCCGCCGTCAGGCAATCAGCCAGAACGAGCTGCACCTGGCGTCATGTTTATATAAAGGGTCCTCATATCTCGGCACTTCGTGTAAAGGTATCAGGGCCAAAGAAAGAAAGAAAAAAAGACAGACAGACAAACAAACAGACAAAGTGTGCTGTTAAAAGACTGAGGCAAAGCCCCAGCCTCTGTCTGTCTAAAATGCCGGCGAGAGAGAGAGAGAGCAAGTGGCATGCATCAGTCCAGCGTGCATGCTCAGTTTCAGTTAAAGTGGACAAAGCACAAACTCCCTCTAGACTAAAATAAATCCTCGGTAAGGTTGAATGCCTCGAGAGGATCTTTAGTTTTGGTTTTAGTTTCCAAATCCCCGTCCGTTCTCGCGTAGACGGCGGAGCTCTGTTTATTTTGTGTTTTCAGTTTTCTTTTGTTTCCTTGTAAGTTTCTTAATTAATAATACCACGCTATCTCCAAACAGAAATGTCTTCCTGTGCGTGTCATAAGCATTCGCCCCAAACTCCTATTTCATTGACCCCCTCTAAAGCCCTGCGTTAGGGCTCTTATCATTAAAACATCTCGTGCTGCGGTTCTCCATGCAGCACCAACATAAGAGAATGATTCCATGTTAATTATTCAAATGTTTTTTCTAAACAAATCTTAATGAATATTTGTCTTGCTGTTTGCTTTTCATTTGTTTCAGCACTAGTCAAGAACATCTTTAAAGTGCAGGAAGGGGAGGTAAACGTGCTTATTTGAACAAAGTTGAAGAATAAGGAGGCGTTAAACCACTTCAGGCGTTTAATATAATGTATGTTTTATTTATTTGAAAACTGTAACAAACTAAAAAAAAAAAAAAAAGAAGAACTCTGTGGGTGTGTCCAGTCATAGACTGATTGACATCAATGTCTCCTCGCAGCAGCACTGTTGAGTGTTTAAGTGTAAAAGGGTATTGTTGGAGGTTCCATCGAAGCCTCGTAGCACAAGAACTGCATTTTGTGCTGGCATTTCATAGCTGGACCTGGCTGAACGTTTTGATATATGTTTCATGAAGTGTGTGTGTAAAATTGGGGGAGATAAAGCCACTTAGAATTAGACCTCTAGATGGCGCTGTTGCACAGCCGACCCTGGTTCTGTAGCAGCACATGACTGCAGTTTTCAATGAAAGGCTCCTGGCATTTACCTTCATTCCACATACCACGACTAATAAGCAGTCTTATTATAGCTCATTTATACAGGTAAATAATAATCTTACCATCAGCCATGAACAATTTTTTTATTATCTAAAATGTTTTTCTTAAGGCTGTCCATTAAATCACCTTGACATACTTAGGTTTTAAAGATATATCTCTAGGTGTAGAACAAAGGACAGTGTCTTTTTTCATGTTCTCTAAGGAGTTCTGTAATATGAATGGACTGGTGAGCTGATATACCTGAACTCATGAAGTTTCCTAATGCATGCTCAAATAAATTGATTGAAAACTTAGTAAAAATGCAAATGCTTTGAAGATGCTAGTGAGTAGACAGTTACTACACATGTGTGGAAAAACTGAATGTACAGTAGAACATGAAATTTGTGACATGTCCTTGGTGACTTACTATATAAAGACATGCCTCCCATCAAATGACTACAGACAATTGGGACAGTAGGCTGCTGGCAACTTACAGTTCCTATGTGATTCTTACATCATTTTATACATGGTAGATGTTGATGTATAAAAAGCTTCATCTTCATGGTTCCCAGACAACACACTCTACAGCCTTGACAATATGTATGGCATCGTCAGTGGTTACAGGAATAGTCACATGTGGTCTAGTTACCTCTCACACCATAGTCTCTTAGGTCCCTGTCCAAGTTTGTCTGGTGTGGTGATGCCTTTGTGTTTCTTATTTTGCTGTCAAAGTCAGGTAGCTCCCTGTTGCTCTAGACATTAATTAGTCTGTAGTTGAGTGACAACTGGCACAACAAGTTCTGGTTTGGTTGCACTTTTGACTTTCAGTTATGAACTGTAATTGCTGCACAATCCTTAAAACAGTATCACAAACAGTAACCTATGCTAAGTATATTAAATCCCACCATGCCAAAGCATAGTTAAGTGTAATTGCAGCCAGACTAATGACTAGTATACTTGAAGTTTGCTATTTTGGAACAACTCATTTCGTACTAAATGCATTTAAGTTGTAATTAAATTGTTCAAAAGCACAATTTTACGTCTATTAGGTATACTTTTGTGTGCTAAAGTGGAACAACTTTAAGTATACTTAGTGCACACACAACCATATACACACGTGGACAAAATTGTTGGTACCCTTCAGTCAATGAAAGAAAAACTCACAATGGTCACAGAAATAACTTTAATCTGACAAAAGTAATAATTAAAAAAAATTCTATGAATGTTAACCAATGAAGGTCAGACATTGCTTTTCAACCATGCTTCAACAGAATTATTAAAAAAATAAACTCATGGAACAGGCCTGGACAAAAATGATGGTACCCCTAGTAAATACTGAAAATAATGTGACCAAAGGGACATGTTAATTCAAGGTGTGTCCACTAATTAGCATCACAGGTGTCTACAATCTTGTAATCAGTCAGTGGGCCTATATATAGGGCTCCAGGTAGTCACTGTGTTGTTTGGTGACATGGTATGTACCACACTCAACATGGACCAGAGGAAGCGAAGAAAAGAGTTGTCTCGGGAGATTTGAAAGAAAATTATAGACAAGCATGTTAAAGGTAAAGGCTATAAGACCATTTGCAAGCAGTTAGATGTTCCTGTGACTACAGCTGCACATATTATTCAGAAATTTAAAATCCATGGGACTGTAGCCAACCTCCCTGGACGTGGCCGCAGGAGGAAAATTGATGACAAATCAAAGAGACGGATAATCCAAATGGTAACAAAAGAGCCCAGAAAGACTTCTAAAGAGATCCAAGGTGAACTTCATGTTCAAGGAACATCAGTGTCAGATCGCACCATCCGTCGTTGTTTGAGCCAAAGTGGACTACATGGGAGACGACCAAGGAAGACACCATTGTTGAAAACAAATCATAAAAAAGCCAGACTGGAATATGCCAAACTACATGTTGACAAGCCACAAAGCTTCTGGGAGAATGTCCTATGGACAGATGAGACAAAAATGGAACTTTTTTGCCAAGGCACATCAGCTCTATGTTCACAGACGGAAAACTGAAGCATATCAAGAAAAGAACACTGTCCCTACTGTGAAACATGGAGGAGGCTCTGTTATGTTCTGGATCTGCTTTGCTGCATCTGGCACAGGGTGTCTTGAATCTGTGCAGGGTACAATGCAATCTCAAGACTATCAAGGGATTCTAGAGAGAAATGTGCTGGCCAGTGTCAGAAAGCTGGGTCTCAGTCGCAGGTCATGGGCCTTGCAACAGGACAATGACCCAAAACACACAGCTAAAAACACCCAAGAATGGCTAAGAGGAAAACATTGGACTATTCTAAAGTGGCCTTCTATGAGCCCTGACCTCAATCCTATTGAGCATCTTTGGAAGGAGCTGAAACATGCTGTCTGGAAAAGGCACCCTTCAAACCGGAAACAACTGGAGCAGCTTGCTCATGAGGAGTGGGCCAAAATACCTGCAGAGAGGTGCAGAAGTCTCATTGACAGTTACAGGAATCGTTTGATTGCAGTGATTGCCTCAAAAGGTTGTGCAGCAAACTATTAAGTTAGGGGTACCATCATTTTTGTCCAGGCCTGTTCCATGAGTTCATTTTTTAAAATAATTCCGTTGAAGCATGGTTGAAAAGCAATGTCTGATTTTCATTGGTTAACATTCATAGAATTCTTATTTATTATTACTTTTGTCAGATTAAAGTTATTTCTGTGACCAGTTTTTCTTTCATTGACTGAAGGGTACCAACCATTTTTTCCACGTGTGTACGTTAAGAATACTAACGCACATACCTGACAGTAACTTATAAAATTAAAGTATATATTTCATGTATTATAGGTACATTACAGCAATTGTTTTAACTGTGTTAACAAATACATGAGTACTTTACTATGAATATTTTCTTAGTGCAGCAGTAGCATGCTGTTATACTTCTGGCCAATTCCAAACACTAAAACGGTACACTTTGCGGTTAATAAAAATACACTTTATATTATATAGTGCACACAGTATCTATACTACTGCATTGCAAATGTGTTACCACTACACTAAAGGAATTTAGGACCATTTCTAAACACTAAATGCATATTCTACACTATAACATGTTTTTAAACACATTACATCATTACTGTATGAGGCAGATTTTATTCAAGAATTCAACAGATTTAATTTGCACAAGGTTACAAAAAAACACAATGAAAACAGTACTATAGTTTATTTGTGTTCAACAAAGCATAAGGTTGTCTCGCAAACAAATACCGGCATCAGTATTAGAATATACTGTATTAGTTCAAACCTGCTACGCTGATTCTAGCTGTTACACAAAGACTCTGAAAACAGGGCGAGAGGTACAGAGCATTATATCAGAAGAAATAGACAAAACATTAGACAATACATTCTATAGTTTAACTATGCACATAATTACAAACTACCTAACAAAATCCATGAAATTTACCTTATGCCGATGAAAATGAAATAATGATATGAACACAAAAGTTTATTGGATCATCATCATTTTCAAACCGTGATCAGCAATGTGTCTCCACATGTGTTCAGTCTGGCTAGTACAATGCAGAACTGTACAGAATTTTTGTCTTCAAACACTTGTTTCCTAAGTTTTATTTAATGCTCACTACAGTACTTTTATCTTTATTCTGAACAAACTGCAGCTAGAGCCTACTCCACTGTGTGTGTGTGTGTGTGTGTGTGTGTGTGTGTGTGTGTGTGAGTGTGAGTGTGAGAGAGAGGGAGAGAGAGGTTTCAAACCTTATTATAGTATAAAGTATAGAGGCAGGATCTATTTTCATGACGTATACAGCTATTATTAGATCTAAACTAATAACCTAATTACCTATGACATTTCTATGCAATTCTTCATGCCCTTTTTATTTAAAAATGAATTAATAATTAATAAAAAAAAATATTATTAGGGAAAAAGTATTAACAATAATTATTAAATAATTTATTATAATTATTATGGCGCAGTGCATTGCGATGGATTGGCACCCTGTCCAGGGTGTACCCTGCTATGTGCCCCAAGTCTCCTGGGATAGGCTCCAGGTCCCCATGTCCCTGAATACAGGATTAAGCTGTATAGATGATGAGTGAGTGAGTGATTATGGCGCAGCTTAATCTTACTGAAATTCCAATGAACCCAAAAGGCTTTTACAGGAAGTTATGCAGGAGAAAGTCTATTTTCAGAGTTCCTATTTTTTGCTCTCATTTCCACATGGAAATAGCATTGATGCACAAAATGGAACATAGGAATTACAGGGTTAACTTCTACAATAGGAACAATATGGACACTATGAATTAACTTACACTTTATGGCGAAATGTTTATGAATACCTAATCATTACACTATCTGCTTCTTTTTAGGAACACCCAAACTATTCCTAAAAGTTGAAAGCACAAAATTATTTAGCTGTAGCATTGAATTTGACCTGCACTTGAACAAAGAGGCCCAAACCTGTTTCAGTATTGAAAAAAAGCGAGCTCAATGAAGACATGGTTTACCAAGAATGGAGTAGAAGGACTTGAGTGTCCTGCACAGAAACCGGACCCCACTGAACAGCTTTGAAATGAACTGGAACACCAACAATGATCATATGTCCAAGCCCAACACCAGTGCCTGACCCTGCTAATGCTCTTGTAAGCAAATGTCTACAGCCACTTAAAAAAATCTAGTGGAAAGCCTTCAATGAGAAGTGGAGGTTATTGCTTGAGTGAAATGTTCAACAATCACTTATGAGTTTTATACGCAGGTGTCCACTAAACGTATAGTACATGTGAATGTTTTCAGTCTCTAATTCTGAAGTATGAAATTCAAGTTTTAATAATATCTCATTTTAAAGGTGTTGAGATCTTAAAAAGCCTTTGCAAGAGAAGTGTAAAGTCTGTCGGCATCCCACTGTCTAACAGCTTCTGTCTGACCTGTGGTGACAACAGACATGATTGTATATGACAGTATAACATACTGTATATTAACACATTACCTGTAAATAATGAAATATTATAAATATATATCTGACAAGACAAAAAATAGAAATTTAATATGACATTCACCATGAGCACAATAATGATGTTTGTGACTGTGACAAATAAATTGTGTTATTAAAGAGAATCTTCTTTACTACAGTAAAGAAGTAATGATCCCATATTGTTGTTGACAAGACATGTACATCATATGCAAAATATTCAAAAGACGTGAAGAACACAAAAGTGAACTGAATGTTTTTCCTTCGGTTATTTGCATGTTACCTGTTGGAGAAGGTTTTTAATGTCAGATGCCAGCATGTCCTTCTCTGAAATTATTTTGAACCGTATCACTGCGGAAAAAGACATTTACATTAAAAAAAGGAAACCAAAATTTCATTCTTACTCATCAAATTCTTATTCAGTTGTTCAGTACCTGATTTGATCCTAGCTGGAATGGCTGGCTCTGTAGGACATAAAAGATACCTTTTTATTACATTATTTAGAACTTATTTAGTTGGGCTAAAGGATAATGGTTGGTGAATAACAACAATATGCATCACCTCAAAAAACTGAAAAAAAATGTCCAGTGTATTAATATTTTGTGTGAGGAGTGTAGTGATATTTTCATAAACGTGAATTTTCATGAGTCTGTTTTTGCTGTGTTATAGTTTTAAATTCTAATAAAAAAAACTAAACTGAAATCTCTCATTCATAAGGTTGATGACGTCAAGATGACGCTCAAGTGCATCCTGAGATATTCCAAACCCACTATACAGTATATCGTATATCTTGATTTTAATTCTCGTTATACAACAGTTAGTAGGAGCTGAGTAATCTGATTGGATGAGACACATTCCACAAGGTTGTAATATAACATAACTGCACTCTGCGTCAATGGTATTCTAATAATGGTTACGCTAACTGTCAGTGAAAGAAGGTCAGTACGGTCGACAGGACTGAGGACAGAGTAGCTGTCTGCCAAAACCCACATTCAGAGCCAGGCATGGAAGCACTTTCAGCAATCACGCAATCAATAATCAAGACCGACTCAACTAGAATAAATATGGAGGGTTCATCCAATTAGTAAACCACCTGGAAATCTTAAAAATCTGTACACTTTCATGGGAAGAGTACAGTATGGACAAGAGAAGCGGTTGTTCATTATCCGAAGCATACCATTTCATCTTATGGACAGGATGAATATGGCTGTCATGGAACTGGATCAATTGTATTTACAGTATAGAAAGTATGATTGTTAATGCAAACAGCATGATAAATGACCCAAAGCATACTTCATAAACAAGCCAATGCTTTCTTACGGCAAAGTCAACAACAACTTAAGACAAAGTCAACAAGTACACACACGAATTACTTGCAAAACCGAACGCAAAACCAAAGGCAAAACATAAGAGTAAGTAAATGTAAGCAGGAAGTGAATAGAGTTTCAGTAAAGTCTGGTAGAGGATCACCAGGGAAGAACCCCAGCATCTAATTACTGTATGTCTTAGGTTTCCAACATCAGGATTTGCTTCCAAAAACATTACAATTTATTTGACTAAATGTATGTGTCCAAACACCTAATGTCTTAAAAAAGGTGGGGTGAGGATAGTTTTTAAAGCTAAGTCTGCACCTCTACACTAGAAGTAGAATAAAAAAACAGTCCAATGTTTATGTACCTGACTATGCCAGGTACATAAAGAGAAAAGACAGAGAGGGAAGTGCGAGGAATACTCACTAGCACATATTGATGGGCTTAAAATTGCACAGACCATATCGTTCCAACCACCTGAAGAAAAGAAAATTGATAAACCATAGTATACCAGCTATATTAAAAATATCCTTGCATGGCCTTTTCAGTATTTTCATTACTTTTATGATCTGAATTAAAAAGGCAATTAATTTTTTTAAAATAATTTTTTTCTGTGATTTTTCTGTGGAATAGGTCTGATTATACAAACTGCATTCCTCAGGAAGTGATATGTCATGTTAGTTCCATTTGTGATAAATTACATAAGAAACATGGCAAGAACTTTAAATAAATCAAAATCAAATTCACCATCTGTTTGAAGTATAATCGAAAGAGCTAATTTATAACAATTTCTACACTGCAAATTCTATAAAATGTCACAAGGCTTAAGAGGTCAGGTTAGCATTGGTGCCTGTTTACTGTACCTTCGGGCGAATAGTTCGCATCGCATCTGTAAGGGACTGATGTAAAATCATACTAGGATTTGAGGATTTACATTAAAATAAACTTCATTTTAATTTAATCAATTAGGTCAATTTTTTGTCAGTTTTTTTTTTCCTGTTTGTGTAATGCACAGCACTCTGCTTTTTTGTGCCTAGTCCAGTTCCTCTGGATAAGCAGGGTTTGTTTGAACAAGCATTCGTTTGCATGCAGAATATTCCCGTCAGGTCTTTGATCACGCAGTGACTTCACTAAAAACAGCACATCCCACCAAAATTGACAAAAAGACATGGCTCCTAGTACACCTGCAGGAACATTTAAAGAAGACAATTTCTTGTATTCTTTATATCTCATGGTTGTGGGGTAGGCTAGACACAAGTCCTTACTCATAAAATAATAATAAAAAAAAATAAATTGAATAACATTTTGCCAAAACAATGTGGTAGAATGTGGTTTGATGAGACCAGGGCAGAACTTTTTCAGCATGCTTCTAAAAAATATGTTTGAAGCAAATGCAAAAGAACAACACACCTATAGTGGAGCATGGTGATGGCACAATCATGCTATAGGGCTGCTCTTTTTTAGCTGGGACTGTAGATATCATGGTAGACTCATGGACTGCTCCTAAATTCTCCTCCTACATTTATACTTCCACAAACCCTGCAGAATTCTGGAGATTTCACTTTCCAACACTACCCTAAAGGACAAATTAACACATTAATGGCATCAGAAAAAGAGGATTAATATTTCGGAATGGCCCAGACCTGGGTGGCACGGTGGTATAATGGTTAGCACTGTCGCCTTGCACCGCCAGGGTCCGGGTTCGATCCCTGGCCAGGCTCGATTCCCGTCTCTGTGTGAATGGAGTTTGCATGTTCTCCCTGGTTTCCTCCCACAGTCCAAAAACATGTAGGTTAGGCTAATTGGCGTTCCCAAAATATGCCAAGATGTCTGGGAATATCGTAAGAACTGCATCACTTGTCAGAAGTATAAACCACGTGTTAGTAAGCTGGTGGGTCTACTACAAAGCACACCTGTAGTGGAACCTGGTTTTATGTTGGGGGTAGATCTCATGAGTTCATTTCCCCGGTCATCCCGGCTCAACGAACATCTGCTGGTGGTCGTGGATTACTGAGATGTTTCCTCTGAGAACAGCCAAAGCTCATAACATCACCAACATCTTAACAAGGGAGATTTTCACACGGTGGGGTACACCAGCCTACTTGGTTTCCGACAGGGGTCCACAGTTTACTTCCCAGCCTTTCAACACCATCTGCCAACACTGGGGCATGACCCAAATGCTCACCACGGCCTACCATTCACACACCAACATCACGGAACGAAGTAACCGAACATTAAAATTCATGATTGCAGCATTCGTAAGAGAAAACCACAAGCAGTGGGACCACTGAGTTTCGATTTGCCATCAATACGGCCTGGCAAGAAAGCACTGATTTTACCCCGGCAGAGATAGCACTGGGTCGGAAGCTAAGGGGACCACTGGAAAGAATGCTGCATCGAACCGTCGATCATCTTGCCTATGCCACAGTAGAGCATCAGGAAGCACTGTTCCAAGCTGTCCGGAGCAACGTAGCCCATGCCCAGGAGCGCCAGGGGAAGTACTATAACTGCAGACGACAGGCTGTCACACACAATGTGGGCGTCCTTGTGTGGGTCTGTGCTTTTCCTCAGTCTCGGGCGAAGGACTCACACATGGCCAAACTAGCTCCAAAATGGAAGGGACCAGCTAAAATCATGAAGGTTCTTAATAAGGTCAACTATCAGGTGGAACTGATCAATCAAGCCGGACCATTCACGGTCCACGTGGTTAAATTAAAGTCCTTTTATGGCGAAGTCACGCCTTCTTCTGAGGGGGAGGGCATGTAACAGGCAGTTGCCTAGTTACGAGCTCCTGGCCTGCAGGGGCGCTGTGGGAACCGTTTGTGGTAATTCAATAAAAGAAGAAGAGAGGCTGCGCTAGGTAACAGCAGCCATATCACAGCCAAGGCTAAATGCTACAGCTAAAAACTAAAGCTAATTAATTGTAAACCCGAATGCGAGATTAGATTGTCCAACGCGCATGAAGGTTTTTTTTGTGTTTTGTTTGTTTTTTGTCTGTGTGTTTTCCTGAGTGTTTCAGCTGGTCTTCCAGTGACCACCGCGTCGCCATTTAAGGAGACATCGCTCGCGTAGGACATCGGCGCGGAGCGGGACACTCTCCGGTTTTGTTTATTTTTGTTTATGGACTTGTGTGGGCACGAAAGAGGACTAAGACTTAATAGTTTATAGGTAGGGTGAATGTGGTGTGCATGGCCGGCGTGTGAATGAGAAGGGCACGATAATTAAATGTACATACACTTGAATGAATATATGTTGTCTCTGGTGGTCCTTACCTACTTTTGTGAAAACAGCTAGTTTCTGTTTTAAATAATAGTATCAGGTTTGTTACAAGGCCCCCCGTGACCCTGAATACAGGATTAAGCGGTATAGATGATGAGTGAGTGAGTGAGTGGCCCAGACCTGATTTAAATCCTACCTGTGGAATGATTTAAAGGAGTCAGTTTACAGAAGACCTCCTCACAATGTAATGGATCTGGAGCATTTTGCAAGGAAGAGTTGAATGAAACTATATCCAATCAAGATGCGATACATTTCTAGACTCTAATAAACAAGTGCTAGCTTTTCTATTTCATTTTGTTCCCTGCTGCAGTGGTGTTGTCATTTAAATAGTAAACAGAAGGTCTGTTAATTTAAAAAAAATTAATGATTTAGTATTTCAGTTCTGCACTATGTCTATGCACTCAACCGAAAGCAAATCTGTTAATCACTATGCTAACTGCTTTGTACAAAAGGTGAGATGCCTCTTATTTAATGGATCTAAAATAGAATCCATGCCAGTTTGAGTGCAAACTGTCATTTAGGCAATGATGAGGGGGCAAGTCAAATACTTATGGGCTAATACAAGTATGCACAATTCAAAGAGCCTACTTGGCATCAAAGTTGAAAAATATTCACTCACTGTGCAGTTTATCAAACTCCTATACACCTTCTGGGTATACCTTCATGTTACATTTAAAATCAGAGATCACCCTCCCCCCACCCCTTATTCTTATGTATGATTATTAACTGAAGCTTTTGATCTGTGCCTAAATGATTTAATGCACTGCATTGATGCCACTCAATTGACTGATAGGAAATTTACATAAATGAGCAGTTATACCTTGTCTTGGTTTAATTATTTTTATATAACTGGAGTGTGAAGTCAAGAGCAGGTGCTTGTTTCCATACAGCTAAAGCTAATTTATCAATTCTATCCAAATTACCACTTTTTTTGTTGTGATTTGACAGTTTTTGAACCAGATGTCTTTTCTATGCAACAGGCCACTAACCCCAAATAGCCTTGAGACAGATACAGAATGGAGTTGTATGTTTTAACCTATTAAACCTCTTTGGGTTGAGGTGTGCAATTTACAGCAAATAACTAATGCAAGCAATTGTGCATTGTAGTGCATTCCTGCTCGACATACTGTATGAAATACATTATTGTAGCCATGCCCAGGAGAATTCATGCTCCTCCAAAAGACCAATGATGTGCAACACACAGCCAGATAGGTAATAAACTGAAAGCTATAATTTGTGCTACTGTTGTCTTGCCATGTTTTCATTCATATGTTCATAATATAAACGCTAAGGTACAGAACCTCCATAGTTCATCTGCACACAGTGCTCAGTATTTTCAAAATTATCTGGCTCTCCAGTAGCCCACTTTGTGTAGTTATATTCTGACCCATCAGTCCACACCCAAACCGCTCCCTAGAGAAAAAAAAGAAATCGGTTAAATATAATGGATGTAGTATATTCACAAATATGCTGGAATGATGTCTTTGTGTCACAAACCTGTACTAAATTATTGGCACCTATCCACGTTATTGCATTTGATTTAGTTACACTTAGGACTAAAGCTTCAAGGTAAGCGTACTCATCTCCACTGTGCACAGATGCAAGATGCGCTCCTATTGTGATACAATTTTGCTGCAAGAAATTACAATAATCAGTATTTATTTTAAAATCAAACTTTAGGATTTTACATATAATAGGATAGATTACCTCTGAGGCATTCCAGTTTGCTGAAGTTGGGAACATCCTGAAGCAGCGTGCTCCAAACTGTGTCCAGTTTCTCTGACATTTTAGATCTTACGAGATATACAGCATAATAAATATGAAACTATTGATAATGTGGAACAGGGTGTGGTATATGCAAATTGCATGTATGAGTACTTATATATAGATAGAAATAGAAACTTTGTTATTCATGTATATTTTATGTCTTAATTATTAAGTAAAAAAAACAATATTAATAATAATATATTATTATTATTATTATTATTATTATTATTATATAATAAATTATATATTTTTAATTACGAGAAAATATCTGTAGCCCAGAAAAAAGCATCATATTATGTAAAAGACCAATAAAAGCTTCTTGGTTTTGCATGAAAAAAGAAGCAGATGTGACAAATTCCTCACAAGGTCTGTGTCTGGTTCTGCAGGGTGCTAGGTAAAACTAAGCAGCTAATTTCCTTATAAAACTGAACAAATTGGACCAGAGACTATATTTTAAACAAAGACCCGTCACATAAATTATTGACTTTAATTAATTACTGTTTACAGTTTTTTTAATAGATTTTTTTAAAATCATTAGTTCTGACTGTTTTGTTCAGTTCATGGCTGTTTAAGAATCACCTGACCTTCCAATTTTGATTTATCAGTGTTTTTGTGTGTTTTAAATACATCTCTTAACTGGCTGGACACCCATCGTATTGTTACCTAACACAAACAAACAAACAAACAATCACATTTGATGTCACAAAGCAACCGGAGGCGGACCAGAAGACTAGCAGTTAGCCCATGTAGCGTGGATGGTAAACCCAAACGCGGAAGTAGCGCGAGCAGGCAGGATAACCATGCGATTAATTATTAGAACTCTCTCATGCAGAGAGCAAGATTTTACACAATTAAACCCACATAGGTGAAGTGATGAAGTGTTTGAGTTGTGATGTGTGGAATACCGGAGGGGTTCGGAGCGCCGCAGGCAGCTGGAGCCGGTAGGTGACGGTTGATCCGGAGAGTGATGCGGTAAGGGCCAATGAACCTGGGTGAGAGTTTGTGAGATTCTGTATGGAGGTGCAGATTTTTTGTTGATAACCAGACCTTGTCACCTACATTGTACAATCGTCCCGGAGGGTGCCGACGGCGATGTTGTTGGGTGTTGGCACGGCAAATGGCTGCTCTTGCTTGTTCCCACAGCCGCCGGCACCTACGGACCAACTGTTGGGCCGAAGGGACATCGAACATCGAAAGCTGAAAACCGTGGCATACCTCAAATGGGCTTAGCTCGGTGGTGGACGAGACGTGAAGATTGTGGGAGAGTTCAGCCCAAATGAGGTAGCGGGCCCAGGAGCGCTGTCGCTCGGCTTGTTGGTTAGTGTCTTTAGTCCGGGCACACACTGGGCATGCCTGGACAAATGACAAATTCCTCGATATCCTTTGTCATGGATGGCCAACAGAAGTCCCGCTGAATAAATTGGAGGGTGCGGCGAGTACCAGGGTGTCCAGAAAGGAGGGAGGAATGGCCCCATTGAAGGACCTCTGTTCTGATGTGCGGGGTACGTAGAGTCGTCTAGGCGGTGCACCTGCCGGTTCGACCTCCGCAGTCTGTGCCTGGCGAACCCTCGTCTCCAAGTCCCACCGGAGGGAGGGTGCAACCGTACTGTAGTCCCGGATAAAACGATATAAATTCGCAAACCCGAGAAACCGTTGAAGTTGCTTGAGGGTCTTGGGTAGGGGCCATTGACGCACAACTTCCAGTTTCTGCGGGTCCATGGCCACACCCTGGGGCGAGATGACAAAACCCAGGAACGAGGTGGAGCGCTAGTGAAAAGCGCACTTCTCCAACTTACAATACAGTTGATGGGCAAGCAGTTTCTTGAGGACCGCCCTGACGTGTTGGACATGTTCGTCAGCAGTACGGGAGTATATGAGGATGTTGTCTAGGTACACGAAACACAACGGCCTAGCATGTCTCTACGGATGTCGCTGATAAATTGCTGAAAGGCTGCGGGGGCGTTGCAGTGTCCAAATGGAATGACTAAGATCTCATAGTGTCCTGTTGGGGTGATGAAGGCTGTCTTCCACTCATCGCCCTCTCTGATGCGCACCAAGTTGTAGGCGCTCTGTAGGTCGGAACGGAACCCAGCTGGAGGTCAATCGCCAGGTCGTAGGGGCGATGAGGAAGGAGGTGAGTGGCTCGTCTTTTGCAAAACACTTCAGCCAGGTCCCGGTAGGCGGCGGGGATGGCGTTAATATCGACTTCAGGGGCCTTAGGCAAAGTTTGGTGCAGGTCGGTCCCCATTGTAGAATCCGATGTTGAGTCCAGGAGATGAGCGGGTCATGTTGCAGAAGCCACGGGTGCCCGAGGATGATGGGAGGAGATGAAATGGGGTTGAGATGGAACCGGATCTGCTCTTGATGTTGGTCGATGATTAGGGTGATTGGTTGAGTCTGTGTGGTGATGGGGCTGGAGGAAAGGGGCCGACCATTGACAGATTTCATCCGAACGGGCTGGGATAACGCCTCAAGATCCACCCCCAGTTCTTTGGCATAAGCAGAGTCAATGAAGTTGCCAGCTGCACCGGAATCGATGAACACCATACTTCTGACCCGTTTGTGGCCAAACTGGAGATGTTCTTGCACCGTGAGATGGGAAATGTTGGTGGGGGTGGCAGAGAGGTGGAGAGGGCCCGGCGAGTCAGGCCTGATCGTTTCCCGAGCGAAGAGGGCAGATAGCTCTGTGGTGTGATGCTGACCCACAATAGGCACAGAGCCCCTCCCTGAATCGCAATTCTCGCTCTGCAGCAGTCAAGAAGGCGCGTCCTAGTTGCATGGGTTCCCTGGCTCCGGTGTCAACCACGGCGGGAGGTGGAGAACCGACGGGTCTGGTGGTGGTGGTGGTGGAAAAGCAGCGTGCTTCGGGAACTGGGGCGTAGGAGAAAAATGTGGAAGATCGTGGCGTGGTTGGTGATGGTGACGGAGTGGTATGCGGCAGGGTCCGAGGGGCTGGCCTCGGACGAGAGAGCATTCGTTGGTCGATTCGGAGGGCGAGTTGGATCAGCCCCTCCAAGGTGGCGGGAAGCTCTCGTCCGGCGAGCTCGTCTTTTATGCGGGAAGCCAGTCCCTCGTAGTAAACCATCCGGCGGACGGGGTCGCCCCAGGTGGTCTGCACGGGTTATAGTCCGGAAGTCGGCGGTGTAACGGATCATGGACAACCCTCCCTGCCGCACCAGATGATAGAGCTTGGAGTCGGTCTCCACCTCTGCAGCAGGATGTTCGAAGGTGAGCTTCAGCTGATGGGTGAACTCGTTATAGGTATGGGCTGTGTCTGAATCGGAACGAAGGACCGCCGTGGCCCACTCAGCTGCCTGCCCTGACAGCAACAAGATGAGAAGGGCAATGCGCAACCGGTCTGTGGAGTATCTGGTGGAATTAAACTCAAACACAAGATCCAGTGCAGTTCCCAAAACACTACACTACACTTCCCATCTGTGCCGTCCCATTTATCCGGTACACATCAGAGGTGGGAGGGGGTGGCGGCACAGCCTAGCTGGCTGAGAAGCCGCCTCGCGGAGCGCCGCATTCTCCTGCCGCAGCTCCGCGACCTCGCGGCGCAAGTCTTGGACACTAGCACGAAGAGCAGCGACCTCACCGCGCAGCTGCTCGATCAACCTGGCATGACCATCCACTACATCACAGAGGTGAGCGTAATCTGCTGGGTTTACTGCGGTCTCAGTCATTCTGTCACAAAGCAACCGGAGGCGGACCAGAACTAGCAGTTAGCCCATGTAGCGTGAATGGTAAACCCAAACGGAAGTAGCGCGAGCAGGCAGGATAACTACGCGATTTATTATTAGAACTCTCTCACGCAGAGAGCAAGAGTTTACACAATTAAACCAGCGTTCTAACAACACACTCAATCAGAAATGTAACCCAAAATGGTGAGTACTCACGAAATGGAGGAGACTCAATGACTGAGTGATCTGCAGCGCCATTTTGCTTCCTTTTATGCTTCCTGAAGCGCGACCGTACTACTTCCGGGTCCTAATGCCGATCGAGGTGAGTGTGCATGACATTTGAGTTCTTATTGCATTATAGTATATCTTTTGTAACCTCCTCACCTTATCCTGCCATGGATAAGCATTGTGATGGTAAAAATAGCAAACACACCATTAGCCAATTACTTTTGGTTTATTAGCTAAAACACAATCAGCACAAACAATTAGCTGTCCACCACCCAATCTTACATCACTTGATAATGCACAGAACAGAGGAAAAACTAAATTTGTCAAAGTGGAGCAGCTGATTTTATCAACTTGCAGCCCTCCAGTGTATCTGTGTTTGAAATGATGCAATGCAGTCAGCCTTTCACATGACTTTTGGTTTCCTTTACCAGTGTCATGTCTATAGATTTTTGCACTTGTACATTATTTCAATGTAAAACATTAAAATAGTAAATTTCACTTAGTAGTCCTGTATTACATATAAACTAATATTACTGATATATGTTATTTTTATGTTTATGAGACCACATGCTCTGTGTCATGGCGTGCCCCAGTGATAGGCATGAACCTCAATCTTTTGGCGCTCCTCGCTCACTCTGTAAGCTCACTAAGTAGGCGGCCTCCCTTTCTGCAGGTGTGCGAATGGGAGTGGGTGCTGGGAATGGTAATATAACATGCCCTAGGGACTTAAGAACTGGCCATAGAACTGAGTGCAGCCATTTGGTCTTCTCGTTGAGACAGCCACGGAAAGACTGAACATGCTCCCGTGGCACTTTCACTTTTGTACAGAGCCAGTTTTCGTGATCCTGCCACTGTGTCTTCATGTTAAGGACCCCGTTTTCAGCTGGAAAAGCCGCCCAGCCACCGGATATCACAAGGGACGCCCAAGGAGAGATGGAAGTTGGCCAGTCAGCGAAGAGGAACCGCTCGAAGGAGCTTGCAGGAGCCCATGCTGGGCACTGCCTCCAGACCCGCATATGCACACCTTCACCTCCTTCCTCCCCCCTTTATCTGTCCTCCCTCCTTATACCATTTCCTTCCCCATTTTTGTCAAATAAAAAAATCTGTGTGTCTGACGAGGTACTGTAGTAACAACCCCTCATAACATGCAAAGCATTATGGTGCTGATACCATATGTAAGATGTACATATGTAAAGCTGCTTTGTACCAGTCTCCTTTGATAAAAGTGATATACAAATAACATTGAATTGCTTTGAATATTAGATACAGTGGCAAGAATCTTTCTTGTCTTTGTTGAGAACAACCATAAAAACCTCAAAATCCTTATTAGCCTCAAAAAAGTGGTTTTGGCAAAATGTTTTGTGCACTTATGAAACTAAGATTAATTTATTTTTTAAATAAATTTTTTAGAACATGTAACATTACATCTGATGTGAAAAGGTCACCGCATATCATTATGAAAATATTCCAACCGTAAAGTATGGTGGAGGAAACATCATGATTTGGGCCTGGTCAGCTTACAGTTATTGAGGGGAAGATGAATTCCCAAGTGAATCAAAAAATTCTTCAGGATAACGTAAGAATGTCTGTATGTCAGCTGAAACTCTGTAGAAGATGGGTGATGCAAGAAAAAAAAGATCCAAAACACCAGAGCAAGTCCACAACAGAACAAAATCTGTCTTTTTGAGTGACCAAGTCAGAGCCCAGATCTCAACCCAGTAGAAATGCTATTGAATGACTTAAGAGCCATACACATTAGACATCCAAAGAATATGACAGAGCTAAAGAATGGAAGAAAGGGCTAAAATTCCTCTTGAATGATGTGCAGGTTGAAGTTATTGCAGCCAAGGGGGTCAACCAGTTATTAATTCCAGTGGTTCACTACCATTATAAATGAGTTGAATGAGTGTGTTCAGTAAGGACATGAAATAAATTTTTTTATAAAGTTATTATTTTACCCATAGCTTGAAGATCACATTTTATGACAAATGAATGCAGAAACATATGAAAGGTTCACATACTTTTCCTTGCAACTGTAGATAGATAGATAGATAGATAGATAGATAGATAGATAAAAAGTGAACTGGATGTTTCAGCTCACCACTGAGTGTGAGGGAAATTGTGGAGAGTGCTGAAAGAAAAAATATACAAACAAATAAATAAACACAAAAAGATTGCGAGATGTCAACTATACAATATTATGTTTGCATGCATATTTTCCATACACCTATACCGTGATATGCAAAGTTTAGGCACTCCTTGATAAATAACAGCTTTTGGTAATTTTTTAATTGAACAGATGTTAACACAGTCTCTCGGAAATGGAAAAAATGCACAATATTTTCAGCAAACATTGATGCATAGTTACTTTTTATGTCATAAATTGAACAAAGATAAAAAAATAAAAACATTATTGTGGCACTGCGCAATATCATCTACTATATCATCTGACAAAACAGACATGTATAGAGATACCAATAAATAGATACTGCAGATCTGCTGAATAAGTTGTGGTCAGGCTCGATTTGTGACGAAAACCGAAATGACGAAAACCATCCCCTGTGTAAAACCACTATCTCCCTTACCATCCCCTTTGAATTAGTAATGCTGTGTATTACGTAATATTTGTCATGAAAATGAAATATTAAAACTGAGAATTTTCGAACTAATAACATGATTAGCAAGTTTGCATCCTTTTTCACGCTGTTCACATTTTTTTGACAGCTTTTAACATTTCAAACAGAAGAGAACCAAAGGTATGATACATATGCACAAATCCCTTAGCGAAGACGCAATAAAAATGAAGGATTCAGACTAAAAAGGGAGTTTTTGAAATGACTGACAACTTTAATGATTATAGAAGACAAGTTCTTTACCCAATTTGTGTAATTTCATTTTCAATTTAAAGAAGAGGCATTGTTTTTTCATTAGACTTTTGTGGCTTCGCCTACATGCTTGGATGCAAAAAGATAATTGATGTGTGAATTTTGACAATTCCATGTTTAAATGCATGTGTTTTGTTTTGATGGCTCCAAGTTGACTTAATTAAGCTTATACAGTGGAACCTTGGATTGCGAGCATATAGCATTTATACTGGCATTTATATCAGAACACTCGTAAATCAAAGCGAGTAATTTTTCCATAAGAAATAATGGAAACTCACATTATTCGTTCCACTGCCCAAAAAATAATACATAAAAATTATTAATACAAAATATAAAGTAAAAATAAAACAAATTAACCTTTCAAAGAAGTTGAAATAAATCCAGACAGATAAGTCTTTCCGTTTATGCGCGTAGGCGCTGTGTATGTGTGTGTGTGTGTGTGTGTGTGTGTGTGTGTGTGGTGCATGTGTGTGAAGCTAAAGTAAGAGGAGAGGATGAATGAGACCCTCCCCTCTCCCTCTTCTCGTTTTACACAGTAACTCTTCCTCCTCTCTTATTTGAGTTTTGCACACACACAACAGAAACAATATTTAATCGGGAAAATAAACAAGAAATCTCTCTAATGACACTCGAGTAAGCACAGAGCACAACAACGGAATCACTGCTTTAAATTAAAAATAAAACAAATTAACCTAAACTTTACATTTGAAAAGAATCACGACAGAGCAGTGTTTCCATTAGAGAGAGAGAGAGAGAGAGAGTACGTGTGTGTGAAGTCGAGAGGAGGAGGAGTGTGTGTGAAGGGGCACGGTGTCCAATGACGCACGATGACACAAAGTGCAGGCTGATACACAGAGAGAAAATGGATCTTTAACCTCTCTAATAAGATTTGCTTTTGCTTTACCCAGGTACACACGTGTGTTATAATAAACAGTACACGGTGTCAAAACAAGAAGCACATGCATGCTACATGATACTCGGAATTCGTAAACCAAGACTTGTTCATTTTTCAAATCAAAATGTATTAAAAATCTTTGCTTGTCTTGTGGAACACTCGCAAACCGAGTTTCCACTGTTACTGTTAATAAAACTGTTCTTAAAAATTTTACATATTTCTCAATCATTTTGTATGTTTAGATATACAATAGTCCCCCTCCACACACACAAAATAATAATAACTTGACCACACCAATCCCCCCCTTAATTTCTTTTACTTTTTACAATTTGACCACTGGGTGTGGTACAGCAAACTGAATGAATTTGAACTTACCTAAAAATAGCTGAATGAGGAGCATTTCTGAAGATATAGCTGAAAACTTGAAAACATAAAGTGGGATGCATTATTATTCACCACCCTTTTTTTTTTATAGAATTTTGATTATATGACAGGAATACAAAAAAAGACCATGTAATTTCATCTCCATTTTAAATAATTTTATTTTATTTCCAAATAAAAAACAAAATAAAATTATTGCATAAACATTCATGCGAAGATTTGTCCCAGCGCAACCAGTTTCCATCAAACATCATACAGTATATTTATTGGGGTTGGCTTCTGGGGGAAAATATCTTATGAGCTCTATATAAACACAAATGCTACCTAAGCAAACACAAAGAAAAATAAGTTAAAGAGAAATCTGGGACAAAGTTCCGGAAAAGTAAAAAGCAGGGTTTGGCTTAAAGCCTCAGAGCATCACTAAATAAATTATTTACTAAATGAAAGAATATGCCCCAACAATGACTGATTTGGAGGCCATCCACCAAAAGGTATTAGCTAGGAATAGAAAGCAATTTAAAGAAGTGACCAAAAAGTGAAGGGTATCTCAGAAGAAGCTGGACAAATTCAGATACTGTAGGTATCTACAGTATTAGCTCAGATAGGAGAAGCTCTTCTCGAGACATAGACTGGGAAGTCCGTGAAGCACAAAAGAAAGGTTCTGTGATTTTTAAGAAGACAAAATTAAATCCCTACACATTTATCCATCAAGTTAGCATGTGTTTTATGATTAAAGACAGGTTTTAGCAAGAAAAACTGCAACAGTACTTTCCCTCCTTCCCTCACATTCCAACTTTTAGATTAAATAAAGACATGTACACTTACCTGTTCACTGGAACAAATATAGATGCAAAAGCAATTTCTGCACACTTGTCTTTTTAAATGTCCTTGCGTTTTTGGATTCTTAAGAACCTTAAAGCAACATTGAATGGTATAGTCGAAAATATTGTATGGTGTTCTAAGGAATTGATGAAAACTGCCTTTCTTTTTCAAAAATGGCTTTAAACCAGTTGCACATTAGCATGATTTTCCATACTCATGCTCCCCAAATTTGCAAAGGAAATTTCTTTCTGAAATGTGATGAGGCGGTACAGTGGCTTAGTGGTGTCGCCTTGCATCCCCAGTGTCCGGGTTCAAGACCCACCTTTGATCTGTGTGCATGGAGTTCTCTCGTGCTTTGTGGATTTCCGCCAGGTACTCCGATTTCCTCCCGCAGTCCAAAGACATGCAAATTAGGCTAATTGACATTCCTAAATTGCCCACAGTGTGTGAGTGCGTGATAAAGCAGTACAGACGATGAGTGTGTGATTGAAATGTGATGAATAACCATGCACTCATATTATCCTTAATGCACATTAAGGATTATATTTTCTAAAAATTAAAAAAAATCAGTTAAGCCCATTTTCTAAAACTTAAAGTACATTGAGAGAAATCATATTTGCAATGTAACCATATTACCAAAAATAAGTAAAAATAGATTTAAAATAATACCTAATACATTTCAAAATTTCATATTCATATTATTGTATATGAAATTTAAAAAATTGTAAAATAGGAGCAGTAAACCTACAATCCAAAAATATTATATATAAAAAATACTTAAATGTATCAATTTAAACAGGTCATTAAATATATAGACAAAGAAAATATATCAGTAAAATAAAAAATTGCTTAGGATGATAGCTAATCATCCTTAGCATTGCTTTTGAACCCCTGCAAAAACCTTCAGACAAACTTAGACATAGTCACATAATGTATAAGGTGAATGTATATTTAGTGTAGAGTGCAAGCAGGGACTCTGGCAGGACTAACTATACCAGCATAACTTAAAGGGAGAGCCAGAAGCAAACACAGACTTGAGGGCTCCCTGAGATGTAAGCTACTAGTCACCTCACCGTCAATAAACCTGAGTGATCAATGAGAGTGGGGAAGACAGCATCTAAACATACCAGTTCACCAGAATACTCTACGTCCATGAGTCCCCCAGATCTGCTCCTTTACCTAAGGCAAATCTATTTACAAAATGCTTGGTTAAATAAATAGGTTTTTAGCCTAGACTTGAGACCACTGAGACTGTCTCTGAGTCCCGAACACTATTTGGAAGGCTATTCCATAACTTTGGGGCTTTGTAAACACTGTAGTAGTTTTTATAATATGCGGTACTGACACCGGCTGTAAACTACCGGCTGTAGTTTTTATAATACGCGGTACTGACAAGCAGCCCGCATCCTCTGCTCGAAGTAGGCGTGGCGGATGGTAAGACACTAGCAGTTCACTCAGATACTGGGTCGCGAGACCATTTAATGCTTTATGTGTCAAAAGTAGTATTTTAAAATCAATGCGAAATTTCACAGGGAGCCAATGAAGTGAAGATCCATGCTGAAAAATCCAGCATAGACCAGCATGATTGATGATGCTGGTCTATGCTGGTTAATACTGGTTAGTGCTGGTCTGATGCTAATTTAGCTGATGAACCAGCATAACTGATGGAAGACCAGCATGCCTGCTGAAAAATCCAGCATAGGCCAGCATGATTTATATGCTAGGCCACCAGCAAGGTTTTGATAGTTAAAATTGGTTACCATTTTAGCCCATTAGCTTGTTTTTTTAACAGCTAGTACTGAAAATAATGTGTGATGTAAATACATGGACTGTGTAGTGTTATCTTTAAATGCATTCACATACAAGAGACAAAAATAATCCATTTACCAAAAACATGTAAATTCATTATTTTACATTTATTAAATATCTGTAGGTTGTCTAAAAACACAACACAAACCTTTTATATAAATGCACTTTTTAATCAATGGTAATCGCTTAAAACTGAAAAAAAAACAGCATAGACCATCATAGCTGGTCACCAGCTTGACCAGCAACTATACCAGCTTAGATATGCTGTTCCATACATCTATATATCTATACATATATCTATAGAAAACTTAAAGTGTCTACTTTTAAATGTAGCAAGCTTAATCAAAAATAAATATTCTCAGTTTATGTAATCCATATGAATCTAAGGAGAGATACAGTCTTTCTGCCACACTTCATTCACTGATAATGACCTGAGACAGGATACGCCCACACGCTGTTCACAGGGAAACCGTCAGGGTAATCGACATACAAGGGCACGCCCCCAAACACACACACACACACACACACACACACACACATTAGATCCGATAATTTTTCCTGCACGTGTGGAAGATGTTAGGCACTGTACAGTACAGTTTTCTGAAGCTCTACAGAATGTTCTGGACAGTGGGAGGAGTTTAGATTTATCTCAGAACAACACTGAGACTCCAACAGAGAACGAAGGGGGAGAATACAGCAAGCTGTTACCATGGGTACGTTATTAAATCTATAATCCTTGCTCTGATAATATAAAACTAATATTAATTTATTTTCCTCAAGCTTTTATTTTCTCACAAGCTTTTGCTAGTTTATTTGAAATATGGTCATTTATTGACACTTACATGGTTTGGTTAGCATGTAGATAACACTGCTAAATCATGCTAACATACTGGCTTATGTAGCTTAGCACAAACAGGTTAGCTCAAAAAACGGCTAAGCTAATGCCTTGCAGTATGTAGATTACAGATGGTTGTCAGTATCAGCTGTGGTGTAAATGTTCATAATATATTTCACCCCGTTTTGGATAGCTTCATGTTATGGTAGCTATTTGGTTCAGTTTTTGCTTAGCTTATGACACTGCTATCTATGTTATTTAGCACAAACACTTTAGCACTGTTGCCTAAAATACTGCCTTATGTAGCTTACAAATGTTTGTGATATTAAGGTGTAAATGTAAATCAAAAAGTATAAATCGTTATATAACATTGCAAAAGTTTGTGTTGTCTTTATGCATGGTCAATAGTTATTGGTGATTATTGATAGTAATTTTATTATCATCATGCTTATGTTTCTTTTTCCTTTTTTATAAACCGTTGTGACCATGAACATGATCAGCCACCTGTTTTATAGAGACCAAATGCAAACAAGCAGGCAAGATACAGATGGACCATCACTATGTCATGGGAACCTCGACCACAACTAGGGTCTGGATTCGGGATGGATCTCTTGTATTTTTTAAGTGGTTGACCACACAATAAGGCTTCAACTGTGACTGCATACAACCAGCACATGGACTGACCTCAGATGCCAGGAATGTTGCCACTGCTGGTCACAGAGTCTGTGTGAATTGAAAATCAGTTTATGGTAAGCAGCCATATACACCATGGAAATGCCAGGTATGCGATCTTCACTTATGTCTTGAGTTAAACAAGAACTGCTTTTCGTGAGAGGCACAAAGATGTATGACTGTGTATAGGTTGTAAAAATGGGCTTTTACAAACCTAACACCCTTTTTTCATAATGCACTGTTCCTGTTCCCACTGTTTTACCCTGAATGTCTGTTTGCACGGCCATATTTACAGTATGCCAAAAATGTACCTTCTGGGTATAAGATCATCTGTGTCCCTCTTCCCTCGATCCTGGACATTTCACTAGGTGAAAGAGGTGACATTTATATTTTTATAAGTAAGAAAAATACACAAATGTCAGGACATGTCAGAACTACTTCAGGGCCCATGAACCTGCAGACCCCTAAATAAAGAGTGAGGGCAAAGCTCACTCATTTACACTACGGTGGTGTGAACGTAACTGTGTGAAAGTGTCCCTGAGAGGTTGGTCTCATATTTTGTTTTTTTATAATTTTTTTTTTTTTAACAAAACTTATTTGCTGTTCTTTGTTAAATTATGATATTGTTACAAATGTGCATATTGTATTACACAATGTTAATATTGTTTGTGTTGGCCAATAAAGCTGATTTTATACTGATTCTGTTTTATATTTTACATATTGGTTGACAATCTTCCATGTATTCTGGCTTTTATATCGTACCAACATTAGATTGGGTGGTAAACAGCATAGTATCATGATACTATAATGCTGGTCACCAGCATACCAGCTAAATTTATGCTGGTATGCTGTGGACCAGCGTCAGTAAAGTGACCAGCATACCAGCAAAATGTATGCTGGTCACCAGCATACCAGCACCAAAACACAACATATGCAGGTATAATGGTAACCAGCTATGCCAGTCTATGCTGTTTTTTTTCAGTAGGGGCTGTACTCTGATAATTTTCTTTTTTTAGTAGTAATTGTACTGGCTTTCACTTAATTGCTTGCAGTCATGCTCTTTATGTAGCCCTGTATTATAATGTAATTTAGTTATTTGGATAGTCCTGTGCTGTTGTCATGGAGAAACATTGGTTTTTTGTTTGTGTACTGTACCAGCTGTATATGGTTAAAATCACACTTGAGTGATGATTCAAAACTCCAGATGAAACTTGTCACCTTTCTTTTTTGTGAGTTTTTCATTGATTGGGGTTTTATCTCCTCCCTCTCCTCCCTTTAACAGGTTTTTTTTTTTTTTAGCTGGTTTGTGATCTCCCTACTGGTGTGACAATGACATTAATATTAAAACAAAAAAGTTGTTGGTGCACACACACACAGTGCTGTACAACAATTTTAGGGACATGGAAAAAATGCTGTAAAGCTGCACATGTAATTTTTTTAATTTAAAAATTAAGAATTAAACAATAAAAATATATATATAAATTAAGTAAATAATTTTGAACTGCATTAAACCAAACAAAGTAGCACATAACACTTCAGAGGTAATGTGAATATTATTATATTCCAAGCAGCCACAGTTTTTTTGGTGTTGAGATTTTCAATTTACATTGCTAATCATTTTTACAAATCACCAGAGCTATTGTACATTTTGAGTATCATATTTGCTTCTGTTTTGTAGTTAACCCAAGACAGTCAGCAATTTTTGTCTAAAAGTCATCTATTACAGAAATATATATATAAAAGAATCACATTTGTGAATTCCTCTTTAAAAACACTAGATCCATTCTACATACGTGTTTACTTGAAACACTGAATCTGAATTGACTAAATAAGGTAACGATCAGAAGAGTCACTCTGTTTAGGAAAATAACTAAATTGTAAAACCTTGCCTTTATACCAGTAATGCAACATACATGTTAAAAATAAAAGCATCAATAAATTGTAATAGATAGTAAGAGATTTTTCAAATCTTGTGTTGTATTGCTCCTATGGATTAATGATGTAAAATAAAATCTATCTGCAATCTGTCTTTGGAGACAGTCATCTCTATGAATGTTTTTAAAAACTTGCTATATTATTCTCAGTCTTATTGGTGTTGACTGCCCCCTGCTGGTCAATGATGGTGTCTGTGTTTTGGGAAGTGTCTGTTTTCAGATCGAAATAAAACAAGGTTTATACAACTGCTCTTAGTGTTGACCCTGACCAGACTCACACACCACTTTACCAGTGAAAACAATATGATGTGTATTTAATATGAGGAAATCTGTTAGGAGTGCCCAAGGCTAGCCGTGAGTTTTATAGTCATAAGTTTGCCTGTGACCTCTTTCCTATCACTTGAAGGACACAAACTACAAAAACACTGACATACTCAGCCAAAGAGCCTTGTATCAGAATAGAGATGTGAAAGTTTGCCAGCAGGTGTTTTTCATGCATACCATGTGGAGAGCATGGATCAGAGCACTTAAGGACAACTCGTAAGCCGCCAAGGAATGATATGGACAACCCTAAATCAAGAGGCTCAATCTTTCCGATGTTGTGCCAAAAATTCATGTTGTCATGGCAAAGTAACTTATTACAGGTAGTCTCAGACTTACAACCGAGTTCCGTTTTGGGAAGTGCTGTTCTTAAATCTGACTAAGTGAGTCTTATACACCTTTGACATGAATTTACAATGTTAAGCATACCAATCCACTTGACTAAATATGTACCCTTTTCCCACACTGCCATCGTATGACAAAAAATCATAGTCACACCTAAGGAATGAATCTCACACATCAAATATAACAGTGTTGTCTCAGAGCCTTGAGGGGGATCCCGAACGCCATTTTGTCTCAGAGCTGTTTTTCCCTGTATTGGACTGTGATCTCCAAAATTAGGATTAATTACCATCAGAACAGCTTTACAGGACAGCCATTTTCTATCATCCTGCTTTCAGACTAACTCACTGAAACCAGCTCATTTCTTTCGCACCCACAGCGCCCTGAGCTGTTCTATGATCAGTGGTGTCAAAAACTGCACTGAGGAGAACCACAAGTATAGTGACGCAACCCTGATCAAAAGGTCAATAGGAGGTTTTTTACTACTTTAACAAGTGCTTTCTCTGTGCTGTGGTGAGGCCTAAATCCTGACTAATACAGTTTGTTTATGCTATTTCTATGTATATATGAACATAGCTGCTGCGCAACTACCTTTGCCAGAATCTTAGAGATAAAGGGGAGATATTTATAATCTACATCCAGTGTAGACATTCATTGTCTGACACTGTTTCTTATGTATTATGCACTTAAATTAAACTGGAGGGATAAATCTTCCAGGAACTTGACCAGCTAGCTCTCACTTTAGAAGGCAGGTTTACAGCCAGCTGTAATAACTGACCTCTGTTTTAATATAATATAATAATGTTAGAGGTCTATACCCATTCATCCATTTACATTTACAGCACACACATCCGTATGTATGAAAATTCTTTGTAGTCTCCATCAATGACGTATGTAACGGGGTGGGGAGATGCTTGGTGATGTCATCGCACGTGCATACACACGTGGACAAAATTGTTGGTACCCTTCGGTTAATGAAAGAAAAACTCACAATGGTCACAGAAATAATTTTAATCTGATAAAAGTAATAATAAATAAGAATTCTATGAATGTTAACCAATCAAAGTCAGACATTGCTTTTTAACCATGCTTCAACGGAATTATAAAAAAAAATGAAAACTCAAAAACTCATGGAACAGGCCTGGACAAAAATGATGGTACCCTTAACTTAATAGTTTGTTGCACAACCTTTTGAGGCAATCACTGCAATCAAACGATTCCTGTAACTGTCAATGAGACTTCTGCACCTCTCAGCGGGTATTTTGGCCCACTCCTCATGAGCAAGCTGCTCCAGTTGTTTCCGGTTTGAAGGGCGCCTTTTCCAGACAGTATGTTTCAGCTCCTTTCAAAGATGCTCAATAGCATTGAGGTCAGGGCTCATAGAAGGCTACTTTAGAATAGTCCAATGTTTTCCTCTTAGCCATTCTTTGGTGTTTTTAGCTGTGTTTTGGGTCATTGTCCTGTTGCAAGACCCATGATCTGCGACTGAGACCCAGCTTTCTGACACTGGCCAGCACATTTCTCTCTAGAATCCCTTGATAGTCTTGAGATTTCATTGTTCCCTGCACAGATTCAAGACACCCTGTGCCAGATGCAGCAAAGCAGCCCCAGAACATAACAGAGCCTTGTCACGGCGTGCGCCTGTGATGGGCGTGCGCCTAAATCTATTATCGCCCCTCGCTTCGTAGGCTCCCTAAGTAGGCGGCACCCCTTCTGCAGGTGTGCAAAGGGACGGGGCCGCCTATGCGGGCCGGCTGGCAGTGATTAACGTTAATAGGATCTCGGGCTTGCTCCGCATTATAAAAGCAAGGCGCAGAGTGTTGTCCGGGGTCCGAGAAGAGCGTAACGCGGTGGAGCTCGAGAGTGGCATGGGAGTGGGGCAATGGAACGTGCCCCAGAGACTTGAAAGGACATTGGATTTCTGCCCCTTTGATCTCCGCGCTGAGGACAGCGCGGGAAAGAGTTGCACGAGCTCCCACATTCATCCTCCGTTCCCGCGTTGAGCCCGCCTTCGCGTCCTCGCCGCCAAAGAGGAAAAGGCCGCGAGGAGGACAGCGTTAAGGCCACCGATCCCAGCCGGGAAAGCCGCCCAACCGAAGGACGTCCGAGCGAGACTCCCGCCTGAGGCCGCGCCCACAGAGAGCTGGGAGGGGCCAGGCCGGTCATCGACAGCGGGGAGGAACCGAGAGGGAGCGTGCAGGAGCGCTGCCTCGCGTGCTCCGTTCGGCCACTCCGCCCACCGCCGCCAGCCGCGTGCCCGCATGCCAGCTGGGCACTGCCTCGGACCCTGCACGTGCACACATCATCCCTCCCCTTTCTCTCCGTCCTCCCTCCTTTTACCCTTTCCTTCCCTTATTTATTCCTAATAAATAACTCTTTTCCTCTAAGATCTCGCCACGTGTCTGTGTTTCATGGTGCCGCCCGTGCAACTTTGAGGCGAACCCGTTACATTGGTGGAGAATGCAGGCACGGGGGCACCTGGCACGGACCGTGGGTTAAGTCCCAAACGAGGTTGAGGTCTTATTCACAAGTAGGCAGTGCCGGCGGCAATGGTGAGCTCGGAGCTGAGGGAGGGGCAGTGTCACGGCGTGCGCCTGTGATGGGCGTGCGCCCAAATCTATTATCGCCCCTCGCTCACTTCGTAGGCTCCCTAAGTAGGCGGCACCCCTTCTGCAGGTGTGCAAAGGGACGGGGCCGCCTATGCGGGCCGGCTGGCAGTGATTAACATTAATAGGATCTCGGGCTTGCTCCGCATTATAAAAGCAAGGCGCGGAGTTTAGTCCGGGGTCCGAGAAGAGCGTAAAGCGGTGGAGCTCGAGAGTGGCATGCGAGTGGGGAAAATGGAACGTGCCCCAGAGACTTAAAAGGACATTGGATTTCCGCCCCTTTGATCTCCGCGCTGAGGACAGCGCGGGAAAGAGCTGCACGAGCTCCCACGGCAGCCTATGTTCCCGCGTCGAGGCCGCCTTCGCGTCCCCGCCGCCGAAGAGGAAAAGGCAGCGAGGAGGACAGCGTTAAGGCCGCCGATCCCAGCCGGGAAAGCCGCCCAGCCGATGGACGTCCGAGCGAGACTCCCGCCTGAGGCCGCGCCCACAGAGAGCTGGGAAGGGCCAGGCCGGCCATCGACAGCAGGGAGGAACCGAGAGGGAGCGTGCAGGAGTGCTGCCTCGCGTGCTCCGTTCGGCCACTCCGCCCACCGCCGCCAGCCGCGTGCCCGCATGCCAGCTGGGCACTGCCTCGGACCCTGCACGTGCACACATCATTCCTTCCCTTTCTCTCCGTCCTCCCTCCTTTTTCCCTTTCCTTCCCTTATTTATTCCTAATAAATAATTCTTTTCCTCTAAGATCTTGCCTCAGGTCTGTGTTTCATGGTGCCGCCCGTGCAACTTTGGGTCAAACCCGTTACAAGCCTCCTCCATGTTTCACAGTAGGGACAGTGTTCTTTTCTTCATATGCTTCATTTTTCCATCTGTGAACATAGAGCTGATTTGCCTTGGCAAAAAGTTCAATTTTTGTCTCATCTGTCCATAGGACATTCTCCCAGAAGCTTTGTGGCTTGTCAACATGTAGTTTGGCATATTCCATTCTGGCATTTTTATGATTTGTTTTCAACAATGGTGTCCTCCTTGGTCGTCTCCCATGTAGTCCACTTTGGCTCAAACAACGACGGATGGTGCGATCTGACACTGATGTTCCTTGAGCATGAAGTTCACCTTGGATCTCTTTCTGGGCTCTTTTGTTACCATTTGGATTATCCGTCTCTTTGATTTGTCATCAATTTTCCTCCTGCGGCCACGTCCAGGGAGGTTGGCTACAGTCCCATGGATCTTAAATTTCTGAATAATACGTGCAGCTGTAGTCACAGGAACATCTAGCTGCTTGGAGATGGTCTTATAGCCTTTACCTTTAACATGCTTGTCTATAGTTTTATTTCGAATCTCCTGAGACAACTCTTTCCTTCGCTTTCTCTGGTCCATGTTGAGTGTGGTACACATCATGTCACCAAACAACACAGTGACTACCTGGAGCCCTATATATAGGCCCACTGACTGATTACAAGATTGTAGACACCTATGATGCTAATTAGTGGACACACCTAGAATTAACATGTCCCTTTGGTCACATTATTTTCAGTATTTTCTAGGGGTACCATAATTTTTGTCCAGGCCTGTTCCATGAGTTTATTTTTTAAAATAATTCTGTTGAAGCATGGTTGAAAAGCAATGTCTGACTTTCATTGGTTAACATTCATAGAATTTTTTTAAATTATTACTTTTGTCAGATTAAAGTTATTTCTGTGACCATTGTGAGTTTTTCTTTCATTGACCGAAGGGTACGAACAATTTTGTCCACGTGTGTATGGGGTGCTTTCCAATAATTTGTGTGGATGCATGTGCTGTGCATGTTGCTGGGAAATGGACAGAGCGAATACCTGCCGAGTCAGTAGTGGCTATCTTAACAAGGGTGTCTAACAGAGGTGTTTGGACTGGACAGCCCAGGATGTTAAAACCTAGTCTGTAGTGTGTAGGAGTGCATAGGAGTGTTTAGACAGTTCACAGCATTGTGAAGTAAAATTTCATTGGATCTCAGCTGACATTGAACAACTGACTGTAGATGTAAAGGGTGAGTTAAGTAGAAACCATATACAGAAGATCTTGGATAAGATTGATGTGGCTGGTAGTGAGAATGAGCAAGCTCAGTTCAGGTCATATGACATTTTCTGTATAGGATGAGGAGCTTGGGTATACTGATAAGGATAACACGAAATTCGTTTGACAGAGGATAAACCTGGCACACAACCATAACAAAGGATTCCACCAAATCAATACTGTGAGGCGAGGAAGCATATCTCCACCTTGTTATGAAATACAGGAAAGTAACAGTGCCCATGCATCACCTAAAGTTTTGTTGCGTAAGGCAGATGGAAGCATCAGGTTATGTGTAGATTACTGGAAACTAAATCAGATGACCAAATTGGGATGAATTTCCCTTACCCAGCATAGATCTTTTTTAAAAGAGCCGGCTCTTTTGGCTCACAAGTAGCTCCTCATATGTTTTGTGGCTTATATTAATTTATGATAAAAAATAATGTTAAATTAATTACTTATGTAGAAAAAAACCTACATTATATCAAATATTTATTATTGCTTATTATTATAAAAGGCTTATTGCCCAATAGATTAAGAATTGTCAGCGTTGTGTGTTAACTAAAATTTCGCAACCAAAGGTTCTTCCACTGATGGACTGAAGTCATTATTGTCTTCTTGGCTGCTGGAAGTAAATTACAGGGGTAAACGGACGAAGTACCAGGCGGGGTACCATGCTGGAATCTGCATTAGATTGCCGTGAGAATGTACTTGTTTTCATAGATGTCTTTACAAAATTCATTCTGTACATGTGACTAAAAGGCAGACACTACATCTAACGTATTGCTTAGGGAATGGTTCATGTAGTACAGTGTTTCAGAGCGACTGCATTCAGACCAGGGCCATAACTTTATTGTGTGAAGAGTCACACCACACCTTACCATCCCACTGGGAACATGACATGTTACCCATTTTGCCACTGGAAAAGGAGCACCATTGGTCAGAATATTTGCCAGAATTGGTTTACTCCTACAATGCAACAACAGGCTATCCCCAGCATTATCTATTGTTTGGCATTAACCCCCACTTGAAATAGAATGTGCTGTGGGGCGAGAGCAGACTTTTGACAAAAAGCATGACTGGTTAGCAGTCCACCAAAAGGGTCTGAGTGATGTGTACGCCAGGGCAAGGGAATTTCTGGATAGAAAGCTGCTGGGCATATTGAATTGCAGAAAGACAGAATGTATTGTCCATGTATTGAAGTAGGTTCACTGTTGTACCTGAGAAACAGACCATTAAGTCATAACAAAATTCAGGATTCTTGGGGACCAAGAGTCTTTCAGGTAGTAGAAATTTTTACGGTAGAGCCTCTGGAAGGAGGGCCAACAAAAGGGGTTCACAGAGTTGATGTGAGGCTTGTAGCACGGCCACTTGCGCGAAGGGCAAATCTGCAGATATATAGACAGGCAGAGCAGCGGACGGCCATGGTTGCTAGGCAACCCCGCCATGTTGCCAATCAGAGGAGAAGTGCTACACCTGTCCGGCAGGTTATTTAAACCCCCAGAAACCAAAACACTATGTTAGCTAGCTCCAGGTATTAGAGCATTGCTCTGGTATAGGGGAAAAGAGAAAGAAAAGTGAAAGAAAAGTTAAAAGAGAAAGAAAAGAAAAGTGAAAATAAAAAGAGTGACCTAAAAAGATGGGAGAAAAATCAGAAGTGAGGTGGCATGTGTAGACATAAGCACACCTCTCTTCATAGTAACACATACCCCTTTCTGAACAGCAGAAAGAGAATAAGAGCAGTGTAGAAGCACCCTTACCTTGTGCTGCGTGGTGCTCAATCATCCTTGGTCAAAAATAAACTCCCCACGTCCAAATGCTTTCCTCTAAGTCCGGCGTTGGGGCTCCCACGCTTAACAAAATACTTGGCCATACATAAGCGCGCCCCCACGTAACTAAATGTTCACACCAGCCTAGGAGCCCACGGACTTGGAGCGAGTAAGTGAGATAGTGACTGGTCAGGTGAACATGCACAAGCTCCGACCGCACTATTTTTAAAAATGAAAGGCAATTTGCAGTGCTTGGATCAGATCCGTAGCCGTTTGTAGGCACAGGTCACTTCCGATTCACGGGTGAAGTCTGATCCACTTCTGGGGTCGATTCCTGACACCATCTCAGTACCAAAGCACTCACCCCGGTGGCCGAGACGAGACTACCCACTCTTCAACCGTATGCAGGGGAGCCTGAGAGATGCAGTGCTCTTTAATTTCTGAGATGCAACCATCTCAATTTCCATCTGAGAGAGCAAAGATTATATTCATGATATCACTATTGACAGGCAGGGCACTGGAGTGGGCCACCGCAGTGTGGGAAAACCTCCTATCGGTACACACTTTGGCGGATGACTTTATACAGGCCAGCTGTTACCTTTCACATAGGGCTAGTGGTGTAGTCTCCCCTCTCCTTTGCATTCGGCAAGGAGGCCGATCGCGGATTATACCGTCAAATTCCGCACACGAGCTGACAGTTCGGGCTGGAACGCAGAAGCGCTTCGGGACACATACGTCCAAGGGCTATGCAAGGCTAAAAGATGAGCTGGCAGTGCGCGAACCTCCCAAAGACTTAGAAGCCCTGTACAGTATGGCCATCAAAATAGATATCCGCCTCTGTGAGCACAGGGCAGAACGCTCAAGAAGCTACAGGGAAAGGGTGATCTCTCCACAGAGAGCGTTAACTGGAGATCGATCGGGGGAACCCATGCAGTTAGTGTAGAAGCATCCTTACCTTGCGCTGCGTGATGATCACGCGGGCCAATTATCCTTGGTCAAAAATAAACACCCCACGTCCCAACGCTCCCCTCTAAGTCCTGCGTTGGGGCTCCCACACTTAACAACATTCTTGTTGGTTCCATACATAACACCCCCACGTAACAAGGCTGTGTGTGAATCTTCCTTTGCCTGCACCCAGGAAAAGGTCCAAAGCTCCAGATGTGGCGTCAGATGATTCAGATAAGGATGTGGTTTTGATTGAGATGAGTAATGGTAATGCGGTGCTGGAATTAGGTATCCAGTCTGTCTGCCCACAAGGTGCTGAGTCAGTGACTGATGTTGACCATATCAATGTAAGTGTGTCTGACTCTGCTAGGGCCTCGGAAACGGAGGAGATGTCTGACACAGCTCCTGAGACAAAGGGTCTTCCTGTGACTGTACCATAGTGAAGCAAGAGCCCAAATGCAGGACAGCCCTCAAAATATATTATAAGCCTGTTTTGGAAACAGTTTCTGTCAGTCACTCAACGGTCCTGCAAATTTTGGCCACTCTGAGTTCTACTCTTTTCAGTGAAGCAGTAAAGGAGGTTAAGAAAAACCTGGTGCTGAAGTAATCGAGGGCACTTACTCTTGGCATATGGCAGACGTTTTATTCAGAGTGACTTACTCTGGTTAAGTGCTTTGAAGTTTCCGTCATTGGATTGTTCCTTACACTGGCTTACTAGGTTACTAACTAAATGCCGTCAATCAAACACTGTTGAAGATTTTTTGTTAGTTTTTTGGGGAGGGGGCAGGGCAGGGGCATAACATAGGCTTCATGAGTAGTGCTTTCCTGTTAGTATAAGATAACGCATCAGAACATGCAAGCTATACGAGTTCCCCTGGTGTGTTTGGTTTATTGGAGCATGTATAGCATTTATGACTGAGTTTGGAAAAATTGATAATGCTGTATTTTCTTTGCTACATTCTTGCTTTTATTTTTTTATATACTGCACACCACAAAACTCTGTATTATTTTCTTTCATTATTTTATGTTAAATTATATTTGGCCATTATGGGAAAAGATTGGCACTGTAATTTTGTTTTATTTAACTCTTTATTTAATCTTCTTCCACACTTGCTTTACTGGAATTTTTTTTCAATGTCTTGCTGCTTTTCAATAAGCAGAGAAAGCAAACAGAAATAAGTAATTCTTTAATGCTGACATGTTCAGGAACCTGTTCAGGAATGTTTTGTTAACCAAACCAAATTCCTAAACAAGTCCCTAACCCTCTCTGCTCCAGGTGCTTTATCATGTTTGAGTCTGCACTCTGGCCCTTGCTTCATATAACAAGCCATGGATATGTTAACAAATAATTTCCCCGTGCTGGAATGAACATCTAACATTACAGCAAACATGTGCTTCATGTGCTTCAAACTGTAAGAAGTTGCAAAGATAAAATAATGATAAAAGATCAAACTCTTTTGCTATAACTGGCAATGAGTCTTTCACATTGCTGTGGAGGAATTGCTTCCCACTCTTCTATGCAGAATCCATGCTGGCAACTGACAGTTAGTGTAATTAACGACTGTTAGATTACCCGTGATGTGGAGTGATACATATAGTTAAACGTCCCAGTGCTGTTATGCTCTATATCACCACTTGTGGAATGCTTCTTGTCCAATCAGATTCCTCAACCGGTGCTGACTCTTGCATGTATAACTTGCATTAAAATGAATGGTAACAGCATCTTGGGAACCTAGAGGTTTGGTTCATGGATTATTTGAAAGAGGAGGCTTGTCAGATATCATGTTTCCTACGTGTATTTCAAAATTGGGGTCTGGATGGCAGTTTTTTCAAAGCGATTTGTAGTCCATCTATCTATTTTTGTCACCACCCAACCAATCCTTCATAACTTTGAATATGTTTTGATTATGTTTGGCCAATCTTCAATCTAAAATTTAAACAAGGCAGGAGACCCTGCTCTATATAAAATTTTTATATAATTTGGTATGTGCAAAAATTATGTCAGAATGTCAGAAAGATAGCTGGAGGTAAAATAGACTGTAAAATGCAATTTATTCTATTCATTCTGTATAGGGCTAATTTGGAGCATGTGAGAGGTTAATTATTTTTGATTGACATTGCAAAATTTAGGGAGATACAGTACCACCTAGTACAGCATAGAAAAACAGGAAATGTTTGTGGATTTCTTAGAAACGTAATAGCAAGCCATTTCATGAGGGAGGACTTCCACCAGTGCAGCATTAATTGTTAAAGGTTTTGCCCTAAAATGGGCAATACTAATTATAGTGTGGCCCTGAGGTTACCACACTAATTAAAAGAATATCCACCATACAGTATTACTGTATGCTTTTTATTTATTTATTTATTTATATTTAATTTTGTCCTGCTGTTTTGATTTGAACCTCTAGGTGTCTCTGTTGCGCAGCTAACCATGGTTTTGCAGCAGTAGGTGACTACAGTTTTCAATGAAAGGCTACATTTATGCCTTTATGGCATTTACAGCATTTGGCAGATGCCCTTTTCCAGAGCGACTTGCATTTTTACCTAATACACCTGAGTTGAGTGTTAAAAGCCTTGCTCAAGGGCCCAGTAGTGGGAACTTGGTGGTAGTAGGTTTGAACCTGGAAATTTCTTAGCAGTGGTCCAAGACCTAAGCCACTGAGCTATCACTGCCACAACTAATAAGCACAATTATCATAACTAATTTTTAACAAGATTTCAGGTATGCTAATACTTGAATCCAATTCGCTTTTTTTAAAAACTTTTTTTTAAACTTTTTTTTCACACAATTGTTCAGGTTTTTATGGTTATCCTCAATAAAGACATGAAAGATCAGAATTGTTTTTGTGTTAGTATTTTAGGAACATTATATTTGTCAGTACTCTTGACTGATTGATGAATATCAGATCATATTTCATGCAGAAAAACATGAAATTCCAAGATGTATAAAAACCTTTTCTTGCCACCGTATTTTTATTGGGATTTTATGTGATAGACCAACACAAAGTGGCACATAATTGAGAAGTAGAAGGAAATTTGGTTTTCCATTTTTCTTTTTTTTACAAATGAAAAACCTAAAAAATAAAAAAAGTATGACGTACGTTTGTGTTTAGCCCTCTTTACTTTGATACCTCTAACTAAAATCCAGTAGAACCAATTGCCTTCAGAAGTCACCTTATTAGTAAATAGAGACCACCTGTTTGTAATTTAATGTCAGTATAAATAGCTGTTCTGTGAAGCACATGTTTGTTAGAGAAAATTATTGAACAAACAGCAACATGCGGCGTAACACACTCGGAGGATAGTGCTATCCGCTCCTTCTTCTTGCGGGAGTTCATAGATACCCCTGATTGGCTGTAGAGCCGTAATTAATGTGGGAGCACTAAGTACCTCTCATCCCTCCCCTCTGAGAGAGCTCGGCCAATCAGCTCTCTAGACCTCTGGCTGCGAGAGATTACAGCATCACCCGGGAATCGAACTCCAGATGCTAGGGCTAGTGCTTTACCACTGCGCTACTCGGAGGCCCCGCTATTGCTCTTGTCACAGCCATTTTCCAAAATCTAGTGGAAAGCCTTTTTCTTTTTCTTAGGAGTGGAGGTTATTGTAACAGTAAAAAACAACAAGCATGTATGAGTTTTATATGAAGGTTTCCATAAATGTTTGGCCATATAGTACAGATAGACGGTTTTCTATTGGTTATATTGGTTGTCTCTAATTCTAAATCTGGAAATTCAAGCTTTAATAATATCTAAGTATTTCATAGTCCCATAAATTCACATTTTATGTTGACTTCTTATAAAGCCTTTGCAAGAAAAGTGTAGATTCGCTTGGCATTCCACTGTCCAACAGCTTCTGTCTGACCTGTAGGGACAACAGACATTGTTGTATATGACAGAATAATATGTTTTAAAACATTATCTGTAACCAAAACTATATAAGTTATTTCTTTCAATATTAAACATACAAAACATTTTATCTTAAAATCATCTTCAGCAGAATAATCAAGTTTGTGTTCATTTTTTAGTTTCTGTTAGTTTAATCCTATTTGTTGCTTCAAATATATGAAATATTACATGTTTATGATCTCATATTGTTGCTGGCAAGACATGCACATCACAAGACAAGCAAAGTATTCAACAGACATGAAAAACACCAAGTGAACTGTTTTTGTTTGTTTGTTTGTTTGTTTGTTTTTCCTTCTGAATATTTGTATGTTACCTGTTGGAGAAGGTTTTCAGTGTCAGATGCCAGCAAGACTTTCTCTGAAATTATTTTGAGTCTAATCACTGCAGAAAACCATTAAATAAATGACATTAAAAGACGTAAACTGAAGTTTCCAAATAGAAAGGTCCATGTTACTTAATCATTTCTTAATCAGTTGTTCAGTACCTGCTTTGATCTTAGCTGGGATGGCTGGTGCTGTGGGAAATAAAAGATACATACATTGTTTCATATTAACTGTTCTAGTCAGGTCTGTTTGTTAGAAATTATTTGGTTGGGTACCACCCCACCAAACAGGAAACGTTTTAATAATATTTTGTTTGAGGAGCAAGATATTTACTCCTTTGATTATATTGGGACCCACTTTACTTTAGCTCCTTATACAGCACTTTGCAGTTTCCAATTATTCAAAAGTCAGTTCGGACTGAGTAATCTGACTGGACGAGAGGTATTGCATGAATGCTGATAAAAGAGCATAACAGCACTGGGAGGTTTGACTATATGCATCGCTCCACATCACTGGTGTTTTAGCAATTGTTAATTACAATTGTTAAGTGTCGGCCACCAGCATTGATTAAAGTAGACTGGTATGAGCAATAGTAATGGAAAAATGAATGAGAGCAGCTGCATTCCAAAACCCACATTCAAAACCAGTCACAAAAGCACATTGAGGAGAAAAAGACATCTCGTAATGTTGTCACCTTAAACACTTTGTCTCCATAGTAATCGCAGCAGAAGCGTCAATATTGTTCTGTTTATGACTTATGTGAGCTACAGTACTATGCTAACTAGCTTCTAAAACAAGGCTGAATACCAAATCCTTCTGTAACCCTAATCAAGGGCACTATTTGGTGTGTGGAACAAGATTGTACACACTACAATGTGTACTAACTTTCCATTTCATGCTATTGGGGAAGTTGGTTGATGTTCTAAAGCAGAATAAGTGGAAGTGTAAAGTAAATGTTGTACGTTTCCCAGGGTTGTACAACACCTCCATGATTTATACTTCTTCTATCTATTGGCTACATACTGTAGTACCGGTAAAAATTTATTACACTGATTTGTGCACTAACCAGTCATGGTTAGTTAATTCTGGCAGTTGTGGAAAAAATAACCGTGTAAGGTCATGCTGTTGTACTAAATAGCAGCATGGCTGTGATATCTTCAGTAATCGGGCCGTGCCAAAATCAAGTCAAAATCAACAAGTGAAAACGCATATCACTTGCAAAACGGAAGGCAAAACACCTGTCCGAGCATGCAAGCGTACGCACAAGTGAAGAGAGCTGCAGTAAAGCCTGGCAGAACATCACCATTAATTTGAAGATTTTGTTTGTATGTCCAAACTCCTAATGTCTTAAAAAGGTGGGGTGGGGATACTGCTTAAACCTAAACACTAAAGGGCTGCACTTTTTTTTTTTTTTAGAATAACACAAGAGTATTTTGCTGATGTTTTATGAAACTGACAGTGTATTATAACAATATAACTGCTAATATTCCCATTACATTTATTCTACAATATTCTCATCGGTTTACATTACATTCTATAATGCAAAGAGAATGTCAGTAGATTCATTTAAAATTAATGTTCATTAGACATACTGTAATTTATGATGGATAGAGGAGTAAGAGAGAAGGATACTCACTAGCACATACTGATGGGTTGAGGTTTGTGCAGATCCTATCGTTCCAACCACCTAAAGAAAAATGTAAAAACAAACAACAAAAAAAGAACATGAATATACATGAAGTTTATAGAGTATAGTCATTTTAAACATATGCTGGACATGGCCTTTTCAGTATTTTTACTGCTTTTATTGAACTACCTGCTTGGTCTAAAAAATACCAAAGACTTGGTAGAACATTATTTATGCTCCCTAGCAAATTTAAACCTTTTTGTTAACTTATAAACTTCTGCACAAGGTTCGTTCATTAGTCACTTTATCTAGTTGCAAACGTCAACTATAATGCTATACTACAGGGTGGGCCATTTATATGTATACACCTTAATAAAATGGGAATAGTTGGTGATATTAACGTCCTGTTTGTGGCACATTAGTATATGTGAGGGGGCAAACTTTTCAAGATGGGTGGTGACCATGGTGGCCATTTGGAAGTCGGCCATCTTGGATCCAACTTTTGTTTTTTCAATAGGAAGAGGGTCATGTGACACATCAAACCTATTGGGAATTTCACAAGAAAAACAATGGTGTGCTTGGTTTTAACGTAACTTTATTCTTTCATGAGTTATTTACAAGTTTCTGACCACTTATAAAATGTGTTCAATGTGCTGCCCATTGTCAATGCAACTCTCTTCTCCCACTCTTCACACACTGATAGCAACACCGCAGGAGAAATGCCAGCACAGGCTTCCAGTATCCGTAAATTCAGGTGCTACACATCTCGTATCTTCACACCATAGACAATTGCCTTCAGATGACCCCAAAGATAAAAGTCTAAGGGGGTCAGATCGGGAGACCTTGGGGGCCATTCAACTGGCCCACGACGACCAATCCACTTTTCAGGAAACTGTTCATCTAGGAATGCTCGGACCTGACACCCATAATGTGGTGGTGCACCATCTTGCTGGAAAAACTCAGGGAATGTGCCAGCTTCAGTGCATAAAGAGGGAAACACATCATCATGTAGCAATTTCAAATATCCAGTGGCCTTGAGGTTTCCATTGATGAAGAATGGCCCCACTATCTTTGTACCCCATATACCACACCATACCATCACTTTTTTTGTTCCAACAGTCTTGGAGGGATCTATCCAATGTGGGTTAGTGTCAGACCAATAGCGGTGGTTTTGTTTGTTAACTTCACCATTCACATAAAAGTTTGCCTCATCACTGAACAAAATCTTCTGCGTGAACTGAGGGTCCTGTTCCAATTTTTGTTTTGCCCATTCTGCAAATTGTGTGCGCCGATCTGGGTCATCCTCGTTGAGATGCTGCAGTAGCTGGAGTTTGTAAGGGTGCCATTTGTGAGTAGCTCATATCCACCGAAGGGATGTTCGACTAATGCCACTCTCCAGTGACATGCGGCGAGTGCTACGCTGTGGGCTCTTGCTGAATGAAGCTAGGACAGCCACTGATGTTTGTTCATTAGTGACAGTTTTCATGCGTCCACATTTTGGCAAATCCAACACTGAACCAGTTTCATGAAACTTAGCAAGCAGTTTGCTAACTGTAGCATGGGAGATGGGTGGTCTCGGCGAGTGCCTTGCATTGAAATCTGCTGCAATGACCCGGTTACTGCGTTCACCAGATATCAACACAATTTCGATCCGCTCATAAAGGGGTTAACCTCTTCGACATGTCAATGGCTGTGAACAATGAGAAACTTGTAAGTAACTCACGAAAGAATAAAGTTAAGTTAAAACCAAGCACACCATTGTTTTTCTTGTGGAATTCCCAATAAGTTTGATGTGGCACATGACCCTCTTCCTATTGAAAAAACAAAAGTTGGTTCCAAGATGGCCGACTTCAAAATGGGCACCATGGTCACCACCCATCTTGAAAAGTTTGCCCCCTCACATATACTAATGTGCCACAAACAGGACGTTAATATCACCAACCATTCCCATTTTATTAAGGTGTATCCATATAAATGGCCCACCCTGTATAATAATATAAAACAAATAATACGTGTGTGTTTATTCAACAGTGTAAAACACTGAAATAGGAGGTTCAGAGCATGGGGATGGTTGTGAGTTATAACTTTGGCAAAAACCATACCTATGACAGCCATACACATGATATGAGTTCTGCCAGGAAGAATGGGCTACAATTCTAATCCACAGCTAATTTTGTTGAACATTGTTGCATGGTTGAAGTTATTGCTGCCAAGGTGGGGGTAATTAGTTATTAATTCCAAGTGTTCATTTACTTTTTCCACTACAATTTTTAATCTTGAATGGGTGTGTTCAATAAAGACATCAAAAATCAGTTGTGTTATTATTTGAGGCACATTATATTTGTCAATACCCTTGACTTAGATGAAGATCAGATCACACTTTATGACAAATTCCTGCAGAAAAGCATTAAATTCCAGAAGGTTAACATATGTTTTCTGGCCACTTTATAAGAATACAGTAAACTTTTGTTACATTAAAAAGGCATTTTCAGCTTGGGTACATGAAGAATGAAAACCTGGCATTTCAGTAAAGTGACCTCAGTAGGGAAAGTTAGAAATGAGTCCAGCAACAAAGGAACTGCAGTGGTCTAAAAATAGGTACAGTAGGGCTTGTCCAACAGGTAAAGCAGATTCTGTGGTCAGGTCTTTGTTCACACTATGAAGGCCAAGAGTGATATTACCAAAAACATCTCTTTTACTCAGTGCTGTAGGGAAGTATAAACCCAAGTCCTTACTCATGAAAAAATATATCCAATATTTCAAATCTTTTTACCAAACCCATGTGTTATGATCTGTTTTCGGCCAGGCTTCTAAAAGATATGTTTGGAGGAAATGCAAGACAGTTTATTGGCCCCAGCATTCCCACAATGAAGCATGGTAATGAGAGAATCTTGCTATGGGGCTGATAGCTGATAAAATCATTGACTGCTCCTAAACACTAATCTGGTCTTACATACAACCTGCTGAATTCACTTTGACAGCTAAAGAATGTTCACTTTTACAAAACAACAGTAACACCATAAACAAATTTAAATCAACAGATGGCATCGGAAGAAGAGGATTAACATTTTGGAATGGCATTATGTAAAATAGATTAGCAGAAATTTGTGGACTGATTTCAAGCGGGGCTGTGCAAAGGAAATCTCCTCACAATTTACTGGATCTAAACCAGTTTTGCAAAGAGTTTAAAAAAGCTAAAAAATTATTTTTTAAAGATGTGATACATTGCTAGACTATTACAAAAAACTACATTTTCCCTTTAAAAAATCAACCCGTTTGTTTTTTGTTGGTTGCTGCAGTTGGGTTTTCATTTAAAAACATGAAATGAGCAGATTTTTTATTCATTTTTATATTTATTGATTTAATATTTAAGATTATAAACCAGGTCCCTAATTAAATTAAAAGGAAATGTATGATACTGACCATGCTAACTGCTTTGTACAAAAGGCCATATGACACTCAGATGATGGATTTGATGTCAGTTAGACAATAAGTCATTTAGACAATAATATGTCATTTAGATATTGTCATTTAGACAATAAAAGGTGGACAGAACAAAAACACTGGAAAAAAAATCTGGGGGGAAAAAATACAATTAGTATTTTGTTGTTGCCATGCCGTGATGAATGCATGCTACTCTGAAAGACAAATGATATGCATCACACTGGCAGGTAGTTTTTGGATTTATTACCTATCATTTATGCCACTGTTTTCTTGTCATGTTTTGATTTTTTAAATCGTAAATAATATAAATATTAAAGTGAAGAACCTGCGAAATTGATCTCCACACACTTCTCATTATTTCCATTATTATCGGGCTGTCCACCAGCCCAGCGTGAGTAAGTAAATGCTGACCCATCAGTCCACACAAAAGTCCATACCTAGATGACAAAAAGGAATAGTTTATATATAAAGTAATGCAGTGTATTCACAAATATGCTGGAATCTTGTCCTTGTGTCACAAACCTTTACTATATCATTGCCACCTATCCATGTTAGTGGATTTGCTTGAGTTGCACTGAAGACTAAAGCCTCAACTAAATTGAACTCGTCATCATTGTGCACAGATGCAAGATGTCCTCCCATGGTAATACAATTTTGCTGGAAGAAATTACAAGAATCAGGTATTTAAGAGTCTTTTTTAATTAAGGTTGTCACGTGTAATAGAAGAGATTACCTCTGAGGCATCCCAGGTTGCTGTTGTTGTGAAGACCCGGAAGCAGCGTGCTTCTAACTGTGACCAGTTTCTGAGGCATTTTAGATCTAAAGGGATATACAAAATAATACAAATGAAACTGTTAATACTGTTAAACAGTTAATTCACAGCCTGTAACTGTGAATCACATATACAGATTTCATGTATGAGTACCTACTGTATGGTATTTGTTTTTTTTTTTAAGTTGAAATGTTTGGCTAGATAGCTTTTTTTTCTTATACAAATTCTGTTAATAAGTTGATGAGTTGGGTCCATTGATGGGCACACTAAAAAAGCCAATCCCAGCTATTTTCCAAGGCTGATTTTCACGATTGCTGGTTTTTGTCCTGTTTATGTGTTTCCGAATCACCTGGCCCATGTTTTTTCTGACTTTCAACTTTGGGATTGACCAGTTCTGTGCCTTAAAACCCAAATGGCACAGAACTGTGCCAGCAATACAGCATAGGCCAATGACGATTTATATACACTACTCACAATAAGTTAGGGATCTTGTTATTTACATGGGTGCTTTTCCTATTTGCTTTGAATTTTTATGAAATAAGTAAAAGTTCCCTTTGATATTACTAATAATGTATAGGGAGAAACACCATTTTCATTAGTTTAATATTTATCACCCCCATAATTGTCATGCGCACTCCTAACACGACCGACACTAGGACCTGGAAGTAGTACGGTCGTTATTCAGGAAGCATAAAAGGAGACAAGATGGCTCCACACATTGCTCAGTCATTGAGTTTGCCCATGCTATCGCCGACGCTCTGTCCGTCTAATCGTGAGTACTCACTTTCTTGGGTTTTGCTTTCGATTGAGTGTGTGTTATTAGAACGCGGGTTTATTTGTGTAAACTCTTGCTCTCGCACCGGGAGAGTTCTAAAAATAAACAGCGTGGTTATCCTGCCTGTTCGCGCTACTTCCGCGTTTGGGTTTACAATCCACGCTACAGGGCTAACTGCTAGTCTTCCGGTCCGTCTCCGTTTGTTTGTGACAGAATGACTGAGCCATCAGCAGTAAACCCAGCGGATTACGCTCACCTCTGCGATGTGGTTGATCAACATGCTAAGCTGATCGATCAGCTCCGTAGTGAAGTCGTGGTTCTCCGCCAAGGCATCCAAGACATCGCGGCCCTGCGCCGCGAGGTGGCGGAGCTACAGCAAGAGAACGCGACGCTCCGCGGAGCGGCCGCTCAGCCGGCTGTTGCCACGCCCGTTGCAGTGGCTGCTGCGCCGCCACCCTCCCCCCCTTCTTCTGATGTCTTCATTGCTCTACCGGATAAGTGGGATGGCACGGATGGGAAATGCAGTGTTTTTTTAACCACGTTGGATCTTGTGTTTGAGTTTAATTCCACCAGATACTCCACAGACCGACTGCGCGTTGCTCTTCTCATCTCGTTGCTATCCGGGCAGGCAGCGGAGTGGGCCACGGCGGTCCTGTGATCTGATTCAGATGTAGCCTATTCCTACACAGAGTTCACCCGCCAGCTAAAACTCACCTTTGAACATCCTGCTGCTGAGGTGGAGACCGACTTCAAATTATATCATCTGCGGCAGGGAGGCTCATCCGTGAGCCGCTACACGGCGGATTTCCGAATGCTCGCCGTCCAGACCGACTGGAGAGACTCCGCCCTCCGGACGGCCTACTATGAGGGACTGGCTGCGCGCATCAAGGACGAGCTCGCCGGACGAGAACTTCCAGCTATGTTGGAGGGCTTAATCCAACTCGCCCTCCGGATCGACCAGCGTCTGCTCGCCCGACCCAGGCCAGCCCCTCGCACCCTGCCGCCCATCACGCCATCACTGCCTCATTTTTACAGAACACCTCAGCCAGGTCCTGGTAGGCACCCACCTACCTCCTCATTGCCCCTACGACCTTGCCATCAACCTTCAGCCAGGTTCCATGCCACCCCGCGGCCACCTCTACTCATTATCTGCCACCGAGACACAGGCGATGGAGGAATATGTTTCCAGTGGACTGCGCCAAGGTACTATCCGGCCTTCCTCCTCACCTGCCGCCGCGGGGTTCTTCTTCGTGATTATCGAGGGCTCAACAACATCACCATCAAGAACCGACATCCATTGCCTCTTACCAACTCTGCCCTGGACGCCCTCCCTGGTGCCACCATTTTTACTAAGTTGGACCTCCGGAGCGCCTACAACTTGGTGCGCATCAGGGAGGGCGATGAGTGGAAGACGGCCTTCATCACTCCCACCGGCCATTATGAAAGTTTGGTAATACCATTTGGACTCTGCAACGCTCCTGCTGTCTTCCAGCAATTCATTAACGACGTTCTAAGAGACATGTTAGGTTGATGGGTGTCCGTCTACCTAGACGACATCCTCATATACTCCCGGACTGTCAGTGAACATGTCAGCAGCGGTTCTAAAGAGATTGCTACAGTACAGCTGGTGGGCGAGCAATTGCCCACCAGCTGTACTGTAAGTTGGAGAAGTGCGCTTTCCACGAGTGCTCCACCACGTTCCTGGGTTTTGTCATCTCGCCCCAGGGTGTGGCCATGGACCCGCAGAAGCTGGAGGTTGTGAGTCACTGGCCCCTACCCAGGACTCTCAAACAACTCCAGCGTTTCCTTGGGTTTGCGAACTTCTATTGTCGCTTTATCCGGGACTACAGTACGGTTGCAGCTCCGCTAACTGCTCTGACGCGCCCATCATCTCACCCCTTCCACCTCACCTCGACTGCCATCGCCGCCTTTCGTGAACTCTGCCGCCGCTTCACTACGGCTCCTGTCCTCCTTCATCCAGATGCCAACAAACCATTCGTTGTGGAGGTGGACGCGTCGGATGTGGGCGCCGGGGCCATTCTCTCCCAACGAGGTCCAGACCAAAAGCTGCATCCCTGCAGCTTCTTCTCCAAGAAATTTGACCCCACTCAGCAGCGATACGGAGTAGGGGACCGCGAGCTTCTGGCCATAAAGTGGGCCTTGGAGGAATGGTGACACTGGCTCCAGGGCACCAGAGAGCCATTCATCGCCTGGACTGATCACCAGAACCTCATTACCATCCGTTCACTGAAACAGCTGAACCCCAGACAGGCGCGGTGGGCTCTATTTTTTGAAGACTACAACTTCCACCTGTCATACCGCCCGGCGTCCAAGAACACCAAAGCTGACGCCCTTTCACGACAGTATGAGGAAGACGTCCCCCGGGCGGACCCCGCGCCTGCCCTACCACCTACCAAGATCATCGCACCGCTCCATTGGGACATAGAGACGAGGGTTCCCCAGGCACAGGCTGCGGAGACCGAACCGGCAGGTGTGCCGCCAGGACGACTCTATGTGCCCAACATCGTCAAGCCAGAGGTTCTTCAGTGGGGGCACTTCTCCCTCCTCTCAGGTCACCCCGGAAGGCGTCGCACTCTACAATTCATCCAACGTGCCTTCTGGTGGCCCAACATGAGGAGGGACATTGATGAGTTCGTCCAGGCGTGCCCAGTGTGCACCCGGGCCAAAGACAGCAATCGACCATCTCCAGGAGAACTTCAACCACTCCCAGTTCCCCGTCGGCCCTGGACGCACATTGCTGTCGACTTCATCACGGGCATGCCGGTTTCCGAAGGAAAGAACACCATCCTCACGATCGTCGACCGGTTCTCCAAAGCTGTCCACCTGGTGGCCCTCACCGGACTCCCGTCAGCCAAAAACACAGCCGGACTGATATTAGAACATGTAGTCCGCCTGCATGGGTTCCCAAGGGACATCGTCTCGGACAGGGGGCCCCAGTTCACCTCACGGTTCTGGAAGGCCCTCTGCCGTCTGATCAATTCCACCTGTAGTCTGTCTTCTGGATACCACCCACAGACTAACGGTGAGACGGAACGGACCAACCAACAACTGGAGCGCTACCTGAGGTGCTTTGTCGCTGATCGCCAGTGCTCCTGGGCCAGCTACCTCATTTGGGCAGAATTATCACATAACCTCCACGTCTCCTCCGCCACCAATCTAAGCCCATTTGAGGCATGCTACGGTTTCCAGCCTCCGATGTTCGACCATCAAGAACCGGAGGTTGAAGTACCAACGGCCCAACAGTTGGTCCGCCGGTGTCGACGGCTCTGGAACCAAGCAAACAACGGCATACGACGCTCCAACACCCGCTACACCCTCCAACATCGCCGTCGACCCCCCCTGGGACGACTGTTCCAGATAGGTGACAAGGTATGGCTATCTACCAAGAACCTACATCTACGGACAGAATCACGGAAGCTCTCCCCCAGATTCATCGATCCATACCGCATCACCCTCCGGATTAACCCTGTCACCTACTGGCTCCAGCTGCCTGCTGCGCTCCGGATCCACCCGGTATTCCATATATCCCAACTCAAACCCTTCACCACTTCCTCTATGGTTCCACCCACCCACCCTGCTCCCCCTCCCCGAATCATTGAGGGCGGTCCCGCTTATACCGTACGTCGGATCCTTGATTCGCGGCCTCGGGGCAGAGGCGTGCAATACCTAGTTGATTGGGAAGGTTACGGCCCCGAGGAGCGGTCCTGGATCCTGGCACGGTTCATTCTCGACCCCGAGCTAATCCGGGACTACCGTCTTCGGGTATCCTCCACCCCAGGACCGTCGGGTGCCGGTCCTGGACAGGGGGGTACTGTCATGCGCACTCCTAACATGACCGGCACTAGGACCTGGAAGTAGTACGTTCGTTATTCAGGAAGCATAAAAGGAGACAAGATGGCTCCAAAACATTGAACAGAAACAGGGATGATGATGGGTTCTATGGTGTCTCTGAGGTAAGAACATGCAGTGACTGAGCCATCTACAATAACCAAATCTGTTTTGAGATGAGTGGTGATGCCTGACTGACCTCCTCCACCAAAGCAAACCCTGGGGTTGACCTCCACCAAAGCAAACCCATGTTGACCTCAGCGTATCGCTCACCTCGCCTTCTCCAGCAACGGTGACCTGACACTCATCAGTGAACAGGACGGTAGACCACTGCTGCATTGTCCAGGTCACATGGTCTTGTGCCCGCTGCAAACGTTCACGGCGGTGTCTTGGTGTCAGTGGAGTCGCCTGCAACGGTCATCTGACATTCAAGCCAAGGCGGTGGAGTCGGTTGCGAATGGTTTGTTTGGAAACTCTAGTTCCCCTCACATATCGTAAACAGGCCTGCAGCTGTGTGGAAGTTGCATAACGATGTCCGAGTACATAGGTCCTTAGGTGCTGGTCATCATTGCGGTCTGTCACTCATGGGGCTCCACTCCTGGGTCTGTCATGAACTCTGCCAGTAGTTCTGTGTCTTTATGCAAGTCTGCTGATGACACTTTGAGACACACCAAGTTCACGAGCAACATCTGACTTCCTGCCACCGACCTGAAGGCGCGCCATGCCCAGGTGGCGCTGCTCATCCGTTAAGTGACGTTGTGTGAATGATGACCTTGGAATGACTTACTGACAATACCAGCTATTTACACAGAATGTTAAAATTTATGACACATTGAAAAGGGTTGTCTTTTGGTATTGGCCCCAATATAAAGCACACCTGTACACAGAGACCATTACATGGAAAACACAAAATGAGGTGTGTGTCTATCACCCCAGTACAATTGCCTCCCTATCCCAAAAATGTCTGCAGTGAAACAAACACCAGATGTCTGACATCCACAGAGTCTCTCACAATTTCTCTAACTTATTGTGAGTAGTGTGTGTGTATGTGTATATATATATATATACACACACACACACACACACACACACACACACACACACACATACATACAATGTGTGTGTGTATATATATAACGGTGAGAATATTGAATGGATTCTGAATATATTGATTGTAAACTCAATATATAAAAAAATAATAAAAAAACTATTAAACTGAATATTGAAAAAAGAATAGTTATAGTTATTAGCAATGATAGAGTGGATTATAGTACAATAGGTTTTAAATGTGTAATCCACATAACGAAAAAGCTATTGAAAATTCATATTTTTAAAAATACAAAAGTTATTTAAAAAAACTATTAAACTGAATATTGCAAAGAGAATGGTTGTATTTCTTAGCAATGATAGAGTGGGAGATATTGCAGTTGGTTTTACATGTGAAATTTCAATAGCAAAAAAGTTATTGAATTTTGTTGATTTGTCATTTTTTGCAACTCAGTCTGTACCAAAGTGCATTCATTTTCATACATACCTTTACTATTATTATTAGTATTATTATTTACATAATTAAAAAAAAGACCCTGACTCTCATTTAACAAATTATCTGTTTTATTAGCACAAGAAGTGTTTGTCATTGTTATGTGCTAAAATGCCCCCCTGCCACAGATTGCCCCCCGCCCCTATATAATCGCCGTCGAATATTATATTAGAACAGAAATTTATAGGTTTATGATTTAGAAATTAGACCAAATGGGTTTGATTATAAAATAAGCATTATAAAAAATTACATGCTGTATAGGGAAAAAATAAAAATTATATATTTTTTAATATACAAGATGTTTTTTTGATATTGCTTATTTAATAATATATAAAATCATCATAAATATTTATTTAGTGCAAGCATTTTTGTATTACATGACAAATCCCTGTAAAATAAATGTGCCACAAAATAAACATTATATGAGAATTTGTATTCATGGTCTCGACACCTGTCACGCGCCTAGGGTTAATTATAATAGTTATATCATATTTGATAACAATAAACCTATGAATTTATGTTGTGATATAATATTTGATTGGGGGGCAATCTGTGGCAGGGGAGCATTTTAGCGCATAACACCGGTCTTCCGCGGTGAAATAGCGAATATATCTCTTCATCCGTAGTCTGATACTGAGTGCGGCTTGTGCCACCACTTTGGGCCGTACACGCACTCATCAATGTGTTGACCATCTCTTCATTTCTCACAATTGCAGCAACCAAGTTTCGCGCCGACTCACTCATCCTTCCTAAAGATGGCGCTGTGTTTCGATGACGTCATGTTTTATTCAATATATACTTAGTTTTCATTCAATATATTCAGACGTTTCATTCAATATATCAGTTTTCAATCCATATATTCAGAATTCATTCAATATATATATATATATTTTAAATCAATATATTCGGAATCCATTCAATATTCTCACGTTTCATTCAATATATTCAGAGTTTTCATTAAGTTCTCTCATGAATATTTTCCTAAACGGCATGCCATAATATATGTGTGTGTGTGTGTGTATATATATATATATATATATATATATATATATATATATATATATATATATGCATGTGTGTGTGTGTATGTGTGTGTGTGTGTGTGTATATGTATATATATATATATATATATATATATATATATATATATATATATATATATACGGACGTCTTGCCAGTATGCGTTAATGGGGAGGCTTTACATATTAATATATGCCAGGTTGAATGACAGTTATTACTTTTAAAAACACGTCAATCTTACCACTACCGGAATAACAAAAAACATCAAAACAAACAAACAAAAACATCAAGAAAAACATGTGATTATGTCTATCTATGCTATTTCTTTGCCTATTTTCATTTTTTTGCTCAGTCATGTTTGTATACAATTAAATTGAATTCAGTGTATCTTATATTGTCCTAAAAAAAATCTTTCACTCTAAACTGCACAATCCTCAGCCCTATATATATTTGTTATATTTAAAAATCAAAACAAAAAAATGGCTAAAATGGACTGAAGTACTGTACATAAATCGCTTACCTGGCTGAACAAACACCATATTGATACCTGACACAAACAAACAAATAAACAAACAAATACACATGTTCTCCTGGCATTATGGCACACTGTTCATGTTATCACAGAATAAATAGCAAACACACCATTAACCACTAGCTAACTACTTTTGGCTTCTTAGCTAAAACACAGAGTCAGCTCGCTGTTACAACACTTGATAAAGCAGAGGATTAGCGACTGAGCAGATGTGATACACAGTGTAACTGTGATGTAGTAATCCTTACATATGACCTTTTTTTGGTTTCCTTTACCAACGCCATTTGTATAGATGACTGCCCATCAATAAGCCTAGTTTATAAAACAATAAAAGTAATAATAAATTTTACTGAATAGTCCTGTATTACGTAATAAACTAGTATTACACATATATGTCTTTTTATGTTTGATATCATGTGTTGATTGGATAACATAAACCCTCATTTTATAATGGGTTGAGATCATATAAGGATAACATGGGTAATAACTTTACATGAGTAAAGGCTAGATCTGAAATTTGTATGTTTCTTTAAAGATGCTTTGTGACAATCTTTATAGTTAAAAGCAGCATGCAGTGAATTTCTTCTTTTTTTTTTTGAGTACTGTATTAGGGGTATAAAATACGTTGACTACTAAAATTCCAGCTCACCATTGAGTGTGAAGGCAAGTGTGGAGAGCCCTGAAAGAAAAGAAATATATATGAAGATTGTTCATATAGTGCTTGACCAAGACATCGCAATACTGTAGATGTCTGCTCTGTGGTCCCCTTGGAATTATACGGTCCTACTTGATTTTTTTTTTTTTAGTCATTTCTTATTCTGAGTATGTTCTTATTTTTTTAGATATGCATTTAGCACTCTTTGTTTTAAAAATTAAAATGCACAGTACAGTACAGTTTTGCTATCTGGAGTACAAAAATATCTCAATACTGCTCAGAATGCAGATCAAACTTTTATGATTCCAAATAAATGCTAGATCAGCTAACAAAACAGACACTTATAGAGACAGAACTTCTGCAGAAGTTATTTTTTAATCATTAGTCATGATGTAGCAAATTGAATGTCCAAGTTACTTACTTAAAAATAGTTGAATGAGCCACATTTCTCAAGATATAGCTGAAACATAGAGAATATACAGTGGCTTGGACAATTATTTACCATCCTGTTTTATAGCGTCCTAACCAGGAAATAAAATAGACTTAATTGGGGTTTTATGACATGATAACAAAAAAAAAAAAAATGTTATTCTATGTAAATTTTATTTATATGTAGAATAACACACGTGGACAAAATTGTTGGTACCCTTCGGTCAATGAAAGAAAAACTCACAATGGTCACAGAAATAACTTTAATCTGACAAAAGTAATAATAAATAAGAATTCTATGAATGTTAACCAGTGAAAGTCAGACATTGCTTTTCAACCATGCTTCAACGGAATTATAAAAAAAAATAAACTCATGGAACAGGCCTGGACAAAAATGATGGTACCCCTAACTTAATAGTTTGTTGCACAACCTTTTGAGGCAATCACTGCAATCAAACGATTCCTGTAACTGTCAATGAGACTTCTGCACCTCTCTGCAGGTATTTTGGCCCACTCCTCATGAGCAAGCTGCTCCAGTTGTTTCCGGTTTGAAGGGTGCCTTTTCCAGACAGCATGTTTCAGCTCCTTCCAAAGATGCTCAATAGGATTGAGGTCAGGGCTCATAGAAGGCCACTTTAGAATAGTCCAATGTTTTCCTCTTAGCCATTCTTGGGTGTTTTTAGCTGTGTGTTTTGGGTCATTGTCCTGTTGCAAGACCCATGACCTGCGACTGAGACCCAGCTTTCTGACCCTGGCCAGCACATTTCTCTCTAGAATCCCTTGATAGTCTTGAGATTTCATTGTACCCTGCACAGATTCAAGACACCCTGTGCCAGATGCAGCAAAGCAGCCCCAGAACATAACAGAGCCTCCACCATGCTTCATTTTTCCATCTGTGAACATAGAGCTGATGTGCCTTGGCAAAAAGTTCCATTTTTGTCTCATCTGTCCATAGGACATTCTCCTAGAAGCTTTGTGGCTTGTCAACATGTAGTTTGGCATATTCCAGTCTGGCTTTTTTATGATTTGTTTTCTCCTTGGTCGTCTCCCATGTAGTCCACTTTGGCTCAAACAACGACGGATGGTGCGATCTGACACTGATGTTCCTTGAGCATGAAGTTCACCTTGGATCTCTTTAGAAGTCTTTCTGGGCTCTTTTGTTACCATTCGGATTATCCGTCTCTTAGATTTGTCATCAATTTTCCTCCTGCAGCCACGTCCAGGGAGGGTGGCTACAGTCCCATGGATCTTAAATTTCTGAATAATATGTGCAACTGTAGTCACAGGAACATCTAGCTGCTTGGAAATGGTCTTATAGCCTTTACCTTTAACATGCTTGTCTATAATTTTCTTTCGACTCTCCTGAGACAACTCTTTCCTTCGCTTCCTCTGGTCCATGTTGAGTGTGGTACATACCATGTCACCAAACCACACAGTGACTACCTGGAGCCCTATATATAGGCCCACTGACTGACTGATTACAAGATTGTAGACACCTGTGATGCTAATTAGTGGACACACCTTGAATTAACATGTCCCTTTGGTCACATTATTTTCAGTATTTTCTAGGGGTACCATCATTTTTGTCCAGGCCTGTTCCAAGAGTTTATTTTTTTAAATAATTCCTTTGAAGCATGGTTGAAAAGCAATGTCTGACTTTCATTGGTTAACATTCATAGAATTTTTTTTAATTATTACTTTTGTCAGATTAAAGTTATTTCTGTGACCATTGTGAGTTTTTCTTTCATTGACCGAAGGGTACCAACAATTTTGTCCACGTGTGTATAATGTATTGCATGAACATCCATTTCATGTAAAGTCCCTATATTTGTTCCATATACTGTATGTAACATATGTTTAATTGTGATGGCCTGTGGGAATAAGTGTCTTATGATCATTATACAACAAGAACGCTATCAACACAAACATAAAGAAGACCAAAACACTATCTAAACAGATCTGGGACCTAGAAAAGTGGCTATGAATATCTCAAACTTACCATTAAACCAGAACCATTAAATCTATTATTTTCTAAATTAAAGAAGATGCCACAACAGTCACTGATTTGGAAACCATCCTAAAAAGTCAGTAGAAGGCATTAGAGAGAGAACAAGGTGCAGGTCCAAAAAAAACATCGACAGGTCAGAGGGGCGAGGCTTTTCACAGAGCGCCTCATAAAAGTGAAAAAGAAAACATACAAGTTTGTCAAAACAGTCATCTTTAAAAGCACCAAAAGAAACCCCCACACATTCATCCTTCAAGTTAGCTAGTGTTTTGTGATTAACGACGCATCAGATTGAATAAAGACATGGAAACGTACCTGTCTACTGGAACAAACAGAAATGCCTACTTGTCTTAACAACCTTAAAGCAACCTTTAATGGTAAAGCTGAAATTATTTTATGGTGCTCTGAAGGTGTAAGCAAAAAGTGCTATTCTTTTTCCAAAATGCCTTTAAGCACTTGTGCATTACAATGAATTTCCATTTCCAGTCACGCCTCCCATTTGCAAAGGAAAGTTATTTTAAATTAAAATGTGATGTATAAACATGCATCACTACTCACATTCAGGATTATTCGTAATAAAAAATCAATTATGCCTTTTTTCTAAAAGTAGATTGAGACATTCTACATTGAGAAATTATACTTGCAATGTTTCCATATAAAACCAAAATAAGCAAATATATTTACAAATGAACATAAAAAAAAACAGTAAAATAGGAGCAGTAACCCTATTACCTAAACCGGTCAACAGGCCAAGAGATAAATGGAAAAAGAAAACAAATGTATGAAAACAATATAACTAAATCCTTTTGTAATGTTTTCCAAGCTCTGTAAAAGATTTCATAAAAATGCAACATAAAAAGATAACAGATATGAGTAGAAATGTATAAGATGCTTATAGAGGTACTAGACAGTGGCTAATGACATATCACAAGCTTATTTAAAACAAAAAAACAAAAAAAAAGTTTGCAGTGTGTGAAGACTTAAAAAAACATTTTCTTCATTTGTTAAGTAGATAGGTTACATTTGCGCACATTTGTTTGTGCATCACTGGCACTATGCACTGAACTCTGTTTGTTCCCTTTCATTGGGGCAGAATTCATGGAATGAGAACATCATGAACCAAGACTTGATCAAAGTGCTGACAAACTACAAGCAGTTGAAATGATATCAAGGTTTTAAACATAAACATCTCTAAAATTATACGGCATGTATATGCTAACAAAAAAATTACCACATACAGAACCATGTCTTAATCTGGTCTTCTTTCTCTTGTTGCATCTTCCTGCTATTTTTTTTACTTGAAATAATGGAATTTTTGTTTGGGTTATAAAAGAGCAAAGTATATACATATATACTGGTTGTGAAGCTACAAAAAATGAACCACAGATTTCTGTGATAATTGTGATTATTCACAATTAGAATTCATCACTAAAGATTGCAATAATATCTGTTTGAATATATATCATCTAAATAATAAATAAATAATATGTAAGTAGTATTTAAAAGTTACAATATAGCAATATTTAAATTAATTCATAATTTCATAGGGTACTTACTTTTTAAATATGAAATGTTTGTAAATTATTTAATAGTTTACACAAAATATTTTTATAATACTAAGATTGTTTAAGTCAAACTGGGACTACAATGAAATGTCTAATTAAATAAGGCGTAAAACTGATTTGACATTTACAAACGACTTCGAGCACAGTACAATGATAAGGCTCTTAGCCACAGTAAAAAATTTGAATGATGCAAATGTTTTAAAGAAGGTTGCATGTCTGTGACTGACGTTCCCAAGTTGGCTCAGAACCCAATGTAGTCATTTCCATGAACATTCAGCGAGTGGAACACCTGATCCTTGGTATCCAAGCACTAGTGAAACACTGCACACTGCACTTCACCCAGTGTTTAAATAGTGCTTGGATACCATCAAGGTAGAAAGTGTTCTCAGTGCACCAGAGACATGATTTGACTGCCTGCTTTGTCTGAAATACTTGCCCCCTCAGGAACTACTTTAATTGCCTTTGAACACCAGTCGTATTTTTTAAATAGGATTTGTTTATTTAAATATTTTTAACCTGAACTATAACCTTTGATATATAATTTATTAATTTCTAAAAAAAATAAAAAAATAAAATAAACTATCTATGTTGAATTCACTTGACCAAGTCAAGTGAATTCAACATGTTCTGAAGAGAGATTTTTCAACTCTTAAATGATGTCGATATGGAGAGCCTTTAGTGACCAACATTGGTACTGCAACACAACCATTTTTTTAACTGACCTTAATTAATTCATCATAATTATGTGTAAAATATGATCATGATAATTTAATATCCATAAAGAAATAGACCTAGACATAACATATAGTATAAAAAACATTTGTATATTACAGTACTTTAATAAAGAATATATAATGAACACAAAATAGAAGAATGAATTGGCTGGCCTTGCGGGCATGGCTGAGACATCAGTGCACATGATACTGTCACGAGTTTCCAGGTATATAATTAGAGATTAGATGTTATGGCTGATTGATGCAATTGAAGAAACAACACTGCAACTGATGACCATTGAAACTACACTTTATGGACAAAAAGATTTGTGGACACGTGTAACTGTGGTTACAAAGACAGAAGCGCACAGAACAGAACGTCTTCTTCACAAAGTCTTTAATGCTGTCACATTTTTCAGATTTTTCTCGTGTTGAACTAAAGGGCCTTAAGCCTGTTCCAGCATGACAGCGGAACTGTACACGAAGTGAGATCCATTTGGAATGAAATGAAGAACCAGAACACCTCACTAACGCTCTTATGGCTGAATGAATACAAATCCCCAAGGCAAAATCTAGTGGAAATCCTCCCTGGCCACAGAGTCATATACTGTAGTATAAGGATAGTATAAAATGTTGTGTCATCTCAGTTTTTGAAATAAAAGTACACAATCAAAATACGGTTCAAAATGTTTGATCACTTTTATTTACCATTCACCAACTATTTATTTATCGATCACTTTTAACATTTGAAGCAGGTTCACTGGCTGGCTGTAACTTCATCAGTGAGCCTACGCTATATCCAAAAAGTTGGTCATGTTTCTTTTTATTTGATTGAAATTTTAAAATGTAAAATCACAGCTTTCATTTTATTCAATAAGTTAATATCATTACAAAATACACTTCTACACAATTACATTGATTTACCATTTATGCTCTAGCACAGAAATCTCTACACAATATAATTTATACAAATGTAGCTTTGAACTGTGTTGTGTTATTTTGGCTGCCATGTGAAACATTGCTGAGGGGATGTGGAGGATGGATAGAGGAGTAATTTCCATTCCTCATTTTGCTCTGGCACTGACGGAGCTCAGCTGCGTACCCTTCAAAGCTATCATCCTGAGGGACATCGACTACATCAGTCCTTTGCACAGATACTGGTGTATCTTTCTGTTTTGGTGTTTCTGTCGGTTGCTGGTCGCTCCCTGGAGATTTGCTTTCATCCACTGCACCTGAGAAAGAAAAATGTTCAAGCGTATGTGGAGCAACTTGGTGAAGATAAGCAGGAATGCTTCAGTTATGATTTTGGATAGACGAAGAAAGAGCTGGGTTTGTCAATGACGACAAAGCGATCCCCAATCCCAGCACTGAAGAACCCATATTCCACACATTCTTATAATTTCCTTGCTCTAACACATTTCTTGATTTTGCACATTTCTTGATTTTGGGCATATCACAAATGTACTTAATGTATAATTGTCTTGTATTTGTGACGACTGTCTGCTTTAATCCGAAATCCAAAAACAAAAATGGGTTCCGTCATGAATACAAATTTACTTCAGGGATTGGTTTAAATGTAATTGTGGGCCTGAACACCACATGTTATGTTATGATAATAATGATATTATGCTAGCATACTATGATGCTGCAAATTCTTGCTGAGAATAATTCCTCTGCTATACACAGTCTAAAAAATTGACAAAAGTCATTTTAACTACAGTACATATAAATTATATAAATATATTTATTTCAGTATTCATAATTGCTTGCTCTATGTCTGTCTGTTTGGTCTGCAGTAAGCATTTTTAAACTAGTAACTATTTAATGCCATGATGTTGTTGTTTTTTCACCCCTTTACATTTTAATTCCTGTAGTTCTCATCATTTGCTCTGTTTCTGTTGATGTTGAATGAAATCTTGTGTTTCACAGAGAACAAAGATGCAACTCTCCTTAGAAACATCTCTGACTACAGCTGAGCTGATAAACTTCCTTTTGTCCTATTGAAAAAAATATATGTTATTGTTGTACTGCGATGTGTCTTGAGAATCAAATTAGAGTCAAATGTAATTCTCAGTCCTTCTGGAATAAAAATAGAAATGAAACATAAAAAGAGAGGGAAATAATGGAAAAATCAATATGGAAGAAAATGATTTAGAAAGAGTGATACTACACAAGATCACAAGCAAGTCTAGTGTGATTTCACCTCTAGTGTTTATTAGACACACACAAAATCAACATGATCTACAGCAGAGGTAGGATGACCTGCAATTTAACAATGTTGTGCTTAAAATCGATGAGATGCTGCTGATGTGTTAAAATGTACTTAAAACTTAGATTTTACTCAGCCGTCTTACACTGTAAGAGGGTCCATAAGCAGTAGTTATATACAGTTAACTCCAGAATTATTGACCACCTTCATGTGAATTATGAAAACACCTTATAAAACATAATATACCATATATACTTATTTGTTGTTTTTGTATTTTAAATTCTGGATTTACTCTTTGGAAAATTTGGTTTTAAAACATTTAGTTGCTGGTTACATGTGAATAATCGGTCATATGTAAAGGAAGAGAATTGTAACAATTTTTTATTTTAAATTTAATTTACATTGGCTACAGATACATATTGGTAAGAAATATTGTATAATCTGCAGCCAATGAAAATAAAATTTCAAATAGAAAACCGTCATAATTCACTTCCTTTACATACTGTATGCATATCGCATTGTAAACAAAATGTAAGCACAATATAACTGATTCTGAGTTAATCTGCTCCGAAAAGGTGGCACGTCTATTATTTTGTAGCTGTTCCACAAAAATATATGTTGTACTTATGATTAAAAGTACCACATTGGGGATTAAGGAATAAAATCCATAAGGACATGCTGATAAAGAAACATAATCAGTTATTAATAATCAGGTAATGTCAAATATTCTAGCACTGTATTACATTCCTATAGTATCATGTCCAACTGTGTTTTATTCCTTACATAGAAAAATGTCTTCTACTGTTTAACAATAAATGCAAAAATAATTACTATAAATGAAATTTTACTATCAGGACTGTCTACGCTGATTTCCAGCACAATTTTTAATCAGTAATGGTTGGTTGTCTATGCCAGGAAATATACTTGGCCATGCGTTAAACATCACATCAATAAATCAAAGTCTCTGTTTTTGAAACTTCTGAGTCTAAAATGAAGAGAGATTTAAAATAATACAAAAATGGCATGTTCTTAGCTACATTAAGAGAAATAAATATTGCTCAAATACTGTTATAAATAAGGATGTTTAAGCTCAAAATTTCACTAATTCATTAATAAGCTCATTCCTTTGAAGGATACCAATAATTCTGGAATTGTCTATTAAGCCTTCGTTGGTCAAAGCTTTTTTAATTGTTGAATTGCAGGTTAGGAAGATGGAATATGAAGTGACACGCTTCGTAATGAATCATTAGTCACTCTCTACAAAATGATTAAAGAAGGAACATGATTAAAAACACTAAGATTCACCACACATAACAGGAGAAATGTGTAGAAAACTAGTAACCTTAGCATCTTTGTAATACAATAGGTAACAACACTGGTATTAACAGAGGAAAGCAAGGAAATCAATCATTTCTTTCCACATGGATTTGTTCTGATAAGTCCTGTGAGTGGTGAATTGTAGAGAACCCAGGGGAGAGCTGAGAGGTGTTCTTTAACACCATAAAGTGCATCTAAAGCTGGCAAGTGTCAGTTCTATCTGACCTCATTAATGTAATTACAATATGAGGCATAATGTTTATTCATGTACAAATGTCAACCACCACAAACATACGCTCACTATAGACACTAGAGCACACACGCCTAGTCATCCAGGAGAAATACCTGAGCTGGGGTTTCTGTGGGCGGAAGGCGGCGATGGAGGGGTGCTGTTGGCATCGTGAGGGAGTGAGCAGATTGGCACAGGGGGCAGCAGAGTAGAGTTGGGGCTGCTGATTTCTCCCTCACCCACCAAAGTGAGGTCACACAATCCTTCACTGTCCGGCCCAGGGGGCCCTTGTGGACGGAGGATGGGGGAGAGGGGTGGGGCGAGTCGGTCTGTCTCGTCTCCAGTTTTAGGGTTGTGTCCATTAGAGGTGACAGTTGGGGCCTGCGATGAGTCGTGAACATGTTTCTGGGAGGTGGGAGTGGAGCAGGACGGAGGTGTACCGGGCTCAGGCTTCAGACGCAGAAAGTCAGGGAGTACCAGGTCCTCTTTTCTCAGCAGGCCTCTTTGATCATCAGCACGGCTGCTCTGAGCACGACTCAGCAACTCAAAGAACTCTGTGATTAACGACAAGCAGAGAAACAGACAAAGCAAAAGTGAATCAAGAGAAGAAAAAACAACTGTAAGAGAACTGGAGAAAGCATGATTACCAGCACAGAGGTGGAAGAAAATCTGAAACATTTATGCTTATTAAAGATATCACAAATACATCAAAGAAATATGCTGCAAGACATTTAAAACAGTAGAAGGGCTGGGTTATGCAATTGAATAGTTATAATACGTACCAATCTATATAAGTAAAAGTTATATATGTTTTTTTTTTAGAACTCATGCTTTTAATGATGTCTTTATGTTTCATACATTGCAGGACCAAAAACCAGTCTCAAAAAAACATCTGTCTGTATATCTGAATATCTGTCCAGCCTATTTTGTTTTAAAATCACGCAAAACTGGCTCAACAGAATTGAATGAAACTTTGCCTGTCTTTCAGTATTTGCCTGAAGTAAAATCTGCAAAATGTTGAGTAGAAGGGAAGTTATGAGCAGTTTTAATACTTACTTGCACTTACATGCTTTCATTTGTGCTCTTTATGTAGTCCCTTTTTATAGTATAATTTAGTTATGTGAAGTCTATAAGTTGTGCACTGTACCAGCTGTATATGATTCAAATGACAACAAAAGCCACCACTTGACTCAGGATTCCAACCTCACCTTCAGCATCATCCAGATGAAACTTGTTGCCTTTCTTTTTCTGGGGTGTTTCATTGATTGGGGTTTTATCTCCGCCCTCTCCTTTCACAGGTATTTCAGCTGGTTTGTGATCTCCCTGATGGTGTGACAACGACAACATTAATATTAAAAAACAGAAGAATTATTGGTGTTTGGCACAAAATGCACAAAAGTTGCCTTTAAAAACAAATAATTAAACTATTAAAAATCACAATTTTTAATAAACAGATGTAAACAGAGCTGAACCAAAGAAAGTCAACAGCTGGCTAGACCACCCTTTGCCTTTAATAACACTTCAGAAGTAATGTGAACATTTGGTATGGTACGTCTGGTAAGTTTTTCTATCCACCCTGGAGGAGCAGCCATAGCTGTTCCTGAGACTTTGGCGTTACATTACGAATCCTTTTTACAAATCACCAGTGCTATTCTACCCTATTTTGACTGTCACATTTGCTTCTGTTTTGGCATTAACCCAAGACAGTCAGCAATTTTCGACGTTAGTCAGCAATGTCACTCTAAAGGACAGAATGTGTATAAAACAAACATGTTTTTTTTTAGTAATCCTATTTTGTTCATTTGCAGCACTAACTCATTTGAATCGATTAAACATAATGATCATGAGTCAAATGTGCTTGTCCTGGTGGAAGCTGCGCTGCCAGTTTAAGAAAATGACTGAATTGAATAACTCTGCTTTCATCACAATAACACAACATACATGTTTTTTTTTTTTAAACCTTACACATGAACATAATTTACACAGACAAGGTTGAGGCTGCACACACATTTTGTGTCATTTTAAGAAATACATAGAATAAAATCAGAATCATTATAAAGCATGCTCAGTCTCACCGGTGTTGACTGCCCCCTGCTGGTCGATGATGGTGTCTGTGTTTTGGGAAGTGTCTTGGACTTGTCTGTTTTCAGATTGAAACAAAACAAGGGTTATACAACTGCTTTTAGTGTTGACCCTGACCAGACTGACACACCACTTTATCATTAAAAACAATATGATGTGTATTCAATACGAGGAAATCTGTTAGGAGCGTACAAGGCTATGTGTGTGGTCACAAGTGTGCCTGTGACCTCTCTCCTATCACTTGAAGGACATGCACCCCAGACACACTGACATAATCAGCCAAAGAGCCTCGTATCAGAATAAAGATGTGTAAGTGTGCCAGCAGGTGTGTTTCTATGCATACCATTTGAAGAGCATGGATCGGAACGCTCGAGGACAACTCGTAAGCCGTCAAGGTTTGATATGGGCAGCCCTAAATCAAGAGGCTCAATCTCTCCGCTCTAAAAAAACAACATGGAGAAATGTTAGCATGTAGCTTCCCCGTGACACCACACCAGGTAGCCAATGAGGAAATATTTTCACATAAAGATCTTACAGGATTGCATGTAGCACTTGACAAAATTATGCGAAAAAGTCTTAACATTTTATAAACTGCTACAAAAATATTTTGCAGATTTTCTATATCTCTGTGTGTGGTGTATTAACATTCAAGTCAGATTATTGTGGAGCTCAGATCAGCTCTGCCCTCTATCTGACACCATTGTTGATGCTTTATGTGGCAATACTGATTCTAGACAAGCATTTTTATGTAGTTGAAAACCAGTGAGCTCCACCCTTGCTTCTCCACAGATGTTGTGCCACAAATGCATGTTGCCATGGCAAAGTGACTTACTATTCTGGCCACCAGGTCGTTAAGGCGCAGGCCGTACTTAGCAACCACAGGCCGCAGCACCTCTGCTACGGGTTTGGTAGGCTTGGCTTTCAAGCCCACAGATCTGTTAATAGACACCATATCCAACCTAAAAATAGAAGACAGAATGGAAATATTTATAGTCTACATCCTGTGTAGACATGAACTTGTTTGATACTGTTTCTTATGCGTTATGCACTTCAATTAAACTGTAGGGAAAGTGACCCGACTGGCTCTCTTTTTAGAAGGCAGGGTTACAGCCAGCTGTAATAACTGACCTCTGTTTGTATATTATATATAAAAATATGGCAACGTTAGAGATCTTTACTGAATATCCTTTCATTCATTTACATTTACAGCACACAGCTGTATGTAAGAAAATCCTTTGTAGTCTCCATCAAAGACTTATTCCTGCTAGTACAAATAACAAATAGGTCCCAGTCTAAGAACAATATATAGGTACAATGTTGTTGTTAGAAAGGAGTTAGTACAATGAGTTGGTACAAAAGAAATACAATACAAGCCAAGCTTTTTTTTTTTTAGCTTCCCAGTTTGGTCTTGTCTTGCCAATACCCACTCACTATCACATGACAGCTCCAACCAGTGAGCGTTTCTTGCAAGACATGTGAAAACAACCTCTGCATCTTTTTCAACTGCTTCTCAAGCTCGCTCAGAAGAAAACACTAACTACCCTCGTCCACATTTGAGATCATTTGATGATGGCATGTATGCGTTTGTTTGTTTGTGCTCATTTATCTGCTTAGGGAGGATGTAGGTTATGAAGAGAGTCACTGAGTGTGGCAACAGACAGTTTTAGAAGTATAGAATTTACCTGAAAAGAGTACGCTTCTCTATTCGTAGGTCCCTCGAACTGAGAGTCATGCTGTCTTGATCCAACACTAGGGGCTGTAAAGAAAAAGGAAAAATAAGAGAGGAAGAAAAGCACAACTGTGAATGGCCAATAACCTAACTAAATACTGAGTGAGTGAAGATATCTAGGATGCAACAGGAAGCAGTAAAAATAAGTTCTAACCAACTACCTTCTCTCCCCCGACAAGAAAGAGATCGACAGCAGCCATGTTGATGCTTTGCTTCTGGCAGAGCTCCAGCAACACTTGTCTGATGGAAGCACCCTGTTTTAGACACACACAGCAGCTGGAGCCATCGGGAAGTGAGACTGTGCATGACTTGCTCGCCCCTGTTTTGTCTCTCTCCCATGTGGAGCTCCTCTGTTTAAATCAACACACACATACACACACAAGGAACATAATTCCATTAGCTTAAGTTGATTACCAAAATAAAGCCACAATGTGGACGACATACACATACACTACAACCTTTGGTTAGAATAAGCCCAGAAATGGTGTCAGATAGAGAACAGGACTGATCTGAGATCATCATTGATCTGGAAAGAGTGTTAATATCACTGGGTTAAGCACATTACGCAAAACTCTAGGGTAAACCTGGTCGATTTCAACCTATTTTAAGAATGTATATAGGAACTGTGTGGCATTTTAATATCTTAATGAGTACATGAGTAACAGTTACAATTTTCTGTTTTACATTTGCATTGTTATTACATAAAGACCTAGTGGTACTGACAGTTACACACGTGGACAAAATTGTTGGTACCAATGAAAGAAAAACTCACAATGGTCACATAAATAACTTTAATCTGACAAAAGTAATCATTTAAAAAAATTCTATGAATGTTAACCAATGAAAGTCAGACATTGCTTTTCAACCATGCTTCAACAGAATTATTTAAAAAAATAAACTCATGGAACAGGCCTGGACAAAAATGATGGTACCCCTAGAAAATACTGAAAATAATGTGACCAAAGGGACATGTTAATTCAAGGTGTGTCCACTAATTAGCATCACAGGTGTCTACAATCTTGTAATCAGTCAGTGGGCCTATATATAGGGCTCCAGGTAGTCACTGTGTTGTTTGGTGACATGGTGTGTACCACACTCAACATGGACCAGAGGAAGCGAAGGAAAGAGTTGTCTCAGGAGATTCGAAAGAAAATTATTGACAAGCGCATGTTAAAGGTAAAGGCTATAAGACCATTTCCAAGCAGCTAGATGTTCCTGTGACTACAGTTGCACATATTATTCAGAAATTTAAGATCCATGGGACTGTAGCCAACCTCCCTGGACGTGGCCGCAGGAGGAAAATTGATGACAAATCAAAGAGACGGATAATCCGAATGGTAACAAAAGAGCCCAGAAAGACTTCTAAAGAGATCCAAGGTGAACTTCATGCTCAAGGAACATCATTGTCAGATCGCACCATCCGTCGTTGTTTGAGCAAAAGTGGACTACATGGGAGACGACCAAGGAGGACGCCATTGTTGAAAACAAATCATGAAAAAGCCAGACTGGAATATGCCAAACTACATGTTGACAAGCCACAAAGCTTCTGGGAGAATGTCCTATGGACAGATGAGACAAAAATGGAACTTTTTGCCAAGGCACATCAGCTCTATGTTCACAGACGGAAAAATGAAGCATATCAAGAAAAGAACACTGTCCCTACTGTGAAACATGGAGGAGGCTCTGTTATGTTCTGGGGCTGCTTTGCTGCATCTGGAACAGGGTGTCTTGAATCTGTGCAGGGAACAATGAAATCTCAAGACTATCAAGGGATTCTAGAGAGAAATGTGCTGGCCAGTGTCAGAAAGCTGGGTCTCAGTCGCAGGTCATGGGTCTTGCAACAGGACAATGACCCAAAACACACAGCTAAAAACACCCAAGAATGGCTAAGAGGAAAACATTGGACTATTCTAAAGTGGCCTTCTATGAGCCCTGACCTCAATCCTATTGAGCATCTTTGGAAGGAGCTGAAACATGCTGTCTGGAAAAGGTGCCCATCAAACCGGAAACAACTGGAGCAGCTTGCTCATGAGGAGTGGGCCAAAATACTTGCAGAGAGGTGCAGAAGTCTCATTGACAGTTACAGGAATCGTTTGATTGCAGTGATTGCCTCAAAAGGTTGTGCAACAAACTATTAAGTTAGGGGTACCATCATTTTTGTCCAGGCCTGTTCCATGAGTTCATTTTTTAAAATAATTCCGTTGAAGCATGGTTGAAAAGCAATGTCTGACTTTCATTGGTTAACATTCATAGAATTCTTATTTATTATTACTTTTGTCAGATTAAAGTTATTTCTGTGACCATTGTGAGTTTTTCTTTCATTGACCGAAGGGTACCAACAATTTTGTCCACGTGTGAAATATGTTAAGTGCTGTTAATATTTATTTTATATTACAATTTTGGGGTCTGATTACCAATGTCAAGCTGGAGTGTCATTGGGAGTGACCCCTAACATTTGCAACATGATAATGATAATAAATGCCGCTATGCAAAGCCCTTACAACAGCATCAATTATAAAAGTATGAAACATAACCGTTAACATTCTAAACGTTATTTTTATAAAATAGAAAGAAAAAAAGCTGTTGATTTCTTCACCGGTCAAGTTTACCTCATTTCTCAATGTGACGCTGGGCGTGTTGAACTCCTGACTGGCACCAGAAGACAAAGACCCTTGAGACTCCCTTCGCCCATTACTAGCTGCACATACACAAAGCACAATATTTGTATTAGTACAATTTTTTTTAGATTACTTATTATAATTTTTATTTTAAAAGTGATTTCAGCAAATTTATGTAGCACAACACCTCGCGTCTCACAGCCAACTTTGGGACCATGTTGCGAGCATAGCACAAAGTAAAACTTTATCCTGGTCATAGAAAGATCAAGAATATTTGGAAGTTAGATGTTCACTTACTATAATTAAAATCTGTTATTTCTCTTTTTTTCGGACCTTTACCAAAGCTCCTGTTTCTGTACCAGGAGAAAATGCCGTTTTTCCTGTCAGGGTCATCTCTCAGGTCGTCACTCGATCTGCCTGTCCTAGGCTTCCGAGCGTCCTGTAATACAAAAAAACAGAGGAAATTAATATAGTAACTCAGGGAATAGAACTAAATGTAATTAAAGTTAATTAGAGCTACAGTGTGTAGGACGTTTTCTATGTTTACATTTTGCAAATATACAAAAAGAGAAGAAAAATACTCTATAATATTAGGGTTGCTGCCTTACAGTGAACTGCCCAAACAACACTGTATTACTAGTTAGTGATTAGTGCTTTGCCAGGAGTGTTCGGTGAGTTTGGTAGTTAATGTGTATGCGATTTTCAGTTCAATTCAATTCAAAAGCACTAATGTTTACTGTGTTATCTGTTTCAAGCAGCTACATTTCTTGCAGGTTTTACCTACTAAAAGTACTGTATCTATAAGCGTGTAAATGTTGTTGATATCATGTTTAAATGTCATGTCTCGTAATCTACTGTGCCATACTCCAGTCCAGTAGGTGTAAGTATCTCACCAACCATACATTAACTCTAAAGAAGAAGCGATGTTCTTGCAAAATGAGAGTATTTCTGGAAGATGTAAGAGATTAAAACTTTCTATGAAAGCTGCTTTTTTATTGAATTCCTCGATTTTAGACCACTTCATATTTTTGTAACATTATAAATAATTCATAAATTGCGAATCAATCCTGAATCAAAACCTCATCCACAATTCAATTAGTTAAACTGCAATGCCAATTAAACCATACAGCTACACAGTTAGTGCTAAGACTAGGAGCGCCATAGCCAGTATATTAGGAAAATGAACTTTTATTTGTTCCCTAGACATTTATTTGTGGGCTAATTTGGATATTAATGAATGGGAGACGATTTATTTTTCTGGGGCATTGTTGAATTTAAAAGCTGATAGAGCTAGCTGGCTAATGGCTGAAGTGGCTAATTTTTTTTAGCTAGTGCACAAGTTAGTATCAAGTAGATGGGTTGGGTGTCTTTTCTTTATCCATTTACAACGTGGTGAGAGTGATGATAATCTGAACATTTTTATAATTTAGAATTTTCCATCCAGCAGTTGTATTTTCATTTGTTGCTCTGTTTCAGGTACTATGTTAATGCTAGGTAGTTCGTAGCTCAAGCTGTCTGCTTTGTTATTTGAGGCAATTTAATAAAACAATAAAACTATAATTCTTTAAACATTTCTGTAAACCCAAGATGATGATGATAACCTCAGATAATTACAGTATATATTGAGAGCCACAAATACTTCTAAATCACATTATACCTTTCTAAACAGTATGCTAGTACACTTATACTGTTTGCTGTTTAGACATCATATTTACAGAATGCCTCAGCTGCAGTATGAGAAACAGTCAGATTAATCCACGTTGTGTAAATACATGGTGCATGGTGTCATGTTCTTCCACAACATTCCCAAAAACTTTCATCCTTCAGCTTTAAGCAACAACAACTATGTATTAAATTGTTTGGAGAAATATGAAATGTTATGTGCTCCAAGCCTTCAGACAAAAAAAGAACAGGTTAATTCCATGCAAAGATTCTCATTACCTTTTTTGGTGTGGAGAAAGTGGAACGCTCAGAGATAATGCTGTGTTTAGATGGGGCAGGGCTGCAGGGCACATGGTAGGGGTCAGGAAGAGGTCGACCTTCCACTTCGGCCAGCATACACTCCTGATACAGTGACGACTTCAGAAACCGGGCATAACTGTCAAACTTCATCAGGTTAAAGATCTACAGAGATATATAAAGGGAGGAAAGAGATTTCATTAAGAAGTTTAATTTTAAGTCTGATAAAGAGATTTTAGCTCTGTTGGCATGCATATATACTGTATGTCTATATTAATGCTGCATAATGAATCGCATAAAAATCCAAATCGCAATATAGACCTGTGCAAGGATTTAGGCTGCAATTTATTAAAAGTAATATATTACAGGCTAAATAACCTACATATTTGTTTCAGCATTTTTTTTGTTGTTGTTGAAAATGAATATTGTCAAACATAATCTTAACAAGATCAATTGTCCATTATTTTGTCTTAGCCTCGATAAATACATTTGAAAAAAAAACCTGTACATTTAAGAGTTAAATATAGCAGCATAATAATATAAAATTATTATTATATCATATAATATTAATTACATTGTGATCGAAATATGTGCTAAAATAATCGCATTATGATTTTTTTTTTTTTATTGTACAGCCCTAGTCCATATAAAAGCTCACCTGTAACTGTGGCTGCTTGAACATATCAGGTCTTGGTGCCGTGAGGACATCGTCAGCAAGTTGTGCCTGGCTGTCAATGTTTACTGGAGTAGTGGCCTTACTGGAGAGGAAACTATTGTAGATCTCTCTGGCTTTCTGGGAAAGCTGGTGGCAAAGATGAATCAACAACATGGAGATCAAAATATGGAGAAAAAAAAATCTGTTGTTCCTTTATTCCAGGAACATGGTTTAAGAAATAAAAGTCCTGGTCAGTTCTATATACTTTAAAGCTGTCCAAAACATGCTATCCCAAACACTTTCTGGCTGCATATTTTGATTTTTTTTTTTTTTCTTAGAATAAAGATAAGCATCAAGATGATGGTGTATCAGGGTGTCTGTGTGAACAGATAAAGTAAGGACAAACTGATACAATCTGTACAGCAAATCTAGTCGTGTTCACAACTGAACAATACGTACTAGTAATGTGAGTTAATTGAATATTGAAAAGCCTTCCTGAAGTATCTGCTCAAATGTGAACAAATGAAACAATCATACACTGTACAGTCGTATACAAACTTCTGGGCATGCATGGCTAATTGGCATATCTTGTTCAAAGAAGTAAGCACAAACTCTGCAGCAAAATACATTATTTTTGTATTAATAATAATAATAATAATATGCATCTTAATGCAATTAAATTTTTCGATTAATTAAAACATTTTGAATGTGCAAAAGTTTAAACATCCCATAAGACAGTAACAGTAACAACCCATTGGCTTAATATCTTCTCAGCTTCCAAACATTTTTGCAACCAGATAGAAGTCATTCATTTCTTGTACAGTAAAACTCATGCACTCACTCTCACTTAAAAAGTACTTCTTGTTCTGAGGTATTCTTGGGTTTTCTCCATGAAAACTCTGTTAAAGTTCAGTGTCATAGGTTCAAGGCCTTGCCAAAAGCTTCAGATTGCATTTCTTCAAGTAAATCAAAGTGAATTTCGAGGTACGTTTCAGCTCAGTGTGTTGTTGTAGAAATCAATGTCTTTTCAGCATCAGTTTCTTCACTGGCTATGTCACCTTTGCTCCCAAAATCGAATTCCTTCTTTCAACTGTGTTTCAATCTGTCATGTCAACTGGGAGACAATTAAAGAAAGAAACTTCTAGAAAGAAGTCCAGCTGACATAACTCAGCTTCCAGAACCTTACCTGGATGATTTAGAATATTTACAGATATATCTCCATGTTTAGTTTTATGTGCCAGTAGCTGCCACTCCAAAGCATAACAGATCCACCTTCATATTTAACATCTGGCAAGGTGTCCTTTTCAACAAATGCTTCTCTTTTTTTCCTTTTGAAACATACTTTTTGATGTTTATAGCCAAAGACTTTAATTTGAATCCACAGCACTATTTCCAAAATACCTCTGGCTTATCTAGATATTGTTTTTGCATACATCACCCTTTTGTGTCGAGGTCACAGTTTAGGTTTTTTATCTAATAACTCTTCCATGCAGATCACAACAATCCTGTGTCTGCTAAACCTTCTTGGAGGTCCACAGTCAAGGAAGACTACTTAGTCTACTTCCCGTAGCTGACATTACTTACAGAAAAAAAGTAGAAATTGTACGCTGGGAGTGCTTTGATATCTATATGTAGTCTTAATTTTCTCTGTAGGCATCAATTTAGAATCATTCTCTCATCCTCAGTCAGCTAATTAGAGGAGGCCAGTGTTGTTGAGAGTCTGGAAAATCAGGGAATTTATTATGCTCTGGAATAATTATTTCTATTGATAACTGAAAATTTTAATTCAACTGAGTTAACTTTTGCACATATATCACAGCTATAATTTGCTTCTATATTTTAAGCTCATCAAATATATTGAGCAGAAAGTGTTGTTTTTTGAATAACTTGTTGCAGAGGAAATATGTGACCCAGCCAGGGGTGCCTAAAGTTTTGCCTAAATGTTACATCTGTCCTTAATCATGTGTTAATCATGCAATCCAGTTTGAAAAGGTTATGAATGGCAATGTGATAACATCAGGATAGGAAATCTGTGTATGTCTGTGGGTGGGGTGGGTGTGGTGTTATGTAAATTTCTTTATTTTCTTTTTAGCCTCTACCCCTCAAAATGAGTTCGCACAGCTCCGACTCCGAGACCTGTCTTCACAAGATCACTCGCTTTACAGGAAATGTTTTAAAAGTGGAAAATCCTGTCAAGCATTGCTTGTTTTCAATAAGGAGAGCAAAAAAAATAGAAATAAGTTGTTATTTCTTAAATGCTGATATGTGATTTACCTGTTTTTTATCATGTTCAGGAACCTGGCTGAAGAATTCACAGGCCTGCCAGAATAAAATGTTTTCTTCGCTGAACTCCTTTTTCAGAAACTCCTGTGGCAGTAGAAAAAGATAAAATGAAAGACCAATAATATCACTCCCACAAATATCTTCTGCAAAAAGAGAGAGAGAGCGAGAGAGAGAGAGAGAGAAGACAACCTGTCTAATGTAAATGCTAGTTCATAAGTGAAAAAAATACTTACGGAAAAGTAGCGCACCCCAATGGGGTCCTGGAGCAAACGCTCAAAGGAGACAGCCCATGCTGCTACACGGCGGTCTGAGAGTGTGTGATGGTTGGTGACACTGGGCAGGCTGCTGTTACTTTCCAAACTGTTAATGCTTCCAAAGCCATGTCGCGCCATACCACCTCGCTCTATACACAGCAAAGAGAAAACAATCTTCTTTATAGACAAAGAAGGTTACAATAAAGAGATGTGTTTTCTTATAGGGCATTGAGTAAGATTTCAGGCTCTGGGTTAATGATCAGAATGTTGAGGATGCAAGCCCCAGCACTTATCTGCCCTGAACAAGGCATTAACCCTCTCTGCTCCGGGGGACTTTTTTTTTTTTATGTCTGACCCTGCGCTCTGACCACTGCTCCCTAACAAGCTGGGATATGTTAAAGAATTTCACTGTGCTGTAATGTACATCTGACTGATAATACTTCTACTACATGTGCTTCAAACAATAAACAGTTGGAACCATGCAGCAGAGCAAACTCTTAAATATAGCTAAGTGTATTTTCTTTGTAAGATTTTGAAGATTGTAATTCTGAAAATGTATATTTCAATAATATATGATAATAACAGGCAATGTGTAAACATTACTTTTAGCATTTATTAATGTACTCGTATAATTACACAAATCTTTTCACTCCATGTGTGTTTTATTTACATGGCTAGACATGTGTATCAGTTGTATCACTGTTTTTTACTCTAGCATGAACAAGCCCAGACAGAGCATTTCTGAAAGAGCACCTTGGACAAACACAAACATACTTCTCATCCGCTCCATTCTTAACATTTTGGCTTTCTACTTAAAAGTCTTTACAATTGTCCATTAATATAAATAACTTCAATAAACATGTACAGGGTGTTTTGCCGGAGATAGAATATTACAGTACATTATAAACGACATACTTTGTAAACTATACAAGCCACAAGCTAACAGTCAACGAATCTGACACAGGAGCAACATTAAGGAGCAGACATGTCAGAAAACTTTAAACAAAGGGAAATAATAATAATAAAAAATGTATAATCACACCCTACTCCCTAATAAACCTCAAGCATAAAAAATACCCTTTTTTATGAGTATTGATATTAAAATTGGTGTAAGCTTCTAGAAGCAGATAACCTGTAAAAATGGTTGCTTAAGTTAAAGCATTACGGTTTTCGGTAAAGTCTAAAAAGCAAAAAATCTGTAGTGTCTGTAACCATTACAATTTATAATTTTAGAATAATACACTTTTTTAGGTTTATGACTTTTCATGTGAAATCTAAATTGGCCAAGTTTAATCTAAATAACAATTAGGAAAGATTGAAAGATTTGAGTTCAAAAAGGTTACAGACACTACATAAAAGTGCATGAAATTGTATTTACAATATGTTTCGTTTTATCTGATAAAATATGGATGTGTATGCATATTTACAAAAAAAAAAAGAATGAATCAGGAGATAGGAAGCATTAAGTATTATGAACAATGGTGTTACATGATCCTATCTGTTAATTCACTTTTGGTTTTGGCTGTAAGGTTATGAAAAACTGAACACAACTGTGTGTAGAAAACAAAAAAAGAAACACACTTACCACCATCTGATGCTGCTGTCTGAAAGAAAACAAAGAAAGACATGAATGAGAAACAGTCATCGTAACTCTCGGAGGGAAGAGGACAAGAAAGCGCCAGTTGAGAAGAAGAAAGTGGGGAGAGACTGGAAAGCACAGCACTGGAGGGACTTCCTTCTGATATCTCGGCAACCTTCCTCATCCTGAATGAATGTGTGTGTGTGTGAATGTGTCTTAGAGCTGTGTTTTACAAAGACCTTCACACACAGGCCTGTTAAGAGTAGCTCTGGATGGGTGGCTATACACACAGCTGTTCACACCTCTGGTCTTGGAACCACCCACACACGCATATACAAGCGGCACCAAATGACCTGACCCAGGCCAGGCAAACACACACACACGCACACGCATCAAAAGCAATAAATTGTTGTGTTTTGCAGGCAAAGTATTAACAATGGGTATATATTTGTGATTTTTAACAGGGCTATGCTATCAGAGATTAATATGAAAGAGAGAGAGAGTGAGACAGAGCAAAGCGGGGTAAAATTAATATCCGTGTCTAAAATATGTACTCAGTGACCTAAATAAGGCTGCATGGTCTCATGCTAGACCCTCTGTTTTTGCTTTTTTTAGATAATAGGTGTGTGTATGTGTGTGTGTGTTTATGGGTGTTACCACACAAATAGGAGAGACAGCACACACACTGTTTATTCAGTGGGAGGAAGTGAAGTTCGGCTCGGCTTATAATCTTCAATGACGGAGGAGGTAAATGTAGCGGGGACGAATAACTAGGAGAAATCCAGAAACCAAAGAGCACCGTGGTCTAAACAACAACCCGGCAGACATGTTAAGCGAGCTTAGCAAAATGCCGATGCTGAAGTAGATATAACTTTATGTATGTTCCACATAGGTGTCTGTTGTCTGGCAGTGTGTGGCGAAACATTTTTATAAGTATTTTTACTAAGTGCCACAACTTCAGTCCCATTCCTCTGACTTTCTTTCCCACTGTTTGTTGGTGTGTCAACATCAGCTCATCACCAGTCCGAAGGCTACATTCTTACCCCAGCTGGGTGCCTTTTGCAGAGCTGAGATCATTAAGCATACTTAAGATAGTGTGGGGGTTTTCATATGGTAATGAAAGGTTTAACTAGAGCTTTGGCATCACATCACAGGTGCTCAGGTGACAAAATGTATGCCGGTTCTCATTTAGTGCATTCCGTCTACAGGACAATTTAATAATGACCAACAACAACAGCTGCATTTTATATGAAATACGGTATAAGCTGATAATGTGGATGCCATCTGATTCTCTGTGTTAACACGTCTTAAAAACAAAAGCTGGTTAATGTTATTTAAAATCATAATAAAATGGTCCCGTGTTGAACAGTAAATTTAAAAAGTTTTAAAGAAGTATTCAAGACTAAAGGTGCTACTTCGTGTCTAAATCAACCTGAAGCAGGCATCACTTGCTCGGGAAATTCATCCATTCATCCATCTCTAGTAATCACTTAATCCTGATTAGTGAATCTGGTGCCTATAACAGTAACACTGCAAACACTGCATTTATTATATTATATCTTACCCCAATACAATGTGATACTGCTGAAAAGAACATTTGATTCTGGAAATGATTTGATGTGAACACAGGGCTCCAGATGGCAATCCAAAATAATCGCCAATGCACCTAATGTTTTTAATTTGCGCTTAGTTTTTATCCAGACAGTTGCCACTGGCGATCTTCCCGCAAATAAAACAACAAGCATGCAGCAATCTTTAATCTTCCAGTACTCTCTCTACTCTCTCTCCTGTGTCTGCCTTACTGGCACGAGAGTACAGGAGCGCATGTGATGGGCCGCATTCGAGAGCTCACGAGCATAGACAGGACAGTTCATTAGTCCATTCAACTGTCATATATTTGCAAACATTTTACAAGCGCTCTTGTTATTGAACACAGCCCTGCTGTACTATCACATGCATCATGCTTGTGATCTGTTCACAGTGACTGTACTTGGATGCAGATAAGCAGCAGTGAAGTGAATTACAAAACAACAGAAACAGATTACTTGTTTTTCTCATGTAAATTTATAATCTGAGCAGCCTTTGAAACTCTTCCCATGGCATGCTAAGTAACATGTGTGACATAGCTTAGCTGGCTAGCTAGCCAAACTTAGCCAATGTTTGCCTTGGAATCATCAACAACTGATGGACTAAAAAAAAAAATCAGAATTTTTTTTCTCATTCCCTGTCAATCCAAACGCTTCATCCTCTACACCCAATGTCATTGATACAAAGACTCAACCAGAGTCAACCAGAGTCAGTAACTTGTTTAGTCATCCGTATCAGATAATGCTAGTTAAGCACAGCTAACTTAAGTTTCTTGGATCCAGGGGCCGAGTTTACATCAGTGTAGCGGCATGAGGTCATGTGATTAACCAAATGGATGAATGCTGTCTGCAAAAAAATTTGGATTTTGGATTTAGGAGCCAAAGGCTTGTTTATTTGTAGCCCTGAAACATCTTTGCCTAATTATTAAATTACTACTTGAGTAAATAAATCCGAAACTATTCACAACTATTCGCATCAATCACAACTAACAAAACCTTTAGCTAAAATAAATTTTAAAAATAAAGTTAGATACTTTTTTTAAATTTTTTTTTTACAGTTTTACTCACTATCTGGCGGTTTGCGTAGATGCATGAATGCAGACAACAGTAATCAGATAAAAGAAAACAACATACTGTATACTGTATAATCTGATTATTGTGCTAAAGTGGCTTTAATGTGATTTAGGATATCACTGTTTACATGATTTACATACTTTACATGAATTAGCTACAATAAGTTAGAATAGCAGCATGCATGTAACTGATTTCAAAAGTTTCCACGAGATGCTTTGTTAAAGAAAGGTCTACAACAATTTTATTATTCAATGGGTCAGTCTGCTCAAGAAAGCCACCATAATCAAAAAAGACTGTCTGTAGCTTTATGTAGTAGTAATAATTCCAGAAGCAACAGGCTATAACTGCATCGGAAAAATACATTTACAGACCTTGGTACAATGGCTGTTTTTAACCACAGCTTAGTCCAAGAACACTTTTGAGGAAATCCTACAGAGCAGACAGGAAGACAGACTCCAAATCCCACAAGGTTTCATGGCACCAAAAGCATGAATAAGCTTTGCAGGCTAAGCCAGTTCCCTTGCTCCACTCAAAAGGTGTCCACACAGACTTACAAAGCAAGTCAAGACTTGGGAAGTACAGCTCAGGTTAAATTTATTAAACTTTAATAAGATTTATGCTTCAGGTAGAAGAAAAGGTTTAAATTATGTCTTCATGTCTTCCAAGAGATACATCAAGCAGCTGTTTCTTATTCAAAGCTTAAGTCTGCTAGCTAAGCTCCCTGGTCAAACAAATGGTACAGTCCCGGCCAAGCCACTCCAGTACCATAGGGAACCATACTCGGCTCCAAAGCGGCCGCTTTGCGGTTCAGTTGGAGGGAGTGAGTGAGACAGGAGGCTGGTAATGGGAAACAGAGGTAGGAAAAGAGTCAGCATGCAGGAGGAAAACATTGCCATGACTTACAGGAGAAGTAGCTCAGCAACTGGTGCCACCACCCAAGAATCCTCGAATGGAAGAATCATATTTTATACCACAGACATTGCAGCCACTAATGATGCACAATCCAGTCTATGCAGTTTAAATATATCCTGAAGTACCACGAGGAAGTTTGTTATTACACAGGAAAAAGGTTTTAGTTTTAGCAGGAGCAGAACATGGTTACCACACTCAATGGCAGGGTTTAAAAAGTGGGTCCGTGTTCAGTTTGGGATGTATGAGCAGATGCGTTTCAGACAATCCACAATGAATAACCAACAAATCTGACTCAGACAGGAGGGAGGGGAAAAAAAAAATCAAAGACAAACATGGCGTATATCTGGCTTTGGACCGTTATTATTTTCAGACTTAAAAGAGACATAATTTGAACTGGTCTACTGAAAATTGCCACAACAAAAGCTTTCAGACAGAATGATTCTGTTGTTCCTCCTGTCCCATAAAACCCACATGAAACGTGACTTTTCCTTTGTACCCAATTCAGCCCAAAGCTGCTCTTCCTTCCCTTCCACATATGAATGTCACATTTGCACCGAGAGCTCCACACTCTCCGCTAACTAACATAAAGTATTACTGCCTCCTATCTGAAGCCCCAAGCAATCCCATTCCACTTTAGTGATGCCTACACACACCTGTCAGAGCCATTTCCTTTTCAAGAGACTGCTCACACCTTTGTTCAACACTCTGCAGACATATTGCACCACACCTAGGCTATGCAGTATGTGTGGCATTACTTACACTGGATATGTGGATTTCTTTTAATAACAGCAGGTGACAATCTAGTATTTTTGACTGATATAGTTGGATATGCTAGAGTTATGTCAGTTATAATCTGTTAGTGCTTTACAATCAAAAAGTATTACATAAACAAATCTTTCGCACACTTCAGTTATAAGATCCAGCAATAATCATTCTGACAGTTGTTGTCAACAAAAGACAAAAAAGCCCGTACGAAACATAGAAAGCCATTTGTTCTGTCTAACCTTATAACAATGTTACAGGAGACGAGCACCAGATCTAAACAAAATTTCTTGGCATGTCTTAGCATGTTTAACCTGGATGGATCGCACGGAGCTATAGCCATGAGAAAACAGCGGTAAGGTGAGGAGACAGCGTCCAAGAACACAGCGGTGGAAGCAGAATGAAGCGTGAAATACTTCTCCTTCTGAAATCCTGCTGAGCCGAGGCAAAGCTCCCCACCACAGCTGCTCCATGTGGGAGAGAACGAGTGAGACATCTAATGAGCAAAACAGCTGATCTAACAAACCCAAGCCAAGTGTAAAAGAGTGAAATACGGAACCCAACTTACCACTATGTGGCGACGCGCTCTTCTGAACGAAAAAAGACGCTTTTTAAAACGTTTCTTGGCGTCAGTCATTATTTGTTAAGATTTTTCAGCAGACAGATTGTGTATACACATGTGCCTGTGTGAGCACTCCATAAGATTCCCTGCCCAGGATGGGACAGCAGACACACACATACACACACACACACACACACACACACAGACATGATGAGCCATGTCTAAACAAGTTTACTCAGCCCCCAAAAATATGACGTCACCGTAGAGCAGAGAAAGGATTCTCTGTAGTCATCGCTACGCTGTGATATGAGACATTTCCAGGATTGTATCAGCCTATTCCAACACGGTTACGTACAGGTCTTAAAAGGAAGTGTGTGAAATTGTGCATGATGAAGGTTAAATTTCGTTTTGTGTTAGTGTGGTTCCATTTGGGTGGGCCATTCCCAGGCTGATCCAGGAGACATAGATTACATTAGCGTGTTTTCTCTGCTTTAGACAAAATCCAAACTTAGGCTCAGCTGTATTTGTAGATTTCATGGTGGGAAATGTGTTTCCATCTGTTGCTATAGCACCATGTCCTCTCTACATTATGACAACTTTGTAGGGTATTTGTTTGTGTACGTGCGATCATGCATGGTTTGTTTTTGGTGTTGATTCTCTCTAACAGCTCTATGTGCACATGCATATGTTTTGTATATGATAAACTAAGCTGTGAATGTGGTTTTCTCTCATTGTTCAGAGTAGTTCCAGCTGTGGGGGAAAACACTTCGCTCACTAACCCGAAGGAAGTCCACGTTAGCAAACCCCTGTCATATACAGTACATGAGTTTTATTTGGGCTACTGTATGTGCATGAATGTTTGTGTCTGGGGTGTGACACAAGATCCAAGAAACCTTGAACTTCTTACGGCGAAGCAGCAGAAGAGCAAGAGGCTGAAGAAAACAGTCCTTTTCAAGGGAGGTAAACAAATCTATCCTTCCTATCTCTAGCAGACAACAAACTGCCTGAAAATAACATCAGAGACCTCAGAGGAGACTTCCTCTGGACAAGCTGGAGAGGGAAGGGACAGACTGATAAGAGAAAAATGACATAGAGAGTCCCTCCTGAAACAGTGGCATGACTATAGCAAGGCATATGACCTTGGCCTCGTTCACAGTTTAGGAATGCAGCCACATGTACAACAAGTTTTCTTCACATATACTGTAGAGAAGATAAATGGAGAAAGTAGAAATTTAATGATTGGGCTTAAATACCTCGACTGAAAACCCTGGGTACGTTATTCTGTCTTTTAGAGCTCCATTTAGTAAATTGTACATAGTATATGGCAAATACCAATATGACTTTGAAGCTTTTTTCAGTATCAGTTTATCAGAGTGATTGAGAAGGAAAATACAGCATATGCTAAATTAAAATTAGGCAACTTTATAGCAGCTTGTGGGATTTAATGTATTGGTTTACTTTTTCCCTTCTTGCTTTGGTCTCTCATAAAGACAGTATTTAGGTGATGTAATCCACAGCAAGTAAAATTCTAAGAAGTTGCAAAGCATCTATCATCCCATAATTGCTGGAAGAGTTTAAAGAATGGTTAAAATAGATGCTGTTAAAAAAGGGGGGAAAAAAGAAAGAAAAATGAGAGAAAAAAATTTACCCTGTACTCATCACCTTGCAAAACAAAGTTTTAGGGGAAGATGTCTTTAAAAAATGGCTAGTTTGGATCACAAAACTATGATCACATTATTTAACTACAGTTTTCCCTACATAAAACAGAGCATGGATCACCTGGTAAACAAAAATCGATAGACACAGCTTTTACACCTAAAGAGAACTAGGGTTTCAGGAATCATTGATTCTGGTCACATCATGGTACATTCCTTCTCTAGAACTCACACTGGGTTTGCAAACTAGAGTCAAGGTGAAGCTTGATCATATGACCCTGCTTTTCTTTTTCACATAATCCACAGGGAAACTGTACTAGATAGAGATCTAATGATTATTCATAATCATAATGGCATATTCATAAATAATGTGGAGACTCTGTCACTAATGATAGTTTTTAGGTCTTCCTCAAATTCAAGACATACAAATATTAACCAGGGATCGGAAACACCAGGGACCAGCCAATACGATATTATCACAAAACCAAGGTCCCAATTCGATTTGTACAGTATTATGATTTTGTAAATATCATAAATCTACAAATATCCCAATTCAATATAAATCTTTTTGCTGACAAAATTTGCAAATAATTTGATCCTAAAACACCGGATGCCTGCCTGCCAATGTGTTTTTTACAGCATGATTCCTGTAGAGATTATACATGTTTTGCCACGTCATATGTAAGCATGAATATTTTTTTTTTAATTAGTGTGGCGATACATAAATTGGCACAGTAAAGAATCACGATTCATAACTGAATCGACTTTCCGCCCCCATCTCTATTATACACTATTATCAACATTGATGTTTTTAAGGATCTTTTTCTTGCTCTTCATATTAATCATCCTTCTATTACAGGTCTACTGATTTTAATATTCCGAAGGTGCAGGGGTAACTCAATGGTTAAGGTTAACTACAGCCCAGTAGGTCCTAGGTTCAAACCCCACCACTATTAAGATGCCCCTGTGGGTCCTTCAAAAATGTCCTTAACCCTCAAATGTATAATGTAATTAAAGATATATCTAAGCTGTATTAAAGATACAGCAAATGTAAGTTGCGTATTCAATTTCTAGAACTTTGGCTCTGACAATAGTTCCAGTTTCAATTTAAACATCAGGTTTATATTGAGGTATTTGTTCTATTTTATTGTTGTCCTTATAGTTTTGTGGGGCTTAGGCTCACTTCCTTTAGTAATTATTTATATATTCATTAGTTTATTTAGTGACAATTAGTTTATTTCATAGCTGAGTTTAAGGCTACACTGTAAAAAGCAGGGAACTGAGGATTCCAGGGTGTGAACACTATCTAATACTATTACAAACATTCCAATGTAATTATTATTAATCATTCATCTCATTTAAAGTCTATATTAGAACAGCAGATCACTTGTTTACAATAAAAATAGGAATTTTAGATATAACACCACTCTGATATAGGTTCTAAATCTATAGGATTTACCTCCTGGAAATATTTTAAAAGCAACGCATTTGTATTTAGGGATCATACGCGGTAAACAACCCACTATTCGTCCATTGCAGGATAAGTAAAGGGATGAGTACAGCTCTCTTTACCCCTGCAGGCAGTGCATCAGTCATTATCTGAGCTTTAGCCATGACCCCACCCAACCACACTTTGAAAAGTTTTCTCTCCGCTTTGTACTGAACCAGTGGTCTTTCTAACTGAAACCTGATGCTCATAATTACACATGAGCAGAGCTCTTTCTTGACAAAAATAACTCCCTTTGACGACGCATGAGCACTAAACCAACTGGTTTAAATGTTCCGATGAAGTCTACAATACGTGTAAAAATAAAGAAAAGACCTATTCTGCCACACAAAGAGTTTCTTCTGTTTTGCTCGCTCCATTATACACATCTAATGTAACTCTTCAATACAGCTACCTCATCTTGTAACTATTCTAAACGTTAACTGAAGCATCTTTTTAGAGGGGCTGGTACAGATACAGCTAGTCCGTCATGCCTGCTCTGGCTGTAAAAGGAAGGCAATAAGTAGGTCTTCTGGGAAAAAATACGTCGCTAATAGCTTCCTATTCCCCAGTTGCAGCAGTTCAAAGACTAAAAACATGCAAACGCTTACAGAGCGATAGCAGCACATGAGCCCACTATCATACTTCGACATAGAGAGGAAATTGCCTTTGCTGTCTTAGAAATCTTCTCTTTAACTAGTGAAGAAATTTTAGAAATGCAATAAATAATCTCTGGATATCACATGAAATGAAAACCAGACTCTTCTGTACTACAATGCTTTGCATGCAACTGATGATATTATAATGGAGTTAATTTTAGGTTTGCATTACAGTATCATAAATTGTGTTTCTTTACTGTCCCGAAAAGTTTAAAAGAAGTTAATAATTGAAATGTTTCTGCAGTTACTTAAAGGAAAAAACAGAAAAAAAACTTGATATCATGTATGATTTACTAACACTATTACATAGTTTGTAATGTATGTATTTCTGTTGAATTAACTATGTTTAATCTAACCTAGTTTTACAATGAATTATTTTTCTTTGATGTACATATTTTACTTCAGTCGAAATTCTGCCCTCAATTTAAATAAAATGATGTGGTAAAATTATGGAATGTTGTCATATCCTCATATTATTCATATTTGTGATTTCTTTTTTAAAAGCCTTTTTACAGTCGGGTAAAAAAACAAACAAAACAAAACATTAGAAATGTGTGACATTGTAAATAGGTCAAACAAATGAAGTGAAGATACTGAAGTAGGTCCCTATTTTATATTATTTGTAGGCAAAACTGTTATACTGAATACACACAGGTCAGATTTTTCATATGATTAATCACTTCTATTGAAGCATGTGTCTGGATGACTTTCCAACTGATTTGAACTAAACCAGATCAGAAGGAGTTCATGCCAACTTATACTGTACAATTTCATAAAAGCACAAATACAAAGAATGTCTGAAAAGCACATAAATATTTCATATTTCATAAAGATTCTATTTTTAACTCAAGTTGTTTTCAGTAATATATAATCTATAATTCATTAAATTATAATTTTAATAAATTTTGTTTTATTAAATTGAAAAAAAAAATTATTTTATCATTATTGGTATTTTGGAACCTGATGTTTATTATTATTATTATTATTATGTTGTGTGCTTAGATTATACATCTGATGGTGTGTGATAGATAGATAGATAGATAGATAGATAGATAGATAGATAGATAGATAGATAGATAGATAGATCTTTACTTATGAAATGACGGTAAATATAATAAATATAACTTTTTAAAATCCAGAATTTCCTATTAAAATAACAGCTGGGCCTCATCAAGCCATTTTCGCTGATAGGTAGTCACTCCTCACACAACACTATGGTTTAGGGTTACCAGCTCAGAGCCAACTAGAATACACCAGGAAGTCCAATCATCCAGAAGCCAACTGCTACTATTCAGTGTGTGTTTTTCAAGTACACAAACAAAAAAGCATTCACTGTCAACTCAACCTAAACTTCTGTAAGTAACAGGTTTGGGGAGTGAAGACACTGGACATCCTTAAACTTTTCTTTCGTTCATTATATGTGACAGCAGCCTGATGCCTAATCAGACACCTGAGTCAAAACCCAAATGATTGTGCACTTACATTTCCCTCAAACTGCAATTATTGTAGGCAGGCTGATGGAAAATGTACATTCTGCCTGTAGTTGTGGCTTTCTCCACCATCTCATTACAGAGCTGACTCCATCTAGCAAAGCCGCTCAGAAGTACAACTCTAACATTTCAGTGTGTAGTGCATTCACATCAAGTACACACAGCTTACTAAATGTCTACATGCACGACAGTAAAAGTTCCCCAAAACACAATTTTAAAGGGACATAATGATGCCAAAAGAGAACGTTTCAAGTGAAACAGATGCACAGAGACAGCAAGGAAACAAATAGTACTTACTGTTGGAGCATGAGGAGTTAAAGGTGGCTCCATGTGTGTGTGTGTGTGTGTGTGTTTCGTCAGTGCTTCCTTAGACACCCAGCGTAAATAAATATGTCCATATGGCTACATGCTCAGAAAATGAACTTGAAGTGTTTTTTCCCTGCATCTAAAAACTCTTGCAACTCTCACTCTCTCTTACCCTCTTGCACTCCCTAATGCTCCCTCCCTCTTTCCATGCTCCCTCTTTTCATTCTTTTCAGTCACTCGCTCTACTTCAGAGTACTTTCTCCTCCCACTGTAAGAAAAGCCTCTCTCTCCTTCAGGCCAGTGCAAAAGTGTATGTCACGCTGATTTAGGAGGAAACCGGAGAAATGACTTTGGCATTACAGTACAACCACGGACATATTTGATCTGTTGTGTTTTACCTTTATCTTGCTCATGTATGTGAAATCTCCTCTACGGTTCATAGCACTTCTTTACCATGTACCTAAATGTGGCAAGTCACCAAATATTTGCTCAGAACACAACGGCAGAAGTCAACAAGCCATTTCCGGAGCCCTCTGAAGTTGTACCACTTGGAAAGTGTGTTGATTTCCCCAAAAGGCCTTGTAATGACACACACGTAGAAGTCAATACTGGTTAAGAACTCCCATGCTTTATTATGCAGGGTGTGTTCAATTACACTTCCTGGCCAAAAACAGTCACACACCTGAATATTCAGTTCAGCTGCTTTGATTACGTCACAATGTGATGCCTAATTCATGTGTGACAAAGATTCCTCATGCTCCCAGAATCACAATTTCACAATTTGAGTCCTGGCATATGTCCAAGCCATCAAGGAAGAACAATAAAATAAATCTGCTGATCTGATTGGTTCAGTACACTCAGGAAGTCAACTTACGTCAGTTTCTTGTTACATAACATTTATGAGCCTAGATCTGATCAAATTAAACAACCCCAGACCATACCAGACCTAGAGGAGCTTATACAGAAGCTTATATATAGTGCGCACTATGCATGATGTGTGCATCGCTTCCATTCTTACCCTGACATACCATCGCTCTGGAATGGGGTCAGTCGGGACTCCTCAGACCTCATGACGCTTTTCCCATTGTTCCAAAGCCCAATGTTTATGTTCCTTAGAACACTCAAGCTTTATTTCTGATAAGTCTTAAAAACACGTGGATTTCTTAAGGCCACACAGCTGTTTAGTCCCAATCCTGAGTTCTCATCTCACTGTGCATGTGGAAATACCCTTACTTTCACAATTAAACATAGCTGTAATGTCTAATACATTTTTCATAATGCACCATGTGTTTCAGTGATCTCCCATGGTCTTCCATGATTTTTTTTTTCCTGGACAGATTTCTTTCACCACATTTCTTTCCAGGTTTTGCCAATACATTAGATAGTTGAATTTAATTCCAGTAATTTCAACAATTTCCTTAGCTGTTTTATTTGCTTGATGTAGGCTCATCTAAGAGGGCAATTGTTCTACATATAAAAAAACAAAACAAAAAAAAAACAAGTGGGTGGCATTAAATCCTCCAAATTGTAAATTGGTTTGCCATTTTCAGAAAAAAAATATATTTTTTTCTTAGCATATGGGATACAGTGTAAATCATTGTATGCAAAAAAATCCACCAGGCAAAAATGCAGTTATTTTAAGTAATGGAGAGGATTTGACAAGGTCTTGACAAAGTTTTCGTTTCTACACTTTACAGCAATTTCAATACGAGTCCCTAACATCAAAAGGTACACGCTAGGCTTTCAGAGTTTATATGAGTCCAACATATAAATACTGCTGGGTGTTAATTCACCACTGGGGAATTTGCTGTGTAAGGGTAAAGTTAATCATTAAAGGAATTGTTTCTGCAAACAATTTACTGCAATTCTGTTTACTCAGAGTTGCTAAATGTGATTATTAAACGTATTTAAATGATTGCTCTGGACAATTTAATTTAGCATGAAATTGCAGTGTAAACTGTAGAAACAAGTTGGACAGTCATTGAATCTGACCTGATCTGGCAAACCAACAAATACCATGCTTACATGACACATTCTAGTTGTAGTAAGCGTTCTAGTTTTAGCAAGTCTCTTTTTGTCTTTCTCTTTCTTTCTCTCCTGAAGCTGCTTTTCTCCTGGTGAACACCAATATGATGTTCTCATAACCACACTTTCCAGCTCGCCCAACCACCAGAAGGGCATTAGGTCCATGAAACAGCAGTCTCCGATTCCAGGAAAACTCTGGCCGGTCTCAGATTTCACACTTGGAGAAATGACAAAATCTTTTCCACTTTAAACCTCAAGCATTCGATTATTTCATAAAATCTGCTCAGAATGGTACTCGGGAGTATGGCCTAGAAAGAATTAATATAGCCAATCATGATTTGAAGCAGCGCCCTAGTTTTGTACAGAACTTTCGTACAGCAATAGACTGTACGGAGCCTGATTTAATAAGGCACATATCGATAACTCTATGCACCGAAAAACTAAAACTCTAATCTTTTAATGCACACAGTGACTTCCAAAATACACAGAGTGCTAAGTGAAATTTCAGATTTTTTTTCAAATTTATACTGGAAATAAATCGAAGTTTTTAGAATTTTTAAATATGTAATACAAAGCATACAATTGTTTAATATAATGACCATATTTAAGTAGAGATTCCTGGATTCATATTTAAATCAACATATTTAAATTAAGCGCAGAATTTCCATTCAAGTAAAATATATTTTTTAAATCCATAAATAATATTTTTAAATCATTGAATAGACTTATGCACTTAAAAAAAATATTGCAGTAAAACAGACATTATGTAAAAATGTTAAAGCTACACCAGGCCATAATATATTTGTTGCAAGTATTAAAGCATGTGTCCAGATGTTGGATTTTATCGAAAATAGACCGCAAGCTTTCGAACAAATGTGTGGATCTGTGCCAACCTGAGTGAATCCCATCATTAAAGCAAAAGGGGGACATGGCAAAAACGAAAACTCTGAAATTAATGTAAATATTTTAAATATATTCTTTTCTTTCAAATTCTTGTCACCTGTTGACTTCTTTCCAATTGCGGTCTCAGGCTTCTGGACCAGCTGTGCATGTAAGCAGAAATATCTTAATCTTTCATTACACAATGACATTTATTACACAGTTACATATATTGTATGTCTTCTCTCTCTCTGCAATATGGTGGTTCCAGTCTCTGTGCTCTGTGAGGTTGCATGTTCTTGTATTTGGTGGGCTTCCTGCAGGTACAACCGTCCAAAGACATGCATAGTAGAATGATTGTTGTTTCAAAATTACAAGTAGAGTCTGATTGGTTATATGCTTGTGCCCCTAAGTTCCTAAGTTCTGCAAGCCCCATTAGACACTACCAAGGATAAGCGTTATATCTTATTTATTTGTCTGTCTGAAAGAGACATACTACTACTATTATTATTATTATTATTATTTTCGTTGTTGTTGCTGTGGTGGTTAGTGGTAGTGACATACTGAGGCACAGGTCATAAACCATAGGGTTGTTTACCTGTTTTTACCCAGAACAACTTAAACTCATCAGTGTTTCATCATGACATCACTGTCTGAGAAGCTGCGGACGTTGTTTATGTTTTGTGGATAGGGATCCTAGTGATATCACGGTGGTGGTGTGCAGTGCCATGTGTGAAATATAACAGTATTTGGTCTTCATTTACAGAACATTAAAAAAAAAAAAAATCACTCCTCCTCCAACTCTGTGACTATGATCAAAACACCACAGACAAAACACACTGTCGTGATTCGGACATGAGGCATGCTGAGAAAAGCTGAGCTGTACTGCTGAAGATAACTTGCAAAGGAAAGCAGAGTCACTTGTCTAATAACATCAGCCTGTGCGTAGGCCGTGAAAAATATTGTTGAATAGTTTTGCTGGAGACATAAGTGCACCCACACTATGGGAAAGTAGGTGTTTTGTTTAGCAGCGTTGGCTGTATAATAAACCAGTCATTACTAAAGGATAAAACCATAGACCTAAAGTTTGAGTGCCTAGGATTGCAGATCTCATGTGCAGATCATGCATAAAGACGAGCAGACATGATAAATTTCAGGTTTTTGAGGATTCAAGTGAAAACTATATGAAACTGCATGGTAATTATGAAGATTACAATGCAAATTTTGCAAAAACTACAAGGACAGTTCCACCTTTTTAAAGAAAAAGCATACCTCAAGATCATCAAGTGAACGAGCCAGACTGAGTCGGTTGGTGCGAGTTGAAGTTTGTCGAACAGATGACCTTCCTCTAGTGAGACCCCAAAATCTGTAGCCCTACGGAGAGAAAATAACCAATATTTTTATATAGTTATTTATCATGCTTTATTAATAAGAACTTCTTGAGAAGATGCTTTAATGGTATGAATTAGGAAACTGTGTTAAAAAAAACCTTGCAAATTAACGCAAAAATGTAGCCTTCTATTTTGATGCATTTGCATTTGAAAACTATTTATGAAACTTAAAAAAAAAAAAAAATATATATATATATATATATATATATATATATATATATATATATATATATATATATATATATTAATAAATAAAGCAAAACCTTTTGTGTTCACCTTTAGATACTTTAGATGTCCTATAAGCCAAGTACGATTCATTTGTAATTGACCATAAGAATAACAGTGGCTATATATGCAAGGAGGAAAAAATTAAATGAAAGTAAAGCACCTTATATTGCATACATCTTAAGTGTTTTATATGTACAGTATATGAAAAATAACTAAAATATTTCTGTCCCAATATTGCCTATTGAAAAGTGCAAATAGTTTAAATTCAATAGCTTGTTCAGTGATAATGTCTGGAGCGGCACTATTAATCGCATAAAAATCAAAATTGCCATATAGGCCAATGCATTTATTTAACTGTAAAAGGCTGCAATTTATTACCAATAATATAAGCATATTCAGGAATTTACATAGGGTTTGAAAATAATCTAAGTATTTGTAATTTCTTAAGCAATTTTGAAAATTCGTAACGGTTTCATTTGTGCTGTTATTTGCTGTTAGCCTGTGTTTAAATCACCATCTCAGTATGTATCTAAATAATCGCAATGTGATTATATATATATTTTTTTCATACATCCGTGATAATATCTACAATATATGTTTCATACATGTTTTGTGAAGTGTGAAATGTTAGAAATTATTTATTTTACTGAAACAATCCAGATCTAGGCACATGTACCACATCATATGTTTATGTTTTCCAGCTGATACTAGACCAGGAGTAGCTCAGTGATTTAGGTTTTGGTCTACAGTTTGGAAAGTCCCAGGTTCAAATCCCACAAACACCAAATTGGGACTTTGAGCAAGGCCCTCAAATGTATAATGAGGGGGGAAAAAAAAGGAATTTGCTCTGGATAAAGATATCTGCCAAATGTAGTAGCATCTTCTATGAGCCTTTTATTTATAGGCTTGACAATTTATCCTGGTGGGATGAATCTGGAGACTTGTCATGGATTGATTGTTTTTTTTTTAATAATGTATTTCATGTAATTTAATTTCAGCAATGCAGCTTGTCCAACAGCAAAAAATTAAAAAACAAAAATTCTTTGGGCCCAGGACAAGCAGCGTGCAAACTCATTGGCTTGCATTGTTTATCCTCACAATTTTTTCATGACTAACCAAGAATAACCAAGAGAAGTCATCTGATGAACACATGCTTTAAAGGAATGACAATGATATCACACATACCACACAGACCTGTAATTTCCTTTCCATGTGAACATTGGGTTCCCTCGAAACAGATGCAAGAACCATATGAATTAACCATGTGAATCTTAGCCTTAGATTAAAAATATGTCGTTAAAGAAATATTCCTGAAGCGCTTTAAGTTTGGCGGGCCTTTCTTTATCAGTCTGAAATCAAATTAAAGGGGTGCAACATGATTAATGTTGGGGGATGCCTTTATATAATGTGGACAATTACATTTTATAGCGCATAATCAAACTAATGCACAAACCGTGATAAATAAAGACTGAAGACTAAAGTAAATTAGCCTAAACACAATACTTATTAGATCAATTAGCTGAGTTCTGCCAGGTGACTCTCTTGAATCTAAACCAACCATAACTGCCTTCCGACTGATCTGTCTGGCATAATCACGTTGGACTCCACTAATCAACACAACAGCTCCATCTGCTGTGCCCCAACCATGTAACACCATCTGTTCTACAGATCAGGATTTAGTGTGCAAATTAGTCTGCTACATAAAAGACTGCCAGCCTCATGACAAAGACCTAGCGTAGATTGAGTGCTTGGCTTTAACTTGCTTTACAAGGTTGTACTACAAATAGACTGGTGGATAAGAAAAAATATGGAAGCTTTAGAGCCTCAGTACTTCACCTTGTATTTGGATCAATTGATCGGCACTTTAAACTATTTAATGGACAAATGGGTAACATTAACATGTGAGATTTAAATGTCAGAAGCAAATGTCAAAATAAGAATTTCTGTTTACTTTGTCTGCTTGACACTTATGTTTTCAAAGTTTAAGTATGAAATCTAAAATCCAAACGAGTGTGGTTACCTTGTTTTCGCCGTCCTTATTCTTGGATCCACTGCTAAACAGCTTTAAGGTCAGATCATACGCGAGGTCACCAGGTGTTTTGTATCTCAGTGGAGGGTTTTGTTCTATGGCAGGTGGTAAAGTGCTGTTTTTAGCTTTGTGTCCACCGGTATCGCAGTCAGCCAGGCTGTCAAAGCTGGTAGGCCGAGGTTTCTGCCAGCGAGCACGGATGCTAACAGAGGGCCAGCGCTGACTTCCTCTCCGTTTGGTCTTATTTTCAGACAGTTGTGATGGCTTACACTGGGAAATGAAACTCATTGGAGCACTACCTGAAACCCCTTCTCCAGTAGGTGCAGTTTTTTGTGGAGTGGCAATGTCGGGCAATGGCGCCGCAAGAAGGCATCTACACTCTGGCCTTAGGGATGGCCCATTGCTCTGTTGGGAAATGCATGATCGTGGTTTATCCCACATTGTATGGGAACTGTTTGGAGATGTAAGACTCCACCGGTCAGCAAAACTTCCCTGATCCTCTGGAGACACGTTTCCAATCCCGCTGTCACCACTGCCACTGTTTCGTGTGCTTGACTGCGCGTCACAATCCTCACTGTCCAGTTTGAGTCGAAGTTTCTCAATATGGACTCCCAAGTCCATGTAGAGGACTGACACAAAATTTAACATTGAAAATGGTGTCTGGGGAAACTCCAGACAACCCTGGGTGTCTGGGTCAGCAGTGCACGAGAAGCCAAAGTGATCAGAGATGCTTTTATGCTCATCGTGGTCACAGAGTTCTGGGTCTATGATAAAGACATGACATGATGTCTTTATGCAACCGCTTTGCTCTGCTTTTTTTGAATCGGTTTTTGTGATCTCCTTTGAGACTAGACCAAAAAACCTATTGTCTTCGGTACATACTGTACACAAGACCAGGTTCTCGGCCGGGTACGCAGCCAAAACTACATCCCTGTCATCGCAAAGCTGTACACAATTGCACTTGACCCTCATCATGACCAGATAATGGGTTTTCTGCTCAGTCGCAATTCGAGTGATACATTCCCGAATGGCTCGTAAGGTTTCCTCTTCAAAGAGGGAAATTTCTAGATCCAGTTCTATGGAGTTTATGTATCCTACCACCATTCCCACGTTTAGAGCACTGGAGTCAGGTAAAATATCCTGCTGACTCTGAAAGTCTGAGAAAACCGAGTCTTTACTCACAACACGAGATGGTTCCTCCTGATCAAGTACATGCGGGTTGTGTTTTGACAGACTTCGATAAGACCAATAAGACATATCTGGTTCTGATCTGGGTCTCAGTTTTTTGGATGCATTCTTACAAGCCTGACCTGAAATGTCCAAAACTGTATTAAAACTGGCCACTGACTCCCCTCTAATTTCCTCATAAGATTCCATCTGTCCTGGATTTGACCATGTTTCTTTTTGTTTACCCTGAGAAGCCAGGGGATTTGAAACACAATTTACAGAACGTCCGTCATCTGATGAAACAAGCAAACTGAGCAGGCGTGATGATGAACCGATGAGCTCCACCACGTTTTCATGCGAGGCTCCTGACACATCGGTGCCGTTCACACTTAGGACAGAGTCGCCAGGCTCTAAGCCTGCATCATGAGCTGGGCTTCCTTTCATGATTCCACTCAGGACACAGGGAGCTTGGCCAATAACGGTGAACCCGTATCCGGCTCTCCCACGCTCGATCTCCACCCTGCGAACTGCTGGGGCTGGAGAGAAGTCCAGAGATCTCCTCACGCCTCCAGCTGGCTCCAGAGCTCTCATGTCTGGCTGTGAGATTCGACCAGATCACAACAAAAGACTTGGGTGTTACTGCTGCTCAGTGTAGGTACTGTGAAACAGAAGGAAAAGAGCAGTGAGATTTTATAAACTTGCGTTATAGGAAAACAGAATCAAGTAATAATAAAGGATGCCAGATTTTGCCAGAGTAAAGGAAAACAGCTATTCTAAGGCAGCATGTCAAAACATTGGCACTCGGAGACGCAACATCTGCGCATGAGATCTCACTCAGCTCAGATCCCTTTGGAAAACAAACAAATGCGAAAAAAAGTTTTGTACATCCTTCTACTTGTTAGAAACTTTAAAAACAAGTTTGTATGCCTTATATGCAAAGACATAACCAGACTTCATGACACGTATCGCCCGTTTTCAGCGTTTACGGAAAGATTAGAATAGATACCAATAAGTACCAAAGTCCAAAAACGTACACTATAGACTTTACACATTATTTCTAAATCTTTCTCAACTAATCCAGCTCAACGAATATCCGCTCACGTACTTACCCGAGCGTAACAAAGCATAACATATTTTCAAAGTTTCAGCTTTTCCACTTCTGTCCTCTTACACACAACCACTGCCATTCACTATTGTGCTCAACACAAAGCGTCATTCAGTCACTATGGCACCATAACGATCGCGAATTCGAGCGAGCGCTTCTCATTCGCTGAGGGAGCCGTCGATCAAACGCAACGTTTGAACAAATACTTAGCGTCTATTGGAGCTCAGTGAGTCACGTGCAAGGCGTTGGGCGTGTACCAACGGCTCCATGCGCGCGTGGGCGGAGGACGCCGAGCACTGCCCCGCCCATTGCAGGACTCAGACAATGTGCTCCGGTGAACACGTGTATGGCAAGCAACTCCAGTTCAGTGTACATATAATGTAGTTTTGACTAGTTAAAACATAATCCAGGATATCTAAAAAGACATTATAGACATATTTAATCAAGGGGAATTAAAGATATATTAAATTCAATTTTATTTGTTTAGTGCTTTCAACAATTGTCATTGTCGCAAAGCAGCATAACACAGTCAAAAGAAATTATGAAAGTTTGTATGAAATGTGATTGTGTATAAATCAAAATGATTAGATATCTTGAACTGGAATTATGTACTGTATATATACTTATATAATGATATGATTATATACTTATAGACTGCTATAACGTTATGATCACCCGCCTAATATCGATTAATTCCCCAATTTACCACCAAAATAGCAATTACCTGTTATAATAGCAGTTTTGTAGTTGTTGACCAAGTTACAATATGGCCCTTCTCACAGTAGCTACATTATCAATATATTCTTACAATGGCGATTGGAAGTGGGTGGGATATATTAGGAAGCAAGTGAACCTTTTTTCCTGAAGTTGATATGCTGGAAGCAGGAAAAATGGGGAGAAATACAGATTTGAATGGCTTTCACAAGGGCCAATTTGTGATGGCTAGTGAACTGGGTCAGAGCAACTTCAAAACTGCAGGTCTTGTGGGATGTTCCTGGTCTGCAGTGGTCAGGAACCAACAAAAGTAATACAAGGAAAGTCAGGGTAGCCAGGGTTTACTGATGCACATGAGGAGCAGAGACTGACCTGTTTAGTCCAATCCAACAGAAGTACTAATGTAGATCAAATTGATGAAAAGGTTAATGCTGGTTGCGATAGAAAGGTGTCAGAACACACAGTGCACCCCGGTTACGGTGGCAAAAGGGGGACCTACTCAATATTAAGCAGGTGGTCATAATGGTATGGCTGAGCAATGTAGATAGTCATAATTTAGTTGCAGATATTTACATTTCACACTGTGGATATTCATTCATTCATCCTCTATAGCACTTATTCTTCACAGGGTGTGGAGATTATCCCTGGATAGGGTGCCAGTTCATCACAGGGCACACACACGCACACTAAGGGAGAACATCCATGCACACATACAAAGGGTAGAAAACAACTCCGACCCTGGAGGTGTGAGGCCACAGCGCTACCCAATCTCATTACTGAATCAAAGATATCTGTAATGAGAAACTGAACGGGAAAAGTGATGTCATTCTTCATTATTGTAACTGGCTGTAACCCCTGGCTAAGCTTCATGAACCCTTTGGGAGTCACCGGACGACCATGTTGAGAATCACTAGTTTAATCTATCACTGCAAATTCAGTTATTTAATACTTTAAATGATAAAAACAAACCAGACAGACAAGTATAATAGTTTATATAAGGGTTTACAGAAGTTTCAAAATAAAATCACAGCTTTAAAACCACACGCACACGCACACGCACACACACACACACACACTGAATAATTAATCATAGTGTAACATCTGAAATACTTAAAGAATACTTCAACAATGTTCCAAAGATGCAACAGTAAACAAGTTTCATGTGTCTTTTTTAATTAGTTCTGTGTTCCTTTACTGTAACATTCTGAGTTTTGTACTATTGCAAATTCAATGCACTTCTTAGTCATCAAGATAGTAAGAGATGAGATTGTGGATCGTGTTTTTAAATAGCTTTGCTGAACGAAAAAAGCCCTGTGAAGTGGAAGAGTTGAATATCAGTTTATGAGGAGCACATAAATCCTGGCTAGATCAGACTTAGGTATGTGTGTTTGTAAGGTGGGTTTTGGATGGGATCATTTTCTCCAGCAAGTTCATCATCCGCTCCTGGAGCTGCAGGCTTTGTACTTGTAGGAAGTTTTGCTGGTGCATTACACGGCGCACCTCTCTGCATGTGTCTTCCACAGCGCGGCTCATCTTCCTCTGCTCTTTCAGCATAGCTTCCATCACATGCAACTTCCTGCGGCGCAGCGAGGTACTGTGCGACAACCGCTGCCTCTTCATAGGCTGAGACCTGAAGACACAGCTGTGCAATTAAAATCTAAAGACGATTGCGTTTCAAAGAAATCACTTCAGAATATATATTTGAAACTATTCAAGTAGGATTAATATTATATGGAGTGGGGGTTCCCCCACAGGGGCAGGACTGGCAGAGTCCGCCATATATCAACCACTCAGGTCTTCATTTACACTGTCATACATTTCAAATTCTGCTGAAATACTGACTACACATTACAGCTTACAAAAAAAGTGTGTGATTTCGCTCATCACGCATCATCTATACTGCTTAATCCTATATATCCCAATTTCTTTTTTAAAGGGCTCCCTCAACTTGAATTAAGCTTTAGCTCAATTATCATACAGACATATTTTCTTGATGAAACACTGTACATACAGTTCACTGTTTGAGGACAGGAATGTAAATCATGCATCAGTTCCCAGTCTTATTGGTGACAAAAGATGAACATGAAGGCTTCCATTTTTTTCCCCCAACTTCATGTTTTTCCATCACAGTTGGATAAAGATATGTCTAAAACCACTCAGATCTACACAACATAGCCTGTCTTCATACATTTACAGTAAAAATGTTTATATACTGTACATATACACTGCCTGGCATAAAAAGTCACTGTTTTAAAAAGATCTAAATATTGGCCTGCATCAAGCAAACAAAACAACTAAGACTAGAATAGACTTCATGGGAATTTGGTTAAAAGCTCTCCAGGACATTATTATACCCTAGAACAATCCAGAAACAAATAAGAATGATCCCAATCATAAACCAACAAATCAACAGTAGAAATCACAGCAATGTTCAATAGTGAAAGTAAGAGCATTTCCTCACACCCAGGGTAATGAGAACTCAGAGGATTGGGATTGAACAGCTGTGTGGTTATAAGAAAACCAGTTATTAGTCAGACAAATTGGGCGGCAAAGACTTCAATTTGCTAGGAAGCATAAAGCTTGGACTTTGGAGCAATGGAAAAAGGTCATGTGGTCTGAATCGACACTATTCCAGTGCCATGTTTGAGTCAGGTTAAGGCAGTGTTATAATCTATATACGGCTCACTGTATGGCCAAGACGTATCCATTACACCCACACAGCATGTGCTTCATGAACGTCATATTTCAGATTTAGTTTCCCATTTGTTTCTTCTCCTAAGGCTTTCTAACAGATTCTGGAAAGTGGATGTGGGGAATTGACCTTTGAGCCACAAGAGTGAGGTTAGGAATTGGCCTGGAAATGTATCCCAAAAGCAATCATTGTAGTTGAGGCCAGGGCTCTGTGCAAGGCATGCAAATTCTTCAACACCAGCCATCAAACCTTACTTTGAGTACAGAGTTACTGTCATGCTGGAACAGGTTTAGGCTTTTTAGTTCCAGTGACTGGAAATTGTAATGCTATAGCATTCAAAGACATTCTAAACAACGCTGCCAACATCTTGGCAATAATTTTGGGAGAACCATTCGTGATTGTACAGTAAATGCCAACTATCCACATATATACTTTTGGTAGGATTGCGTAGGTAAGGAAGTAATTAACAACTCCAAAGCTCGGGAGGATTTTTAGCTACCGAGGTCATGAACCTGTTGAACATGGCTTTCTCCTACAACTTAAAATGATTACATTCCAAAGTTTGTATAGTATACTTAAAGTGATGATGTATCCCAATTACCTGGACTCAAACGAACTCACAGAGACCTCAGTCCCATCATCGTCCTCCTCTTTGACCTCTCTTTCCTCTGAGGATCCAGTGTACTCGGGTAGAAAGCCTATACCTGGTGTCCCGGCTTGAGGTATAGAGGGTTCAGGTTGCGAAGTGGATGCTCCAGTGATTTGAGAGTCCAGTGGGCTCATATGGGTCTGCTCAGGTATCTTCGACAAAATCCTCTCAATGGACTTGTAATATGGCCAGTCAGGTGTTCCTCCACCACCACCACTGGCTGTGTGCCTGAGCTTCCTGTTAATGAGAGTGGGATGTATGTGGCGTAGTGAATCATGTGCAGTTTCACACTTATAAGGGTTAGAACGAGACTTGTAAAACATAAAGCTTAAGTTTGTAAAATCATCAGCAACAAGTTTGATTTCAGATTTCATGTTGTCCATGTTTGCCTTAGGCCTTGGGACGATCTTCTGTCTAGCATTGTATTATCACGTGTTGAATTTGACCTAGAGAGAACGTCTCATTTGACTAGGTTGTTTTGTCCAGATTGGGCTAAAACAAAATGCCTGTTTTGTCTAGAAGGTTGAGAAACCTTCTAGACAAGTTGTCTGTTTTGTCTAGAATTTCCTAATAAAAGAAATTGCTTAGTCTTGGGAGACAAGCCTCTTCACCTCTCACTATAACGTAAAGTAACTTCTGTTAATTGAATCAAATTTAGTCAAGGCACTTAAAATAGTATGGGGTGTAGAAATGTTTTAAAATGTTACCCTTACACTTGCCTGTACTGGAATGTCATGTTGGTGATTTTCATCTTTATCTCCTCCCGGTGACGGTGTTCGCCGGTCAGGTCATACAGTTGCTTAGCCATCATTTCGTAGATCTTAGCATTGCGCTTGGCCTTCTTGAGCTCAGTGACGTACTCTTCCCAGATGTACAGGAGCCCTTTCATTTCGGAATCCGTCCAATTGCGCGCTCTTCTGTGCTTCTCATTTGGCACTATATAACTGAAGCAATCCTCAGCAGACATTTTGCAAAGCACATATCCCTCTTTCAGATTCTTGTACAAACAGAATCCTGGAAGGTGTTGTTTCACTGTAGCGAGCTTTTAGAAAGCCAGCTTTTCTCTTTCCTTTCTGTTCTTTCCTCAGGCTTGTGATTATGTGTGAGAGAGGCCACCCGTTCTGCCCTTCCCCCCTCTAACTCAGTTAAGAGGCATCAGAATGGGGCCTGGAGGGCTGGAGCAATCAGATTTAAAAGCTTTTAAAGAGGGAAGTTCGTCACTGTGATGTCAAGTTGCCGTGGCAACAGCCAGCCCAAGCCCTTCCTCTCCCTCCACCTCCGCCCCTCTTTCTATCTCGCACTCGCTCTCGCATGTGTAACAAAAAGCTTTTAGCAGAAAGCCAGTGAAGGGGAAGGGCTATATGTGAAATACGACTCCGTAGTGGTGGGGTCGGCAGAAGATTAGCTGTTGCCTTGACAACAGGCCTTGCTGTGTGGTGTGCAATCCAAAACCACAATATGTTTAAAAGCTTTTAAATGCTAGTTAGCGCATGATTTTTTTTTCTCCTGCCGTCACTTCCACAGTGCACTTCCAATGTGCGCTCTGCGGTTGAATTTAAAAGCATGTAATGTCCATTTCTGGCAAATATCCATGAAGTGTCAGCAAAATAGATGCTTATTTTGATTCTGTTTGGCTTTCATGAGGTTGCATTTCATATACTGGTTGGAGTGGTGAGCATGCAGACACAATGATCATTGTCTAAGCATATCTATCCCACCTCCTCTTCTTAACCCTTATCCCCTCCCCACATACTTGTAGGATCAGCCCCCCCCCCCCCCCCCCCCTTCTGTACCGTTTCAGATTACATTTACTAAGGATCACAGCAGCGTCTGCAAAGAGACAATGAAGTCCCGAGACACCTAACAGCACAGATTGGTGATGTTTTTGCTAACACGGTTAAACACATTATATCCATTGTATCCATCTGTTGTGTTTTGCTGATCTCTGCCCCTATTACTAATGACTGTGACGCGTGAACTGAAATTTTTAGGATCTGGGGAACACGTGGCAGTTTGTAGACTAGAGAGCTTAAACTATGAATGAGACACCTCTAAGCACTGATTTTAGTATAATGTGATTTTAATATAATATTACTTAACTGAAACATATGCTACCAGCATGTTAGGAGCTGTTTTAAGGAGAGAGGGGAAAAATATTAGCGTAGTTAGAGTAATAAAAAAAAAATAGTTTCTGAAATATACAGTAAATAACCTGGGATCTAGTTGATGCGGGTATTTTGGTAGATTTGGTTCTAAGAAGCAGTATCAGCAGGAGAACAGCAGGAGTCATAAATCTATCTGCATATCTACATGCAAAAGTAAACTTGTAAGCGTGAAAAACAAAAAGGGAATTGTTTGTTAGAAAATGTGTAATAAGTGTAATAAACTTTAAAAAGGACGTCTCCACCCGGAACCACATTAAATATATTTGCATTGCAATGTTTGTATGTGTATAATGATTCTGGCGCTAATATGTAGGTTGACATGGTATTTTTATTTCTCCCATAAGGCTGTCTGCTGCACTGACATCACATCTGGTCATTTCTGCTCATGCGAAAAATAGAAAGAAAAAGAAGGGGAAAAAAGTGTAATGTTTAAGTTTTTCTTTAAATGCCTAAAAAAGGAAGTAGAAGGCCTTTTTTTTTCTGCTTCTAGAGCATATTCTAGTTATATCCGAGGAGGGAAATCTAAGATAGGACATACTGGACACACAGTCCCTGAATGCAAAGCAGATTTATGACACACTTGCGTCATAAATCTGAATTACTGCAGGGACTCCGTTCAGCTAGTTTGTGACCTATAAAATGACAAAAATAATGGGAGCAGCTTTAGCGTAAAATTTCAGAACCTTATGAGTGTGAGCAGAGTGTACAGAAGACTACAGGACAGGACGGCTGAGTCGGTCTCTTTAGGCATACATAAAAAGTTAGGACAAATTTCCACTGTCCTTTTCCAAGTGCTTTCAGAATAATGAAAAAATAAAACAAAACAAAGTGAAAACATACCAATAGAGGTACTCTTATAATTAGTCACATGGGAGTGGTTTCAAGATATTCGCTTTAGACACAGGAAACTCGTCACCCGTATTGTCTGTGAATAAATGAATTTATGTTGTTCGACATGAATGAAAAATAACAGCATTTGAAGAGAACAAACCCCATGTGTATCTTCTTTTTAATATTCATTCAGGATTCCAGCAGCTATTTAATATGCACATTATTCTGTACAGTTTTATATTATACAGCAACAATAGTTCTAGCTCCACACACTGTTTCTTTGTAGCTTTCTCTTGGCTGAAATTTTACCGTAATAACCAGAACAACTATCATGAAAAAAAATACAAGTGCAATCAGTGAGTCAAACGTCACAGTACAAAAAAAGGGAAAATAAAAAGAAACCCATACACAGCTTATAAGAGACATTACTAAAAATCAAAACATATAACAAGTTAAAAATAATAATAATAATAATGAAAAAACAAACAAACAAACAAAAAAGAATTAGAAGTGCTTGCCTTACTGAGTTGCTGCAGCACTTGATGCAAAAACATGGTATTGAGTCAGAACATGTGTACAAAAACACGTACAGCACACAGTAATACTTCAACTATAAATGTAAGCTTATATTTGCATGTACACACATGCTCAAATGTCTTGACAACAATACTTCTTTTTCTTTTTTTTTTTTCTTTTCTTTTCTTTTCTTTTTTTTTTTGTAAACATGTCCATCATGGACCTACCAATGACTGACTAGAAAAGTAACCGGAGACCACAGCACAGATCTACCCACAAAGTAGGACCAGATGTTCCAAAGCGAGCAAGCTTTCTCCAGCCCGGTAGTTAACGCCGATCCCCAATGACCAATATGGTGTCTTGAGTTACTTGACTTTATGTCAAACCTCTACACAAGTCTGACATGTTGTAGATCACATTTATCCTAAAAGTGGGTACATTTAGCACTGCTTCATGTGTCGTACAGTTAATCTCTTGCTGCAGGTCTAATCCCTAAAACTTTATTTCCGTTTACTCGTGCTTTGCGTGTGGTTTTGTGAATTAAAGGGTTAGGACAAAACTGTCTGTTTTGTGCGTTTGTCCTTACCCCTAATTTCCACATGCTAGCTGGCTTTAATACTGATAAATACTTTAACTGGGTTGAGTTTAATGTCCAAGGACAAGTTTATCAGACCATTAGCTTAATTATCTAAAGTCATACCAAATCATTGGTTTCTGAGTTATGAACTATATACCTATAACATAAAATAAGGTACAACAAAATTTAAATGAGTAAAAAAAAAGTAATCAGTTAATGTAGTGTAGATAAAAATAATAATGAAACCCATGATAAAACTAAGTGACTATACCATGATTATGGATGGAATGTATAATCAAGTGCCACTAGAGGGCAGTAAACATTCACATTCCATCTGAAACTGCCACTGGAGCTTCATAGCAAAAAATGTGAGGGCCTCCATCATACAAAAAAAGGACTTAATCCATCAAGTGTTATAATTACATGCACAGAAGTACCTCAGCGTGGAGTAACCTTCACAGAACTACAATACAAGAAATTGTTAAACAGACACCAGCAATAGTAAATTAGTTTGTACTCATTTCCCCCTATGCTCCAAGTCTATTAAACTAGCTCTGAAGCAAAAGTAGGTCACAGTCTGATTTCAAAGCTTTCTTCATCATCTCAAAGATCAGTATCACAGAATGGAAGGAGTTTGTAAGGATCCCTAGCTCCTCCAGTTTCCGTAACACTGGATTTTCCATTTCCAGCATTGAAGTTCCAGTTGCTTCTGAAATTTGATCTCTTCTGTAGATCGCAAACTTGGCACAACATCCTGTCCCTTTCGTTCCTTCAGTCCCTCAGACAGTCTTCCTCAGTTATACCTTGTGCCCTCAGCTCCTCCAGGACGTTGTCCAGGTGGCCTGAGTCAGGGTAGCCGTGGCCCGTCAGGTTGGAGCCGAACTCCGTCTTGTGGTGGACTTCATTCCAAATGACCGTGTCGGTCTCTCCCGTCGTGCTGGAGGTTCCCACGGAGAAGATCAGCCTGCGGTCCCATGCCACCAACAGCAGCTTCAACACCTGACAGAGTGCGTTTGAACGGTAATTTGTCAAGACATGCAAATGGTACAAAAGAATATGCTGTACTTTCTGACTGAAGCTCAATAAGCGGGCTGTTACTGGATTAGTGCATGTTAATGTGAACTTACTAGACGGCCTTTCTCACTGTCAGGGAGGTAGCAGTGTCTGGGAAATCCACGTGCTGTGAACGGCTTGCCAGGGTTTGGGTGCTCAGGACCCTGTTGTAGAAACAGAGATAGTTCAGAGGTAACTTTTTAAAACCTACCCGTCATTTTAACAGTAAAAGGAATGCTAAAACAATTTACAGCCTGACTAAGTGTGCAATCTAATTTAAAACTTTGAAATAGTTGAAATTTTATAGTGGCAGCTTTACAGCCGCATCAGTATTTCATTATTTAGACAGGGAAACTGCAAGATCTTTTTTTCTTTTCTTTTTAAGTGGTTCATAAACTTATATTAAAGGGCTGTGCTGAATGTGGAAATGATATTTTATGACATCTACCCAGCGGTGGGAGGTAATTGAGTGAATGAACGTCATTGCTGTACATATTTCACATACAGTTTTCACAATTTACTTACATTTCTTTTATTAGAGGATACTGTTTACTTTTACTCTGCTTAACCATACAGCAAATGTCTGTACTCCTACTTAAGTACATTTCTGCATGATGCTGCGTAACCACACTGTGGTGTTGTACTTAAAGTGGGAATTTCGCCCCCTGCTGACTATTATGCACAATTGCGTGACTTTTGCTATTTGAGACGAGCTTAATAATGAAAGAGATGTTTGAAATCAGAAGCAGGCTACAGAGGGAGAAAGAGAGATATTCCGACTGTTTAAAGGGCTACTATGAGCTAATACAAGCCCTGTCCTTTTGATACTTGAAGGTATTCAAGTACGCAAGTAAATGGAGGACGTCTACTTATAATTGAGTAATATTTGCCCTAGGGAATCTCAAATTCTGAATTCAACTCTGAATCTATCCCATATAGCAAGATTAAAAATTAAAATCTATCAGGTTTCTATATAGCACTATACCAGGTCCTGGCTTCTATACACACAGGTGGCCACTTAAGATAAACACAGCCTCAAGAAAGTGTCTTAAGTAAGGTGTTGGCCAAATCTCTGGGACTGTACTGGAGGGATATACACCATTCTTCCAAAAGATATACCTGACCTGGTTAACTGATGCTGGAGACTACCATATGATTTGCCAATGTCCCAAAGCAGTTCAGTTACAGTAGGTTTATCCTTATTAATCCTTTTAGGTAGCCCTGTGAATGGGGGAACTCCCAACCAGGAAGAGACCAGTCCTGTCGCTGCACAAATGCTTCCTCATAAGATAAATATGATCAATCTGAATATCTGTAATGGTTTGTTGTGACTCTTCACTCTAAGGGAATGTCAAAGGTTGCCAGCAAAATGCTCACATAACATAACCAAGCCACCAGTTTCTCTCCTTTGTAACTCATCTGTACTTTTTATTGCTTTAGGGTAACGCCTGCTACCAAATAAGTACCTGAATGCCGGGGGGTATGTTGTAGATAATCCGGATGGTTTTGCAGTCGGGGTGCCCGGGCAGTGAGTGCGGGATGACATGATACTCCATCTTGCCAGGTGGTTGGTTGCCAGTCTTCACTCCGTAGATGGTCTTGCAGGTGGGGCACTGCAGGCTGCCGTCTTTGTTACCATTGTTGTACATGGCCACTAGGCACTGCAGGTGGTACTGGTGCCCACACTGAGACAGACGACCGACCGACTCTGCCCGGGAAATGCCACCCACGCCAGGGCCTTTGTATCCAGAGGGACCTGCTAGAGCCTCCATACAAATAGTGCAGTCCTGTGAAAGAACATGAGCAGGATGCAGTCGGTAATACTAATAGCAGTGTGAAAAACCACAATGAGATAAATGAAAGAATCCGAAACGTACCTCCTCTGGGGGGTTGCGGACCTTCTGCAGGTACCGCCGCACGACTTCCTCAGGAGTTCTGCCTGTTTGCATGAATGAAAATATGGAAACAATTTCAAATTGGTGAAAATCTTCAAGTTATTCAGAGTTATCAAACTGCCTCTTGTATTTTAAAACCTGTTGTCAATCAAGAGATATAAACCCATGTTAAAACATTATAATAATTACTGGAAACTAGAACTGGGTCACTGTTTTGAATGAATTCATTTTGTTCAGTCGGAAGACATTTAACAAGGAGCGACATCCATGACAACCATTTTACTCGTTAAAATTTGTTATTTAAAAGGTTTTTTAAACAAGTAAAATTTCCAGTATATTTAATTTTTCCTGCCGTACTATCATTGCAGCACTGGCATCAGGGTCTTTCATGTGGCATCGGTGCCATGGCTTTAAAGTTGCACTGGTTTAACACTTGGTAAAGTTTTAGTCAGCCCATTTAAAATGGAAGTGCTGCATAATCAGACCGGATGTGTGTCTTCTGACCTTTGCGGGCTTGCTTCTTGGTGGTTTTGCGGCAGCAGTGGCCGAGCCCTGGCACAGGCTTGATGTCACTCTTGCTCACGGGTGGAGGGTGGAGAACCAATTTGGGAGGGCGAGTCAAGCAAACAGGAAGTCCTGCAGCACTCATCAAGATACCCGTTATGCCTGGCAAGCGAAGAAATCGACAAAAAAGAGAAGAGATTGTTGATATTTGCATTTGTTTTTCTTGACAGTCATCAGGACATTAAATTGGTTATTAGTTTGTTTTACTCACCAGCCAAGGCTGGGTGAACAGGACTGGATCCATTTAGGTTCTTCACTGGGACTGTTGGGACTCTGAAACATACCGAATATAAACTGTTTAGATTCGCAGATCAGAAGAACACAGTTATCTTGTGGACATCTTTAACCAAGAACTTGGCCCTGATTAAGACTCGAGTTACGCTACCAAAGATAAACTAGGTCGGATTTGTTGCTGCTCAGTTTCCTACTACACAACTAAACAAGTCATAATACATCATTTGTCCACACTGAACAATTATTATATACAATTGTACTTGTTAGAATTTAGCACACACAAGAGCAGACTAAAAGGAAAAATCTTGCATTCCTTATTATTATTATTATTATTATAACAACAAGACAAGCACATGCACAGTATCAAGGACAATGGTCACACAAAAGACGAACAGGCTTTGGAATATACTTACGAGTTCACCTTGATTACAGTCATGTTTTCAAAGTGGAAACAAAGTGGAATTGCACTTTTTTTTGCTTTCTTCGAAACTAAGCACCTTCTAAATATGTACGTTTCTGTACAAAAACCAACGTCCTTCCCTCAGTGGTCTAGCGAGTGTCTCCTCTGCCTCCGGTGTCGTCTCTTATAGAGCTAATCCACCCGTTTCCATCTGTTGACTAGCAGCTGGGTCAGAGTCACGTCACAGAGCTTGGGATTACCTTTCAACGTCACGCTAACGCGCCGCCATAAGGTTCCATTGCGACCGCACACGTATGCATACTCAACAAATCTGCAGTCCTATAGCTGCTCAGGTAAAAGGTAATAACATTTTAATCATGGCCATTATTATTACTGAAGTGCAACAGTAGAATTGTAAAGACACACATGCATGTGCACACAATATTAATATTATTATTATTATTATTATTAATCATTATTATTATGATTATTATTATTGCTTAACCTATTTTTCTAGGGCAGAAAGCAGCCACTGGGAAGTAAAAACAAAATCCTTGTCCCTAGTTTCCTTCAACCTTCCAAAAAACATGGCAGCGGATTAGCTTAATTAAATTACCCTTAGCCCTGAACGAGAATGTGTCCAGTATTTTCCAGATCCACAGCAACCTTGACCAGTATAACGTGGCTACTGCAGATGAATGGGGCGGTTCCATGTGTGTCAGAGTGATTTACAAATTCAGTTTATACATATACTGATCAGCCATGAAAATAAAATCACCTCTCTAATACTGTGCCACTTGTGTCACCAAAACACCTCTGAAGCATCATGACACAGACTCCAAAAGACCTCTGGTGGTTTGCTGTGGTATCTGGCAGCAAGGTGTTAGCAACAGATCCTTTAAGTCCTGGAAGGTGCAAGGTGGGGAATTCATGGATCAAACTTTGGTCCAGCACATCCCACAGGTACTCAATCAGATTGAGATCTGGGGAATTCAGAGGCTAAGACTCTTTGTCATGTTCCTCAAACCATTCTTAAATGATTTCGTGCTGTGACAGGCCGCATTAAACTGCTGAAGGAGGCCACTGCCATCAGGGAATACTTGGACTGCAACAATTTTTTGGTACATGTTACGTGTCAAAGTAACATCCACATGAATGCTATAACTGAGGGTTTTTCAGCAGAACATTACCCTGAGCACCACGCCTTCTTCACATAGTGCATCCTGGATCCGAGGTAAGTGAGGCACACGTACCCAGCCATCCACATGATGGAAAAGAAAATGTGATCCATCAAAACCGGACTACCTTCTTCCATTGCTTCGTGCTCCATTTCTGACGTCCATGCCTATTGTAGGAGCTTTCAGCAGTGAACGGCGTCAGCATGGGCACTCTAAGCAGTTTGTGGTTATACAGCACCATACACAGAGTGCCGCAATACATTGCCTTCCAATCATAGCCAGAAATAAGCTTTTCAGCAAATTGTACTACTGTAGCGCTTGTGTGGGATTGGCCTAAACAGGCCAGCCTTTGCTTCCCATGCAGATTAAAAAGCCTTGAACACCTGTGACTATGTCACCAGTTCACCGGTTATCCTTCCTTGGACTACATTTGGTAATAGAAACACCCCAGAAGACCTGCTGTTTTGACGAAGCTTCTTAACCGTCACAACTCGTTTCTTGTTAAAGTCTCTCAGATCCTTATACTTGCCATTTTTCCTTCTTCCAAGACATTAACATCTATGTCCTTATACAGGTTCTAACATGTACCGACAGCCAATCTTTCAAAATTAAAAGAAAAAAGAATGCCTCTAATGAAAAATGGTATACAAAACATGCAAATATTCGTTTCCTTTTTTTAATTACTGCATATTTGTCATTTTGTTTCATATTAGTCATATCCTTTATTGATTTCAAATAGAGGAAATCATTTGCAAGAGTACTGAGTCTTACATTTATACAAGCACAATACACTTTGTAAATCACAAGAACAAGACTTTACATATACTGTAGTGCAGCACATGTATTACACATTGTGTGTGTGTACATGAACAAAAGAGAGATTTTTTTTCATAATGTACATTGCATGTACACTGTGATAAACCCAGAAGCTCAATGTGCTGCTCAATGTGTGCAGCAACATGAATAAGGTGTGACAATGTGAGGTGTGATGGTTTTTAAAGAACTTGCAGAAGACGAAACGAAGCGGTAAAAGGGCAAGAGACAAACTGTAAACCCTCGGTCACGTTTGCTGCAGGCTAATCTCAGCCGCATTAACACGAAACCCGTATGGCGAGCAGACATAAGCACAAAGTCCCCTAGCGATAGCCGAACGCCGACAGCGTGTCTCGCTGCTCCACGGCAACGCGGGTAAATAAAAAACACCAGGTGGACGGAGCAGAAGGGATATGAGCATCAGTGGCTTGCTGAACTGATGACAATCCCAAATCGCACTCAGCTGCTCACGAGTCTCGTGACGAACCCGTAATCCTGTTTACTTTCTGACACCTTCTTAAATGTCAGCTAGTGGACAGGTGATTCACAGAGTGATTCACTGTGGAACGAGTGATGTGACGATTCGAGGAAGCGTGCCCTGTTGGTAAGCATTCGCACAAATACTTTCGGCTTAAACGGGAGCTTTATCAACAATAACGCATGGCTGACTGGCAGGTTATGATTCATGCATAATTCCACGAAAGGTCAAAACCTTGAGTAACAGTCAGCTGATTGAGCAACACACACACACACACACACACAACAGGTGTTACTTTTTGTTGTGTTGTAGCAAACATACTAATTATATTTTATATACTATACTGTATATCCTAACATAGTCAGATTAACTAATTAGGAATAAAGATGTTGTTATTGAAGCTGATTTCTCATGCTTGCTTTAATTTCATGACCATGCCTCAACACTAAATCAATACAAAGAAAATAGAACTTCTAATGCCAACTGTTGAATATGGAACGCTGCCATAGCCGATATGATTTTTCATATGGTAAAAGACCAGCGTGCCAAGAACAAGCTTCAGTTTACAATATACATTGGCAGCATGACAAACCTTACTACACACCTACAAAGTTGGCAGAGGATTATGATGATCAAGGCGGCAGCTAAAGATACGACAGACGAGTCCAGAGATAGCAGGTTCTTTTAATGTTTGCTCTTCTATGCAGAAGATTATGGGAAAGATTTAAAGCAGGATAGATAATTAAGGTAGCATTAATTCTTAGACAAAATAAAAAGAGTAGGGGAAAAAAATCATTGGTGGTAATAATTTTTGCAGAGTCAAACTTGGTACATTACCAGATGTAATAAGATTTCTCTTATGGGATCTGACCTGAATCCATTCATAACAGTGTTACAACGTGAACTGCAGCGTATCAAATTACTATTTATTGTAATGATATAATTTGAAATGTCATCTTCATCTTGTATCATATTGTATACTATATACTATCCATTGTCTTTGGACTGTGGGACCGGAGGAAACCCACCAGGCACAGGGAGAACATGCAAACTCCACACACACACACAGACGGGACTGAAACCCTCGACCCTTAAGGTGCGAGCCCATGGTGCTAAACACTGTGCTACCATGCTCCCTAGTCTTTCAGCAAATAGGACTTCAATGCGATTAGTGAAAAAATGGGCAACATTTTTTTAGCACTTACTTTGCAAGATCAGAGACATCCATACCCAGTGTGTGATTTTATAAACATAGGCGCGAGTATTAGAATATGCTTTTCCTTTTTTTTTTTTTTGATGGAAGTTCCTTAAGACTCTGTTTAGACCTATGTGCAATGTTGTAGAATATTCTCAAAGCATCTGGTTATCATTAATACTGCACAACTAATTACATAAAATTCGAAATCGTAATATTGACCTGGGAAATTATTTAAATCACACAAGGCTGCAATTTATTACAGGTAATATATGCATAGTCTGGAATTCTTATAGAGCTTGTCAATAATTTGTATTTGTTTTTATTTTTTTTTAAAGAATTTTGAGGTGATAGATAAATATTGCCATACATCCTCTCAATTAGATCATGTGTCCCTTTATTTGCCGTTAGCCTAGATAAATAGATTTGAATACAAAATGGTACATTTTAATAGTTACATATAATAGGAATATGTGGTAAAGTGCTCGCCGTATCATCCGGAGATTGCGAGTTCGATTCCCGGGTGATGCTGTAACTTCTCGCAGCCGGAGGCCTAAAGAGAGCTGATTGGCCGAGCTCTCTCAGAGGGGAGGGATCAGAGTGATGTACTTAGTGCTCCCACATTAATTACGGCTCTACAGCCAATCAGGGGCGTCTGTGAGCTCACGCAAGCGGAAGAGATGTGGTCGGCTGGCGTCACGTAGTTCGGAGGAAACGTGATAGTCTTCGGCCCTGCCGACTGAGTGTTAGTAGTAGCTTAATGTGGGAGCCCCCTAGTGACGGGGAGGAATTGGAACCGACTAAATTAGGAAGAAAAACGGGGGAAATCCCCCCCAAAAAATAATAATGAGCCTGTCAGTCTTGAACTCGTTCTTGTGGCAGAAAACCCAAAGCAACAAAGGTTACAAACAGTGGACACTGGAGACACACTGGTTGGCTATGTAAAATACTGGGCAGTGTTAAACGTCATATTTAGTTTGCTTATTTGAGCTTTAAATCTGCATATAAAATTCTTTCTTTCATTTAAGCAACGTTAAAAGTCTTTTAGAAAGGGGAGTCACTGATCAGGAAAGAAAGCTTTTTGTTTTTTGTTTTTTTGAAAGACTGGACTGGAAAGTTGGCTTTAAAGGACTGGGAAGTTGAGAGAGAGAGAGTAAGGTCTATAGGTGGTGGTGATGTAATTTATAGGATTCCAACCAAAGGTGCAGAGCTGTACTAAGAGGCAACATGTAGAGAAGATAGTACTGGATAAGAGCAGACAAAGACTGCGAGAGACAGAGCAAGACAAGACAAGATCAGGGAAGTAAACATTTGACTTTTTAAAAAGGGCTGGACTGAAAAATTTGCTCTAAGAGGCCGGGAAGATGAGACCAACAGTTGGCAGTAATGAAACCATTCCAACCGCCATTAAAGAAGAAGAAGAAGCAGAATCTGAGCAACAAGCCAGGGGAGAGTATCTTCTTCTATTATGTCACAATATGGGGGAAATTATAATTGTCTTGTTTAAGCCCTGGCCAATACAAAAATGAAAAAAGGAAACAGAGGGGGGGGGGGGGGGGGGGGGAATCCGGAGGTGTTTTTTTTTTTTGTTTGTACACAGTGTACGACATGAAAACGATGGGAGTAAAGTGTTCTGAGATGCTACTCCCAGAAGGTGTGGAAACTTACTGCTCTTCTTCAAATGTGACATGTGCTGTCTAGGGTCCATATTGTTTTTCACATTCTAGTGAGACAAAAAAAAAAAATAAATAAAAAAAACTGCAAAAGCAAGTAGAAAGCAGTCATGGAAGGCTTTTCAGGGAATTTACTGATTGGATTTAATAAAAAACTATTACTATAACAGTGTTTAGGCACTGATGGCCATATAGCCGTCTAATATCTTTAAACGAGTTACTCAAGTTACTATTCATTATGTTTGTTTTTTTGGGGTGGGTGAGGGGGGTTTCACATAGATGTAGAGGACAAGAAGAAGTGCTGTCCAAGCAGACGGGGGGTGTAAAAGTTTTCTTTTAAGTTTTTCTAAAAGGTTGTCATGTTACTAAACTACATACAATATCATACCAAGCTGCGCATTAGGTTTGTTCCTTTCCATCACCTTTGTAGAGAATGCTGAAGTTTCCACTACGTAAAAAAACTGAAATGTGTGTGCGTGTGTGTACATAGGCCAAACTGAATGTGGCATTTCCTGACGGTAAATTTTCCTCCCAGTGTGACTTATCAGTATGCTACAGTCAGTGTGTGTTCGTCTGTTGGCTTGTCTGTATGCCTCGTTCCTATTTCTTCTCAGCTCCAGCCTGAAGCGTTCCAGTGTCTGAGACAGGCTTTTGTATTTAAAGGACAGCGTCTGTGACGCTCGTGCATACACACACACACACACACACACACACACACACACACACAACTGCCAAACATGCACAACTTTTCCAACATCACCTTCGAGATGTGCATGCGTACGACACACACACACACACACACACACACACACACACACACACACACACACACACACACACACACACACACACACACACACACACACACACACACACACACACACACACAAACAAACGGCTGCATTGTGTTGCAAATACAAACCAAGCTGCTGCCTGCAGACAAAAGGTTGCTGTGGATACGCTCTGTGCACACACATGCATACTCTCACACACTTACACAATGGGGCTGCAGGGCCCCCGAAGAATGGACAGAGCCTGGGAACTGGGGAAGGAGAGAAGCACAGCGGAGCGAGACAAGTGGGGAACCTAATGAACAGCAGTGACCTGTTTGACATTGATGGAAGACTCCCAAATCCAGTCTAGATTGCTCCCCTTAATGTCCTTCACTTCCTATTCTCCATGCTAAAGAGACAGGGTTAGTGAGGACACCGGACACAAATGGAGACGTAAAATAACGCTCAAACTAACTTTCTCTTTCAAAGAAAAATCTAACTGTGTCCTTGAATGTTGATCTGGGGTACATTAGGCCTGTGAAGGAATGTGTCCAAATCTCAGCCTTCTTCAGTTTGATTATGTCTTTTCGTGATATTATCGTGCCCTTTCATTTGCTGGTCCACCTTATGTTCAGTTACTCAAGTTCCCACCTGTACATAAGAATAAACCTTTTTTATTATTTTACAAGGTTTTTAACCTCATTAATGCACCTTAATGTGCAGTTTTTTAGGTTCCCATCTGACTGCACTATTGTAAACAGTGTATCATAGAATTTTTTAATAACGTTTCTCATTGTGATTTTTTTATTTTACCCTAGCCTTAATATTCTTCTTCATCTTGTTGCTTATATGTTGTTATATGTGGTTGCTGTAGAGTTTCTCTTTGGGATTAATAAAGTACTCTCTCTCTCCCTCTCTCTATCATAGTTACAGACCACGGTAATACATTACATTAACAAAAAACAAAAAAAAGTATTTAAAAAAAATTGATTTTTGGTTTCAGTTTTTTTATTTTAACTAGTAAACATTTGGTTACACAAAAATCTGCTGAAGTAAGTAATATAGGTCTGGCATTTGTTTTCTTCTAAAATGCCAGAACACAGAAAACAATAGGGGCATTTTTAATTTTTTTTTTACTCATTTTCAATTCAAAACTATTATTAACACATTGTTAAAACTGCATGGGACTCGTTTCTCAACGTAACCAAACACCATGCTCGATCTGCTTCACCATCAAAATGTAATCAGTCAAAGGCTGATTGTGCTCGAGTTATGCCTTTCCCATGTATCTCATAAGTACTGTGGTTTTTATGCTTTTCCTGTATAACGTGTCACAGCGACAACTAACAACCATCAAAGAAATCGAAAAAAAAAAAAAAACCTCTTTGCTCTCAGCCATGTTTAAGGACAAGCAACAGCAGCTTTAACCACCAAGCAGAAAAACACTGTGTACACGGTGAAGCCACACGCATGCAAACGGATACACATATATATTATCTATGTATGTATGTACAGTATATAATCTATCTATCTATCTATCTATATATATATATATATATATATAATCTATCTATCTATCTATCTATCTATATCTATCTATATATATATATATCTATATATATATATATATATATATATATATATATATATACACACACACACACACATATATCTATGTTTATATTTATAACATGTATGTAACATATAAATATAACATAATTGTTTAATTGTTATGCACTGCTCACTTTCAATGAACATATTGAACAATATGTTATGTAGTGTAGCCGCTATAACCTTCACTTTGTTTGTTTATTTCATGTCCCTAATATTCTTTCACACACACACACACACACACACACACACACACACACACACACACACACACACACACACACACACACACACTAGTACTGGATTCCTTAGTACTCATCACAAAATGCCTGTTTTTTGTTTATTTTCCTTACTTATCATCATTTCATGATTTCACTGGACTTTAAACATTTTATACATTCACTTACACAGACAATATTGTATATAATTGTAAATATTGGTATCTGGTGCACTGAAGTGTTAATTTTTTGTACAATACATACACTTGAGCCATTGAGATTTGTTCGCCTTTACAAATGATCGTTGATCTGCGGTTTTTTCGTATCTGGGGAAATTCGTAGCTCGAATGTTTATAAGTCGAGGACCACGTGCATAGTAAATATTGTAGTTTTACAGAACTGATATATTTAGGGTCTTTTGCACAAAGGACTGTAAAGGTAAGTGATTAAACCTCCTGAGAGCCTGGACACTACTGTTGTGTACATTGCATTTTCTCCTCACTGGTTCTCTTTATCAGCACCATAACTACGCACATAATCGATATCGCCAACCAGGAATACGTTTGGCAAAAGAATTACAGTTATTAAGCCTCATATGAGGACTGTACAAGTATATACAGACAATGTACTTGGAAGAAAATGTCATGCACTCATATGAAGACATTCAGGTCTCAGGATCGTAACACTTCATATAAAAATAGTTTCTTTAAAGATTCTATAACTTCAAATAATTAATAAAATCACAATAAAATGCAAATGTGTTTTGAACATGCAGAGCATTGCCGAGTATAGAACTGAGTACGAGACACAGTTTGTCTTTATGGCAGTACACACACCCAAACACAGGAAGTGTGCCAATACTTCACCAAAGTATTCACCAAAAAGAAGTTGAAGTGCAAACTTTGCTAAATATAACAAATACACCAGAAGCATTTCTTTTCAGTGGCTGACTATCAAATGTCATACTACATTCACTGACCGCTTTATTAGGAACACCTGCTCATTTATGCACTTATCCACTCACCCGGTCATGTGGAGGCAGCACGATGCATACAGTCATGAGAAAAGGAGAATGACCAGACTGGTCTGAGCTGACGGGAAGGTTACATTAACATCAAACTCCAACATAAGGCAGATGTGCTTCTACAGCAGAAGCTGGCACGGAGTTCAATTTCTATCAGCCAAGCAGTCTGAGGCTAGAGAGGGCACAGGTTCACCCAAACTGGACAGCACCGGCTGTAGCCTCAGGTCTCTGTTTTTGGCTGATAAAAGTGGAACCCAATGCGGTCTTGTGCTGCTGCAGCTGAGCCGCAGCTGTGTGACGTGCCGTGTTGTGGGTTCTGAGAGGTTATGCTCAGCACAGCTGTACAGAGATCCCACATCTTCCTGTCAGCTCAAACCAATCTAGCCATTCTACTCTGAGCTCTTTTGACCTCTTATCAACCAGGCTTTGAGAAAAGCTTTATCAATTTCTGTAACACTCAAACTAGACTGTAAACATGACATGCTGGAAAATGTATTCCCCCATTCGGATATCAACTGATGACCTTGATCTGCATCTGCATGATTCTATGCATTTACTTCCATATAACTGGCTAAATGGGTATACATCGGTTCCTATTAAAGTGACTGGTGCGTATATACTATGCATGTAGGGCACTAGGTCACTACACTGCTATTGAAAATTCCTTCTCTTGTAAAGAAAATTATTCCACCAAGAGACATTATCACTTTATGAATGGCCCGCAGCATTTTTTTTTTTTTTTTTTTTTTTTTACTTCCATCCAAAATGGTTCTACTCGGTTTGGATTGGACATGGTCAGAATTAATAAATAAATTCTGCAAGGCATGACTCGCTCGGTAGAACCCATTCTGAAACCTTGGGTGAACTCTGGGCCAAAACTGAAAAAGCGCAACAGATAAAATGTAGAAATATGATTTGCCTTCAGTGTGTATGCTCTGGCGGCACGGTGGTGTAGTGGTTAGCACTGTCGCCTTGCACGGCCAGGGTCCGGGTTCGATCCCCGGCCAGGCTCAATTCCCGTCTCTGTGTGAATGGAGTTTGCATGTTCTCCCCGTGCTTGGTGCCTCTGGTTTCCTTCCAAAGACATGTAAGTTAGGCTAATTGGCGTTCCCAAATTGCCCGTAGTTTGTGAATGAGTATATATATATATATATATATATGTGTGTGTGTGTGTCTGTGCCCTGCGATGGATTGGCACCCTGTCCAGGGTGTACCCTGTCATGTACCCCAAGTCTCCTGGGATAGGCTCCAGGCCCCCGTTTTACCCTGAATACAGGATTAAGCGGCATAGATGATGAGTGAGTGTGTATGCTGTATGGTCAATCAGACAAAGTAATAAACTTTTAATTACTTCCTTCATGTTGCACATGGTGCAAATACACAATGATATCACCTGAGATATGATGTCATTTTTACTCCTGATTCTTGCGTGAGTGTGTGTTATTTTCTAAGACCTCTGTCTTTTAGTCACATGTCCATCCACTCAGCCTCGAATACTATGAAAATGTAATCAAACAGTATGTTTGACATCTATATAAATAAGAAAAAGGATTTGTCTGTACATTTGTCAGAACTTGCTCTTTTAATAATAGCGTTACATTTCATACAAATGAGGCATCCAGTTCATCCCTAAACCAGTTTCAAAATTTTCTGTATGTTTGTGTCTGCCTGTATGTCTTTTTAACCAGATTTTGTCACAGCATCACACAGAACTGGATACATAGAATTTTATAAAACTTTGGCAGTACTTGGATATCTGCCTGAAGTTTAACCTGCACCATAAGTGAAATTAAAATGTTGAGTAAAAGTGAACAGTTATATGCTGGATTTAATAACTGAATATTTTACTGAAATAGTGGTACACAGGGCATAAACATAAACTTTTCTATATCATATCTTTCCCATTGACTGTAATAAGATGAAATTACTATAGATTCAAAATTTAGCTGTGAGCTAAGTACATTTTGTACAATTTCCTAATATTTAGGCCTCAATCCAGTGGAAACCAATACCATATAATTTCATGGCAAACAAAATTTTGTGAAATTACAGATTAAAAAAAAAAATTGAGCGGCTTTGTTGCAGGCAGACAAGTATGTGGGCTTCAACCCGAAATAATAATATCACTGATTACATTAATACTGATCAACGTATTACAGCTTTAATCTTTAAACTATTTCTATAGTACTCAACGAGTACTTCAGCTAGAGCACTATTTACTAGGGATACTAGAGATATAATTTGTTGATGTGGCGATTCTGTTAGTATCACAATTTTATAAAATTGTCATCATAACTTGAACGTTTTATACCTTAACTCCATTTACCAGCTTCACAACGCAATTTAACATGAGCAATAAAATGTAGCGCAGCACAGTGGTATAGTGTTTAGCACTGTGGCCTCACACCTGGTTTTCCGGTGCATCTCTATTATGAATGTAAAAACTATTAAAAATATATGCATTTAAAAAAAAATACTGTTTTGGAGTCAATGTGGTCATGCATAAATTGGCACACAGAGAATTGTGAGGCATAAATGAATCAATGTCCCCCACCCCATCCCCTGATTAAATTTAATTGACTTAAATTGAATTAACAAAAATTACAATAAAAAGAAAAAAATACTTTCAAGCACTGAATAAATGGCGACAACAAGGAAGAGAAACGTAGAAGAAATGTAAGCAAGAACAGATCTAGATTACTACACTTATTTTTAGCTCTGTTGTAATTAGGATGCAACGGATGCAATCGGACCCGATCATCAAAAATCTCTTCTCACTGTTCCTCTTTATTAGCAATAGGTAACTGTGAACTTAATCAATGTCTTCAAAAAGGAAGACATTCCAAAGAATTATAAAGAATTTAACCGTCCTCATATGAGGATCATATTAGAAGGTATTAGAGGCAACTTAGAATGTACTTTAGTTGACTTCAAGTTGACAGCATTAATGCCTCAGTTAGGTCAGGCGTCTTAGGCACACAAGCCTGTGCCCATACAGTTACTGGTCTCACTTTTAGGAATATGCTTAATGCCATTTAAAAGAAGAAAAGCCTGAGAACTTGACTCGCATGAAGAGTTTGTCAATTTGTCAGAAGAATTTCACTAATGGGGTTGAATAAACAAATAAGGACAAAGTGCAGGGCAGCTGTTGCTGTGGAAACTCACCCAGAGGCAATAAGTGCCCGTGACTGTGCCATGGCGATCCTCTGAAGCGCAGGACGGCTGAGGCCTGCCAGGCTGGCGCGGGGTGGCACTGGGGCAGCGCAGGCTGCTGAAGACACAGGGCCCAGGACTCGGGCTGAAGGGGTCGGGGCACAGGTGGCAGTTGTGGAGATGAGGGCACTAGAGGATGTTTGATTTGGTGGAGAGGTAGCATGAGGAGTAGAGGAAGGTGGAGGAGGTGGAGGTACAGTGGGGGGAGGAGGACGAGTGGAGGAAAGTGACAGGGCGGCTGTGGCAGAGTCCAGCACAGAGAGTGTGTGTGCAAAACCTCCAGCTGCTGTGGAGTTCCTGTGTGGGAGAGTGAGTGAGTATGTGTGGGAACGCTGGGCAGTTTTTGGGCTCCTCGGTCTGGGTAGAGGCATCGATTTCCGCCCGAGAGTCTGCGCCATGCTTGTGGTCTTGACACCCAAGACCAACATGCACTGCTGACATGAGCAAGGCTGACCAAGAGAAGTGATTGCTGAAGCAGGGAGGGCTCCGCTAGGGTACGCACTCCCGTTTCCTCCTCCAATTCCAGACACACTCATCCCTGAGTGTGCTGCACTTCCATTGGATGTCCAGGCATGAGGCTTGGGCAGAGGGCCTGACACAAGTGGGTAAGCCAAGTCACAGCGTCTTTGAATGCGCCGCCGGCGCTGCGTCTGTCTGTTTATCTGTGTCATTCCCTGCAGATCGATAAGATAGCAAAAGCCAAGTGGCGTCAGGTCCAGCCACGGTTGTTGCCGCTCACGTGCTGCCTGGATGGCAATTCCCACTTCTGTGTCGTATGGCGTCCATGTGCCGGAGTCATTCTCCCATTCCCACACCCAGCCCTGCCCTGGAGCTGAGCGCGGGTCATAGAAGCTCCGCCGCACTGGTCGCAATGTACCTGCGGGAAAAAAAAATGCAAACATCTTCATATAACACTATTAATTAAATTAATGTGCAATTAATCAAAAGAAAAAAAAATCTCAATTGATGCACACTAGATCTCATTTTTCTGAATGGCAGTGATTCACTTGCAAGTATTTCCCTGTATTCAGATCACATAGCATTCACATGTTCACTTATTTATTTGACAACAATCAAAGATGCTATATAAACAAAACACTATTAATTCACCAATCATTCCAGATATTATGTCCAACTCAATTCCAGTCAATCAGAGGCTAGAGGAGGGACAGTACCAGCCAATCAGAAGCTGCACTGGGGTTCCATTCTGGCAGGAAGTTTCTGATTGGCTCCTGCCTCCTCAATGCGCGTGTGTCAAACCATTACATTTTCGCCTGTTGGTGCGTTTAGCAGCTATTATATCATTTCGTACGTTAGTTTAAATTGTTATTTGTACCAGAATAGAAAATATGTCTCTAATTATACTAAAAGTATGTTAAGAATTAGCGATAAAACCTCTATATTCGATAAACTTAATGTTAATGCTAAAAAATAAGAATGTATAAATATAAACTAGCGCATGCGTTGAAGTAATGGAGTTGGCAAAGTGTCTGAAAAACACAGGTGCTATTTATTAGCTATTTTATGTATTAATGTTACCATTCTATTAATGATCAAACATTCACTTTAAGTTGTTCAAATAAGTAGAAGTGACTTTTATTGTTGTTACAAGAGAGTTGAAGATCTTGTTTTTTTCTTGAATGCAGTAAATGTATTGGTTGGGGAAAAAAAAAAAGAGAGAGAGAATCACATTAAAGAATCTGCTTCAACAGTAATAAAGGAAACCAAACAAATTCCACATGCATTTGGAATTCATGTTTGATCTGTAAATGAATCTAGGACAGACATAACAGAAACACAGATTCTACAGACATACTGTAGCAGGGACGACAATGACAAAACACATGCAATTAGTACCTAAAGAATTTTACAGAACATAAAATGGGACAGAAAGGGTATTCATTTGACCCCCACCCCCAGTGATGACCTCACTCGTTAGCTATTAGTTTCTTTCCTCCTCCCTCTTGGTTTTTGGAGTAATGGGCTGTTGCCCTTCGCTTCTCTCAATCCCTCCATGTCCCCATGTGAAGCACTCACGTCAGCCTTGCACAATGGCCTTTGTCAGTTTGAGGAGGGTGATTGAGTCTCCCAAAACTGCTAGCAGCCAACAATCCACCTCTTTGTCTTAGTTTAACTCCACGTTACAGACGCAACTTTCTACCTGACTTCAGCCAATAAGCAATAGGAAGTTAGATTTTTTTGTCTAAATGTAACCGTTTGATCACTTTGATCAATCCTTATACGAAAAAGAATTCTGGCTTGTAACATGGTACGAGAAAGTTGTTTAAGCTATTATTTCACACATTCAGCTAAATCTACTTCAACGCATTTCATTTAGACAACCTTTCCCATAAGTATTTCCAGGCTGATATTTAATAAATCTGCATCCATGTGGCTCACCTACACAAAATCTAAAAGAGGGTTAATCTCAAATGCATTTCGCAAGTTTTGAGGCCCTGTGAACCTGCTGTGTCTTGAGTATGCAAACTATTTCCCCACTAAGACCCCCTGAGAGCAGTCTCTACCCGGGTGCCCTGAGCAGACAGTTCCACCCAGCACCCCCCTCCCCCCGACATGACCCTAATCTATCCCCAGCCAAGAAACGTCTTAGTATTCACCCGCAGCCTTCATGTGTGAACTTCTTATTCTTACGATCAAGATCAGATTTGTGCATTACTTACTGGATGAATGGATTAAGTTAGGGAACAAGTTTAATTCTTGTACCAGTGCTATTTTATTTATGATGTCATATTAAATGTACAGTAGTCTGGAAAACGCTGCTCCATGTCACTAAGGCTAAATAGTGATTTGTGTATTTTAGAAAAACTAAAAGATTTTAATAAGAGAATGTGGAAAAGGGTTCATTCATTACCTTGCTTTTGTCGGCCTGAAAATCTTCTCATCATTTAATACAAATTACGTTTTTAGGCATTTACATGGCATCATCCTCAACATCCTCAACCACTAAAGAAAGTGATTCACACACACACTGTAGACACAACTGCAAAAGCTAACTTAAAAACTGCCAAACAGAACTGACTAAATCAATCAGCACTTATTTTCTTACTGTGTCTACTGTTAGAGCTACTGTTGATAATGATGATGATGGTAATGATGATGGCTGTGTTTAAAAGCTCCGAGTGACTCTTAACTCTTGTGATGGCTAAAGATAATCAAAATATTTACTCACTTCTTCTTATGTTTAAAAAAAATGCGCCAGTGGTGTTCTTCCACATGTAAATTAATCTGTGAACCTGGGATTGAAGCTTTAAAAGATTTTTCTCACTTCTCACTTTTGAGGTCAACTTGTGGTTGTGGCACATGCGAAAGAGAAACCTGTAGTTTCCATGTAAATGAGTTTTCCCAGGGCAATACAAAAAAAAAAAAAAAAAAACATTTCATTGCGTTTCATTTCGTGGTTTAAATGATCTGGAAAATTGTATTTTGTATTAAATCTTTTTTTTTTTTTTGGACTGCTTGTGCATTATATGATGGTAATAATATTAAACACCACAGGCCTTATGACAAGTAGAGCAGCATGATGAAGCTTAAGCGCTATATGGGCAAAAGTACTTGGCCAAAGCCGCAATGACATCGTATCCAAATACATACACTTCAATATGGAGTAGGTCTCCCTTTTGCAGCTACAACAGCTTCCACTCATCTTGGAAGGCTGTCCACATGATTTGGGAGTGTTTCTGTGGGAATTTGTGTCTGTTCATTCTGTAGAGCATTTATGAGGTCAGGCACTGATGTTAGACACCAGTTCATACCAAAGGCGCTCAGTTGGGTTGAAATCAGAGCTCTGTGTGGCCCAGTCAAGTTCTTCATCACACCACGTCTTTATAGTCCTTGCCTTTGTGCACTGGAGCACAGTCATGTTGGAACAGAAAAGGTCCCTCCCCAAACTGTTGCTACAAAGTTGGAAGCATAGCATTGTCCAAGATGTCTTGGTATGCTGAGCCATTAAGATTGCCCTTCACTAGGGATAACGGACCTGATTGAAACACCTGAACTCAATCATTAACAGGTTCGGACAAATACGTGTATCCATATAGTGCACATCAACAGTGTGTTGTTGTGAACAGGTTGAAAATAGAGAAAGGTCTCACCGGTGTCTTGGCGGAACTGGTGCATGGAGTGCAGGTCTATGATGTAGGGCGAGAGTCTGGAGTCGACCTGGCCGAGCGCTACGCTGCCTGCGCCGCGGGTCTCTCCGCGGATCACCGCCTCGATGTGATGCGACACAGCCGGGCTGTAGGGCCTCCAGCGGCCGTGCTCGTTCAGCCATTCCCACACCACCACCGCCGAGGCCAGCAACATCTCTCTCTCTCTCTCTCACACACACACACACACACCTGCCGAGAAGGGAAGCAACCGCGTCACAGTTACATCTTCATCTGCTCTCCTGCAGTCTCTCGACAGCTGACAACATGGACGTTTCGCATATTTATACACCTTACTCAGCATCATGTCTGAACTTCCAACACCGCTACATATATCGGGCGCTTTAACTCGCCAGGCTTTCAGAGGCTTTGACATAGCTAACGACACAGCCTAGCTTAGGAGTCCGCTTTGTTTGTTGCAAAGCAAATCATTTATTCGCTGTACTGGTATAATAATGCACAAACAGCATTTGTAAGAGCAGCCATGCAGTGAATACAAACGCTGTTTTATCATCACGCATCATCTGCTGCGTGAAACGTGCAGCTAGCTAGCTGTCGTCTTTGATCATTACTACTAAGGATGGGGAACCGTTTGAACATTTCAACAACGACAGAGCGAGAAAAAAAGAAAGACTTACCTAAAAACGAGCTCGTGTGTTCAACTGCGTGTTCATTCAATTACACGAAGACGAGTCATGTTCCTTTAGCGGACACATATTTATTTGGCCATTTGGCAAAAGCTTGCGTGTGTGCATCTGCGCGCGACTGTGTGTGTGTGTGTGTGTCCAGTTTTCCAGCAGCCCTGACTACTCCTGAGTTATTCCTTCAAATAATAAACCGATGACGACAAAATAACGACTCGCATGATGGATTCTGTGATAATGACACTAATAACATCCTGTACATTATTAGAGGAATTCTTCGCTTTAAAAACACGCTGTATTGAACACGGTGATGGAAGGATCCGATATGTTTTGCGTGCGCTGGTCCGTTTTCCCCGCCCACCACCGTACACGGGCCAATCGCATTTAGAATCACTACTTCCTGCTTTACCAAACTCCGCCCTCCGGTTTCAAAATGATTGTTAAAATTATTACTCGATGGATTTGATTTTTAACAGATTTTTAACAGATATTTAAAGCACTGTGCTATGCAAACAGTTTACATTCGCAGATACTATTGACTATTTTTCACAATAATTTTCAAAAAGCTACGTGGAGATGCCGGGGATTGAACCCGGGACCTCATACATGCGAAGCATGCGCTCTACCACTGAGCTACATCCCCGTCTGTGAGACTGCCTTCATGTCAGGTCTTATTTAACGCATGTATTATTTTACGATTCTATTATACTGTATATGTCTAAATGACGTATAAATATTTGGGAGGTAAGTTCTTTGCTGATTTAATAACTTGGTTCTTTTCATTTTTTAATTTTTTAATTTTTTATTTATCTAGCTATCTACGAGGTTCTGTCCAATAAATGAAATAATTAAAAGATAATTAACAGATTAAATTTAACAGATTAAAAACAGCATAGAGGACCATGTTACATAAATATTTACTTTGCACTAAATTAAATTTAGATTAAGAAAAACTTTTCATGACAGGTTTCCAACGCAATGCATTTTTTGTTTTCATGTGTTTTCCTCATAGTTTTCTCACATCTGTATGTTATTATCTTGTTTTTGTATCTTACTCGAAATTTTTATTTTTATTTTTTTGTAAAAAGTTGAATGGCACAAAAAATAAATAGAAATAAATAAGAACTAAACAGAAGAGATCTTGCTCCCAGTTTCTACCGAGGAAGAAAAATATTGTGTTTAAAGAATGTGTCCTAAAATGGCAGAATTAATTTTAGTCTGATGTGTCATTGAAAACCTTGATATAGCATGACAGAGAACCCAAAATTAATGATTAAATGGAATTTATTTTTTTTTTAAAAATGAAAAAATACAAATAAAAACACTCAAACTCACACGTACAGTCTTTTATAAAAAAATCTAATCACAGTCAATCTTTACATAAAATATGCTAATGAAATAAGCTATTAAAAAGTCAGATAAACCATCATATGAATATTATAGATACATCAGTTTGTTTGTTTTTTTGAGAATGTAGCTAAATCATTTGATCACTGCAAAATAAACATCATCAAGTTTAACTTTGTTGATTTATATTTGGGCTAAAACCTGCTGGAGTTCACAAAGCTGTCACGTTGGATTCTTCCTTTCTCTCCTCGGACCAAATGGCACTGCCAGAAAATGGTTTCAAGTCTACAAGCAAGCTCACTCTTTCTACACCCTTCACTTCTTCGGCTGGCTTACTGTCGTCCTCTTTTGCTTCATCTTTTCCCACCTCCTCTTGGTCTTGTTCTTCCTTTTTTCCTTCCTCTTCCTTGACAGTATTCTGCTTTACCCTCTCTTTAAGGTCAACGCTCGAGTAATCATCTGATGAATCGTGTTCCTCTTCCTTCTCTTCTGTCTTGTTCTCATTTTCACACTTGCCCTGTCCTGCGTCTTCGTCTTCATCTTCTTCTTCTTTGTCACTTTTCTCATCTTCAGCGCTGCTTAAAGCTTGCTCCTCATCCTGGTTTCTAGACCGCAGACGGTCACCTACCCTGGCTTCCACCACAGCAACGCCGTGCCTCACGCGATCACGAAGGCCACCTTCACCCAGGACGAGCTTCTGGATGGTATATTTATTCTTTGTTTCATGGTTAAGTCGCTTGTAGAGGTAAAACAGGAGGAGAACAAGGAGGACCAGGACGAAGAAGAGAATCAAGATTAATGGAGTGCTGTCATGCTTGCCTGACATCATCACTGAGAAAACGAGAGAGAGGAGGAAGATTGTAAGCAAGGAAACTAAACTGAGTACAGAGTTCTTAGCTTAAGCCTTCAAACATGCTGATCCATGGAGTCGCAGTGCAGTCTGTTATACCTTTTAATAAAGTTGAATTATTTCATCTGAGAAAATCCCACCACATCTGTACCATAGAGTCTGTAGGGGAAAAATAACATAAGCTTGAGTCTTTCTTTCATTCTTTTTTTAGCAATTAGGAGATGTAGCAAAATGTTGCCTGCTATAGAGCAGAAACATATCTTCCGCAAAACTCTCAAACAGGAAGCACCTGTTGTCTTTTTTTTTAAACTAATTATTCACCATCATATTCTTCTAGCATATCATATTCATACTTACAGTAAGCATGTTAAGAAAATGCTGAATAAATATAAAAAAGAAGTTTGGCTGATGTGGGAAAGTAAAGTTTTATATACTTGTTGAACTTTGAAACTTTGGCGTCTAATTCATTTGGCAAATTATATATATATATATATATATTATACATATATATATGTATGTATAAAACACAAACTTAACATTATAATCAAATAATATATATATATATATATATATATATATATATATATATATATATATATATATATATATATATATATATATATATATATATATATATATAAAAAGAATAAAACATTGTCCTGATAAGCAATGTTGGTATAAATAACATGCAGGTATAAATAACATTTGTTCGTAAAGAGGGCAGTTGTCTCAAGAAGCATTTGTCTAAAGCAATACACTGATGTTTAAGGAAATTTGACAGTAAATCTATATATTTTTGTATTATTATAAATCAGTTCAACTAAAGCATCACATCACATGTACATGGCTATAAGGGTATTACAACAATGTTACATAAAAATGTTGTAATTACAAACTAAAGTTAAGGACACCAAAATATTAAAAATCAGGCATCTATATTACTTTCTTTTTATATATTGGATGCCACATTAGCGTTAATGTTAAAATGTTTCATTAGTAACTTACCGTTACTTGTTTGGTCTTTAGCCTATATGAGCTGGCAAGAGAAAGTGTAGACATGCAGTGTTGCAAGAAAAAGAAGAAAAAGAGGGTGGGGATAGCAGCATTGCCTTGAACTGGCTCTTAAGTCGACATATTAATATATGATGATATATGATACACACCTCTTACATCTTTATTTTAGACAGAACATAACAAAAACATCTTAATCCGTAAATCTATAAGCAAAGGAACAAATAAATATGTTTTAGTAACATTTTTCACTTGTCCATTTTCCACATCTTTGGAAATGTAGAATCAAAGGAATTCCCAATCTATGACTTATTTCCATTTGGCCCATTGCATGTATATTCGGTATAAAATATTTTAGATTGATACTTTTCTTTAAGGAATTAAAGCTAAAAACAGGCCTTGTGGTAAAGTTATTTTTTCGCACAGGAAGGATTGCCCAGAACACTTTAAGAAGAGATAGCGCGCCTGACTACTAGTTGCTCAGATACCACATCCTGTTGCGAGCATTTGAACACTCAAAACTTGATACAGAAAATAAAACCCAAACTATGCATAAGCATACCATATAACATGCAAATTGTTTCTCAGAGAGCATATGTATGCTCGTACAGTATGCGCACTGTCAAGCAAGGCAACTTCCAGCACACATTTCTAATCACTACAACAAGGTCTTGAATCATTATGTATATAAATGTAATAAAAATTATTAAAATGTAATAAACATATAAGTGTAATAAAAATTGATTAAAAGGTGACAAATAGCTTGAAAAGTAAAATAAAAATAGACAAAAAGATAAATAAATAAAAATCAGTTACATTGAGAGAGATAAGAGTATAAATCAAATGACGTCACATGACCAAAGGACCAGTAAGACCAGAAAGACCAGTAAGTTTGATGGGAAGATAATCAGTCTGTTTTTATACAGTACATATACCCCATTGTTATACATGTAGTTTGAGTGTAAACATGATCTTAAGTGGCACAACTAATTGGCAATAACTAATATAATGAAGTGAACAAGAAACAGAAAAAGTGAAATGTGCTGTGAAAAGGAAGATGTGTATGAGGGTTATTTGGGGAGCAGAGGCTAAGGCTTCGACAGCGAATCATTACTCGCATGTGAAACTGTTAAGTTACCGAAATTCTCTCTGAAGTTTTCATGCTGTTTAAGTAACATACAATAATGTGAGAAGGGTGTGTTATAGTCAACACAATCACACCTTCAAATATCTATTTTTAGCTTATATTCACCAAGTACTGGTGGCAGAACGCAATAAGAACGGGTTAAAGTTTACATATCCTCAGCATGAACATGAATCCCACTTTGTTAAGGTTGGTTTTGACTTTGCAAAGCAAGTGTCAGAGCATTAAATCTGGCACAGGCAGCTACAGGAAGCCAGTTGAGGGAGCAGAGCAGTGGGTTGGTGTAAGAGAACTTAGAGAGGTTGTAAACAACTTGTGCAGCTGGATTTGGAATCAGCTGCTGAGGTTGAATAGCACAAAGAGGCAGACCTCACAGGAGAGATTTGCTGTGGTCCATTCTCAAATAACAAGAGAGTGAAGGAACACTGTCTGGAGAGGAATGGACGAATCCTGATGAAGATATAAAGAAGAAAATGACATGCGCATGCAAGGTTAGCAATGAGAGAGGAAATGGACAGTTGATGGTCCAGGGTTACCCAAGGTCAGATAGTGGGCAGTGATCTGAGTGGTCGGTGATCTGAGAGGTCAGAATGTCCAGGGAGGTGACCCTGATGAGGATGAATCACCCGGGATCAACAGCAGTTAGATTTTTTTCCTTAGATGAAGTTTTCAATTAATGAGCTACCTCATGTTTGAGAATGTTAGAGAGAAAAGAGAGAAGTGATATGGCTGATAGTTACTGATGTCTGCTGGATCCGGGCTGGGTTTCTTGAGGGTATTAGTAACCCTTGCCTTCTAAAATACAGCTGCAAAGAAAAAAAAAGAGTACATTCATAATATCTAGAATATAAGTATAAATCTTGTAAAATCATTAATGCGATTATGGCAAAGTGGATGAAATAAGGAAACATAGTTTTACATGGGCAATGGGAATTGAACCGCACTTGGTAGGTAAGAAACTTAACAGGGCGTCACCAATGCCCCATGCCGAGAGGACAGCGGTGAATAGAATTTGTTAATACTCTCATTGAATGTACAAGTATATTATTAAATAGCTACTTTAGAATCCATAATTTTAATATCATCTGCCTGTGAGTCATAGGGAACACATAGGGATCACAATTCCTTGTTTGGCGTCTGCGTTGTCGTTGGCATCATGCATTGTCATTATCACCACAGTTGGGAATTCGACCAAACTTGCACAGTACCGTTTTTTTCAGAACGCATTGATGTGCACTAATCTATCTAAGAGGTCAGAATGCACTCCAGGTTAAGATATTGACATTTTTGTGCCAGAGAGAATAATACGAAAATAAATATCTTGTAACACACATTTTACTATACAGCATTAAAAAATGTAGCACGTTCGGTGAGCGGGTTATATGTCTTCCTTTGAAGATTCACATCTATTTTTTAGTAGAGCTTACTGAGCAAAGGGATACCTTGCCAAGGGGCTGTATTTTTAGTATGTGTGGGTATGTATTTGAGGGTAGTGGTACATGTAAGATAATAAAGAATCATGACTTTTTATTTTTCCTTTGTACATGTTTTTCACAAACACTAACTGTATTCAATTAAATAATACATAATTATTTCAAAATATCAAATCATTCATAAATTTTACAGCTCCAGGGTACGGGTTTGCTTTCCACCTCGGGTCTGTGTGCATGGAGTTTGCTTTAGGTACTCTGGTTTCCTTCCACGGTCCAAAGACATGCAGATTAGGCTAATTGGCATTCACAAATTGCCTATAGTGTGTGAATGAGTGTGAATGTGTGTATGTGTGCCTTGCGATGGATTGGCGCCCTGTCCAGAGTGTACCCCCGCCTTGTGCTCTAAGACCTTGGGATAGGCTCCAGGCCCCTCACGCCCCTGTATACAGGATAAAGTGGTGTAGATGATGAAAGTGAGTGTTAAGTTATTTCTGGTTAAAGATACAATTTATCTAAAGGATAGACTTGGACATGGAAGAGGTTTAACTGTGGTTTTCTTGTTCTAGGGCTGTCATGGTGTAAGATTTGATCATAATGTGTGACATAATCAGTTAACTGTTTTACCAATAATGATTTTCTTTAACAATACCCTTATTTAACAACATTGTGCAAAACATGCATTTGGTCCTCTATGACCTTCTGTGCATCATGCATGGAAAATGTTTTCTCTGCTTAGATCAACATCATTTCTTCATTTCCTATTTGTAATCACTGAATGAAGGACAGAATGTTCATTTGCTTCTGTTAGGTCCGGAACACTCATTTATAATTATTCAACCAAGTCATAATTATAAATACCCCATTATTTTATTAATTAACTGTTCTTGTGTAACGTTCAGATGTCCCTGATCCTGTATAAGCTTTATATAGCTATAGACACTGACTAACCACTTAATTAGTAACGTGTACAATCATGCTGCTGTCCAATTAAGTGGCAGCAATACAATGCAAAATAATCATGCAGCTGGGTCATTCAACAGAAAAGGTTGGGAATTAGGTCAATAAAATCTCCTGAAATGTATTTCTTCTTTCACACCTAGAACGTCTTTAATAACAATAACTTACTTTTAATCTTTGTGAATACACCAAAAGTAGAGCTTGATGCTTCCATGTGTGAGACCACCTGGTTTTCAGTTATATCGTTCTATATTAGATATTAGTAATCAGTGCTTCAATTTTTCAGTTATAATTATAAAATGACTAACACCAATGACAAACTTTATAGCTTGGCATAAAAGTGCAAAATAAATGATGTCATTTCTAAACAAATGAAAACAGACATCTGACATATCTTTGGTATTTGTCCAATGCTCTTCATCTAGTGAGCTCTAATGCAGGAACAATTTCAAATTGTATAACTGTAACACCAATGACATAGTTTGGAATTATCCATATTTTTTTCATAATATTAAACATAATCAATTATTGTTTCATGATTTCAGTGATTAACGTTTTGTATAAGATATTAATATAATTGGTAATCACATTTATTTAATAAAAATATCTAGAAGAAAAGTATACGATTCCACTTTCATGTATTATCATAATGACAAGACATTACCTTGAACTTGGCCCTTACAAAAATGCTACAATTAAATATCAAACATTAATATACGAATGTTTTTTTTTAAACAATTGAAAGTACATACTATATTTTCTGAACATATACAATAATGTGTCTGGTATGGTAATCTATATGATTTTTGGTCTCAGCAAATCTAAGTGACAACACCCTTTTTGTAGAATCACCCAGCTACAGGTCAGGAGCTTTAGATAATGTACACACTACACATCAGAATGAGGCAACGTAATGGTGTCAGATGGGCTGGACGGTCACATTCAACAGTCTCTAGAGTTTACACAGAATGGTGTGAAGAGCGAAAAAAAATAAATAAATAAATAAAAAATTCCAGTGAGCGGCAGTTCCCCGGAGGCACAACTTTTTGCTGACTACATAGGTCAGAGAAGAATGGTTTAAGCTGACAGCAAAATGACTGTAAGTCAAATAACCATTCTTTACAGCTGTGACAAGCAGACATACGTTGAACATGAAGCAGATGGGCTACAACAGTAGAAGACTACATCGGGTTTCACTCAGCTAAGAACAGGAATCTGAGGCGACAGCAGACGCTGCCTCACCAATACTGATTAGTTAAAAAAAGGAATTAGTTGAAAAAAAAAAAGAAAAAAGAAGAAATCCAAACAAATACGAATAGAAGTGGATCAAAGTTAAATAATGATTTTAAACATTTAATAAACGGTGCCTGTATGTGAAGTCATGTAATATGTAAACATGTAATGTACTGTACAAAATAGAGACTGCTTAGTTTTCTAGTTTTTAATTCTAAATATAGACCACCTCTTGATATGAAGTGTCACACTGATGCATATGCAGAACACTTGCAGAGCAAGTTCTCATTTTGCGCTATGTTGAAATCCCCTCCACATACTGTAGTTCGCCCTTATTAACCTGTGTTAAATGCATGTACTGTATGTAGAACGTGTCTACTCAGTAATATATAATCGTAAGGATGCCGAAGTCAATGCAATGCCACAGTCGATGCCAAACACGCTTATGATTTTATTTTAAAGAGATCTGCAAGAAAACATGTATTTTACATTTCAACTCATAAAACAAAAAGAGTGTAAACAATATGATTAAGGAACAAGGATGAGCAAACAGACATCCCTGATTGTAGTGCACAAGTAGACAGGAATGAAAAAAAAAAAAAAATTCATAGCCCTGCTGTAATCCAGCAATATAATCTAGTAATATAAATTGAAATGTGGCAGACCGTCTGAAATAGTGAATCCTTAGTGCTACGCCGGTTTTAGGAATACACACATCCCACAGAGTTGCTACACAAAACACAGTCTCTAACGGTATAAACTGAAGTGTACTTACTGACCCACACCACAAATATCACAACTGCTACATTGTTTTTAAAATTAAACCCATTCTAACACAAGTATAAAAGATGATTTTAACAGTTCTGGCCTGTAGATGCGAATATGCATTAAGATCATCAAGGCTAGATAATAGCAAAGGCTACTGAAGAGTACAGCATATGAGATTTTAGGTTCCATATTGCTCTCTCTTTGACATTTTTTTTACATTACACATCTGAATGCAAGCACCACCAAAATAAAAGTACATCAGCGCATATCCTAAACCAGTTTATAATTAGCAGCAGAACCTGATGTAAAAGATGTTTTTTTCTATCTAAAACAAGCATAAAATGTCAGTGCTCAGTATTTATCATGGTACACATAAGGTATTCTGAATTTCTCAGGACCCTTTACTGTAATGTAAAGCTATCATAGATTTAAGGCTCTGGGTCTCTGTAGGTCACACTTCTCCTTCATTCAATCGCCCTAGTTGCTTCTCAAGTACGTCAATTCTGTGACCCTGAGCTAAGACAAGAGCACGAAGAGCACGGACTTCTCTCAAAATATCAGCCAGCTGATCATCCTGTGAAGACATGGATGAAGAAATATTCAACAAGAAATAATGATGAACAAGATAAAAAAATATTGTCAATTGAAACCATAAGAAAATCTAGATTCCTAAAAGCACAATGCAATCTAAATCCTTAGCTACGGACTACAATGACTGATGATGATTAAATCGTGTAACTTAGTTTATGTTTTTACCTCTTTTCTTGTCCTCTCTATCCCTCCCTCATCCCCTTTCTTAACCTGTGTCTTCTCACTCTCTGTCTGTCTGCCAGCAGTGTTTGTGCTGAAAGCTGTAGTGCTGGTATTGATGCTCTGAGGTAGTAGTTTAGGTCTTCCACGGAGTGTGTTATATTTGGAGGCAGGAACGTTGTAGCCTCCGCTCATGGAGACTAAGACTGGAGGAGCATCTTGTCCTGCAATCCACTGGTCAGCCAGTAGAGAGGGCTCTAACCCAGCTGTATCTGGATACAGGTCCCCCTGGAACAAGTCTGACTGGAAGGCATTTACACAACAGCATTTTTTAATTCGATCATAGTATCGTCAGTGTAACCTAATAGCTATATCCCTCATTTAGAATGCAAATGTTAAGACTATCCAATGTGCTTATGAAAGCAAAAAATGTAGTAAATACTGTATAGTTCTAATATCACCAATACAGCATTTTCATGAAAAGTAATAAACACAGCTTGCCTTTCTTGGCACAGTCATAGAAATGGGCTCAACCTTCCTCTCATGGAGTTTATAAAACCTGGATGAAATAAAAGGAAAAGCACAAAAAACAATCCCATAAATGTATCAAATAAGACACGCTGATCTTGTTTTATTTGCTACACTGATTTTATTCCACCCTTACAACATATCATTATTTTGTTCTCAAGATATTTTTACCTTGCGATCTCACACTTGTTAACATCCACCCCTCTCTTGCTGAGGAATCCAGCTCCTCTCTGAGGCTCCTTGCTACTGTAGAGACTCAGGAAGTGGAGATAAGGAGATTCATTGGTTATCTCAAAGTAGCGAATAGTGCAGTCACCCTGCGGGAGAGATTATGAAAGATTAATAAAACTGCATACTTTTTGAGAGGTTGTGTCTCATTTAAACAGAGCACGACATTCATATAGATTAGGGGTGATAATATTCAAATAAGTGAATTTATAGTACAATGATTCTACATTAAATTAAAATGGGCCATAAGGGACCTGAAAGATTTGTAAACAAATTAGGGGCAACAATCAGACATACACTGATCATCCATAACATTATGACCACTGACAGGTGATGTGTGTAAGGATTTGAGTGACTCTGACTAGGACCAAGTTGTGATGGATAGATGTTCCTGTGTGTGTGCGTCGTTTCTCTGGGGATAAAATGGCACCAGAATGCACTATGGGAAGAAAGCAAGCAGGCAGAGGCCGTGGGCTTCTTTGGAAGTGTTCAGCTGGAAAATACTGGGTCCATGTGGATGTTACCTAGACATGGACTACCAACCTAAACATTGTTGAGTAAGTATTCCCCTTCATGGAAATTGTGCTGCCTGATGACAGTGGCTTGTTTTAGCCCTACCTCACTGCTAAAATGTCTCAACAATGGCTTGAGGAACACAACAATAAGTTTGATGTGTTGACTGGGGATCCAAATTCTCCAGATCTCAATCCAATCAAGTATCTGTGGCATGTGCTGGAAAAACAAGTCAGATCCATGGAGGCCTTACAGTAACAAAAGAGTACTAAACCCTTTCATGCAGAGTGGTCACTACAGTGGACAGCTATTCAAAAACTGTGCTCTTGGGTATGCAGTGGTCTTGTTGTTATAGTTGCATATAGGCCAACACTGTGGATGCTTGTGCATCATCTCCACTAAAATTGGCAAGAAAATGGTGCATCCACAGGAAAAGCAAAGTATGTTTGCATGCAGTGTCTTATGGCTGTGTTCCCTGGATGCTTTGCCAATTTCCATACAAGATAGATGGGAAAAGGAGATGAGACAGGTATAATGACATTTGTTGACCCACTGACAATAGGTACATAAAAATGTCAATTCAATTTATTTTAAGCCTAGAGAGGGCTAAAAACACACAGAGGTTCTCATAATTGATTAATAAAAGGGTTAAATGGTCTGCTATTGACAGCTTGGTGCTAAACACTACAGCACACCTTCAGAGGTCTAGTGAATTCAGGACACTTTCAACATATTGTGTACACACACTCAGACTCATATGTATTGCTATTTAATGTAGCCAAATCATTAAGCAGCAAGGACAGAGGAAACCAATACCCTGGGAGGAAACCCACAAGAACGTGAATGAACATGTGAAATGCTGCACAGACCATAACCTTATCATACAATCGAACCCAGCCCTCTAGTGGTGTGATGAGACAATGCTACACATGGGTTTTTATTCCATTCAGAGCGTCCCATTTAAATAATACTGAATACTGCCATAATTTGCTAATTTTTTTTTTTTGGATTTTTCCCCGATTTTCTCCCTAATTTAGTCGTGTCCAATTCCTCCCCGTCACTAGGGGGCTCCCACATTAAGGCTACTACTACCACTCAGCCGGGAGGGCCGAAGACTATCACGTGTTTCCTCCGAACCACATGACGCCAGCCGACCGCATCTTTTCGAACTGCTCGCTCGCGCACCGTTGGGGGCGGCGTAACACACTTGGAGGACAGCGCTATCCGCTCCCTCCATTGCGCGAGCTCACAGACGCCCCTGATTGGCTGTAGAGCCGTGATTAATGTGGGAGCACTAAGTACCTCTCATCCCTCCCCTCTGAGAGAGCTCGGCCAATCAGCTCTCTCTAGACCTCCGGCTGCCAGAGGTTACAGCACCACCCGGGATTCGAACTAGCGATCTCCGGATGATAGGGCGAGCACTTTAACCACTGCGCCACTCGGAGGCCCCGTAATTTGCTAATTTTAAGAATTTTATGACATGGACTTAATAAATTATCTACAAAAACGACAATTAACTTTTTCTGGCCAACTTGACTTTGGAGTGAGCATGATGTGGCTCATGAGTTTGACACTCTGATAAAGATGGAAATGATGTAGATTTATGGCCTGTCTTCTAAAATGATCTGCACACAGACTAAATCCTAATTAGGACTGTATTGTCATCAACATGCTTTAGGAAAGATTATTAGTAATAAAACAAGGCATTCGAGTGACAAGCAAAATCTCACGATTTCAGGGTTGGGTAAAAGTGAATCTGTACATGTGGATCGGCTTACCTTTCCACAAAGATAGACCATGCTTGTGTCTGGGTCATAGAAAGGAAGGAGAACTCCATTACTGGTGTCCATTTCCTGAACAGCCATTGGCTCGGAGAAATCTTTCTAATAAATAAAACAACATACACAAACACGAAAGAAATAACATAAGTTGGATATAAGGTTATAGATGTGACATAAAAACATACATTTAAAATGGAACACTGAACTAGCATGAAAATGAACTCAAATTTTATGTCACACACAAAGCGGAAGGAGACGCAAACAGTTAGCTGTGTATTGATTTGAGGGAGCGTTCTGTTGCGGGCTGCAAAATGGAAGGGAGTGATAAAAATATATTACTTATTTTTTTTAATGTGTGCCTTAGTTTTTTTGATAATTTTGAATTCATTTGAATACCTTTTTTTTGTTTTTGCATCTGAGAAAAGGCTTTAAAATAAGAATGTATGGCACTGTAATTGCACTTAATTCATCTCAGTCAACTTTAAGCTCTTCCTTGTATTGTGAATAATAACAATTATGTTTATTTTTGATAAAATGCTGTATGCATTTAAAAAATAAAAGAATATTTTTCTAAAAAGAAAACCAATTAATATTTGTTTCTCTTATATATTTTACATTGCTGTTTAATTAAGCAAAAGTACATTTTATCCGATTATTCGATTAATTTTTTTGGTAGAATACTCGATTACTAAAATATTCGATAGCTACAGCCCTAGTAGCTAACATAAGTGGAAATTTATTTTTATGTTTATCATAACATTTGAAAATATCATCAAATCTAGTAAGATGTTTGAAATTCTAGTGTTAAATAACTCACTCATCATCTAGGTATACTACTTAATCTTGTATTCAGGGTCACAGGGAGCCTGGAGCCTATCCCAGGAGACTTAGGGCACAAGGTGGGGTACACCCTGGACAGGGTGCTAGTCCATCGCAGGGCACACACATATACACTCATTCACACACTACGGCCAATTTGGGAATGCCAACTAACCTAAATGTCTTTGGACTGTGGGAGTAAACCTGAGTACCCGGAAGAAACCCACCAAGCACAGGGAGAACATGCAAACTCCATGCAGACAGAGACGGGAATCAAACCTGGCCGGGAATCAAACCCAAACCCTGGAGGTGCAAGGCAACAATGCTAACCACTATACCACCATGCTGCCCTATGTTAAATAACATATTTTCTATTTTATTATTTTCAACTAGGTTGTTCGCTAAATCCTAAAACTAGCTAGGTTGTCATGAAACGTTTCCTAAATAGTAGCTAGGGAAAAATGTAAAAACACTTGGATGTGAAAGGAAATAGCCATCTTTTTATGTTTTTTTTTTCTCAGCAAAAAACAGATACAGATTCTCAGCATAAATCATTATATTGCATTTCAAATGTTTGGAAAGATATTGTCAGAATTTAATTGTCATATCATATGAATATGTTTTTTCTCACCGTGTCCCACAAGGCTAACTGTCTCTCACTCATGCGGCTAAAGCCAGTTGTAAGGATTTTTCCGTCATTCAGGAAAACACCTCTCATTGGCCTGGTGCCCTCATGGGCTTTGTCCCGCACCTGAGGTAGACGGCAGGATCAAAACAGAGACGGGATATTATACGGTCATACATTTGTAAGAGTCACACACAAAAATATCTAAACAACAGAAATTTTATGGACTTGAGCTGTAGTAAGACAGGTGATTCCACAATTGTAATACTGTATAAGAAAATATGCATTCAAGAATATGTTAACCCATTCAAAGCTATAATAATAATATATTTTATAAAATGTGTTGCTGAAAATACCTGAATTTTCCTGGTAAATAGTATCAAGGATGATTTTTATATAATTAGCAAATAAACAATATACAGTACATTACTATGGATGATATTCCATGCTAAGACATTAACAACTGACGTTCTAATTACACACCAAAAATTACCTTTTTTTTTTTTTTTTTTTTACTATAATTTACTTACTGCACAATAGTGATTTTACTGAAGATCACAGTATATTAAGTCATAATCACAATCTTCAAAGGGACGATCAAGTCAAACTGAGACTGATTTCTCATGTGTGAAAGCGTTAAACTGATGAACATCTTCAGAAGATTTTAAGCAACAGTACGGTGATGAGAAACTGTGGAAACATTTTAAAGAATGCTGTATGTCCTTAAAATGATGATCATGGGGGAGGTGGCTCGTAGCCCAATGCAGTCTTTCCTGAATTTCCTTTCAGGAAATGAAACACCTAATCCTTGAAAATCCACATATAAATTGTCACCAACTTGTGAAAGAGACGTCTGTTTTTATGGGAAAGATAAACAAAATCATTCACGAATACCACTTGCTCATTATTGGAACTCAGCTCGGAGTTATTGCCAGATCCCCTTTCATTCCTGATTTCAATCCAATCAATTTCCACATGTTTGGGCCATTAACAGAGTTTCTGGGAGGCAGAATTCCAGACGTGAAGCATGCAGTCCGATCATGGATCCGGTATACTGAGAAAAATTTCTACCTTCATGGTATCCAAACACTAATGAACTGCTGGGATGCAATAGTGTCGGAGGGGACGATATAGAGAAATTAAGCTAGTTTTTACTTTCATAATTGTGTTCTGTTATTCTGCACAATCAACAGTCCCAGTTTGCCTTGAACATTGCTTGTAATTAAAAAGAAAGAAAGAAAGAAATAGGAACACAATTTTATGCATCATATATTCTTTAATAAATTAATGTCATGCAAGTTTTTGTTGAACATGTAACTTGTAGAATCCTCCACACGCGAATGTGTTCAAGTTACGGTTGTGTGAATGTTCTGGAAACTAAAATGTACGTTTTTTTCATAAGCTGTGTGTTAGGAACCTCCACTAGAGGTCACTGTTTATGTCTGTCGGTCTTGAGTAGTTCTTGTTGGTTGACTCAGTTTCCCAGAAGGCACCTCAGTCAGATGATGAATGCTCACCTGGACTGAGGTGCCTCATTAAAGCTTCTATAAATAGCAGTCTGTTCTGGGAAACTGGGTCGAGCAGTGTTTGTCAGTTTGTTTGTCTATTTGCCTGTTTGTCAGTAGGTTTGTCTGTTTGGTTTGTTATGTTTGTATTTGTAACTACCGTCATGTGGGCATTCCTTTTGTTTGGTTCTTGTTTCTTTAAGTTTATACTTTGGTTTGTTTTGTAACCTTTGTTTGTCTAGGGCTCTACTGTTTGTTCTCCTTATGTTCCTTGTGTTGATGGATTCATGGAGCTGTCCTGTTTCATGTTTAGCTAGGCTGTCTCCTCCTGTGTCCTGTGTAAGTACTGTTCTGTCTTCTGGTATAACTCTTTGTTTAGTTTTGCGTAGCCACATGCAGGCCTAGCCGCTAGCAGGGTTAGCCGCTAGTAGGCCTTAATTGCTAGTAGGGTTAGCCCTTAGTAGGGTTAGCCTCCTGTAGGCTAGCCTCTAGGGGGATTGACTGCTAGTGGTTCTGGTCGCTAGTAGGTTAGCCGCTAGTTTGGAGTAGCCTCATGTGTGCTTGCTTTTGTGTTCAGTTCCCCAACATTAGGTCAGTACTAACCCGGTTAGCCACTAACTCCTTTAGATACTAACCTGGTTAGGTCAGCATCCAGTGTCCCCAGCGTTCCATGTAGCTACTAACCCAACTAACCACTAACCCAGCCTGTTCCATCTCTTGTCCTGTCTCTAGTCTCTCCTGTCTCTAGTCTCTCCTGTCTCTAGTCTCTCCTGTCTCTAGTCTCTCCTGTCTCTAGTCTCTCCTGTCTCTAGTCTCTCCTGTCTCTAGTCTCTCCTGTCTCTAGTCTCTGTGCTCCCAGTCCTGTCTCTCCAGTCTCCAGTCCTGTCTAGCCCTGTCTCTCCCGTCTCCTGTCTCTCCCGTCTCTAGTTCCCCTATGTGTCTTAGTTAGCTTCAGCTCCATGTTTCCTCATCCCCAGTTCTCTTTGTCGGTCCCCTCTGTCAGCTCCTGGTTCCCTGTCAGCTCCTGGCTCCCATGTCAGCTCTTGTCCCTGTGTTGGCGCGCCGTTCCCTGTCGGTTCCTGGCTCCCATGTCAGCTCTTGTCCCTGTGTTGGCGCGCCGTCCCTGTTTTTCCTGAGCCCTAGTTTTAGTTTACGTTTGTTGTTTTGGTTCCTTTGTTTGGTTGTGACTGAGTTTTGTTAATAAAAAGACTTTCTGTTTAACAACCCCTCTGCCTTCATGCCTACCTCCATGCCCACGGCAACATCATCAGCCGGGTCTAGCCAGCACCACCAGCTAGACCCATGACACTGTGACTGGCTCACAAAAAGACGAGATGTGTCAAGCATGAGACGTTGGCTGGAATCTAACATTAAATACTGTAATTAAAAAACATGATTTTTGAAGAGTTTTAATGCTTACAACTTTACTAAGCACCGTACACATAGTCATACGATTATTTACTCATGTCAGGGGTAACCCCTAGAGGGCGTCAAAGCGCCCTGAGTCTTTTGTGTTGTAGTTTTTGTTTAACTTCATTTCCCAGGTTGCAACTCGGTCAGGTGACATGGGCGCTCACCTGAACCGAGTTGCTCATTAGTTTTATTATAAATAGTTTGGTTTCTTTGAGTTCCGCGTCTTGCATCTGTTGATTTTCACCTCGTTCATGTCTGTGCGTTTAGTTCGTGTCTTTCAATGTCTTTATACGTGTTTTAGTTTCAGTTTCACTTAAAGTATCCTGTTTATTTGATTTCCCTGTTTTTCTTTATAAATAAAACATTGTTCCTTAAAACACCTGGACCTCTGCATTTATGCCTCGCACCCAGAAACATGACAACTCAGGCAATGTGAGGCAGCACTGGAATGCATAAAAACCAGGTAGATACTGGCCAGCAGATTTCTGTAAAGTTTAAATGTGATTTCAGTGATTTTGAGCATAGCATGATTGTTGGTGCCAGATGGTACAGGTGTGAGTATTTGCATAACTGCTGAGCTCCTGGGATTTTCACAAAGAACTGTCTTTAGACTTTGCTCAGTAGGCTGCAATTAAGTCAAGTCAAGTCAATTTTATTTATATAGCGCTTTTAACAATTGACATTGTCGCAAAGCAGCTTTACACAATAAAAAGAAGTAAGTTTTTATGCAATGTATATGAATCAAAATGACAAGATTGTCCCCGATGAGCAAGCCGAGGGCGACGGTGGCAAGGAAAAACTCCCTGAGATGGAATAGGAAGAAACCTTGAGAGGAACCAGACTCAACAGGGAACCCATCCTCATCTGGGTGATAACGGATAGCAGGAATTGCTCAGCATAATAATGTGTAAGACTGGAAGTTCAGTATAACAAGAGATGTTTTAAAATTAAAATGAGTCCAGTTTGTTCCCGGAGGCTCAGGTAGACTGTAGGGGATTCCGGTCCTGAGTTATCGAACAACTGAAGTCACAGGTCCCCAGAGCATCACTCGATGACAGGAGAGTCTTAAGAAAGATCATCCAGTCAGCAACATTTCTGCAGATGAAAACACTTTGTGGATAAGAGAGGTCAGAATGACCAAACTAGTTTGAGCTGACAGAGTTGAAGGAGAGATGCAACGGTGTGGGAATGTTTCCTTGGCACATTTTTTGGCATGTTAATGCCAATTAATCATCGCATGAATGCCACAACATATTTGATTATCGCTGCTGACCATGTGCATCACTTGATGGACACAATTTACCATCTTCTAATGCCTAAGTCCAGCATGATAATGCACCATTATGCAAAGCAACTGGTTTTATAAATGTCAGTGGGTGTTAATGTCACCGGTCAGATGATTTGCAGCATGAAAGTGCTCCTGACAAATCTTCAGGAGAGTATGATCCAGTCGTGTCACCATGGACCAAAATCTGCAATGAATGTTTCCATCATCTTGTAGAATCATGGCAGGAAGAATGGAGGCTCTTTTGAGAGCAATGGGAGACCCTACCTAGTATTAGTAAAGTGTTCCTAATAAAGTGCTCTATGAATGTATAGTTCCAATTAAGTGAATATTAAAAGTTATTTATTTGAAATATGTATTTATATTTTAAGTTTTTATGTTATTACATATTTGTAAAGTAAAAGTGCCTGTGACCAAAAATTACATTACTCATATATTGCCACATTAAGACTGACCTTAAGGATGGTTCCCCGTCGAGGGTCAATTACACGTAGGGCTTTATCTTTGCAGGTGGTACAGATCACGCTGCCCTCTCTGTTCCAGCTGACGCTGTAGATCTGATCTGGATGAGCATCGCTCAGTTCGTACACCAGCTCGCCCGTGCCAACATCCCATATGCACAATACGTTATCGCAACCTAAAGCAAGGGAAAAAAACAAATGGAAAACTCAAAGTAAACAAACTGAAGGTAGATCTACGTGTAGCAATGCATTTCAAAGGATGAATGCAAGAATTTACAATTTTCACATTTGCATGCTAATGCAAACTAGCTGCAGGAGTGTCTTCCGTGTGCTTTGTGTCTTATATCACTTGCACAGACAGACTACCTGGATTAGATTTTGGGAGAAAAAAAAATTTAACATTTAAAAAATTTTAAATGCACAAAAACTAAATTCGCTGATACTGATAAAGTTTTAGAATAAGGATGAATTGCTTTTGGTGTTTTTTACTTTTTCATTAAACTAATTAGGAAAATCATGTGGCAAAATGCAACCAAGACTATACACTAAAATAGGTCAATATATGGAAATACTGTTGAAAGAATATCAATTGGTATTGTATTGTACCTCAGTGGATTACTGCATGTAATGGATTACTGCATGTGTGAAACAGATACAATTAGGGAAATTAGTTATGAATTTGCATGTTGGTTTTGTCAAAATATACTTTTTAAATTTTACAGCATCCTAACTAACCCAGACATAGCATAAGAACAGCCTCTACCCTCTGACCTCTACCAATGTCTAAGGTGAGCCAAAAGACACTTAACCTAGTTTATCCAAATTTAGCATCCGAAGCAAGCAAAGTGCAAAACCACTCCCACGCACAGCACACAACACACAAAGAGATTACCTGCTGTTAGTAAGATGTTAAGTGCAGTAGGGTGCCAGGCCAGAATGCCCACTCGTTTACTGTGGCCCTCTAGAGTTACTGTAGCCTCAGTCATTGATGTTATGAGTCCACCATCAGGAATGTGCCATATCTACCATCAGTGTAACACAAGACCTCTTTCAATTACTTTCACACAGCAAATAAACGAAACGCAATCATTTAATGGACCGTCTTTTAAAGAATACTCTTAAAACTAACGCACATTTAAAAATGATTACTAGCTAGCTTTACATACAGTATAACTCAGCTCAGTCGTACTGTGTCAAGAACAAATGAGCCCAGCTCAGTCAAGCTCAACTGAAATGAAGGGCTCGTTTGCAAAAACAGATATCAAGTCATACTTTTTTATTATGCACCCCAGGAAATATCAATCAATCAAATTGGTGTGGGGTTGCTTCCGTATTACACACGGCAGTCAGTACACTTTTTTGAAGAGTGCCATTTACTGTATATGTGTTTGCAAACATAGTACCGTGTAAAGGTTAAAGGCATGTGCAGATAACTGTTGTAGAGCAAGGATGCATATATATAAAACAGTAAAGAGTAATTCAATGAAACAAAGTCAATAATTGGTGTGACAGACCTTTGCTTAAACTATAGTCTCAGGTACAATAAACTGCTTAGTTGTACTCACTTTGTAGCATCTGCTTCTTTTTTCATGCATTATGACTTGATAATGAAGTCATAAAATAAACATGTGTAACAAAGTTTATATTAAAAAAGCACAGAGTGACAAAGACTTGAAAAAAAACTGTACACACACTTTTCGGATTTAAATGAGCAAATAAGTAAGAGCCTACTATTGAATAATTACTGCAGTAATTAATATGGTTTCGCTGGCAACAAGTTAGTTAATCCTAACTGACGCAGTCAGTAGAGTCTTGTTTTTTAAACAACCATGTCAGAAGTCATATCTTGTGGTCATGGCAAAGTTTTTTTTTTTTTTTAGGAGGGTCAGATTATTTCCCTGCATCCAGCAAAGACAATAACTGGAGATTGCAAAAACTAATATAATTGGGTAAAGAACTATCCAATGCAGGGGACTTCCAAGATGACGATGCTATTCAAATTGTGAAAGAGTGGTTCATGGTGCATAAGACATCATACCACCACCACAGAGTCGAGACCTTAGCCCCAATAAGAATTTTTCGGGATATCCGGGAGAAAAATTTTGACACTCTGATCCTCCCATCATCTTCAAGCTTGTTGAAACAATGCCATGGTGAATGCATACCGTAATCAAAGCAAAAGGCGATCCAATGAAATATATACAATATCATATCCAACATATCCCCCCCCCCAAATACAATAATCTTCTTTCTCTAATCTGCTGTTAAATGACTGGTAACTCTAAATGAACTTCTCCTCTGCAGCAGTCTTGCTTTCCTGGGATGGTCTTCATGAGAGCCAGTTTCATCATGGTGCTTGATGGTTTTTGCAAATGCACTTGACAATACTGTTCTTGGAAGAACTATTTCAGAACAGCTGACATTTGTGTCTTAAAATAAGAAATGACTGTTGTTTTTGTTGTTGTTGTTGTTGTTACTTAAGTACATAATTCCTCATGTGTTATTTCATACTTTGGAATCTCCAGTAATTTCTTGAATGTAGAAAAATAAATCCGGATTTGTGTCTAAACGTTTGACTGGTACTGTGTATACATAAACAGAATGTTTCAGGTTTCAGGTTTACTAATTACAGTAGATCTGTGTTGAAACCACTCGGTCACAAGGTTTAAACGCCTATGGTACAATAAATGCATGTAAGCATGATATCATTAACATTAGCTATACAGTATATATAGTGTATAAACTGTAGCTATACTGTATATCTGACATACTATATGACAGTCCTTTCCATATGCTGCTATCTTCAATGACGAGACCTGAGTTTTTAGCAGTTATACTAAACACTAACCTGCATATACTAGCAAAAATTATACTTAACAAGACAGCAAATCATACATTTACACCCAAACTGCCAAACTGACACCAAAAGTTCTTTGGTTCAAATGGTCCATACCTTTACTGTGCAGTCCTCTGAAGCACTGGCAATTACATTGTCATCATGTGGACACCATTGGATATCAAGTACAGGAGCAGAATGGCCGCAGACAGTGGGAGTGGACTGGTCCACTCTACCACTCTAGAAAAAAAAAAGAACAAATTGAAACCTTTAAATTTAAATAATAATTGAAAATTATTATATATGATATAAATTATATATTATATAAATTGTATATATTATATTAATTTTATATAATATATATATAATATTTATTTATATATATATTTTTTTTTATATTTATACGTTTTTTAAATGTTTTGGGAGTGTTCTAGTGTTCTGTTACCTTTGTGAGTGGCAATACAAGAAAGGCTCCGCCCCCTCCAGCCTCTGTAATAACAGCAATGAACTTTGGATTGGCTGCACAGAGTTGGCTATCCCATGTCACACGGGAAACCCTGAGGTCATCCAGACACTGCTCTGCTTTCCATGCCTGGGCGAATACATGTCGGAACTTACTTTGCCTAACCACACCCCTCCTGAAGGACATGACTGGGAAGAACAAACAATGAAGCAATTTAAAGCATTCATCCTCCAACAAACAACTAATAACCACTGAAAGCAAGCACAAGGCTGTAAATCACTGCATATTATAACATGCTTAATGCAAATCATACTAAGTGGTAATAAATGCATAACATCTCGATCTTTAATGTGGCAGCCATAAAAGCTAGGAAGTAAGAGCCTGTTACAAGAGCTGTGCTGATGGTACGATAGCACTTCATGGAGACTAACAGCAATTCCATCAAATAAAGCTGATGCTTTGAGTATGATAATGCCTTAAAAATTAGTTAAAATATCATACTAGAAAAGCTAAAGTGAGAATAACTTGTAAAGTGAAAGAGTAACTGGAGAAGGTTAAAACCTATTCTGTAAGTAAGTCATAAAGGTATACACATGAATTATTTTACATATTATTCTAGCCTTTTGGGCTTTATATTGATTAAAAGCAAACAGTATATTTCAGGCATTAGCTATGCGCAGCATAAATGGAAGCCCACAATAGGTTCTCACATTACCTCCTATTCTATAATACACACACACAATGTCAGTACTGATTATAAAAATATAATGAACCAATGCATTTATTCATGGATAGATGGAACAGGGTGCTAACCCATCACATGGCACACATACACTATAGGCAATATTCTGCATGTCTTTGGACTATTGGAGGAAACCCACCATGCATGAGAACTTGAACCCATGACCCTGGAGGGGCAAGGCCACAGTGCTAACCACTACACTACCGTGCCACTGGTGGACCAAGGCAATTATAATAAAATGCAAAAAAAAAAAAATGCTTCTGAGATTTTTTTAAATTTAGGCGTGCCCCATATCCGATTTCCATGTTTACACATCATTCCCTGACCAAAATGTGACAGACTTATCCTAATCCTGTTGTTTCCACTGCAATTACTGTAAGTCTTTACCCCCTTACTTATAGGTCAATTTTGTCTTTCCACCTTTAATTGTACTACGATGTTGAAGCTATGACTGATTGTATCCTTGTTCAGCAATGATCTCTGAAATGTTCTTGGAGTCAGTCCAGTTTCTGCAGCTTCCCTGCAGTTTATTTAATGGTTGAATTCCACAACAGTAAGACTAATCATTTCATCTGGACTCGACTCTGGAGAGCCCTCCGTGATTCATATGTACCGTACCATGTGAGCCCTGATTCACACATCTGAGTCACAAAAAACACCATTGGCATCTTTAGGGTCATGTGTAGTGAACACAGAAACACAAAAAAATAAGACATTGTGATTAATTCTAGATTTTCTCATAGGACATGATAAAAAAAAGTTAAATTGAGATACAAAGACAGTTGATTAGAACTATCTTGAAAAACTATGTGCAAAAGCTTAATATTGTCCCTAGAAGCTAAAATGTTCCATATAATTTTTTTTATTTTTGTCAGCTATTTAGTACATAACCTTCCTTATAACGAATCTTTACACAAATGCCATACTGCAATGTATGATTAGTTACTATAGTAGTAGACACATGTTAACATTCATGATACAGTTTGTGAAATGTAGATATTGCATGAACACAATATTAAACTGAACATAGAAGGCTTAGTGGTTAGCACTGTCGCCTTGCATCTCCTGGCTCTATTAACGCCTCCTTGCGCATGGAGTTTGCATGTTCTCCCTGTGCTTGGTGGTTTTACTCCGTGTACTCTGGTATCCTCCCACAGACCAAAGACATGCAGAGGTTAATTGGTGTCCCCAAATTGCCTGAAGTGTGTGAATGAGTGTGTGTATGTGTTTGTGCCCTGTGATGGATTGACACCCTGTCCAGGGTGTACCCCGCCTCATTCCCTAAGTCTCCTGGGATAGACTCTAGACCCCCTGCAACCCTATATGCAAGATTAAGCAGTATACACAATGAGTGAGTGAGTGAACTGGACAAAGAGATAATGTTACAACAATCAAAAGATACAATACACAAGACTGGGTGCTGCTATCTAAGAGCTGAAGCACATACTGTTATATGGTAAACTTTAAACTGTACTAAATTTAGTTTCATTTAATGGTTCAAAAATCACATAATTTTAATGCTGTCGTCGTGACCTCACAGATGGCTGACTCCTGTCTTTACATGCAAGCCTCTTTCTGGATTCAAAACTAGCAATTAAAAGAAAAATTGCATATGAGCAATGCATAATTCAATTGCTCGGATATGATTATGATGTAGAACCTCTTTTGAATGTGGCCCTTGTTGAGTGTGGAAAAAAAAAAGCTGTTTAAACATGGATCAGAAATTGGAGAAAAAAAATTGGAATTGATTTGCAATGTAAAGCAGCTACTGTCAGTCTTGAGCAAAGTAAATGAAAGAATTGCTGAACAAATAAGCAGCAAAGTGAATAGATGACGGAATGAATGAATCGCTTCCATTTTCAGAGTCTGTCTGTCTGTCTCTCTCTCTCTCTCTCTCTCTCTCTCTCTGTGGGTCCTAACACAACACATGAACAGTGCAGACAATTATATGTGTCAGATATTACTATCTTTCACAGTAAATGAAGTTTGTGATGTTCAGTATTCCACAGTTAATCTCCCCTTAAGTCATGTATTATCTATCAGTTGCTATGGTAAAAAATAAATAAATAAATAAACCAATCAGAAACTTGCGTTTACACTATAAGCTCAGGAATAGGAGGACACAGTTGATGAATTGGTCTACAGGAGGAGCCGTAGCAGGAGGAGTGTCAGAAGCCAAGAAAATATATTCACTCTTATTACTAGTATGCTATTTATATAAATTTCAAGAGAAAGGTCATAAAGGTACTTTAGGGCTGCTGCATTTTAAAAGCACAACACACACAAACACAAAAAAGCTTGTGCACTTGTCAACGTAAAAGTACTGTACAATTTCTTTTTATCCTTAAGAGTTCTGCACATGCAAAGACAGACAAGCTTGGATCTGTTTCATTCAATTTTGTTAATTATGTACATGGATCATCATCTGATGGGGATTTTTATCTATCAGAATATGCTACCCCTAAGTTCTCTAATAAATACACGTTATAACAATGTATCAAAACATGCTCCAGTTACCTCTTATGGTATGGTAGCTTTTTTTTGTTTTTTGACAACGCAGCATAATTTGTCAGGACACCCCCAACACCCCATCCAGAGATCATTTCCACCAAGCCACCTTGTTAGCACATCATACACAGCAAAAGAACATTCACGAACAGAGCTAATTAACAGATTATCGCGCGCGCGCAGACGGGCGCCGAAACAAGCGTGCGCGTGGAATGCGCGTGAGACACAATCTATCCAGAAAGATACCGTTAGGGGTACTGTACCTTGGTTTGGGGCTTTTTGCAGGAAATAAAACAGGACAGCTTGACAGGAAAAGGACTACACAATACTATGACACACACACACACACAGTGAATGAATCCTTTCAGTCCGTCGTTACAGTTTTGCATAACCGGGTTAGGGGGGGGGGATGCACAAGCTGAGAGAAAGAGACGGCACCGAAGCCACTGGACTATGTTAGAACACAATTTCTGTTTAATATTAAATTGCTTGTTTGAAATGTGTAATCTTATATGGACGCTTGTTTAAGAGAATAATGAATAGAGGTTGCGCACGAGCGGCCACCCAAAATGCTTAGAATAAAGAGTCCAGGTATGCAGCATCAAATGACAGGCACTCGGAAGACGCCTGTTTCCGCAGGAAAAGCCGATATATGCGTCTACATCCTGTCACATCCTCTGACAAAAGAGATTAATCAATCAACTGATAAGACGCGCGGTCGTTAAGAATATGATTTATTGCGTTACCTACCTACAGCAGTCTAACAGCCGGAGAGAGGGAGGGAACAGGCTGCGTCCCCACAGCGCGAACTGCCCTACTACACAGTGTAGTGTGGAAAACAAGCCGTTAGCGCACACTGCGCGTACTACATAGCACAGGAGTAGGCACAGCCTTTGTGTCAAACAGACTATTTCCTGTTTGGTAATGGGTTCTGCGTTCACAAAGAGCGCAATGTGTGCACGGAAACATAAGAAACGTGTACACGTTGTTCTTTTTGTCGTGTGCTTCTCAAGTTAAAGAGATGTTTATTTAGCTTACTGACATACAAAAAAAAATAGATCAGAGAAGCAGAATCATGCACCTGAGGTTTCATATTTCAAGGGCAGAATTTAGAATAAAAGTCTTAAATCGCCTGGAAAACGACTAAAAAGACACGTGGGAAAATTAACGGAAAAAAAAAAAACTCTAAATCCAGTTCATTCAGACTTTGGCATCTGAGGTTTCATATTTCAAGAGCATTCATCTTCTCTACCATGTTACAGGATCACATGGAGCCTATCCCAGGAGACTTTGGGCAAGAGGCGGAGTACACCCTAGACAGGGAGGCAATCCATTGCAGGGCACGAGCACACACACACACACACACTACAGGCAATTTGCGAATGCCGTTTAGCCTAATCTGCCTGTCTTTGGACTGTAGGAGGAAACCGGAGAACCCAGAGGAAACCCACCATGCCATGTAAGGAGGCAGGAATAGAACCCTTGACCGTGGAGGTGCTAACTACTACACTCTACCGTGCCACTAAGTAATGACGTGCCACTGAATAATGCAATTATTAATATATACTTTTTTAGATATAGGCGTGCCTCATACCCGATTCCCATGTTTACACATCGTTCCCTGACCAAAATGTGACAGACTTATCCTGATTCGGCTGTTTCCACAGCATTTGCTATAGGTCCTTACACCCTTACTTATAGGTCTATTTTGCCTTGCCGCCTTTAATTTTACTATGATGTTGGAGCTTGGACTGACTGCATCTTTGCTCAGCTATGATCTCGGAAATGTTAAGCATCCATCTTCTATACCACTTATCCTGTTACTGAGTCGCCTGGAGCCTATCGCAGAAGCCATTGGGCACAAGGCAGAGTACACCCTAGACAGCGAGTCAATCCATCACAAGGCACACACACACACACACTATGGGCAATTTGGGAATGCCATTTAGCCTAATCTGCATGTCTAGGAGGAAACCGGAGTACCCAGATGAAACCCACCAAGCACAGACGGCAGGAATTGTCGAACACTCCTCGACCCAGGAGGTGCGAGGACACAGTGCTATCCACTACACCACCGTGCCACCTAACTCCAATTCAATTATTTATTGGTATTTGTATAGCGCATTATAGTAATTTCTAAATGTAATATAGTTTTAACCTAAAGTCTATTGTGAGGAACTTCATTAATGGTAACATGAATGCAAACTATTGCAGTCTTAAGGCTATCCAAATAAACATGGTACACTTCCCAGTAATTTAATGCTGATCTTTAGCCTGTCATTGTGGGACTATCCTCAGCAACAGTGAGTTACAGAGGCCCATCGTTAGGTGCATAGCTTGTGTTCTCCCAATGCTAGGTGGGTCTCCTTCAGGTTATCTAGTTTCCTTCTACCTTAGAAAAACATGAGAATCAGCACCACTAAATTACATATAGAGTGAGTAAGAGTATGAATAATGCAGCATAGCAAGGACACAGGAAGTAAGGATGCTGTTAGCTCCACAGCAATCTCTGACTTTTAGGTTTCCTTTAACTCCAAATGCTGCTGCACCTGCAAAAAAAAAAACATAAGGCTCACTCAATAACAAAGAAAGAAGGAAATAGGCTGAAAAAACTTTTAAATTGAATAAATAAGTAGTTTTATAGTGTCTGACCATTCATGAAATCTGTGTCTTCAGGTTTCAGGATTACTCCTTCCATTATATCCAACATCTGGAATTTGTCTTATTACCATAAAAAGACCGGCTTGTAGGGGAATGAGTGTATACAGCTATTATAACTTTAACGAGAACATGACCTAACTCCTTCCTTAAAATGTTAATTACACACGTGGACAAGATTGTTGGTACCCTTCGGTCAATGAAAGAAAAACTCACAATGGTCACATAAATAACTTTAATCTGACAAAAGTAATAATTTTAAAAAAATTCTATGAATGTTAACCAATGAAAGTCAGACATTGCTTTTCAACCATGCTTCAACAGAATTATTAAAAAAAATAAACTCATGGAACAGGCCTGGACAAAAATGATGGTACCCTTAGAAAATACTGAAAATAATGTGACCAAAGGGACATGTTAATTCAAGGTGTGTCCACTAATTAGCATCACAGGTGTCTACAATCTTGTAATCAGTCAGTGGGCCTATATATTGGTCTCCAGGTATTCACTGTGTGGTTTGGTGACATGGTATGTACCACACTCAACATGGACCAGAGGAAGTGAAGGAAAGAGTTGTCTCAGGAGATTCGAAAGAAAATTATAGACAAGCATGTTAAAGGTAAAGGCTATAAGACCATTTGCAAGCAGCTAGATGTTCCTGTGGCTACAGTTGCACATATTATTCAGAAATTTAAGATCCATGGGACTGTAGCCAACCTCCCTGGACGTGGCCGCAGGAGGAAAATTGATGACAAATCAAAGAGACGGATAATCTGAATGGTAACAAAAGAGCCCAGAAAGACTTCTAAAGAGATCCAAGGTGAACTTCATGCTCAAGGAACATCAGTGTCAGATCGCACCATCCGTCGTTGTTTGAGCCAAAGTGGACTACATGGGAGACGACCAAGGAGGACACCATTGTTGAAAACAAATCATAAAAATGCCAGACTGGAATATGCCAAACTACATGTTGACAAGCCACAAAGCTTCTGGGAGAATGTCCTATGGACAGATGAGACAAAAATGGAACTTTTTGCCAAGACAAATTTTGCTAATTATACATGAAGCATATCAAGAAAAGAACACTGTCCCTACTGTGAAACATGGAGGAGGCTCTGTTATGTTCTGGGGCTGCTTTGCTGCATCTGGCACAGGGTGTCTTGAATCTGTGCAGGGTACAATGAAATCTCAAGACTATCAAGGGATTCTAGAGAGAAATGTGCTGGCCAGTGTCAGAAAGCTGGGTCTCAGTCGCAGGTCATGGGTCTTGCAACAGGACAATGACCCAAAACACACAGCTAAAAAACCCCAAGAATGGCTAAGAGGAAAACATTGGACTATTCTAAAGTGGCCTTCTATGAGCCCTGACCTCAATCCTATTGAGCATCTTTGGAAGGAGCTGAAACATGCTGTCTGGAAAAGGCACCCTTCAAACCGGAAACAACTAGAGCAGCTTGCTCATGAGGAGTGGGCCAAAATACCTGCAGAGAGGTGCAGAAGTCTCATTGACAGTTACAGGAATCGTTTGATTGCAGTGATTGCCTCAAAAGGTTGTGCAACAAGCTATTAAGTTAGGGGTACCATCATTTTTGTCCAGGCCTGTTCCATGAGTTCATTTTTTTTATAATTCCGTTGAAGCATGGTTGAAAAGCAATGTCTGACTTTCACTGGTTAACATTCATAGAATTCTTATTTATTATTACTTTTGTCAGATTAAAGTTATTTCTGTGACCATTGTGAGTTTTTCTTTCATTGACCGAAGGGTACCAACAATTTTGCCCACGTGTGTATACATCTCCTAACAGAAAATGTTACCATATCAACCATTAAATACTTTTCTTTCTTATAAAACACATTTTAATCTGTTTAGATTTGGTGTTCGCTTGCACAAGTTCATGTGAAAGTGCAGTTACAGGAACAATAAGGTATTAGAACACAGGAATTAATATATAAACCATAATTATTTATTTTACAGTCTTAAATACTCAGCTCTGTGGTGCAACAGAAAAAAATAATCATCTGCCTATCATTCGCTTGTGATGTCAACGTCGTGTTACATACTGTCTCATTCATTCATTCACTCATTCATCTTCTATGCCATTTAACCTGTACAGGGTTGTGGGGGGGCCTGGAGCCTATCCCAGCAAACTGGACAGGGTGCCAATTCAACGCATACACACACCCACATCACTAGGGGCAATTTCCGGGACAACAATTAAATTAATTTGCACGTCTCTGTGGGAGGAAAACAGAGTACCCAGAGGAAACCCACCAAGCATGTGGGGAACATGCAAACTCCATGCACATAGACCCAAGGCAGGAATCAAACCCTCGACCCAGGCCACAGTGCCTCAATTGCGCTGTCAGACACTTTAAATGCAAAACACATTCGTGCATCCTGTAGTGAACCGTCATCTCATCCAGGATGTGTTTCTTGGGGCACCTGTGGATCTACCATGATGCTAACCAGGATAAAGCGGGTACTAAAGACACACGTAATAAATGATAAATTTGGTATTTTGCTTATGTGGCCTTTCATTTGTCCATTATGTCTAGGAATAAGTACAAAATCCTCAGAGAGGACAATAATCTGTCAACAAACTGAAAAGGTATAGAAATAATAAAAAACATGTAATATTATACAGCATATTATTTTACATTGACGTTTACAAGCGCACATATCTAGCACCATTTCCCAAATTCCAAGCACTAACCAGCAGCACAGAAGCAACACACAATCAACAGGTTGTCATAACACACAAGTGGTAACAAAACTGTAACAAGCAAACTGTAACATGGACTATAAAAATTAAACACATCTGTAAACTGCAGGTAAGGCTTTTCCTTATATACAGGCGTACTGTTTTTTTTTTTTGTTTTTTTTTAAAGAAGCTCTATAATGTATTAAAGTAATTTGCCTTAACATTCCCATCCTTTACATCCCCGAACCCTAAGGCATATCATCCAGCAACTACTGTACATGCAAAATGATCAGGCTAATATTGCATTATAAATGTGAGGAGTGGATGTGCGGGAAAGCCTTTACATGTCATAATATGGTTATTCAAAGCACACTTTTAAGGCCTTAAAGTGATGCCCAGTCCAACCAGGAAAACCATTTACACGAAACATGTACAAATATGGTTAATAATACTTCATGTCTGCATATACTGCAACTTTTATATACAGTGATAAGAAGAGATAGCTCACAGGTAAAGCCATTGTAATTCATGGTTATTAGGAAGAAAGGTTCCCAGGTAAACAGAGGTTTAATCCTGCGGTTGGGTTTTAACTGTGTGGCACAAAAAACAGAAGGACACTGTTCGCTCTCTTTGTCACGCCATCATTTCACAGTGACAAGTCTCTCTCATTGAAAGTGTTACATTATAATACTCATCTATAAAAAAAAATAAAAAAAACATGTGTGCATTTGAAACATGCATCAAGGAACATCAGTCTTTTACTTAATACCACAGAATTGATGTATGGCTTATAAAAACAAGTCTTTTTTTTTAATGAGGATAAATTGCTAGCTTGAATTGCTAACCTTGCAGTAACCGTTCGCAGAAGTAGTACAGAAGAGTATGTCACCTAGGTTGATTTTTTATTATTATTATTTTTTTACATTCAGGTGAGATTTTTCACTTGCCAAAGTTCCAGTCTCAATACGTCTCCAAGGTCTTGCAGAATCCAAAACGTATTGATGCCGGTCTCGATGTTGAGACTCAACGATGGTGCGCAGTGCTGAAGTCTGAGAGCTATACTATCTGAGGAGGGTGATGAATCATGTTTGTATGGACAAGGGGAAACCGAGTGATCTCCGGTGTTAGTAAGATGCTGTTGGGTTTCTGCTTAGGCCATAGGGTACCGTTGGTGTGCTCGAAGTGATTGGACATTGCCTCGGAAATTTGCGAACTTGCAGTCTCGCTGCCTCCGTTATCCATCCCATCGGGTTCGATTTGACCCCTGGAGACCTCTGATCCCTCATCGACTGGCCTCATGTCTTCATTATCTAAATGTGTGGGGTAGATTGAATTTAAGGGGGAATGATGCCCTCTGCTGCCTGCTCTGCTGCCAGTTATGCTGCCTCCTCCTGATTGCGGTCTGCCATCTGCTGGTAGGATGGCGCTACCGTTCCGAGATCTGATAATTTCAGCAGTCTGCTCCATCGAGAAAGGGGAAGGCTGTAAAGGAGGGTGAAAGAGACTCTCCTAAAAATGAACGAACAAGACAAGTATATATATATATATTACAGGTGAAATACAGGTGAAATTAGTTTTATTTATTTATTTCAGTAATGCAACTTAAAAGGTAAAACTAATATATGAGATAGACTCATTACATGCAAAGCAAGATAGTTTGTCATAATTGAGATGATTATGGCGTATAGCTCATGAAAACCCCAAATAGGGGTCAGGCGTGTTTGCTGGCCAATCAAGCACATTAATCCCACGGTCACTGAACCAGGTTTTGGTGCTTTTGGCAGTGTGGGCATGTGCCAAGTCCTGCTGGAAAATGAAGTCAACATCCCCATAAAGCTCATCACTGGAAGGAAGCATGAAGTGCTCCAAAATCTCCTGGTAGACGACTGCATTGACCCTGGACTTAATGAAGCACAGTGGATCAACACCAGCAGATAACATGGCTCCCCAAATCAACACAGACTGTGGAAACTTCACACTGGACTTCAATCATCTTGTAGTGTGTGCCTCTCATGTCTTTCCCATGATTGTGCTTCCTACTGAACCAGACTGAGAGAACATTTAAAGTCTCAGGAACCCTTTGCAGGTGGTATGGCCTAGAATATTGAACCTTTTCACAATATTATAATTTTCTGAGAATGTGGATTTGGGGTTTTCATGAGCTGTAAGCCATAATCATCTCAATCATGACAAATCACGGCTTGAAATATCTTGCTTTGAATGAAATGAGTCTATCTCATATATTTGTTTCCCCTTTTAAGTTGCATTACTGAAATAAATTAACTTTTGCACGATATCCTTATTTTTCGAGTTTCACCAGTTATCAGTGGTTCAGTGATCTCTAAAATGAATGCGAACAGTCAAGCTTCGAGATGCATTATAAAAAAAAAGAAGCACAAACTCAGTCACCATTTTCCCCTGATGCTCAGTATCATATTATTGGGAAATATAAATATCATCATTTATGAGCCCCAATTTAGCTTTATGAGCCCTAATTAATAACACATCTGTTGGTGCTGACACTGATATTGGTTTGAGAGGAGTAAACATTTGAGGTGCATCTTTAGGTGGAGATAAAACACACCGCTGCAAATATCAGCAATGTGGGTAATGTAGAAAACCTGTTAGCCGAAGGGAAACTCAAATTCCATTACGCCACTTAAGATCATATTTTAACTGTAAAAATGAACATACAAGTGATGAGTGAGTGGATTTTTATTTCAATGTCAAAAGTTAATGCAAAAAATATAGTCTAGTCGGATTAGACCCATGAACTGCCAGAGGGCCAGTGCTAAGCCTTCCTTACCCTTAAGCAATCCTTACCCTTTACCTGCTGTAATTAACAGGTCAAGCGTAAAATTTATCGACTGCATAGCGGCGTCCCCGGAAGATATTCTACAACAGTCATAAATACTTTTGAATATACAGCACTTGAGACACAACAGTGTACATACCGGATGCACCAGTGACATATCGCTGCTTCTCGAGTAAGGGTCTATTTTGGGTCGACTTGGACCTCTCTCTCCATCTTTCTCTCTGTCCATTGGTCGCTCCCTGCCTCGTCTGGATGTGTTATAAATGGCGGGTCGGCCCAGAGAGTCTAGCCCTCCTAAAGTGGAATGGCTGTCTCGAGAGCGGGGTCGTTCCTGTTTTTGCATTTTGAAATAGAGAAAAAAAAGAAAAGCCAATCATCAGGCGAAAGTGTACTAAAAGAGTTAATACAGTTAAGACAGGAAAAAGGGCAAAAACCGACCAATGAACTGAGACTGGTCCGTATTGTTCCTTCAACTCTTAAAGGTATGTTCTCTTCCATCTGATAAAATAAAAAGAAATGGAACATGTGATTGTTTAATACACAGTGCTGCATTGTTGCAGGGTTGTTATAGCAGGTGTGTGAGCTCATACCTGGTATTTCTCTATGGATGTTGAGGCAACTCTTCTGATCGAGGCCTGTCTCGATAGAGTGCTAATTTCCTCCCTGGGAAAAAAAAATCAATAATGATCAATAATGAAATCTGAAATAACTTGGATTATGGATTTAATGATGTGTTTATACTGAACAACTGTGTTGTGTTAAAATAACCCAAAAATGGCTTCTTCTTCTTCTTACTTTTTCTCATTCAGCTCCATAGCCAGTTGTCTGTTTTTTTGTTTGTGATGGCGGTTTACTGTGATTACTACGATCACCAGAATAAGCACCAACATCCCTGCAACTCCTCCAATGATGATCATCAGGACAATGTCGAACGATGTCTTTTTTGGGGGTTCCTCTGTCATATACACGAAAACACAGAGAAACAACAAACATGCATCTGTTAGTGTACACACTCTCCTCCAACTCAACTAGCCTTGTAAATATTTTGTACACATATACAGTAATGTATATATACAGTAATGTATACTTTTCTATTTGTAATGTGCCGGAATAAGCACTAGGGGTCAGTAATGTTAAGCATCTAAACAAGTACTGTAGAATCAAAATCAGAAAACAGCAGGTGAAGCTGGGTTCAAGTTCTTGTTCTTGATGTAAGATAAGTGCTATCTTATTAAATACATAATGCATCACAGCAGATACAAAAAACTAACTAACCATTGTATGATATAAACCATAGTCTTCTTGGCTTAAATGCTTTATATTAACATCTGTAATTGACCTATGGAATTTTAACAAGCTTCATTGTGTGTCTATTTGGGGTTTATTGTCAATAAACTATAACTTTAGGCTAAAATATTAAGAAAAAAAAAAAACACACACACACAGATACAAAGAAACGTGCAGATACCTGCAACTTCTACAAGCAGGTCCGCTTTCCCAGACCCCACAGTATTTGTGGTTACACACTCATACACTCCTTTGTCTGTTAATCTGAGAGGCCTGTTGAATTTCAATGTTTCCTTCTCCACAGTCACACCATCTGGTAAGCTGTAATTTTTTCTGTGAGATGGAAAGATATTGTTAGATGCATATTTCTACTTAACCTGAACAGCAGAAGTTACATGGATAGAGCTAGTGCACACCGTTCAAGGATCAACAACCATCTCAATTCAACAACGATTTCCATTCGTTTATTTTCATCTCACACCAGTCATGAATTATGCTTTGTCTAAAAAAAATTCAAGGAAGCATGTGGGAAATGCTTTACATGATGTTTTCCATGATGCAGCACCAAGTTTGCATAAAGACGGCAAGAGGACTGCTGTATGTCATCACGTTTACCCGTTCACACACACAGACATACCGCTCAACGGCGGTTCCTACGTCTTCTTACGCGTCCGTCTTTCCCAAACGCATGTCCACTCATTCACTAGTCATCTACAGTTTTCCCCATGTTCTCATCCACCTCTCCCTCCTTCGTGTGAAAAGCTCTGCGTTTGTGTGTGTTCCTGACGGTTTTGCACAAGCTGGAACACGATACAAGGACACACTTACTTGACTCGCTTTGCATCTGCACCAAGCAGGCACAGAACAGGTTCTCCCACTTAGGGTGCCTGCTGAAATGTTTAATGAGTGTGTGTGCGCAAGTGTGTTTGTGTGTTGTAAGACAAAGTTCAGGAACTAACTCCGTCCAACTGACTGAATGTGCTCATAGACAATCGCAAAATTTTATGACATAATTACAAAACAGATGTTACCTTAATAGGAAGTTTAAAAAAAGATTATATATAAATGAAGTCTGAAGAAAATTCATGTCAGTGAGGTCATGAAGGTCACTTGACTGCAAACAGTTCGATCTGCCTAGGAAGTGAATCAATCAGGGTGTGTTAATGAATTTAGATTGAATCACTGTTATACCACACCTTGAGCCAGGATTACTGTGGCACGAAGCTGGGAGCAAACACACACACAGAAAAACAACCTTCCTTGGACGGAACTTGGGAAAAACAAGTATTGCTTATGCAACGTTTACTATAGTTGTTTATCCATGTATTGTAGGAAACCATGAAGAAGATTCATGAATCTAGGGCTAAAGTGATTTCATTGTACTGGATTGAATTTATACTATAGCATTTTCTTCTAAGAGTAAGTCTTACTCGTTTGCTTTCTATCAAGGCATCCGTCCTTTTTATTGATATTAGTAGTACATTAAATCTAATCTCATTGAACTCCACGGTTCTTTCAAAATTTACCATCAAAAACATAAAGAATGCATTAAACGTTGTTTAAATTTGAGATCAAAACATTCACAAGAAAAAAAAATTGTCATTTTTTTGTAAACAAAAAACAAAACAAAAAAAGAAAAACAGACAGAGAGGCAGACAGCTGTGGTAATCTACCTAGTCCAACTGAAGTTGTGTGGTTTGGGGTTTCCTCCACCGTCACACTGTAGTCTCGCCCCCTCCATACCCAAATACCAGTTCTCATTATAACCCAAGATTATTGCATCTGGAGGGTCTAACACACACACATACACACACACCATTAGACAAACATTTTTTTTTTACTTGTAAGCTGTTATATTACAGCAAACAGTGTGAATGATAATAATAATAATAATAATCATATCAAAATATTAATCCTGCGGAACCACACTCTTTAAAACAAATGCAAAACATTCTGCTCAGGTGTCACGCCCAGACAGTGTTTGAATTTCTCGTAACTTAAGATGTTAAGACAATGAATCAGACAGAAACTGGGTAATCGCAGTCCTGAGACAGACACAAAACAGGTGCTAGAAAGCCAGCCTCTACATGTTAAAACACAGGTTCAGAACAGCTAACCAGATAAAACCGAGTATTTTTTATTTGGTCATTTAAGTGTTTAATGAAGTGTGGGGATGGTAGAAACTTAATCTCTTAAATTAGGTAATTCATCCTACTGTGCTAAATGATTTACGGCCAAGTCATTGGCATATCATGATGTTTTAAAAAACAAATTATTCAATTTTTTTTATATCTAACAAAGACTTGACTACACTAGACCAACTGTCCTCTAAACGAAAACATTCTAAACAAATCAGATACCCCATGCTTGCGTAACACCTACAAGTGACGACCTCGATAAAACCTCGATATTATTTAACCTGACTAAACTCACAGTGCACGATGAGCTGATTGGTGAGCCTCCGTGGACTTTTTAGAGACGGGTGCCAGACCAGACAGTCCAGTTTTCGTCCGTTCATTCTCCTCAGAGGGTGAAGGGAGTACTGGATGGAAGCGACACCGTTGTCCAGACTGCGGTTCTGGCTCTGACCTGGGAGATCTGTTTCCCACGAGAGGCCCGGCAGAGGCTTAGCCATTGCACGGCACGTTGCAGCCACTCGAAATTCCTGTCCCTCTACTAGAACAACAGGGTCCAATGTGGAGATAGGTTTAGCTGATGGGAAAAAGAAAACACACGGCTTAGAAAGTTTAACAATTACTATTATAATTAAATCTCTCCGTTTTATACTGTACACATCTAAGCTGCATTATAGATACATCAACAGAATGAGTAATTTAGGCCAAATGCCTGTACAGTTGCCATTGTTTACGTTCTACTGACAATCAAAACATCATCTTAAAAACATTGTCTGAAAAGAAGCAAGTAATAATCGGGTATTGTTGTTCTTCAAACAATGCGCCACACATGTAAAGTCATGTTAGTTGAAAAGCTGGCTGATTCGGTGCATCCTTCTATGTAGACAATTCCTTGAGTGTGTGTGTGTATTATATTCAAATTCAAATTTTATATACTTATTTGTGTGTGTGTGTGTGTGTGTGTGTGTGTGTGTGTGTGTGTGTGTGTATATATATAAGTCAGACACACACAGAATCAGCCTAAAATGTATACACACTCCAGGAATATATATATATATATATATATATATATATATATATATATATATTTTTTTTTTTTTTTTTTTTTACATTTACTGACTTGATGGAGGATTCTTGATCAACAATGACCACCAAAAACATAAACCCATTACATATTAAGTGAATATCATTACACTGTCATACTGTTGGACATATTAGGTAGCAAGTCACTTTTCAAAGCTGATGCGTTAGAAGCAGGAAAAATAGGGAATGGGCAAATTGTGATGGCAAGACAACTGGGTCAAAGCATCTTCAAAACAACAGGTTCCTGGTGTGCAGCAGTTATTCCCTACCATAAAACATCCAATTAAAGCCAACTATAGAACCAGCAACAGGATCAGGGGCCCTCAATGCTCACTGATGCCACATGTGGAGTCAAGGAAGGCTTATCTGGTCCTGGTGTTTATGTGGATGTTACTTTGACACATACCACCCACCTAACATCGTCACAAATTAAAGTACACCTCCTCATGGCAACGGCATTCCCTAATTGTAGCTCTTACAGCAGGATTATATAGGATTATGCACCCTGCCACACTGTAAAACCTATTCAACGGTGATTTGGGGAACAAGACAAAGAGTTCTAGGTGTTGACTTGGTGGCCTCCAAATTGCCCAGATTTGATCAAGCATGTGTAGAATGTGCTGGACAAACAGTCAGATCCTTAGAAACACATCCTCAAGGCTTACATTTACATCTACATTTAAAGCATTTGGTTGATACCCTTATTCAGAACGATTTATCATATTACGTATATGAGCAGTTGAGGGTTAAGGGTCCGCTTGGTCATACTGGGGTTTGAACCTGGGACCAGGACAAGGCGGACCCACAGAATATCAGGCAGGTGGTTTTGATATTATGGCTAATTAGATTACACTTTAATAAGAAATTCAGTTAAGTCTATGATACTATAGATGATTACAATGACATCATTTTCATGACATCATTGTAGTGTCAAACAGACTGACAGGGGTGACAGAATATGGCATCCCTCTGAATACGCTGTTGTGTTGCACTACTTATGAAGCCTAAGGGGAATCATTTTAAGTCATTTTGTGGTTTTTCTTATAGCTCATTGGTTTTCCTTTCGAACCTTTATTTACGTGATGAAGGACCTCTACTATTTCTTAATTAGATCAACTTCATACAGATAGTTCCAGTCCACTAATTTAACTAAACAAGCAGTGTGCAGATCAAACACAGTGTGTTGTGTTTGGCCATGTTCGCTTTTTACATCGAAACCATGACTACACTTACTACGGGCTGTCAGTCAGTTTGTGCATCTCATGGCAACCCACATCCTAGATGTCTTTTTTTGTAGTGACTGAGCAAAAATAAACAAAACATTCGGCCATATTTTGGGTGAAATATTACTCGATAGAACTGTTGTATAAATGCAGTGTTAAACGCACATTCATGCTGATTTACATAAAATCAGCAAACTTTCTTTATGGTGAAATTCAGTACAACTCTTGCACTAGAGCGATATTGCTTAAGACAGTGATAATCTGATACTGCCTTGCACTGCAATTCATTTACTGTTAGAGAAATCATTCCAAAACACATTTTTTAATTTTTTTTTCACAATTACTAGCCCTTGACCGATGTGCACACCATGAGTCAATGGACAGGGTGCCAGAAAAATATGAAACAATACATTCATATATGTTTGATTTCAACCAATTTTGTATCCCTTAATGTGAATGAACAAAGTTAAGGAATTAACTTCATCCAACTGACTGAATGTGCTTATAGACAATTGCTAAATTTTGACATAATTACATTGAATTTAATTCACCACTGATTATTAGACCAGAGCACTAAAAGATGATCTTTGCCAACTTTGTATGTATGTTAGCAATGTAGAAAAGATATAATGTTTTCCTCGTTATAATATATTCCTCCTTCATTTCAAAGAATGATAATCCTCAAAATTCTGTATCTCTAACTTCTGTATCTCTAACAGTGCAATTTGTGTTTTTTTCACAAAGTCTCATAATAATAATAATAATAATAATAATAATAATAATAATAATTAGAGGGGCACATTTTCTGAAGAAACTCTGAGCGGTGCTTTGCCATGACGTCATAGAGCTTCCCATTTCATAGTCATAGATGTAGCTGATGTCACAGCTGATGTTGGTCTCAATGTTAAGTCTATGGGACTTTTTGGGGCGGTTAATTGCCCCCGCAGGGAAAAGTCATAGCACTCCATTCCCGACCAAGCCGCACGATTTGACACCTCATTCATGCGTCTACGACAAACGGTGCGGGACTAGTTACGCGCCAAACTTTCACACGAAAGAAAAAAAAGTAAAATAATACTAAGCCTGTTAAGCACCACTAATAATAATAATAATGCATGTTCAGTAAATACTTTAAGGTGTTAATACTGGGGTAGACTCTGGATGGGATGTTAGTCATTTACAGGGCAATTAAGAATATCCAAGATTTCCTTTGATATCCAAGAGATCAAAGGAAATCTACATTTACATAGGAAGAACAAGTAACCTGAAAGTAAGCTCAACTCAGGACCGAACTGGGGAACCTGGAGTTGTGGAGCAGCAGTACTACTCGATAAAAAAAAAGACCTTAGAAAAGCTGAGGTGCTCAGCTATACCCTTTTCTTAACAAGCCACTCATAAGGTACATGTTGATTTAGGGTATGTGATCAGTTTAGGAGAAGGCAAAGGCTTGTTATTGTTTTTAATCTGCATCACGTCCTTCCTCATACGTGAGGTCACAGACCTGCTATTAGCTTATGTTATATTGATTGACAATGGCATTTCTCACACCAAAAACACAGCTAATTCTGTTTCTCTACTCTTAACCATGGATAGCTGTCAGAACTTAAACAGTGCAATATACTGATAATCATGCACAACATTTCTATATCAGATCATCTGTGCTTTGGTATTATATGTTATACTTCAATCTTGTACGTGGTGTGGAGCGGAAAGGATGGATTGGTGAGAAATTTAAAAACACTTACTCCACACAGTAAGAGACACTTGACTCTTTAGGGTTCCACTAGGGAACGTAGCAATGGTACAGGTATAGCTTCCCTCATCTGACAGCACCGCGTTCAACATAATCAGAGCTGAGTTGATCATGGGGTTGCTGTCCTCAAAGCGCACACGGCCTGCATAGGCAGGAGATTCTAGGGGGGAAAAAAAGTATATTAAAACTCTGACAGCAAGAACACTCAAAATAGTACCTCACCCAAAAGTTAAGAGAAAGCATGAAAACTTTATTTTGGAAAAGCTCTGATCTTTCTGATGACCATAAAAGGGAGGATTATTTTGCACATATACATCGAATGTGCATAAGATTCACTTCTTCATTCATGGAGATTTAACTGTATGAAAGTCTTCTACTGGCTACAGTAAACAACATGCCGAATTGAATGAAATTCAACAATTTATGAACAACTGTTAGAAATTGTGCCTTTCATTATCAGGGTGTATTTTCAATACGTTCAATATGAATAATTCATCTGGAATTATGGATATAGTGTTCGTTTAAACATTCAACATAGATAAATGGGCCATAATCAGCCTTTAGAGCAATTCAATTCAGTTCAGTTCAATGTTATTTGGATACTGCTTTTAACTACAGTCATTGTAACAAACAACATTTACAGAATTATTATTATTATTATTATTATTATTATTATTAAAATTATTAACAAGAACAAGAACAACAATAATAATAATTACAATAATAACAAAAGATTTAGGTTAACTGAAACTCAAAAGGTGTACCTTGAGGGTACACCCCAGCAAAAAGTAAAGGTTTTCAAACATTTCCTGCCAACAAAGGGAACAGTGAACACTTTGTACCTTGCTGTCCTTCCTGACGATGAGCAGTTATAATTTGCACTTCGGTCCCATCTGTTTTAACATGGTTCCAGATAACCTGAATGACCACCTCCCCGTCTGCTGGCAAGAACTTGCAGGGCAGAAGTACATTTTCTTCTGCTGACGTATACACAGTTGAACTTGGGGGTATCACGAATGTTCCTCCATTTGCACAGACCACTACAAAATAAATAGAGGGTAAGAAAATGTACTGTAATATTAACTTTTAGAATATTAAAAGATTGTGGTTTGCTGTGTTTAGAGCAAAAATAAAATGGTCAAATATAGTTACTATTCTGAAATAATATTTGACCAAATCATTTTTATGCATCATTTACTGGGAAATTGATCATAAGTATTCATGAAAGTCATCTTAAAAAAGATCCTTCACAAAAGGGTGGAGTGGATGCTTGCAAAAACTTAAGAGAAAATGAAAAACACATAACAATACAAAAAGGGAGTGAGTGTATTAGGGGAAGGGTGGAGCTAAACGACATGTGCAGAAATGGCTTAAGGACGAAGGAGAGATATGCTGCTCAACTTGTTCAGAGCTTTATTACTAATTAGCTCAGGCTGGAAACACACTTGCAGAGGTCAGTGTGTTGAGTGGACTCGAATCCTCTGACAGTGAAGCTGCAGATTTGTGTAACACAGTTTCGAGGTATACATTTGATTTTTACACTTATTTACAAATCGGATAACTAATTTACACTCATGGGTGTGTTCGGCATACAGCATGCACCTGATATGAAAAAAAATATCCGACTGAAAATGAGCCAAAGCAATGTGGTTGGAGACTTGATTGGTTTCATATTTTGGTTAAGGCCAAATTTTTCTGCTTAAACACATCACTACCAATACAACTAATAAGAACTAGAATTATTATAGTCTTTTCACATTGAACAACAGATGAGACATGGAACTCTCAGCCACTGTACAAAACATTTTAAGGGAGAGTCACTATATTTAACTTGTGAGGTACAACACCTGCATTTAAAAGGTATATCTGTACAATGGGCAAATGGAGAATAGTCATGAAATACTTTTTTGCCTGAGTGTTGCACACATTGGTCCTAAGTGACCTCAAATGTAAGAATAAACACATAAATGGAAGTATTAATTGTTCTTTTGGATTTGTATAAACTATTTTGTTCATACTCAGGTCCAAGAAGGCCACAGCGCCATAGAGTCTAACATCCATCCCACCTGATTCAGCGAACCTAATTTTGATATGAAATGAAGGAAAATACAACGATCTGTAGGGCTCTGTCTCTACAAGATCTGGCTTTGATACTCCTCTCTAAGGAGTGGCAAAAAAAAAAATCAAACTGTCATTCCAAACTTCTACCTAGTCAGCATTAATGAATTAAATCACAGACATTCCATTAGGAGGCTACTGATGTCAAAAGACCTGCTTCTTTCACTGTCATTTAATCAGATATACCCAAACTCACTAAAATGACTTATAGACCATATACTGTGAACATATAACACTCTGCATTCCCTTTAACTCACACAAGCACACACACAGATACGGAATATCTGATAAGCCTTCCCTCAACATACTCCTCAATGATACACTTAGACCTAGTAAAAAACAGCGTATTTTGTGTTATTATCTCTCCTGTGGTGGGAATGTATGTGGTGATGATGAATGTGATGATTAGGATGATATTATCATCACATATTTTGATTAGGATGACGAATGTGATGATAATATCATCGTAATCAATATATATATGACAGTTCTGATGATTTGTTTTTGATAGTTTGTAGCTCCTAACCCTTTAATTGCCAAATTGTCCTGGACAGGGAAAAAAAAGGCCATTTGATGTCAAACAACATGAGAACCCTACCTATGCCTTGATTTTTGGGGGATGGGTTTCTCGCTCACTTACTCATCGTCTATACCACTTTATCCTGTCGGCCAGGGAAAAAAAAGGCCATTTGATGTCAAACAACATGACAAACACATACGTCCTCATCCATGCCAATTAGCCTAATCTGCCTGTTTTTGGACTGCAGGAAGAAACCAGAGTACCTGGAGGAAACCCACCAAGCACGGGGAAAACATGCACAACTCCGTGCACACAGACCCCAACGTGGGAATCGAACCCGATCCAAGGCTACAGTGCTAACCACTAAGCCAACGTGCCACCAGGGAATGATCAACTTAACTTATTATGATTTTTTTTCATAGCCATTTGTTGACATTGCCAAATTTAAAAAGTGTAAATGAATCTATTATCTATACTGATCATAGTGTGTACGCACACAGTGGTCTGGAGTCGATTTCAGGGAACTCACGGAACAAGGCAGGAGACACCTTGGATGGGATCTCAACCCATCACAGGGCACAATCTCACACACACACACACACACACTCACACATACACACACACACCCAGGCACAGTCTACAGGCAGTTTGGAAACACTAATCAACCTAATGTGCAGATCCTTAGACTGTGGGAGGAAACAGAGAGCAAGCAGAAGGAAAAAATGAGCAAACACAAGGAGAACAGACTCTACGCATACAGAGTGGAGGTGAGATTCGAACCGCTAACCTTGGAGGTGTGAAACGAAAGTGCTGAAAACTGAGCTACCAAATGTTTAAAGACTAAGAAAGATGAAAGAACCAAAATAGGCTTAGATGTATTATTTAGCTACAGTAATAAATGCAGTACATGAAAAAGATGAAACAATGTATTGTGTGTGTGAGTTTGAGAGAGAGAGAGAGAGAGAGAGAGAGAGAGAGAGGTTTATCCATTCTGTCACAATGATTTTGACAAAGTTGTGGAGGAGCTGATCACCAGAACCAGTTCTTCCTGAAAGATCAGACAGCCGTGGACGTGTTGTTGGAGGCCCGACGCTTAAGCAACAAGTTAAAAAAAAAAAAAACATTGGGAAAGACAAAACAACACAATTAAAAACTTACACAAATTCCAGATGAGTAAAATCCTTAAACAACTCAACACTGCCATAGTCCACTCGGATTTTCCTCTTAACACGACGTCTCAAGGCTTATTTCACACAAAAACATACAGCATTTGGGGAGGGAAAAAAAAGTGTGTAACTCAAACTGGATAATCCAAATGATTTAAAAAAAATAGCAATCCTTTCTCAGTTCTATAATCCCTGCAGTTTTTTTTTAGCGTTTGCAGAAGCGAAGTAAACGCAGCAGTATCCAGTCCAGAAATCCTCAGACGCGTTCAGTGCTCTGCTCCGGGAAACGGGAGCTCCTCATGCGGACAGATCAGCACACACCAGTGTCGAGACTGAACACATACACAAACACACAAATCACTCCATTCTGTAGAGGTTCTCTCAGATTCGTTTTTATAAAATGTTAAAAAAAAATCGTCTGACTTTTAACATGAGCTTGTTCCTTTCAGACACCTGTTAGCACCGCACGCCTCTGCCGTGGGCGCGCGCTTACACGAGAGCGCGCATTCCCTCACACAGGTGTGTGTCAAACGCGCGCGCTCTCTCTCTCTCTCTCTCTCTCTCGCTTACACACACCCATACTCTCTCGCTCTCTCACGCACACACGTAATTCAATAAAATTTGATTTATTTGAATTACGTAATTTACTGAACCGACCGACATTCGTTTGTTAAATGGTGTTCCAGAATTTTCCATTTGGACGTTTGATGACCGTTGAAATGATGTCCTTCCGACATGGTTGAAAAATAGTTTCAAAATGAAAGTTGAACGGCCATCAATCATCCAAATTTTATCTTGGAGGGTAGGTATTGGACAACACTTAGCTAAAAGTCAAAGTAACAGCTACTATATACATGCCTTAATATGTCCTACCACGACTGGTTTTGGCGAGGGACACGACGTCACCGTCGACCAATGTTCGCAGGGTTGTATGCCCTGCAATGGATTGGCACCCTGTCCAATGTGTACCCTGCCTTGTGTCCAAATCCTCCTGGGATAAGCTCCAGGACCCCACAAACCCTGTACAGGTATTGAGAATCAAGTCAAGTAGGCTTTTATTGTGATTTCAACCATATACAGTTCAGTACACAGTGAAATTAAACAACATTCCTCCAGGACCAAGGTGATACATACAACATAAATTGTGACAATCCTAAAGTGCACATGCTAACGTGCGAAAAGAGAGCAACAACATGACACAACGTAGTACGTCGTGATAATCAGTGTGGTAGTACAAATAAATTGTCCATGAGATGATAGATTTAAAACAGTAAATATTTCTTGTTGAAGTAGCATCTAATAAATATTGTGCAAAAAAGCACAAAAGTTGCATGGTCTGGATGTGAGCGCACGAATGCTTTGGTACCTTTTTCCAGATGGACAGGAGGGTGTACTGTATATGTGAGGGGTGTGCATGATCTGCCACAATGGCTGCTTTAGTGTTGGATCAGTGGTGAGCCCAATGGTTTAAAGTGAAACCAACAATTCTGAAATGTACAGTAAGGTTTGATGCACATTTTAGTCACATCCATTGCTAACAGATGAATAAAAATAAACTACCTAGCCATGGAATATCCACAGTCAAACAACCTATGGTTCTGGAACAGGATGTCCAACAAGCATATATAGGCAGGTGTGATGGCCAGGTGTCAACCTATGGTTCTGGAACAGGATGTCCAACAAGCATATATAGGCAGGTGTGATGGCCAGGTGTCATCATATACACCATCATATACATCCTGATATTGGTCTGCTTTTGATTAAACAACTCATTGCTTATGATTGTAGACTACAAAATCTCATGATGCAAGATTCTACAGTATAATAAGAATAATGTTATGATTCAAGTCATGCGCATGTTAAGTGCAGATGTGTCTAGGAAGTAAAACAAAAGCTCTGAACAAAAGATTATCTAGCTGCCTTTACTGGAAGCAATTCATCAATCAAAAAACAAGTCTAAAGTTAATAAATGGAAAAATAGCACGGCAGTGCAGGAGGCAGCATTGCCTTCTTACCGCTCCAGGGTCCCTGTTTTAATCCTGAGCTCAGGTTACTGTCTGTGTGGAGTTTCACCCTCCTTTTATGTGCCATTTTCTGGGTTTTCTGTATTCTTCCTGCTTCCCGAAAAACAAAAAATGGATTAGCCAAATTTAATTGTTGCATTGTGCACTGCAGTCCAGTGTGTATTCTCATTATTTACATTATAATATATACATTATTACATTATAGTGCACTATAATGTATATACTGTATATCGTTTCCTTTTAGTCATTTTGTTTTAAGCAATGTGTACTTTTTTTGACTGTGTGCTCTTTATAGTGCACAATTTGTAAGTGTGTACACAATTTGCAATTACATACCTATGTGTTATTATCCTGGATGATGCTTGAAATGTCTTTTCCTGTCTCATCTCCAATGTCCAAAGATAGGTGATTGATCCACTGTGACCCTGATGAGGGTAACTCTGTATGCTTTAAATGCTTATGAGTCAGATAGGAAAAAGATTTTAATTAGTACATTTACAGTATTTGGCAGACACCCTTATCCAGAGCGACTTACATTTCATCTCATTATATATTAGAACAGTTGAGGGTTAAGGGCCTTGTTAAAGGGCCCAACAGTGGCTGCTTGATGGTGGCAGAGGTTGACCCTGGGACCTTCTGATCAGTAGTCCAATGCCCTAATCATTGAGCTAATTGAGTGTTTTCCCATTAGCTTTAATAATAATAATAATAATCATTTCTATTATTATCATAATAAAGCTGATGAACTACACCATGAAGTTATGGGATGAGTAGTTGAAGTTGAGAAGAGTTGAGAAGAGAGGTGATGATCTGTGAGCAGTAGTATGGCTTCATGCCACTAAAGAACACCACAAATGCCATGTGTGCTTTGAGAATGCTGATGAAGAAGTATAGAGAAGGTCAGAAAGAGTTGCATTGCGTGTTTGTAGATATAGAGAAAGTGTATGACAGGGTGCCCGGAGATGAACTGTGGTACAGCATGAGGAAGTCAGGAGTGGTAGAGAAGTATGTGAAGGTGGTGCCAGATATGTACAAAAACAGTGTTACAGCGGTGAGGTGTGCCATAGGTTGAACCAACTGGTTTAAGGTGTAGGTGGAACTGTTCCAGGGATCGGCTCTTAGCCCCTTTTTGTTTGTAGTGATGATGTACAGATTCATTGGATGAGGTTAGACAAGAGTCCCCATGCACTATGATGTTTGTAAATTATATTGTGATCAGCAGCGAGATGAGTCTAGAGAGGTGGAGAGATGCACTAGAGAGAAGAGGCTGAAAAGACGTACTGTAAAGTGGGGAAGAGAGGGGTTTAAATATTTATGTTCAACTGTCCAAAGCAATAGGGAGTGTGGTAGATAAGTGAAGAGGAGAGTGCAGGCAGGGTGGAATGGGTGGAGAAGAGTAGCAGGAGTGATCTGTGACAAAGTTATCGGCAAAAATGAAAGGGAAAGTTTACAGGACGGTAGTGAGACCAGCAACGTTGTACGGTTTGGAGACGTTGCAGCTGACAAAATGACAGGAAGCAGAGAATGCTGTAACTTGCTTTGGGAGTGACAAGAATGGACAGGATTAGGAATGAGTATATTAGAGGGACAGCGCAGGTAGGGTGGTTTGGGAACAAAGTTAAAGGCCAGATTAAGATGGTTTGGACATTGCAGAGGAGGGATGAATGGTATATCTGGAGGAGAATGTTAGAGATGTACAGTAGCTGCCAGACAGGAGGAGAAGAGGAAGGCCCAAGAAGAGGTTTAAGGATGTGGTGAGGGAGGACATGCAGGAGTTTGGACTGACAAAGGAAGATGTGGTAGACATAATTAGATGGAGACAAATGGTCCGCCGTGTCGACCCCTAATAGAAGCAGCCAAAAGAAGATCATTATTTTTATATAAAATCCAAAATTTCGTATTTAACAATGCTGGCACTGTTGAGATATGCTGGTTATATTTAAAGTAAAGGTAGCCTGTGCAGTACATTGGTTTTGTTTTAGCAGGAAGTGAGGTCTGACTAAAAGAATGTGACTCATTCACTTGTTCATCAGAACCAAACTAATCATCAACCACAGGTTTTTTGCAATGTCTGACTACCCCATCATACACTACTTACATGAAATGATGACAAACCCAATGTCTCCTAATTATTCTAAGTTGTAGCACTATTTTGTCAAGAGGCTGCATTGGTGTCGTACTTGCACAATTTTGCCTTCAGATGAAGAATAACTTTAAAACTTGTTTTTCACTAAAAGCAGTTACAGCCCGAGGCACTACAGCAGCAGACAGACGCTTCTCCTTCCAGAAAACAGTGACACAGGATGAAATACCTCTTGTGTCATGGGAAGCTTTTATCCAAGTGACATGATGATGCCACCTGGTGTCAAAGTTAAGCACGTGTCAGATAGACAGACCTGCAGCACTCACATGTCCAGGACAGTCACATGCTTGAGCAGGTTTGACACACATTTTAGACAATTGTGTTTCTCATAGGTGGCTTAGTGGTTAGCACTGTCACCTTGCACCTCCAGGTTTCGATTCTCACCACATGTCTGTGTGCATGTTCTCCCCGTGCTTGGTGGGTTTCCTCAGAGTGCTCCGGTTTTCTCCCACAGTCCAGTCATGCAGACCAGGCTAACTGGCGTTCCCAAATTGCCCATAGTGTGTGTGTGTGTATGTGTGTGCCCTGCAATGGATTGGCACCCTATCTAGGGTGTACCCCACCTTATGTCCTAAGTCTTCTGGGATGGATTCCAGTACCCCCGCTACCCTATACTCAGGATAAAGCAGTATAGACGATGAGTTAGTGAGTGTACTCCCATCATTGGAGTAACAGCATGTGAAATAATATCAGTGTGATGGTCAGGTGTCACATAATTCAAGCCATTTAGTGCATAAACACATATTCTTCACATGTGAATGATTATTTATAAACCTTAGGCCCATTTAGTGTTTTTTTTCTTCTTCTTGGAAATAAAAAAACTTGAAAACACAATGACATGTCTGGACATAAACGGTACATTTGGCAGTAGATCAGATCTCATCTTTATTGGCAGATAAACACTCATATCTCAAAATCACTTTCATTACTGTTGAAACAAAAATATCAATAACTTAGGCACTGGTAAGCAAAACAAAAATCTCTCCCAGGACAGGTCTTTCCGAACCCTGGCATGAAATAAAAACATAAAAATAAAATAAAAAAAACTTGGTCACTTCTTATTACACAGCAGTCCGTTCGCATGAATCTGATTGGTTTTGTTGAGTTTCAAGTTCTTCCTGTTTCCCATTTCTTTGGTCTTTTGTATCATCACCGTTTTGTGTCCCTGGCTCACATGCATCAGGGTCTTCTTCATTCTCATCCTGCTCCTCTTTGTCCTCTTGGTCCAGAGGTACAGCTCCTTTACGTTGAGGCAGCACGGTGAAGAAAGCCTCTTGCCAATCACGTTTGTCCAGATATGCCAACATAATCTCAAACACTAAGGAAGAAAACATGTCAGCATGTTTATACTGAGGTGTAACCAGTTTCAAATTAGCTCAATATTAATAAACCTTTTAACGTCTGTTGTCAATAGGATCATTTGGGATCATTTATGCAAACATTTGAATATCAGCCAAAGAAGTGCCATACATTTGCTGAAGTATTAATTTGTTTGAATTGATTTTTAGTAGACCAAAGTCTGCTTTAGTCTATTACTGGCTTTGTTGCATGTAAACAGGAACACACATGTCCAAGTTATGGGCTTGGAGGTTCCAATCTACAGTATACATATATTAAAACTGTAAAGTTGGTGTGTCTGTGCATGGAAGATATTTGCGGAATATTTTTTGTTGGTCTGGCTGTTTGTGGACGCATCATGTAAAACCGAATTTCAATGGAGTTTTCACGGGCTCACGTCTTTTTTTTGCTAAAAGCTGTGTGTTCCCGTCTGTGTGTCTGCATGTGTGAGAATGTGTCTTGCATTACCATGGTTGACGGCGAGTACTTTGCGGCTGTTCATCTTGACAAAAGTTCCCAGTGGAAGTTGAGCATGAGCGATTCCAAGCTCTGTGGCCCGTTTAAAAGAGATTCCCTGAAACACGTGCGACAAGAGGGGCAACATGTTGGTGGTGATGGCAAGAGGCACCCATGTAGAGAAACACATCAAAATCCTCCCATATTTCCTCCACATTTCCCCCATGTTTCATCCTCCCAAAGTCACATTAAAGTGGAAATACTGCAAAATAGCATAGAAACCCACTGATACCATACAAGTTTGAAAGTATAATCATATTCAAAAGTTGGTATTCCTTCTTTAAATTCTGTGTTTTTTATTAAAATCATAATAAAAATCACCTGATCATAGCAGATTTTAATAATAGGCAAATACAACCTCAACGAAACAACATGTAACTTTTATTCATCATGCAATTATTTATTTTATTTGATTGATCATCAGCAGGTTTGCAGACCTCTATAAAAGCAGGGGTTTGGCAGTTTGCTGGTCTGGAGCAATCAGCTATTGCTCCAGATGTACAATAGATGAACAATACCAAGATGTAAAGACATAAGCAATGGTCTTACAGAAGCAAATTACTGCACATATATTTGGAATTTGGAGTTCATCGTTCTACAGTGAGAAAGACTGTTTACAAGTGGAAAGCATTCACGACAGAAAGAAGTGGACGTCCCAGCACATTCACCTCAAGGTCAGACCATGCAATGCTCTGAAAAATACTAACAAACCCAAAGGCTACAACTCAGACCCTACAGGCCTCAGTGAGCATGTTAAATGTTAAAGTCAATGACAGCACTAATTAGAAGAAGACTGAACAAGTATTTCAGAGTATCCTAAAGGCAAATGTGAGGCCATCTGTCTGATAGCTGAAAGTCTGAAAGCTTGGCCAAAATTGGATCATGCAACTGAACTATGATCAGAAGCACATCAGTAAATCTACACCACAATGTTTTGGAATGGCCTAGTAAAAGGCCAGTCCTCAACCCAACTGAAGTGCTGTGGCTGGACCTTATGAGAGCTGTGCATAAGCCAAGTTCTAAAAACCGCAATAAACTGAAGCAATGTTGTAAATAAGAATGGCCCAAAATTCCTACACAAAGTAAGAGACAGATAGTCATACAGGTTCGGGTTATTCCTGATATTTACATTTAGGCATTTGGCAGACGCTCTTATCCAGAGCGACTTACAAAAAGTGCTTTAAAGTTTACATTACTGAATAGATACTTACACTGTTAACTAGGTCAATAACTAAGTGCGATTAGTCTAACACAACTGGGAAGAGTTTTTTTTTTTTGGGGGGGGGGGGGGGGGGGGGGGTTAGTCCTGTAAAAAGGTAAAGGTGGATCTACAAGCTATTGAATCATGAGGGTATTTAGCTTTGCCCACATGTGTTCTTTTTTTCTAGCTTCATTTTTGTTAAATAAACAGTGGCTGTATTTACTGAACCCTGAGACCGGCTATGATCAGACGATTTTTATTATATTTTTGGATTTCTTGTCAAGGACTTATAGTTGTGCTGATCATCCAGAACAATGTTCTGTGAGAGAGGACAGTTGTTGTTTTTTCCACTGACCTAGGACTGTCTATAGACATGTTCTCCCTTGATTATACAGGGTGGGCCATTTATATGGATACACCTTAATAAAATGGGAATGGTTGGTGATATTAACGTCCTGTTTGTGGCACATTAGTATACACTAATGATGGTACCCCTAGAAAATACTGACAATATACTGACAATAATGTGACCAAAGGGACATGTTAATTCAAGGTGTGTCCACTAATTAGCATCACAGGTGTCTACAATCTTGTAATCAGTCAGTGGGCCTATATATAGGGCTCCAGGTAGTCACTGTGTTGTTTGGTGACATGGTATGTACCACACTCAACATGGACCAGAGGAAGCAAAGGAAAGAGTTGTCTCAGGAGATTGGAAAGAAAACTATAGACAAGCATGTTAAAGGTAAAGGCTATAAGACCATTTCCAAGCAGCTAGATGTTCCTGTGACTACAGTTGCACATATTATTCAGAAATTTAAGATCCATGGGACTGTAGCGAACCTCCCTGGACGTGGCCGCAGGAGGAAAATTGATGACAAATCTAAGAGACGGATAATCCAAATGGTAACAAAAGAGCCCAGAAAGACTTCTAAAGAGATCCAAGGTGAACTTCATGCTCAAGGAACATCAGTGTCAGATCGCACCATCCGTCGTTGTTTGAGCCAAAGTGGACTACATGGGAGACGACCAAGTAGGACACCATTGTTGAAAACAAATGATAAAAAAGCCAGATTGGAATATGCCAAACTACATGTTGACAAGCCACAAAGCTTCTGGGAGAATGTCCTATGGACAGATAAGACAAAAATTGAACTTTTTGCCAAGGCACATCAGCTCTATGTTCACAGACGGAAAAATGAAGCATATCAAGAAAAGAACACTGTCCCTACTGTGAAACATGGAGGAGGCTCTGTTATGTTCTGGGGCTGCTTTGCTGCATCTGGCACAGGGTGTCTTGAATCTGTGCAGGGTACAATGAAATCTCAAGACTATCAAGGGATTCTAGAGAGAAATGTGCTGGCCAGTGTCAGAAAGCTGGGTCTCAGTCACAGGTCATGGGTCTTGCAACAGGACAATGACCCAAAACACACAGCTAAAAACACCCAAGAATGGCTAAGAGGAAAACATTGGACTATTCTAAAGTGGCCTTCTATGAGCCCTGACCTCAATCCTATTGAGCATCTTTGGAAGGAGCTGAAACATGCTGTCTGGAAAAGGCACCCTTCAAACTGGAGCAGCTTGCTCATGAGGAATGGGCCAAAATACCTGCAGAGAGGTGCAGAAGTCTCATTGACAGTTACAGGAATCGTTTGATTGCAGTGATTGCCTCAAATGGTTGTACAACAAACTATTAAGTTAGGGGTACCATGATTTTTGTCCAGGCCTGTTCCATGAACTTCAATGAGTTCATTTTTTTTTTTATAATTCCGTTGAAGCATGGTTGAAAAGCAATGTCTGACTTTCATTGATTAACATTCATAGAATTCTTATCTATTATTACTTTTGTCAGATTAAAGTTATTTCTGTGACCACTGCGAGTTTTTCTTTCATTGACCGAAGGGTACCAACAATTTTGTCCACGTGTGGAGGGGGCAAACTTTTCAAGATGGGTGGTGACCATGGTGGCCATTTTGAAGTCGGACATCTTGCATCCAACTTTGGTTTTTTCAATAGGAAGAGGGTCATGTGACACATCAAACTTATTGGGAATTTCACAAGAAAAACAATGGTGTGCTTGGTTTTAACTTAACTTTTTTCTTTCATGAGTTATTTACAAGTTTGTGACCACTTATAAAATGTGTTCAATGTGCTGCCCATTGTGATGGATTGTCAATGCAACCCTCTTCTCCCACTCTTCACACACTGATAGCAACACCGCAGGAGAAATGCCAGCACAGGCTTCCAGTATCCGTAGTTTCAGGTGCTGCACATCTCGTATCTTCACACCATAGACAATTGTCTTCAGATGACCCCAAAGATATAAGTCTAAGGGGGTCAGATCGGGAGACCTTGGGGGCCATTCAACTGGCCCACGACGACCAATCCACTTTTCAGGAAACTGTTCATCTAGGAATGCTCGGACCTGACACCCATAATGTGGTGGTGCACCATCGTGCTGGAAAAACTCAGGGAACGTGCCAGCTTCAGTGCATAAAGAGGGAAACACATCATCATGTAGAAATTTCAAATATCCAGTGGCCTTGAGGTTTCCATTAATGAAGAATGGCCCCACTATCTTTGTACCCCATATACCACACCATACCATCACTTTTTTTGTTTCAACAGTCTTGGAGGGATCTATCCAATGTGGGTTAGTGTCAGACCAATAGCGGTGGTTTTGTTTGTTAACTTCACCATTCACATAAAAGTTTGCCTCATCACTGAACAAAATCTTCTGCGTGAACTGAGGGTCCTGTTCCAATTTTTGTTTTGCCCATTCTGCAAATTGTGTGCGCCGATCTGGGTCATCCTCGTTGAGATGCTGCAGTAGCTGGAGTTTGTAAGGGTGCCATTTGTGAGTAGCTAATATCCGCCGAAGGGATGTTCGACTAATGCCACTCTCCAGTGACATGCGGCGAGTGCTACGCTGTGGGATGTTGCTGAATGAAGCTATGACAGCCACTGATGTTTGTTCATTAGTGACAGTTTTCATGCGTCCACATTTTGGCAAATCCAACACAGAACCAGTTTCACGAAACTTAGCAAGCGGTTTGCTAACTGTAGCATGGGAGATGGGTGGTCTCGTAGGGTGTCTTGCATGGAAATCTGCTGTAATGACCCGGTTACTGCGTTCACCAGATATCAACACAAATCCGCTCATCACGTGTTAACCTCTTCGACATGTCAATGGCTGTGAACAAAAAGAAACTTGTAAATAACTCATGAAAGAATAAAGTTACGTTAAAACCAAGAAATTCCCAATAAGTTTGATGTGTCACATGACCCTCTTCCTATTGAAAAAAACAAAAGTTGGATCCAAGATGTCTGACTTCAAAATGGCCACCATGGTCACCACCCATCTTGAAAAGTTTGCCCCCACACATATACTAACGTGCCACAAACAGGACGTTAATATCACAAACCATTCCCATTTTATTAAGGAGTATCCATATAAATGGCCCACCCTGTACAGTGTTTTCAGAAGCACACTGGTTGCAACAAATTTCTCATGGCATGGTATCAATGCCTCTGTGATGTACCTCATTTTATGGAAGTTTTTTCCATGAAAATCAACACAACACATACTGTAATATTAACATGCAAATGTTTTCATCCACACCAGAAACTAACTTTATGGTGATTGTGATCCACCAGGCCTCCAATCACGTAGGCTTTGGTCTCATCAAGCTCCTGGAGAGTGTTGGGCGAGTCAGAGGTGAGGTACACCAAATCCTCTTTGCTTAAGACTTCATGAAAATGCTCTGACTTGACATGGACATCCTGTAAGTGTTAAAGATTACAATGACATTTGACAGGTGATTAGTTGTCAAACATACCAGCAATTCACTATTGTAAAAATATACAAGTCAAAGAACAAAGTGTGAGGAAATTTCTTGCGGATGAAGGCGTAAACCTGACTGACAGCACAGAATGCTGAAGAGACTGTGGTTGCAGTAAAACATTTGAATAGGCAATCCCAGCTGAGGTGGCTTGAAGCCCACGTCAGTGTAGCAGGGGATTATATTGAAAAACTTTCCCATCTTGATCTGAATGTCCCTCATATAGTGAACATTTATATTTTTTATATTTCATATAATTCATAAACCAACTTAAGGCTTTATGGTTTGTGTAAAAACCCTTTCAAGCTACATTGCATAGAGTGCACAAATGCAATTCAAATTTAAAATGCATTATTATATTAATTATTATGAAGGTATAAATGAGCAATTCATCAGACAGTCACTGACTGCGGACGCCAATTCAACATAATGTTATATATGGTGTGTCCTGTGACTATATTGTGTACATTCATATAAATTCAAAAATATAAATTCAAATAATTCTGTACATGCAGTGAGATAACTGGTTGTGGTCAGTGAAATTTCTCTCTTTGAGACTTCTTGTTTTTTTTAAATCTACATTATTGCAGACTGCTGGGAGTTTTTCTGTTCTGAAACTTTCACAGTAACCAATTAAAATAGCTGAGGCTTGAAAAATCCAGTTCAATATTTCAAAAGAAGGTCACTCAGTTTGAAAACTTACCTGAGTACTAAATGATGCAAGAAATGCTGCACAGTCACATTATATGACATGTTGGAGTTTACAATTTATTTATAAAGGAGGGATGGACTTACACTAATAAACTGACCTTTAGTTATGTTAAAAATTATCATTATTAGAAGTTCTTACCTTCCAGTTGACCCAGCCTTTGTTAATTTCATCCATATATTGTTTCAGCTGCCCATTATGGCTTGTTATATAAAACTGTACAAAAAATTACTCGAGTTATAATGACATTCCTAATTAAGAACAGTTTAGAACTAACATTATACATTGTTATACATTTACATTCACTGGGTGTGCTGCTCTTCTGTTCTCTGCATAGCATCTCTGAATCTGCTTGTGAAGTTTCTTTACATCCTGAACATGAAAATATAAATACTTTGTTTAAATCATGGATTTATGCAACTGTTTAACCACTGCTTAAATGCATGAACAGAGCCACTTCAATTCCATGACAAAAAACACTGGATAACTGGACCATGGATAAATATTTGCAGTGTGAATGGAGCAGGTCCCACCTTGAGCATCATGAGGTTGTCGAAGCTGCAGTCTATGACCAGACGGAGAGGACTGGGTTCTGCCTCTTTGCGAACACGCTTCCTGTCTGGAAAGTCTGTTCTGTCTTCACTCTGAGTCTGTTTTTCCAACTTCCTCTGCTGCTTACGCTCCTTGCGCTTCTGCCTAAAGTTTAATAATTTATAAGAATGTCAAACTATAATGTGAATCTCGTCCATCAAAATTAAGTTCATTTCGCTCTTTTGATCAGAAATAAAATAAACAGACCCCCCACGTCTTCATATACAAATTTTGGCTACAGTTCCAGGAATGAAAATATTACAATGCAGCTAAGGACATATTATGATAAACAGAATGAGCAGCTCACCTCTCATATCTTCTAGTCTAAGTCGTTCGCTCTTTTAAACCTATTGCACTGCATAGCGTCTATGGGAGTCACATGACAAACGAACGAAAGACCCGTTCTAGAAGAGTCATCGAGAACCGTTCAATTCTGTTTCCTGTACATAACCTACAGAGGTTTTGCAATGATTTGTGCATGCGCACCCAGTAGAAAATGAACAAATGCGGCCTCCGAGTGGCGCAGTGGTAAAAGCGCTCGCCCTATCATCCGGAGATCGCTAGTTCGAATCCCGGGTGGTGCTGTAACTTCTCGCAGCCGGAGGTCTAGAGAGAGCTGATTGGCCGAGCTCTCTCAGAGGGGAGGGATAAGAGGTACATAGTGCTCCCACATTAATCACGGTTCTACAGCCAGTCAGGGGCGTCTGTCAGCTCGCGCAACAGAGGGGGCGGATAGCGCTGTCCTCCGAGTGTGTTACGCCGCTCCCAACGGTGCGCGAGCGCACGTTACGCATCTTTACGAAAAGATGCGGTCGGCTGGCGTCACGTGGTTCGGAGGAAACACGTCATAGTCTTCGGCCCTCCCGGCTGAGTGGTAGTAGTAGCCTTAATGTGGGAGCCCCCTAGTGACGGGGAGGAATTGGACACGACTAAATTAGGGAGAAAATCGGGGAAAATCCAAAAAAATAAAAAGAAAATGAACGAATTACTACTCACTCTTCTGAGTCACGTTAAAGAAAAAAAACTAATCGTTCATGAACGACTCATCACTACTGTGTGCTGATTAGTGTTGCACAACATGACAATCGAAACCACAATTTGGACCTGTGCAAATATTTTGTTGCAAAAGAATGCAATTTATTACAGATCGAGAATTTAAGTTGAGCTTGTCACTAATTTAAGTTTTTGTTTTTATTTTTAATAAATTCATCAAACTAATAAAACATCAAATTATTTGGTGTTAGCCTAGATAAATAGGTTTGAATTCAAAAATGGTACATTTAACAGGTATACTGTATATCGCAGTTTAAATTACAATTATACAACAGTTCTCACCGAGCATTAATAACTGCTTCGAAGTCGTTCCGAAGTGTCTCTGAACCGTCCATGTTCTTTTATTCCAAGTCAAAATAATCACATTGTGATGTTTTTTTCACATTGTGACATTTCTTTCCCTAATCATTTATTTGACTATTAACAGCTGACTTACTTGCGTAGGTCTCTCTGTTCTTCCCATAGCTGCTGTTTGAGAAGTTTTTTCCTCTGTCTCTTTGACAGTGTTTCCGTTCCTTCAGCTTGGACCTCCTGCTCATTAACATCAGCTCGGGAATCACTGACTGCATCCGAGGACATGATGCTTCTGCTGATACCTGCTGAGAAGGTATGAAATGGAAAGTACATTACTAATGACTGAAAATATGAGTCAGCATTACTGATCACTTATTAAGCTCCTAAACTAGTTCATGCATCACCGTTACTTTGTTCTACTCTATAAAAAAACATATACATGTTATTTCCAACCAAAACAGACTGCGACATTCTACTATCACTAGTTAGCCAGTTAGCCGGACAGATTTTCTCTGGGTGTCAAAAATAATCCGAAAAGTCACTCGAGTAATACCAATTTAAATTAAATCACCATCAAATAGTAAAACCATACAAATGCCGCAAAATGTTTAATACATGACACACTCCGATATAACTTTAAAAAGCAAATACATAAAACTTCACATACCAAACTCTACCAAGCTAGTTCTACCTTATTTTCAACCAGCCTGCACGCTTGATGTGACGTCATCTAAAACCGCCGACGGTTTTGAGGGAACGTCATCAGCTGTCCGCCATGTTTGTGAGGGACTGGGCTTTATATCCACAGCAAAAAAAAAGACAACTTAGCAAGTGTAAATACCTTGACCCTCGTCAGATTAAACTACCAGCTCTTAATAGAAGATTACAATTCACTAAATATAAGACCATTAAATCTGTTTATAGGCACACTATATTATTTTACTGTTTAATCATTGATTTTCTTGTTCTGTTGGCAGGTCCTTTTGCTAATTTTAAGCAATTATTTCTAGAAAGAAGCATCTGCAAACAGAACAGCACAAGGAATGTGTAAAATTGTTAATTGATCTAATACATTAAATGAAATTTCAAAAATTATCACAGCTCACATTCACTAATGTGAGCTGTTTAGTGGTTAGCGTTAGCACTGATGACTTGCACTTTCAGAGTCCTGGGTCGATTTCTGCCTCCTGCTGTGCTTTGTGGGTTTCCTCCTGATGCTCCGGTTTCCTCCAACAGTACAAAGACATGCAGATTAGGCGAATTGGTGTTCCTAATTTTCCCAAACTGTGAAAAGTATGTAAGTGTTTGTGCCTTGTGCTGGATTGGCACCCTCATGCCCGAAGTCTCCTGGTATAGGCTCCAGGCCCCCCGCAACCCTGCATACAGGATAAAGTGGTATAGACGGTGATTGAGTGAGGGTTGTCGCCTTGCACCTCCAAGGTTAGGGGTTCAAATTTCACCTCCAGCTGTATGCATGGTGTTTGCATGTTCTCCCCATATGTGTGATATGCGTGTGCTTATGCCCTGGAGTGGGTTGGCACCCCTTTCAAGGTGTGAACTATTTATATGTATCCTTAACTGAAAGCATTGCTGTTGAGGGCAATTTGTGACCCATATCTGTCTCAAAATGCTCTTGATCCGTCCCACTGCCCATCCATCCTCACAATTTAAATCTGTAACACAAACTCTTTAAGGGCTGACTTATGGTAAATGAGAGTGTTTGGAGGCACATGGCAAAAATGGCTTGACTGTTCTGTTAGTAAAAATGGATATTGGATATACATGAATTTTATTTTATTTTATTTAAGAGTGCCTCACAAATTGTGAAAATGTTTTTACAACACATTCTTACTGAATTTATGATATATATTACTTCCATGAGCTTAAAGTTTTTGGCACCAGAATCAGTGATTGATGGTGCTGAAATCTCCTTTCCACAAACAATTCCAGATCAACTAACCCTGTGCTTTCATACTGCAATTTAAAAATCTAAAAAAAAATCCTAAATAGCCAAAACCTTGCTGCAGTTAAGATTATTTATTGACATATTTCCCAATCGCTATATAAATCACCTGTGTGGGAAAAGAGGAAAGGAAGAGTTGTCTATTTGGACTGTGGGGAATGTACTAAAGATATTTTAGGGATTAGGTGGATGGCGTCCGAATCAATTTGATCCCTCTTAAATCTTGTCACACCCTTCCGACCTGATTTGTGTGGTAAACACTTGTGCTTTACTTCTCCTTTTCTGCACTCCCCTCTGCATGTTACACGATCCAGCTACACCCTGGGCGAGAGGCCAGGAGCCACAATAATGTATGGGATGAGAAAGCATAGCTTACTTTATGATCAGCTGTACTGAGAGATTACTTTATGTTTCAAAATAACATTGAAACTCAACATGAAGTTGAGTTGAAGTGAGACTGTGGCTATTGACAGTCAATTACAAATCTAGAATATATTGTAAGGCGTGTGAACAGGTGGAATTTCCCTTTGGAAGTAATACAGTTACATCTATCAATACAGATCCATCCATCCATCTATCTATCCATCTATCTATCTATCTATCTATCTATCTATCTATCTAAATTACTTTAATTACACAATTTTAGAAAATTACAGCGCTTTCGTCTACTATATGAAACATAAAAACCCTGTCTGTCTTACTCTCTTATTCCAGGTTGTTTTTAAATTTAACCATGTAGATCAATTATTAGGAAGCTTATTAATATTTCTAGATGGTTATATTATTCAAATAACAGATGCAAAGTTATCTTAAACCATGCTTTACATTTAGACAGACATGTGATGCATCAATTATTGTCTGTCATGTCGGTTTCAGGGAAGCAACACTTAAAGCAGTAACAAAAACTATCAAGTACATCTTTAAATCTAATAGCTTTTGAACAACTGTTCATAGAATATTGTTCAATGTACATGAAAGTGAGTAAATTAAGAATAAATTCTTTTAATATATCAACCTAAATAATTTGATTCAGATGTATTTCTTTAGATATCTGGGGTTTGATACAGGGGTGTCAAGTCTATTAATTATTCTTGTCTCTATCTGTTATTGATACTCTGGTTCACTGCCTGGCTGGACTTGAGTGACACAGGCAGGTGGTGAGATGAACAGCGTTCTGTGCATTCTCAATTACAGAGCTGACTGCAGTGAAATAACAGCAGCTGAATATTCTGCGACATTTGTTTGTTTCGGACACAGTATTATTCTCCTCTTCACATTACAGATTTTAATACTAATAGACTAAATGAATGCTTATATGGCACAGTAATGTAAGAAAGGTACACTGATTGCAGACATGTTCAGTTCATTAGTAACTTTTAAAATCCTTTATTGAGGAGATGACTCACTATAAATAATATGCTTTAAATTTAACAGCACTACATGGAACTGAATAACAAACTGGGGTCTTAATTTTCAAATTATCACTTCACTATGATTTACCATTCTGGCTACCCTATTTCACCAGGCTTCACAACGCTGATCACTGGAGACACCATATGGAGACATCAACTTTCTCCAAATGTTGGTTAACGGAGATACGTACACACGTGGACAAAATTGTTGGTACCCTTCGGTCAATGAAAGAAAAACTCACAATGGTCACATAAATAACTTTAATCTGACAAAAGTAATAATAATAAAAATAAATCTATTAATGTTAACCAATGAAAGTCAGACATTGCTTTTCAACCATGCTTCAACAGAATGATTTAAAAAAATAAACTCATGGAACAGGCCTGGACAAAAATGATGGTACCCCTAGAAAATACTGAAAATAATGTGACCAAAGGGACATGTTAATTCAAGGTGTGTCCACTAATTAGCATCACAGGTGTCTACAATCTTGTAATCAGTCAGTGGGCCTATATATAGGGCTCCAGGTAGTCATTGTGTTGTTTGGTGACATGGTGTGTACCACACTCAACATGGACCAGAGAAAGCGAAGGAAAGAGTTGTCTCAGGAGAGTTGAAAGAAAATTATAGACAAGCATGTTAAAGGCAAGGGCTATAAGACCATCTCCAAGCAGCTAGATGTTCCTGTGACTACAGTTGCACATATTATTCAGAAATTTAAGATCCATGGGACTGTAGCCAACCTCCCTGGACGTGGCCGCAGGAGGAAAATTGATGACAAAACAAAGAGACGGATAATCCAAATGGTAACAAAAGAGCCCAGAAAGACTTCTAAAGAGATCCAAGGTGAACTTCATGCTCAAGGAACATCAGTGTCGGATCGCACCATCCGTCGTTGTTTGAGCCATGAGAGACGACCAAGGAGGACACCATTGTTGAAAACATATCATAAAAAAGCCAGACTGGAATATGCCAAACTACATGTTGACAAGCCACAACGCTTCTGGGAGAATGTCCTATGGACAGATGAGACAAAAATGAAACTTTTTGCCAAGGCAAATCAGCTCTATGTTCACAGATGGAAAAATGAAGCATATGAAGAAAAGAACACTGTCCCTACTGTGAAACATGGAGGAGGCTCTGTTATGTTCTGGGGCTGCTATGCTGCATCTGGCACAGGGTGTCTTGAATCTGTGCAGGGTACAATGAAATCTCAAGACTATCAAGGGATTCTAGAGAGAAATGTGCTGGCCAGTGTCAGAAAGCTGGGTCTCAGTCGCAGGTCATGGGTCTTGCAACAGGACAATGACCCAAAACACAGCTATAAACACCCAAGAACGGCTAAGAGGAAAACATTGGACTATTCTAAAGTGGCCTTCTATGAGCCCTGACCTCAATCCTATTGAGCATCTTTGGAAGGAGCTGAAACATGCTGTCTGGAAAAGGCACCCTTCAAACTGGAGCAGCTTGCTCATGAGGAATGGGCCAAAATACCTGCAGAGAGGTGCAGAAGTCTCATTGACAGTTACAGGAATCGTTTGATTGCAGTGATTGCCTCAAAAGGTTGTGCAACAAACTATTAAGTTAGGGGTACCATGATTTTTGTCCAGGCCTGTTCCATGAACTTCAATGAGTTCTTTTTTTTTTTATAATTCCGTTGAAGCATGGTTGAAAAGCAATGTCTGACTTTCATTGGTTGACATTCATATAATTCTTATTTATTATGACTTTTGTCAGATTAAAGTTATTTCTGTGACCATTGTGAGTTTTTCTTTCATTGACCGAAGGGTACCAACAATTTTGTCCACGTGTGTACTTGTGAAGGTGTAAAAAACAAAAACAAAAAAAACATATGGGCAAAAGTATGTGCACACCTAAAAATCACACCCATGTTGGCATTCCCTAAATTTTGCCACAAAAGTTAGAAACACACAATTGTCTATAAAGTTTTTGTTCGCTGACATATTACAATTTCTCTTTCATGAACAAATAGAACTCCATTGGGGCAGGATTTGCCAAGGCTAGACAGGAGGACTTGACCTCTACTACCCTGAAACCTTTCGGATGAACTGAAAGGCCGGCTGTGCGCCAGGCCTCCTCATTCAACATCAGTGCCTGATCTCACTAATGCTCTTGTGGCTGGATGGGAAATTCCCACAGCTATGCTCCAAAAAAAAAAAAAAAATAGAAGCCTTTTAATGCCAGTAAAGAGAAAACCAATTTCGAAGAGGGATGTTAAACAAGCCTGTATGGGTATGATTGTGTGGTGTTATACTTTTGACCATAGAATGTCAATCTCTAGTCATGCTAATGACCTTTTGCATAAAAAATTATATTGATTCATTTATTGGCTGAGACAAATTTTGGAAAACTGCATTTTTTATTGAACAAATCGATATATGTTCTCAGAAACAAACAATCACTCTATGAACCATTTAGTTACTTACTTACTGCATTTATTTAGACACTTTCTTGAACTGAAAGATTCATTCTTAGGCATTCATTTCACTTGTAACACATTCATATTACTTTCTTAAACAGTACTCTATTTCTCCGGTTTCCTGTCTGACACAATTCCACTTACCCTCTCAACATAACTTAGTCATTTCAATCTCATTCAAACAATACCTAGATACAAAGGCTTCAAAAGAAACCATGGCTCTAAGAAGTGATGAAATGCTTCATGTTGGATAGTGGTTTAATGAATTAGCAGCAGATGCATCATTTAAAAAAAACTATTCTAGACAGCACTTTGAAGCTATGACTAAAATAAAAACTAAATTAAAAACCGAATTACAGTATGAACTAAATCCAATTTTTTAGAGATACTTCAAACAAAAGTTATTACTGAACAGCGGACTGACCAGCAGCTCCGAACAGATTTTAAAGAACTTTGTGTAATAACATGAGACTAAACTACTGCTATGGCATTACAGGAAAACAAAGGGTCAAAATCCTTAATGAATAGAAACTCTAAATTGGACCTTCTAATCGGACAATTTTACATTACATTACTAAATGTTGATTCTAGCCCCTCTTACAAATACAACTTCTTTTAAACATTCAGGATCACATTTTAAATTAATTAAAAGAATGAAATCTTTAACTGCAGATAAAGTTCAGCAGGGTCTAAGGGTTTTTGGTGATCTGCTGATCTCTAGTTTTTGAAATACTCGAACCAGTTCATCTAGCACCAATGAACAATGCCACAGCCAAAGAGGATAAAGATTTTTATCCTCGATCAGATGTTTGATGTGAATATTACCTGAGGCTCTTGACCTGTATCTGCATTATTTTATGCACTGTCTTGAGGTAAGAGATTAGGTTGATTTAACAGTTGCATGAATGTTCAGGTTTACATGTGTTCCTAATAAAGTAGTCAGTATATGAGCTAACTGTATTGACTGTTTATGGATTGGACAATTTCTAAATAAGTCAGATTGTATTAGATTTGTTCTTTAAGACATTTCTGTAAGTTGGATAATTTTTTGTAACAAACTGAAATAAAACTATTGTTGAGAGACCACCAGGTGTGCAGTAAACCTTCTCTCACTGTGAGTTACGGCATTCAGCAGGTTAGAATATAAAAATAGTTGACCTTATATCCCATTTCCTCTTTAAGAACAATTTTACTGTTGTAGTTTTATCACCCCTTCCTGAAAGGCTGAGGCAAAATGCTCAAGCTCACAAAAACAACTATTCTTAAACAAACCACATAAATTGTATTGGCCCTGTGATTAAGATCCATAGAGGAGCGCTGTCCCCTAAAACATCTTCTTCTCCACCATATTAATCAACACAAACCCCTGTATGTGTTTTATGATGGATGTCACGGTACACAGTACAATGAGCAGTAAAACATGACATAAATATACAGTATCACATTGTACTGTAATCCAAAACTCACAGAATCTAAAAGCACCTCTTAGAAAAGAGTAATAAAACCAAGACATAAAACAGTTCAAGTAAAAGAATATGAGATATAAGGAGCAATTATTTTCCTCTTTGCCTTTTTTGTATAACAAACATAACACACTGGAGATTTTAGTCACTGTTTTACCAACCTGGAGCCATTTTCACAATAATCTTATCACAAATAATCCTAATTCTTCATTAAGCAATTTTAATTAAAAAATATTTATGGAAACATTTGGGGGAGTTTTTTTGATGGGTTCATATTCTGATTTTTGAATTATGTTGTTGATATGGATAATGACATGTAAATAAATAAATATTATTAGTGATGTGGTATCATCAGAAGTCAAACTCCCAAAGTCATAAAAAAATATCAAATGAAATTCATTACAATACATAAGTAAATGCAATCCTTTAAATGCTCACATCAAGTATTTTTTACCAAATTGTCAGCACAGCCTAAACCTTTGTAATTCTGATATGATTTGTATTTTAAAATACATTTAATTAAAATATTTTTGTAACATAGTATACTTCTACGCAGGTGCCTTTAACTAAAATGTGTAAAGGTTCAGCTACACAAAATCCCTGAATGGTAACAAGTTAGCTTTTAATAGATTTAATCATTAATTATTACATTAAATAAAACTCCGCTTCTTATTGGTGCTTCTGGTTACTTTCTATAAACACAGTAATCTTACATTTTCATCATTTTCTTTAAGCAAGTCATTTAAACAAACTGTGCTAAAAATGTATTAAACAAAAATGTATGAATTTCTGTAAAATGTTGCCCCCTTTCTGTGCTTTGGTAAACTAATTCATTGAAAGAATTAAATTTTTTGCCTATAATTGATTGCAACAGATGATCTGCTAAGAAAGCCAAGTTTTTATATATTAAAAAAACTGTCTTTATAAAAACAGGAGTAACTGACCTTCAGCCAGATTCCCTCATATTTATTAATAACCTCAGTATATAACATTTAATATAAACAAATTTATACAATAGTTAGTTCTGACCAAGCAATCTGATTGGATGAGAGACTCTCCACGAGTGGTGACAGTAACTGCACTGGGACATGTAACAATATCACTATATCACTCCTCTTCTCAGGTGTCTTAAAAACCATTAATTACACTAACTGTTGGTCACAGGATTTGTGAAAGTAGGTCGGTACTGAGGAGAGAGCAACTGCCTGCCAAAAGCCATATTTAAAACCAGTGACAGAAGCACTTTCGGCAAGAACACACAAAAAAAGTTAAATTGCCATCCGTGTTTTTTATTTACAGCTACAAAGCTAACTAGCTTCTAATTGCCTAAAACAAGGCAAATCGCTAGCCAACCCCTAATAAAGGGCACTTCTTGGTGTAACGGATTGTGCACCCTATACAGCACACTAGCTTTCCGTTAATGCTTTTTGGGATTTGACCCCAGAACATGGAATTTAAGGGAGTTTTAAATTCTATGTTCTATAGCGGAATAAGTGGAAATATACGAGACTGTCACCCACCTCTATGGTTCAATCTTCTCACCTTTTTGGCTACATAGTACCACTAAGAATTTAAAACTACTTTCAGCACCGTAAATTACACTAACTGCCAGTTATTAAATGTTAGTCACCAGTTCTGACAGTCACAGTTTGTTAGTTCCGCCAGGTGTGGAAGGATAAATGCTGGCGGAGTGAAATAACTTGTTAAATAAAGAAACAAATCATAACCTGTTGATAATAAATCTTGTTGGTGGAACTGTATTAAAAAAAACAATAGCACACTTGAGGTCATTCTGATATTAATCACAACAAAACTCCCTCTTGTGTAACATTGCTTAATCATACAATGTTAGCTCCAGTCCATTAGTTTAATTGATTTCCTAAAACTGCACTGGGACAATTATTTGTCTCACTCCACATGTTTTTGTTTCTAACAGTAACTACAGTAGCGTTAATAACATTATCAATGGACACAGCACAAACTACTTTTTAGGACCATAAAATTTGCCTTCAAATATGAAAGGTTATCAAGCTAATTTCACCAGAAGCACCTTTAATGGCAAGGTACAAATCAGTGTGAGCTAGTTAGTAAGCATGGATTTTTTTAAGATCTATTTTCACTAGCTGGGCAAAAAATAAACAGATCATTTGGATATTTTGCAAATATTGCACATACAGCTGTTTATAGGACTATTGTATAAATGCAATATCACACATGCAGTCGTGTGGTTATTCTGAATTGCAGACATTGCAAAATTTACTATATCCACACTCTTGCTTGTCCAGTATAGCTTAAATATGATATCTGTATATAAAAGAAAACATATTTGAATTGTCAAGATTTACATTTTTGGTTTCACAAATTATTTATCATTTATTTTTTTACTTCTTATATGACATGTGCGATTGGTTTTCATTTGTGCATTTAACGGGAGATGCTCTACTGATTTACATCAGCCAATTACTGTTGATATTTACTTGAATTTTGCCATCTTTGAATCTGTAATAGCAGTGTGGCGAATGCATACATTGTTTGACATAGTCTGATAACATAGTCTGACCTTGGGGATAAAGTAGGATTTTTTTAAAATAAACTTTGATCTTGAGCTGTATTCCATACATAAATCAATGATCTCACAAATTGATTCATCCCATTCTTTGCCAGCAGCAATCATCTGGGATTGTTTATATTTTGTTTAAGTGACTTTTGGTACTGTAATGTGTTCAAGATTTTCAAGAGTTTCTATAAAGTTGACCAGTTAGAAGAGAGATCTTGCTTTAGGATTGGCGATCACTTGACCATATTTAAAAGGTGACCCAGTGATTTGTTGCTTTAACCTGAAATGCTATAGCAATAAAACACTTACTCTCATTTTCAAAATCATTTTCAACCAATTTCCCAAAGGTGCAAAAGAGCTATACAAAGAAAAAGACATTGCATAGTTGCACTGCAAACTGTAGTAAAACAATAAAGAATTACATTACATGACAAAGCAAATGATGAAGGATAATGTACCGATCTTCCTGTTGAAGGATACCAGGGATAAATTTTACATGTGACAAATGAAGAAATCTCATCCTGGAAGTGCTGACTGGACAGATTATAGGCAGCTCCTGCATAGAACAGAATCAAATATTAGATAGTGTGAAATATGACCTAATAGAATCCAGTTGTACTTTCAAACAGACATATCTTGCATACTGAAGTGATCTGTATTTAACCTCAGTGTCAACATTTAAACTTGAACTTGAAACGTAAACTGGAAATTATGTTCAAGCGATCCATTTTTCATGATTAGCTCCGGTAATTATAGGACATTTAACATTTTCAGCTCTTGTCACTTTGTCGTCTCAACTGACTGGAGGTTTGTTTATCTAATTTCCCTGAGGCAGATGTGTTGTCTGGCCTGTCTTTCGGTTCTTTCCCTTTAGCATAAGGGTATCCTATAAAAAGTCTGACCCCCTCTTCCCCCTCCCAACCTTGATATCCAGTAGCAGCTGGTCCAGCTCTGTATCAGCACAAATTCTGACCTTTCTTTCTCTATGCATACTATAACACTGCGCAGGAGGGGTGGATATTTAACATTTGTTTAATATTTGACTGAGCATTTGCTTCATAACTCTGGTTTCTCCAAAAGTATATATACAGAGAAAATTAACAATCTAAGCATTTTAGCTGCTCCCATTTTCCAAACAATATCTAAGCAGTAGTCATCTTGGACCCACAATGCTGTTCCAAGGAGAGAAAAGGCAGCGTTGTTTACAACGTTATTTTGATATTTGCTATTAACAGAGGTTAAAATACAACTTCTGAATAACAGGGCCTACAGCAACCATGGCTGAGTTACTCCCACTATGAATAGACACCCACTACAATTTGCAGCAGTCAATATAAACAGGGACATAACCAGGGCACACTGAGTCCCAGGCAATTCAAAATTTACAACTTATGAAGGTCAACATAATAACATAATAATTTTATTTAATCATATCATAATGTTGATTCAAACAGTTTTTACAATTATTTTCTGAAATGGTATTGAATGCATCCCATTAATGTGATTTTAATAACATACTAACCATAAAAGGTAGTTATATTTACTCTTTACATATCCTCAGAAATAAAAAAAAGAGTGTACACTACACCTGCCAGTAGGATGCTACTGTACACTCAAGGATGCCACACATTTTCCACTAATAGTACATATCCCTTACCTGGTAAGGTACAGTATATCATATTTCCTCTTTTAAAGATACACAGAAAATTCCCCAGTGTTGATTTAACACTTTCAGAGTTTATATGGGTCCACCTGGACCTTAAGAAACACTTTAGGTGTTAATTCAGCATAATGGGTGTTAATCAGCACTGGGAATATTGCTCTGTACTTATTAAAGCTACCAAAGATACTGGCATCACACCAACCACAAAAAGAGTACAGTTTGGTTACCATTTTTTTCTGAGCTTAGATTTACATGAGCTTGATTTAAGTCTATTTACAGTTTTGCAATTTAGATTTAGTTCTGTATGACACTAACATTTTCTAGTACAGCACATGTTGGTATGTAGTGAGGAAACATGTCAGAGATTGTGCTTCAGGCCTACTGACCAGATATACACTATAATTATCTAAACCTAATCAATCTAGATCTATATCTTTCCATCTATCTATCTGTACTGTATATATGTTTGTATGTATATGTATGTATGTACTGTATATGTATATGCGTGTTGGTCTATTAAGAGTCCACATCCCTCAGTTCCCTACATATATTTGCTGTAGTTTCTGAATAATTAATTAATTGTGGTGACTTAGCAACATATTCTTTAATGGATTGTTGAATATTTATCACAGAATTAAGTGTAATCTAGTTAACATACAAACAAGAATCCTGCTCTCATATTTTCATGATGAAGTTAATCAGTTATACATTCCTTGATTACTTTGGCCTAGGCTTCAAAAGCTCAAATACAAGAAACTGTATTATAGGTCATGAGAACAGTAGTGTTTTTTAATATATATATATATATAAGGATCTCACATATAAAATATGAAATCACATAAAATTTTGAAGTACATTATAATGTTTCATTTCTTTACAGCAGGAAGTCAGTTGCCTTTTGTACTAAATTTGAAATCTGATCTAAAAATGAGAAATCTCTTCTTGTAACACTGGATCCATCACATGTAGTGCATCTTATAATGACCTCATATAAGTTGAATTGGTCATCAATGACCTTGCGATAAACAAAACTCTATAGTACAATTTAGAAATTTTCAATATCTTTTAGTATTCAGTGTATCATTTCAGTATTTCTTGAAAGTGAACACAGTGAAAGAAAATGCTCCACATTACTAAGCAGTGATAGGCAGAGGTCATACACAGAGTGAGTTAAATAATTCCTTACAGCACTCGCTTATGTAATATGTAATGCAATCATACAACTTACATAGTAAGCAGCCAAACAGTTATCTATGCTCCACCACAAAACTCATGGTGGTACCATCAAAGGAGGGAGGTGCGATGATCCTGGGCCCTTGCTGGGAGGTGATGCTGATGACAGGCACCTTGCTGTTGGCCACCCTGCCTGTGGTAATATGTTGCGCTTCTGTATTTAACTGCAGATGTTTCCCAGAATGCATATAATAAGGGCTTTCCATGTAGGCTCCATCTCCCTGCTGCCCTGCATGGGATTTTTCTCCAGCTTCCACCTCTGACTGCATAGAAAGTTGAGAATGAATGGTCCTTGCAGGAATCACAGTGGAGGCCACATATCCTGGATAGAACATGTAGGTAGGACCATAACCTCCAGGACTAAGGGCCAGAGGGGAGATAGGTACAGGTACAGGGGTCATGGGAGGGTGTTGTGGCATGGGGACATCAACATACTGCCCTGTTTCTGGGTCATAAAGTCGTCTTGTTGCTGGTTGGACGGGTGTGTCAACCAAATAATAATTTCCAGTAGTGGGATCCAGGAGCATTTTTCTCTGTGTCGACTGAAAGTGGTCAGTGGGGACTGGAGATGGCTGCACTGTGGGAGAGAAACAAATGACCTGTGGCTGTGGTGCATGCATGGTAACGGGTAACGGGTGATGGTAGATCGTAGCAGTAGGGGTATCTGGGGAACGTGTCTCAATAACAGTACTTGAGCGCTTTGATGGCTGATGTCTGTCTTCAAGATTTTTGGCCATGTGAGATCGTTGGGCATCAGTGGCATAAGGTTTCACAGGTATGGTTATGTAATTCTCTGAATCAACTGAAGATGTGAACTGAACAGGGGTAAATCCAGATTTATTAGATTTGCCTGTATTGCTACTTAGCTTTTCTGTCTTCTCTGTGACCAGCTTTGACGGGCTAATATTTAAAGATATCGGTAGCTTTTGAGATTTAGGATTCTTTACAGCTATAGAACTAACAGATGTTGAGGCTGAGATATGCGTCTGTGGGGCCTTTACTGAACTCATTGTGACAGATTTCTGCTTATGGCTTACGCTCGAAGTTGGATTATTAGAAGCTCCACCAGGCTGCATTAGAGTTTTTGCGTCTTTTCGTTTGTCATGGATGATAGGAGTGTGTGATAGTTTAAATGTTTCCTTCTCTTCTTTTCGTGTTGATTGCTGTCCAGCAGTTATCATCTTATCTGGGTTTGAGAATGAGTCTCGCCTCATATTGACAGATGAAGAACCAGTGTTCCCCTGGTCTGGCTCATTATCTCCATGATGCTCGGTAGTCAGAAGTGAAAGCACATGGCTGTCAGTTAACGGCTGAGGCTGAGATTTCCTCTTCCACTCATTTTTATCAAACACATAAAGCTGTTCCATGGTCTTAACAGCAGCCTGAAGTTTCTCCAGAGCAGCCATCTTGGAATCGGGTTTTTTCTCACCAGGGTCAGAAATTTTATCTTGCCGCTTTGTGGTGGTTTTTGTCTCAATTTTTAATTCATGGGTTCCCTCCTGCTTTATGTTGGCTAAATGCGCTGGGTCAGTTGTTTGGCTTGTTTGTGCTGACCCCGTATCACTGCCATCTATATGAGGCTCCTGAGGATGTAAATCATCAGCCTTTTGGATCTCCTCGACCAGTGTGTTATTCGAGGAATCTGAGATTGTTTCAGATTGCTTCACATTGCTATTTGTATTCACTGAATGACACTTAATCACGATAGGGTGAAGGCTTGTCGGATTGCGATATGTGTTCTGTTTGGACGTCTTGTGCTCCATGTCCGTGCTGTTATTGTCCAGAGACACAAAATGATACGAGCTCTTAACCAGTTTGCGCACGTCTCTGACCTGGTGTATTGGCGCTTGTAACTTTGCCTTGTCTCGAACGTCTCGAACAGTGAAGTGTGGGATTCTGTCCGACGAGTCCCCCTTCAGTGCAGCAGAGAGCGCTTGGTATTTCGGCTCATCGCCTGGTTTTGTCAGCCCGCCCGCACTGCAGCCTGTACCGGGAGTGAGAAGCTTGGCGATGCTGAACGGGTCACTCTTGTTGTCTCTTACACTCCGTAAGCGTATTTTAATTTCCGGTGACTTCGCCGGTTTTGGCGCGGCGTCTGGTACACACAGGGTGTCCGTGCTGCTCTCCTCTCGGTCCCTCTGCGCGCTCGGCTCAGGCTTCTCGCGCGCTCTCTCACCGGACACGACTTGGATGCTTGGCACAAATAAGTGCGACATTTTTGTAAGCTTGCCGTTTGTCGGGTCCGTTTCGGACGCTTGCTCGTTTTTGCCCTCAGGTCGAACCTCTAGCTCTTCTTCCCTCCAGCTCCTGAATGCGCTATTTTGGCTCCGAATCAGCGCGCCTCTGGACGCGTCCGCAGCTCCTTTTTTAGCGTCAAATGCCGCGCAATTTTGTGACTCCAAATTAGTTTCCGATCCTTGAATGAGAGTTTCTTCATGGCGCTCGCATTCGCAGGAGCCGCTGTCCGCGAAGTCCCCGAGCTCATCCAGGCAGACAATGCTGAAGTCGGAGCCGGTCTCGGAGTGTTTCGAGCTTTGTCTGTGGAGTCCCGTGTGCGCAGCTTTGTCTCGGTGCGCTTCGTGCTCGTGACCGCCCGGCTCGCGGATCTCTCCCCGCTCCATCTTGCGCTCCTGCTCGAACTGCATTTTCTTCGAAATGACATTTTTCAGTATGCTCGAAGCAAATATGGATTTCTTGTGCACGTCCTCCATGGCTTCTTCTGAATTACACGGTGGCTTGCTGTGCGCTTTTTGCCGAGGGTTTGTAACCTCATCTGCGGAACGTGATCCTCCCGCGGTTCGGGCGGATTTCACGCGCCGTTCGTTTGCAGGCGGACCCGCTTTAACGTTGCAGCGAAAATTCAGCGTTTCAGTGAGCCTTATCACCCCGCTCGGACCCTGTCCAATTTTGCCCATGAGCTCGATTTTTTTGCTTGATGCGTTTTTGGGGTTCACCAGATTGCCATTGAGGGCAAATATCTCGACTGGGGGCGCCCTTCTACTGGCCAGCGTTAATCCCGTTATCCCTTTACTCTCCCTCCTTTTTGCCATCTGAAAATTAGACGCGGTGTTTTGATGGGCCACAATATTGTGACCGCCTCCTTTGGACACGTTCACGTTACCATACTTTAAATCAACAAGTGCTGACCAACTGTTGAGCCCTTTGCTGCGCTCTGAAGCCGAGGATTCGCTGGAAGTGCTGAAATTGATGGCATCGAGGTAAGGGTAGGCCAGACTTTTGAAAGCTCTGGCAGTGAGATTGCGCACTTCCTTGTCAGCATCATCCAACTCACTAACAGCGCTGGATGTACCGCTGGAGTACCCTGTGACATCTTTGCTTTTGAATTTTCTGCCAAAGTGCAAACGCCCAGGCAGAGCAATTAAACACTTTCCACCTTTTGCGTCCTTAAAAACACAGCTGCTCGTGTCCGCAGTGGGACCGGCTCGATGGTGATGATTATGATGATGATGACCTCCATCCTTTTCTTGGACGTTGCTAGGCTTGTTTATAGCTCTGGAAGTTGCTTTGATTGACAGGTGAATGTGGCCGGTGCTTTTGCCTTGGCACTCGGACGCTTTCTCGCCTAAGGTGGCGCTCCTGGTCGTGTCGCTCGGATCATTTTCTGCCTGACTACATGTCACTGTGGTGCTCTTAGCCTCTTCCTCGTTGCTTTCCACGTGTACTCCTGCAGGCTCTTCGCTGTCGACAGATGCGTAGTCCACAAACGAATAAACCTGGTGATCGTCCTCGACATCCCAAGTAGATGTTTCCAAATCGCAGTCCACGTCGTGGTCGAGCTCGGAAAGCTGAATTTCGTGCGTGGTGATGTAGTGAGGCTCATCATCGTCGAATCCATGGACGCAGTAGTCCGGGATCACCAAACTCACTTCGTCGTCCGATTCGCTGAGATACAAATCCGAGCGCTGTAAATCACCGTCGTTGAGCACTTTGGTCACTTTTCCAAAATTATCCGGTGTTCTCTCCGCTTCGAGCACCTCGGGACAGCCCACGAAGTTTTCACGACTGATCCGTGGTCCTTGAGAAGAAACAACTGTTCTTGTTTCAGTTGCTCCCCCCGTTATGCCATTTTCCCAGCATTCCAGATTAACACATTTGCGCGTGAGACTGGGCAGATGTTCCGCCGAGGGAAGTCGGACGCACTGGAGAGGATCCTTCTGGCCCGTAAAACTTACTTTCGTCCCGCCGAGTAGTTTCAGGTCTAACAATTCGTTCAGATCCACATAATCCGAGTCCATTGGAGCCGCCACGGCGCGTAAAACTTTGCTGGCCAGCGCGCAGTGTGTGTCCCCGCCGTAAATCAGTGTTTTCTCGGATGCTGCCATTTCTTGTGTTAAAGGATTTTGTTAATTAGATGATATGTTTTGCTTGTATGTGGGTAAATATTAGAGACACTATTCCCCAGGAAGCCCTACTGCTCGCCCCTGTTGTACAGTCCTGGTGGAGTTGTCACTCTGCATAGATTTTCCTCCCCACAGTTGTCAGCGTGGCGCTCCAGCCTCTCATTTCAGATGGCGACACGAGCAGAACAGACATTCCAGAGCACAGCAGTGGGGCTTCTAAACTATACAGACAAATAATTTTTACATTTTGCTATATATAATGTCATACACTAACTTAATACCTTTATGTAAGCTGTCCTGGCGCTTCACTTCCATTGCGTATTCTGCTGCGCTGCCACCTGCCTTTAATACGCATATCTACAAATATAGAGACGGTGACGAAATGTGAAAACGGCTATTTTAAACTAGGATGTTGTGTTCGGCGTGTTTTGTTACATCCTGTAGACAAGGCCGAATCCCCGACATAACACTGTTTTGGACTAAAGAAAAATTAGAAACCTGGACTAGCTACAATAGTCGAGGCTCAGACTGCTTTAATAATAATACACCAAAATTAAACGCCTTTGCAAAATAACGTGATACGGTGGAAAAAATAGTGACAGGCTAAACGGGGCACTACAGCATAGCAACATGAGAATGGTTTTGTTCAGGCAAACACGCCGAGGGTTTATATAGGCTATGTATAGGCCAATATTAGGTAAACGTCTCGGCACACCAAACTGGCCTGACTGTCTGACTGATGTGATGAAGCTTAATGCTGAATGCAGTTAGGTTAATATCTTTCTACCTCGCACAAACAGACTCACAATGGTTTCAAGCAAAAAACAACAACAACAAAAATATTTTTGTAGAGGAATTTCAGCACCACAGGCGTGGACAGCTCCTCAGACAAGAACAAAAAGAAGAGTCGGAAATATACTGAAGGCATGCAGGTGTAATTCAGAACTTGCTTAGACCCTAAAATTAAAAAATTAAAAATGTTGTATAGAAATGTGAACAATTCCTTTTAAAGTTTACACTGAATCCTTAAGTATGTATCTGATATTAAAGGTACACTATACTCAAAAGAAAACAAAGATGCAGCATTAAAAGTTACCACCCCAAACGACAATGTTCTGACAGTGTAAAAAAATCCTAAGTGGACTCAAATGTATATATACATTTATACATAATAGTATGTGTGTACATATTATATTTGCCCCTTAATTAGTTGCACTTAATTATGGTGCACGCTGTGGTGGCAAAATCATGTTCATTATTATTCACCCTGCTTATAAAAACCAAAAACACACTTTTTACAATTGGAATCCTGGAATTCATCTGTGCCATCAGGGAAGAAAAAAAGTTAATATATGGGATAACCTGGTCATTCAGTCAACAACTGACTTAATTTTATTGCCACATAGCATTTCTGAGACTAACCTTGACCATATATATATGTGTGTGTGTGTGTGTGTGTGTGTGTGTGTGTGTGTGTGTGTGTGTGTGTGTGTGTGTTTGCACAAAAGATTTACCACAAATTACGACTGGGGATTTGTCTGTGAATAAGGTTCTTTAGCAACATAAAGAAAGATGAAGTTTTTAAAAGAGGTAACCTTGTCCTTTTTGCCATTATGTAAGATTTACAGCAGATTAGTGAGGCGCTCAAAAGCCTTGCATCTTACCATTTATTTGCATTGCACATTATTAATACTGATTAGTGTTGATCCAGTCATATACAGTAACACATAAAGTCATCTTATATTACAAGTTGCCATAAGTAGCAGCTGCTTTGCATTTACATTGGGATTAACAGTGTCACACAAACCATTAAACCCAAGCTCTCTTTTATTAGAGAAATGGTTTATCGGTCTATCCCCTTATTTTAAAATAAGTAAGTCAAATTGTTCACATCAACAGTAAAATACATATAGAAAAATAATCTACACATACAGGAAATAGCTGTCACTCTTCTAAAGTCAAGCCTATTTTTTGCATTTTCGTAACTGCAGGTTAGGTTTCAGGTTTATCTGTTTACTCAGTAACTTTGTTTACTAGGGTCTTAGAGACTGCACTCAGGGTGTTATAAGGTCTCTTTTTAGATGTGGTCTATTTGTTTAGGCAAGGCAGTGGCTTAGCTACTGGAGCTACTGGCTAATTACAGTATTTAAGGCTGTGGTAAGAGTGAATCCCGACCTGAGCAGAACAGCTGGTCTTGTAGCTTTGGCAATCTCTATAAATCTAATTAGCGAGTAATAGACTTACTCTAACAGGAGTTTATGTTAAAGTCAAATTGATTATACCCATGTGTTGTTTTTGCTTTGCATATTGTGTATTAGGTATGTATGCTAGAATTTGAAACAGTTGACCTACTGGAGACTTAAGATATGCAAGTGCTATTAGCCTCTCATATCCCAACAGCTGCAGATTTTTATAAATGTGAGATGCTCACTGCCAAGTGAGCAAGACTTGCTGGGCCTAGATTTTGGCTTGTGTCCCCTGGTAACCATAGAAATTCTACACTAGTGTTGGTATAGTGCCATTTCTGGCTTAAACTTAGATTTGTTCCCTTACAATATCCCTACAGTTGTTTTATCTTTTCACTTTTTTCTTATTGTTATTTTAGATTTTTCCTCCATATTGTCTATTATTTATTTTAAAGCATACTATTCATTACACAACCTGAATGATTTACTAAATATATTAAAAGCAATAGGAAATGAATGTAGGTGTGGCCGAGTGAAATGCGCATCTGGACACAGTTCCTTGATTACCATGATGTTACTAGAGAGCTTTATTCTGTGTCTAGAACATGTAGCAGACTTATTTTAGGGGTAGTTTAAGCTTAACTTTATAACTGAAGTTTTATTAGCTAGCCTGATATTTCAAAGAATTAACTCATATAGCTTGCTTTTTGTTTGTTTTAATACTGTATTAATTTATTCATCACTTTTTAGGATTCTGGATAGGATCACAGTGGAATCAGAGCCTGTCCCTGGAACACCAGGTGCAAGATGGAAATGCATGAGTGTAATTAAAAATATACTTGCTGTTCTCACAGTAATACTGCTAGCAATATGTCATAGGTTGACACTTTATTTAGAAAATAGAGTACAGTGTGATAGTAAGTTACACTGTCATTTTTTAAAGTGTGTTAAAATCACCTAGTAAACCTGTCACCTGGTGTGGTGAGACATCTCTATAACATCCTTTGCAAATCTCATTCTACTTAACCGGTATTCAGATTATTCTACATGTCCACTTTTTAATCTAAGCCAATATGTCACTGATCAATCTGCATATTCTGCATAAAAGAGTTTAAAGTATTTTTTTTTCTTTTTTTTCCCTTGGGACAAACCCAATGTATTTTAGGTATATTATGTTAACATTATTTCATATAATGTAATTTAATTATCTATATTTATTACATATTCTCTTAATAGCTTGTTCATAAGAAGAGGAGACATCTTGCATCTGTACCTTTCCCCTGAATATTAGAAGTTGACTAAGATTGATCTATAACAGGGGATTCCTAGGCCTGAAAGGGGAGCCGAGCTCTGGTGTCAGCGAGGAGATCGTAGTGCAGGTAGACTGTCTGTGTGGATTTAGTTCAACCGAGTTCAAGCCAAGTGAGTTCAAATATATATTTTTTGATGTAATAATTTCTAGCATTTTAATTGATTAATAATCATAAATAATGATGCACAGACATGCCCTTTTTAAGATTCACATAATCTAACACTACTAATTAGAACTGTGCTATAAACAAGCCTATCACTGTACAGTATATATAAGAAAAAAGAGAGCATCTGTCATCATTCCATTCATACTAACTGTAAGCCACTATCTCTCTCTCTCTTTTTTAAATACTGTCTCAACCTGGTCAAAATGTCCTGGTGAAAAAGTTTTATTGCTTAGTTATTACACAAATAAAAATGCACTGATTTGTATTTGAAAAAATGTTCAAAATGTGAGTTTTTTTCTATACTTTTTGGAGAAAGTCTAACTTTCTTGCTCTTTCAGTACGAATGCCGAAGCATACTGATATGCGTCAGTAAAAACACCAACTGTGTTTACATGGCACCTGGAAGTCACCCTGTGCCGTTCACACCACTGTCTGAGCGATGTCCCAACGACATCACCACATGACGTTTACACCACTGTACTGGCAATGTCCCGGCATATTCTGGCAGTCTCTCCACATGATGATCATTCAACTGTTTCAGAACTGTCCCATGTACCGTTCACACCCCTGTCCTGGCAATGTCACCACATGGTGGTTATACTTTTGTCCCAGCAATGTCTCAGCAACATCACATGAAGTTTGCACCACCGACCCAACAATGTCTAGGCAATGTCACCTTGTGCCGTTTACACCAATGTCCCAGCAATTACACCATGTATGATTCACACTACTGTCCTAGCAATGTCTCTGCAGTCTCCTCACTTGTCATGCACACCACCTTCCTGGCAATGTCATTATGTGCCGTTCACATCACGGCAATGTCCTGGCAGCGTCCCCACATACTGTGTACACCGCCATTTAACCACATTTTTTAATTATGTTTAATGCACACAGTTGTAGATATGCTCAATATATAAAAAAACAGGATTATGACCACTTCCTTCTAAGTACAATGTGAACCAACAGAGAACCATTCCAGATAGTCCAATCCAGTATTTTGTGGTTAGAAGTACTAAAGGAGGAATTAAGATTGGTGCTAATATTTAGCCATATCCATGTATAACATTCTGAACGTTTATTTGTTCAGAGACCACACTATGCTATGAAGGGGCCAAAATCCAAAATTAATCAGAGAGAATCTACCTTGCCAAGGTTTCAGGTCCAGAACATGGCAAAAAAGATCTGAGGATAACTATGTTGAAGCTGAATTCGTAGAACCACAGCTCACAGTATACTGCATCTATATTAAGTGCGTAGTTTTTCCACCTGATATGCAACATGTCTGGTATTTGACGGTAAAACAGAAACGCTAGACAGGGTCGTAGTGTCGAGTTTAATAGCTATATAACAACTGTGAGACATAGTGTCTACTGTATCAGGAAGGCTTTGCACCAAATTTACACCATCGTTAGGTTTCTAAGGTGAGCAGGGTCGTAAACAAAAGTTGCACAGCCCACAAAATTACACCTGTAAGCACTACAAAAATGTCCACAATAGTAAAAACTCTATAAATAGACTTTGTTTCATATTTGGACCCACAAACCAATTTTACTTTTCATTAATTGATTGTGAAGTGTAATGATCACCTGTGAAGGCCACATGTACCATATGATATTTGAAACTTTTTAAAATAGGTTTCAAATGTTATATTTCATGAATTTTCTCATGCAGAACATGTTTTTTATTTTTAATATTTCACTTTTATAACATAATATAAATGTTTTCACATTATTTATTTATTCTCATTTTACTGTTTCACATGATTTAAGGGAAACTTGGTCTTCTTCCTCTTCTTCTTCTTCTTCTTCTTCTTCTTATTATTATTATTTTACATTTATTTACATAATCACATATTGAATGAAACATGTATTGTCTTATGACAAGTAATTTTTCCATAAAAATTCATATAGTATTTTTTAAGTTGCAAAAGGTGACTGCAAACTGTTAAAGGTGAGGGCATTTAATAACAGTAGCTAAAATTGATGTGTTCCTGGGTCTCTGAGGATACAGTAAACTATCCCCGCAACATGCATAATATTTATTGTTTTACTGGTTCTAATATCACTTAGAACCAGTGTTCTTCACCCTTTAATATGGCATTCAAAACACCTACATTAAATGTAGGTCAACTTACAAATAAGAAACATCAATTTTTCATGCCACTTATCCTGTGTAGGGTCACCGGGGCCCTCCAGCATACCACAGTGATCTCATGGCTCTCACAAGGCAGGGGACACCCTGGATGAAGTGCCACCTAATCACACTACTGGCAAATGACACAAACATCAATCAGCATACAGCACACGTTTTGGAATGTGGGAGGAAACCAGATTATCTGGAGGAACTCCATGCACACAGACCAGAGGTGAGATTTACACACACAGTCCTGGTGGTGTGAGGCAACACTGCAACCACTAAGCAGCCGTGTAAGAAATACATTTGGTGATATTATTCAGAAAAGGAGTCAATGAGCATTTTTAATATATCACGGAAATATAATTGAAATATACATGTAGATTGTAAATATATATCATATACAGTATGTCTTACCTTACTTTAAGACTCTTCCTGCCATGGATATTGCTTTGTTTTGTTTATGAAAAGACTCAATCAGCAAGTTGTGTTGAGTATGCAAATATATATATATATAGGACTCATTTAGGAAATTCTGCTTATGTTATAAATGGAAGCATAAATACAAATTATTTACCAAGACTACATTCTGTTCTGCAGAAGAGAGTAAAAACAAGCCCTTACTTGACCACTAGAGGGTAGACAAGTACTAGTAGGTGTGAGGGTAAAAAAAAAAAAAAAAAGCTAAATGCTGACCAAAATGACTAAGCACCTTAAAGATGAAAGACAAAAGGAAGTGTGTGTCTTGTAAAGGCACATCAAGAAAATAATCTGAGTTTGATAGAGTCAGGTGTTATGGGTTAATATGCCAATATTGATAAGTATGTCAAGTGTCAGAATGAAATCTCATTTGTTTCCAATCGGTTTTGCCATCTGCTTCACAGGCCGATCAGTCAGGTATACATGTACAGAATACTGATCCCCTCAACCCCCCACCCCCCACCCACCCCCACAGGACCACCTTGTTTCCTGTGCACAGAGCCATCTTCTGAATGAGGCTTCTTTTACAGTGAGCTCTTCGAGGAGCCTCTGAACTCCATGTGAACAGCCACCCAAGTAGACAAAACAGCTGTAAGTGCTGTGTTAACAAGGAACAGCAGATTTCATTGGGGCAAAACAGACAAATCTCCTGGCTGACCTGCTCTCGCTGAGTGATGAGGGACACATTGGTCTTAGCAAGGTTGAGAGAGTATTGCCAGTGAATGAGTTATCAGCACAGGTGTGGAGCACAAAGCCTGCAGCTCTCAGCTGGGTGACTGGCAACTTTGATGGTGTGGTCAAGATAAAGTGAGGCAAGAAAAACTACTCACATAGATAGCTCAGCGGTTCATTTTAAAAGGTGGTTAAATCCCGCTAGGTTTCCTCCGTGTACTACGGTTTCCTCCCACAGTCGAAAGACATTTGGCGTTCCCAAATTGCCTGTAGTGCGTGAATGAGTGTGCAGTATGTGTGTGCCCTGCGATGGATTGGCACCCTGTCTAGGGTGTACCCTGCCTCTTGTACTAAGTCTTCTGAGATAGGCTCCAGACTCCCCACGACCATGAATACAGGATAAAGCGGTATAGACAATGAGTGAGTGAGTGAGTAAGTGAGTAAATCCCACCATGAACCTGAGTCATAAAGGAAGGTAGGACATACAGTATATGATACAGTATATATTTAAAATCTATATCTAAATTATATTTTTGTGATATATTAATAGGGCTCATTGACTCATTTTCCAATTAATGACTTGTATATTGTTGTTGCTGATGCAACCCTTTTCATTTTTATCTGGGTTTGGAACTGGTACTAAAGGTGCCCTGCAAATAACATAAACCTGGACTACTGAACTCAATGTCCTAACCACAACCTGGAGTTTGCATGTTCTCCGCATGCTTGGTGTGTTCCTCTGGGTACTCTGGTTTCCTTCCACAGTCCAAAGAAGAGCAAAGTAGGTTGATTGGCATTTTTAAAGCTCCCCATAATGTATAGTGATTGAGTGTGGTGTGAGAGAGCTTGGGTTTAGTGGTTTGTGTGACATTGTTAATCCCAATGTAAATGCAAAGCAGTTGCTAATTATGGCAACTTTTAATGTAAGATGACTTTATGTGTTACTGTATATGACTGGATCAACACTAATAAGCGAGAACTTGTTCCCTCTGATGAGTTGGCATTTGATTTCGGGTTTGATCAGTGAAATATGTAGAAATGGATAAGAATGGATATTTGGATGGAATATGCAATCCTTGGTGATGTCCAAGATTTATTTTGTAATATTTTATTTGAATGACTTTTTAAAGTTGAAAAACGTCTTTCATCAATATGTTATTGTTTTTGAAAGTTAATAGCTGTTCGAAGCACCAGCGCAAATCTTTGAAAAGCAGTGTTTTATTCCTTTGCTCTATCCAGCTCTCTCGTAACATTATGTGTACAGATATGGTTCAAAAGCTGCATCTTTTATTCAAATACTGCCATGTATGTGAATTTACTGTGAATGTATTTTTTATTCTAATACCACTAATGTCATTGTGTATGTAGCTAGCCAAGTCATAGCGGCTTAACACAATTATTTTGTATAATTTAAGAAATTTTGTGAAAATTTGAGTCTAGATTTTGCTGCATCCACTAATTTGACTTTTTTAAAATTAATATTAATATCAGTTTGAACACTTCTACGAAATGTTGAATAATCGAGAAATACTGTAAGTCTTTTTTGTTATTAGGAGCTAACAGCAGACTGTTATCACTTATGTTGAACATCGTCACATTGCCCGTGAAGTCTGCATCTCACAGGAATCACTAAAATCCAGAATCAATAAACCAACAAATTAGCACCGGATTCAATAATCACTCTGCATGGGTTTTGACATAAACATTAAATGATTGTAATTGACTCCATTTATCTTAGTATACGCAATGTACTATATTCAATGATGCTTGAAAAGTGTGTGATTAACACTATACCCTCCTTGATGCTCTTCGCATACTGTATGTAACAGTGATAACACGCTGTCACACAAACACATGTAGCAGCTAAATTCACATACATGACAGACAGTATACAGTACAGACCAAAAGTTTGGACACATCTTCTCATTCAAAACGTTTTCTTTATTGTGTTTTTTATTGTGTTCTTTAGCCCAAACGCGTCTCTTCTGCTTGTCGCCTGTCCTTAGCAGTGGTTTCCTAGCAGATATTCTACCATGAAGGCCTGATTCACACAGTCTCCTCTTAACAGTTGTTCTAGAGATGTGTCTGCTGCTAGAACTCTGTGTGGCATTGACCTGCTCTCTGATCTGAGCTGCTGTTAACCTGCGATTTCTGAGGCTGGTGACTCGGATGAACTTATCCTCCACAGCAGAGGTGACTCTTGGTCTTCCTTTCCTAGGGCGGTCCGCATGTGAGCCAGTTTCTTTGTAGCGCTTGATGGTTTTTGTGACTGCATTTGGGGACACTTTCAAAGTTTTCCCAAATTTTCGGACTGACTGACATTCATTTCTTAAAGTAATGATGGCCACTCGTTTTTCTTTACTTAGCTGCTTTTTTCTTGCCATAATACAAATTCAACCTCTTTGAATGAGAAGGTGCGTCCAAACTTTCTCACACACACACACACACACACACACACACACACACACACACACACACACACTGATGAAATACTGGCACAGCGTGACAAGTGACATTTCCCGCACTGTGACTCAGCACTCTGTCGAGGCTAAAGCAATTAAAGGGGAGGTGGAGCAGTATGGCTCCCAGTGAGCAGTTGTCCAATTTTCAGCTGGGAGAGCGAGTGCAATTGATAAATGTGTTTGTTTGGAGTATAGTATTTTTTTTTAAACATTAAAAAAAACTTTACAAACCTTGTTAGCTTTTTAACTAACACAATTTACTGTGGAAATGCCATAAATGCCACTTCACAAGCAGAAGTATCCCAGTACAGTCATGTGTAAAAGTTAGTGTCCCTTCTTTTATTTCTGTTTTTTTTTTTTGTGCAAAAACATCATAAACATCATCTGATCATAGCATATTAAGTTGTAGGTAAAAGGTAATCATCAGCCCATGATAATTCATCATCAGCCGATGTGTAGACCTCTATAAAAGCACAAGTTTTGGCAGTTGGCTGGTCTCAGTCATTTAGGTTTGGGTTAACACAATGCCAAGAGGAAAAGGCATAAGCACTGGTCTTAAACATCAATTATCGGACAACGGTGGATCTACAAACTGATCAGGAATGTACTTACAATTTTTTTTTTTTTTTTTTACTTTTGCTATATTTCTGTTAAATAATTCAAGATTCAAAGAACTTTATATTGTTATGGCTGATCTGTATCTAAATGATTAATTTAGCAAATGAAGAGTGACAAAACTTGAAAATGAACAGCATGGACAAAAAAAAAGAGACAAAAGACAAATTCTGCTTTATACAAGTGCTGGACTGGTCTGCATGTTAAATATAGGTCAATTTGAGACTTTTGTACATGAACAAATTCAAGAAAAAGAGTCTACAACCCAAGCTGTGTTACAAAAAAAGCAATAAAATAGTTCCTCAAGGGCTGTTTAAGTGAGTAATTCTAATGTTTGCAGGGTTTCATTTTAAAACTTTGACTGAAAGGGAAACTCTTTGCTGTAATGTTCTATAAAACTTTTAAAGTTTTTCATTTCTTAGCTCATGAGCTGATCACATTAACATATATAATGTTTATAATGTCACATTAGCCAAATGGCATTTCTGAAGATTTAGATCATCCTAAAAAAATATATTTATCATCATCATCCTTATTAAAAGCAACAACAAGGCAGCATGGTGGCCCAGTGGGTGTCATTGCTGCCATCCAGCCATGCAGCATGTTCTCCCTGTGTTTGTATGGGTTTCTTTCTGGTTCTCCAGTTTCCAACCACCCTCCAGAAACCAGTAGGTGGGTTGGCTATGCTAAATTGGCCCATGGTGTGAGCCAGTGTCTGCATTGTGTTCCATCAAGGGTCAGTTCCTTGTGGCTCTGAATACACCACAACCTTGACCATGATAAAGTATTTGCTGAGGATGAATAACAATATGAACATATTCTACACTTTATTTTAAGCCTTTTTAATAAAATAAATAAATAAATATATATATATAAAGTATATATTTGCAGTATATCTCTGTTTTTCACCCATGTTAGTTCTCCTCAGACTTGCTTATTTAAAAAATGAACAACTTTCGCTGTGTATAAACAGGCTGACTCATGATTCACCATGATTATGCTGATCTTCTGTGCACACTTTAGAAAAAATAAAGAAAGAAAGAAAAAAAAGAAAAACAGTCTCCATAGTGATCAGTTACAGTATTTTTCACAGTGGACCAAGCCTCCTCCCTCTTTGCTGTCAACGGTCGTAATTATTGGAATGCAGTTGCTTCACTTTACTGAGTGCTTCATGAAAATCAAATGTGACACCCCATCTCAAATGGAGAGAAAATTACTAGCCCCTGATTGGTAATAACCTGAGGCTTGTGAGACAGTCTCTGTGAGAGGAGCTCCAGACAGCGTGTCCAAACAAATAAAAAGTGACGTGCACTGGCACTTAACTGGATAAATTAGTGTTGGGGTTTGCTTATTGATCAAAACAAGCCCTTTCAGGATCCCAGCAGGAGAGAACAGATTGGCTGATTTTTGGCAGGGCTGCTGGAATTGGCAGAAATGGTGGCATTTTTCAACAATCTTGGGGCACAATGGATAATTATATTTTTGTGCCAATTCGGGGCGTCTTCCCTGAACAGGACTGTAGGAGAATTCCAGACAAGGGTGGCACTTCCTGAACTCGCTAGACAATTTGGTGACATTGTGGAGCGGTAACCTTAATGCACATCAAGGTTAACCAAGGTTCAACTGAAAGTCTTTCATGAGGTAGTAAAACACAGACCTACACTCACCTAAAGGATTATTAGGAACACCATACTAATACAGTGTTTGACCCCCTTTCACCTTCAGAACTGCCTTAATTATACGTGGCATTGATTCAACATGGTGCTGAAAGCATTCTTTAGAAACTTTGGCCCATATTCATAGGATAGCATCTTGCAGCTGATGGAGATTTGTGGGATGCACATCCAGGGCATGAAGCTCCCGTTCCAGCACATCCCAAAGATGCTCTATTGGGTTGAGATCTGGTGACTGTGGGGGCCATTTTAGTACAGTGAACTCATTGTTATGTTCAAGAAACCAATTTGAAATGATTCGAGTTTTGTGACATGGTGCATTATCCTGCTGGAAGTAGCCATCAGAGGATGGGTACATGGTGGTCATAAAGGGATGGACATGGTCAGAAACAATGCTCAGGTAGGCCGTGGCATTTAAACGATGCCCAATTGGCACTAAGGGGCCTAAAGTGTGCCAAGTCCACACCATTACACCACCACCACCAGCCTGCACAGTGGTAACAAGGCATGATAGATCCATGTTCTCAAATTCTGACTCTACCATTTGAATGTCTCAACAGAAATCGAGACTCATCAGACCAGGCAACATTTTTCCAGTCTTCAACTGTCCAATTTTGGTGAGCTCGTGCAAATTGTAGCCTCTTTTTCCTATTTGTAGTGGAGATGAGTGGTACCCGGTGGGGTCTTCTGCTGTTGTAGCCCATCTGCCTCAAGGTTGTGCGAGTTGTGGCTTCACAAATGCTTTGCTGCATACCTCGGTTGTAACGAGTGGTTATTTCAGTCAAAGTTGCTCTTCTATCAGCTTGAATCAGTCGGCCCATTCTCGTCCGATCTCTAGCATCAACAAGGCATTTTCACCCACAGGACTGCCGCATACTGGATGTTTTATCCCTTTTCACACCATTCTTTGTAAACCCTAGAAATGGTTGTGCGTGAAAATCCCAGTAACTGAGCAGATTGTGAAATACTCAGACCGGCCCGTCTGGCACCAACAACCATGCCACGTTCAAAATTGCTTAAAATCACCTTTCTTTCCCAATCAGACTACGGATGAAGAAATATATTCGCTATTTCACCGCGGAAGACCAGTGTTATGCGCTAAAATGCTCCCCTGCCACAGATTGCACCCCCGCCCCCCCCCCTACATAATCTCTATCAAATATTATATTAAAACATACATTCATAGGTTTATTGTTATCAAATATGATATAACTATTATAATTAACCCTTGGCACGTGACAGGTGTCGAGACCATGAATACAAATTCTCATATGTTTATTTTGTGGCACATTTATTTTACAGGGATTTGTCATGTAATACAAAAATGCTTGCACTAAATAAATATTTATGATGAAAAATTTTACGAAATTATTTTAATTATTAAATAAGCAATATAAAAAAATACATCTTGTATATAAAAAAATATAATTTATATTTTTTCCCTATACAACATGTAATTTTTTTTATAATGCTTATTTTATAATCAAATCCATTTGGTCTAATTTGTAATTTCTAAATCATAAACCTAGAAATTTCTGGTCTAATATAATATTTGACGGAGATTAAATAGGGGGTGCAATCTGTGGCAGGGGAGCATTTTAGCGCATAACACCGGTCTTCCGCGGTGAAATAGCGAATATATCTCTTCATCCGTAGTCTGATACTGAGTGCGGCTTGTGCCACCACTTTGGGCCGTACACGCACTCATCAATGTGTTCACCATCTCTTCATTTCTCACAATTGCAGCAACCAAGTTTCGCGCCGACTCACTCATCCTTCCTAAAGATGGCGCTGTGTTTCGATGACGTCATGTTTCATTCAATATATATCAGTTTTCAATCCATATATTCAGAATTCATTCAATATTCTCACAGTTCATTCAATATATTCAGATTTCATTCAATATATTCAGAATTCATTCAATATATATAGAGTTTCAATCAATATATTCGGAATCCATTCAATATTCTCACGTTTCATTCAATATATTCAGAGTTTTCATTAAGTTCTCTCATGAATATTTTCCTAAACGGCATGCCATAATATATATACACACATATATATATACACATATATATATATACACACACATGGACAAAATTGTTGGTACCCTTCGGTCAATGAAAGAAAAACTCACAATGGTCACAGAAATAACTTTAATCTGACAAAAGTCATAATAAATAAGAATTCTATGAATGTTAACCAATGAAAATCAGACATTGCTTTTCAACCATGCTTCAACGGAATTATAAAAAAAAATGAACTCATGGAACAGGCCTGGACAAAAATGATGGTACCCCTAAGTTAATTGTTTGTTGCACCACCTTTAGAGGCAATCACTGCAATCAAACGATTCCTGTAACTGTCAATGAGACTTCTGCACCTCTCTGTAGGTATTTTGGCCCACTCCTCATGAGCAAGCTGCTCCAGTTGTTTCCGGTTTGAAGGGTGCCTTTTCCAGACAGCATGTTTCAGCTCCTTCCAAAGATGCTCAATAGGATTGAGGTCAGGGCTCATAGAAGGCCACTTTAGAATAGTCCAATGTTTTCCTCTTAGCCATTCTTGGGTGTTTTTAGCTGTGTTTTGGGTCATTGTCCTGTTGCAAGACCTATGACCTGCGACTGAGACCCAGCTTTCTGAAACTGGCCAGCACATTTCTCTCTAGAATCCCTTGATAGTCTTGAGATTTCATTGTACCCTGCACAGATTCAAGACACCCTGTGCCAGATGCAGCAAAGCAGCCCCAGAACATAACAGAGCCTCCTCCATGTTTCACAGTAGAGACAGTGTTCTTTTCTTGATATGCTTCAAGTATAATTAGCAAAATTTGCCTTGGCAAAAAGTTCCATTTTTGTCTCATCTGTCCATAGGACATTCTCCCAGAAGCTTTGTGGCTTGTCAACATGTAGTTTGACATATTCCAGTCTGGCTTTTTTATGATTTGTTTTCAACAATGGTGTCCTCCTTGGTCGTCTCCCATGTAGTCCACTTTGGCTCAAACAACGATGGATGGTGCGATCTGACACTGATGTTCCTTGAGCATGAAGTTCACCTTGGATCTCTTTAGAAGTCTTTCTGGGCTCTTTTGTTACCATTCAGATTATCCGTCTGTTTGATTTGTCATCAATTTTCCTCCTGCGGCCACGTCCAGGGAGGTTGGCTACAGTCCCATGGATCTTAAATTTCTGAATAATATGTAGTCACAGGAACATCTAGCTGCTTGGAAATGGTCTTATAGCCTTTACCTTTAACATGCTTGTCTATAATTTTCTTTCGAATCTCCTGAGACAACTCTTTCCTTCGCTTCCTCTGGTCCATGTTGAGTGTGGTACATACCATGTCACCAAACCACACAGTGACTACCTGGAGCCCTATATATAGGCCCACTGACTGATTACAAGATTGTAGACACCTGTGATGCTAATTAGTGGACACACCTTGAATTAACATGTCCCTTTGGTCACATTATTTTCAGTATTTTCTAAGGGTACCATAATTTTTGTCCAGGTCTGTTCCATGAGTTTATTATTTTTAATAATTCTGTTGAAGCATGGTTGAAAAGCAATGTCTGACTTTCATTGGTTAACATTCATAGAATTTTTTAAAATTATTACTTTTGTCAGATTAAAGTTATTTCTGTGACCATTGTGAGTTTTTCTTTCATTGACCGAAGGGCACCATATATATATATATATCAGAATCAGAATCAGAAGAGTTTTATTGCCAAGTACGCTTGCACGTACAAGGAATTTGTTTTAGTGACAGAGCTCCAGGACAAAACAAATAACAAGACAAAACAGCACGACACAAAACAGGAAAAAATAAAAAAATAAAAAATAAAATAGAAAATTATAACAAATTGAGTAGGATGGATTTTTTTGGGTTAACATCAAATGGAGTAGGGTGTGAGATACTTACAAATAAGTTAAATAAATATCTGTGGTATTGCACAGTATATTGCACAGTGGTGTTGCACATAATATTGCTCATATATTTAATGCACAGTGAGAAGAATGTTTTAGCTGTTCATGAGGTAAATTGCCTGGGGGAAAAAACTGTTCTTGTGCCTGACTGTTCTGTTTTTTTCCCCAGGCAATTTACTTCATGAATATATATGCTATAATCATTTGATTTCTGTTTCAAACATAAGGTGCAAGTTGGGCACTTGGAGTAAAAAACGAACGAATAGATCACGGTGACGTTTGCTGTAATTGATGGTCAGTGTCAAGTGAGCTTAACTGAAACATCCTCAGTCAGGTTCACTGTAGTTAGGATTTCATGCTTCCAGCACCAAACAAAGAACATCATACATGTACACTATCATACCTCCCAGCAAATTCCATGAAAAATGATTGCTGTAGTTCTGCGGTGAGCGTTGGACTTTCATCTGATGCATCACCAGCTTGAGGCTCCAGATGTCCTCAATTCATTACGAGGCAAAGCAGCCCAGTTGTTGCCTGGCAGCAATGAGCTTTTCCACATCAGCTCTTTTACTGTGTGAAGGAGCCGATCAGACAAGGAGTTGAAGGTCTGCTGTTTGTCATCCTGGGGTTAGTTGGGGGCAGAACTGGCTTTGATCCAAGTTGGCAGGAAAGCCCTAATGCCCTTTTATCATTAAAAAAAAACTGTCTATCATATATAATGTGTGTATATTTTCTCATGTTCTGTGGATCCCTGTTCCATTTAGTATTATTTGCAACGAGCTTCGCTGAACTCGGCACTAACCAATGTTTGAAATAGTCGCCGTGTTTTATTTACCAGCGGTGATTAATTGTACATTGCTAAAATATGTAAGTAATGAGATTTCTTTCAAGACCGGGCCAAACTACTGTTTAATGTAGGCCATGAAGGCCGGCACAGCCAGCCACAGCCCATTTTACATAAAGTAACACAGCATAGTAACTCTCTCTTCATTTGTTTCCAATTAGCTCAGATGAAATAAGCTGAATTCACACTGAGGTTCTAATAGTTACTGCCAACTGCTGAATCTAAGGTTTAATGACTTTTAAATTTACTCTAAATTTAACTTGACTTTCCATTCATATGGTTTGTCACTTAGTTAAAACTAAAAAAAACAAACAAAAAAAAAAAAAACACTGTTTTACTCTTGGAATAAGTTATCATAGCTGAGGCCAGTGATCATTTATTCTTAGCGTATTTATATATTCTCAAAAGTAATTTTGTGGATTTTAATATCAAGTGTCTTTTCTCTCTCATCTAAAAATTAAAGAAATCTCAGGCATACAAATGTAACAAATAAGTGCTCTTATGTGGATAATAAAGTTCTATAGGTTTTTCTTTTTTTTTTTTTTTTAAAGAGGTTGATTTTGAAAGCCTGGGCCATGCAGCTTTACCCAGCCTGTCCGTCTGAATGTGTGTTCTTTTCCTCAGTGTATGTGTGTGTGTCTTTCTCTCTCAGGCCCCCACCTTTCCTCCTTTGAGAAGGATTTAGCGACTGAAGCATTGTATGTGTGTGAGGGAGAGTGTCTGGGCACTCACACACTCACACAGACTGGTGGGCTGGTTGGAGGGTCACGGGTCACTGACCCACCCAGCTCCGTGAGGGAGAACAAAGCCTCAGTCAGGCCAATCAAAGAGCAGGTTGGCTCTGGGCTTCACTCCAAGAGTCCGGGCCCATATTGAGGGTACCGGGGGTCCGGGCCCAAACATGTGAAAGAGACGGGGGCTCGTAAGAAACAATCAAATCTCCAGCCGTCTGGAGGGCCAGTTATGTCAAAACCGTCTATCCTCCTCCATTCTGTTCCCTTCACGAAGCTGGAACGAAGATCTCCCTCCTTCTCGCCAACATCCCTCCCTTCAGCTTCGCCCATCACTTTGAAGTCTGCTTTCTTTTGTTCTTTACATAACTCAAGCTGATGTTTTTGAAAAAGCTAATTTGTATGCATTTCCAATGACATGGCTGCCACCCAGAATTCTTCACAAAGGTCTGGCAGAGAGGTGAGCGTCTGAAGAAAGGGCCCGTAGACATCTTGGCGAAAACATGGCGACGGACCTTTGAATTATTGTCGCTGTGCAAATCGGAGAATAACGTTTATTTATTTAGAGACTTCAAGGTGAAATGACTCGGAGAATAGGAAGTATGGGGAGGATTTTCTGGCTTTCTCTCTCAATTACGTTCTCTCCGAACCACTTATTCTCGAACACGATGCCCACGTAGAGAGAGAAGACAGATTAAAGGTGGACAAATATTTGAACTAGTTTTGTTCAGATTTAAATGAGGGCCTTTCAGCAAAGAAAGTGATATTTGGGCCCTGTTGTTACATTCTCTTCTGCGGACTCATTCATGGTCTTCAGCATCGAGGTTCAGTCTAAAATGAAATGGTAAAATCTTTTTGTGTCAAAGAATCTACAGTTTAAAAAATATATATTTTAAAAATGATTTAAAAATTGCAGCTTGTTTGAAAGAACCTTTTTTTCCCTCCCCGAATAAGTTTTATTTATGCAGCTCAGGGCTACAGTAGTAAGAAAGACCAAGGAGAGCTTCTTTTTTTCCCTTAAAAAGGTAACATTTTAAGCTTTTGTACCCAGCGCACTGCGATGGTCTTTTGGAAATGCTGCCGAAGACTTTTCACCAACCTTCAGCTTTAATGACATACTTTAGGTGCATTTTTTTATGACTGCCACCCAGAGACTCTCACGAAGCCTTTCACTCGAAGCCTTGGCCTTGAGCCAAGATGATGATCAATGTCCTTGCTTCGCTTCTGTGTGAGCTCAGTGTGGAAGGTCTGTCCTTTTTTATTAGAGGAAATGGCATTTGGAGGCTCAAACAGGATGTCCCGCTGTTGGCCCTGACTGTGAACCAGCCGTCTCCCCGCTCCCTTCCCCCCACCGGCAACCCAGCAATGTGAGATGGCTTAAGTTAATCCAGGATCCCAAAACTTGTGCAGCCTTCTTTTTTTTCCCCCTCTTGTTCGTGCTCATTTGGAGACCAGTGTGAAAGAAGTCGAGGAAACAATGCCTTTCCTGTGGTGTATCTCTGACCACAGATAGACTGTCTGAGGGTTGAGCTGTCTGAAGTTTTGACCATGAATTTGGGCGGCTGTGTCTCGCTCTGCTCCAATAAGGGATTTATTTCTCATAACCTTTTTTTTTTTTTGCTATATAATATAATATACTATGAGAACAGACAGGTTTATGTATCAATAGGAAGTGTATATGTTTCTCCAGAATGTGATAAATAAATGGTTTTCAAAAAATTCCCAAGCAGTTCAATGTGGTCTTGCTTGAGAACATTTTATTCCTTTCTTTATCCGTTGTGTGAAAGTGTTTTTGGCTTTACGTCTTTGAACAAAAGCAGGGGTTTAACTTTCTGTGGCTCTCATAATTGGCTCTCGGTTGAGATTTATGATGTAATGAACAGGTGTTGGGTGGGAGGGACAGTGTGACAGGCATTATAAAGAACCAGGCTCTCCCTTACACACACACACCCTTTAGATTTTTGCTTTCTTAATGAGAACCTTCGAATGACAATTATTACTGTTGGTAATTAATATGAAGCCTAAAAACTTTTTTTTTTCTTCAAAATCTTTTTGGTGTTTGCATTCTAAAGATATTTAGTTATTTTTGGGTCTCACAAATAACTACACACATGTGTCTTACTGTCCTTGTGAGGACCGTCCTTTGACATAATTATGAAAACAGCTAATTGATGTCTTACAATAATGGAACCTAATCTTAACCTTAACATCAACAATTGTTGGTTAAAGGAAAAAAAAGCAGAGGCAAAAGCCTAATATCCTCAAAAAGGTCTCTCTCTATATATCTCAAACACACTTGTTCAATATAGTCTCATGGTTAGGTTCATGCTTGATATTTGCAGATAGGCTTAATAATCCAGTTTGTCACGCAAGATTAGTGCATTATATATGTTTCACTTGTAAATGATATGTTTCACAGTTCCAGAATTCTGAACAGCATGAATCCTAAAAGAAAAAAAAAAAGACTGCTTCACTGTTCCATGAAACCTCAAATGAATGAGGAAATATACAGGCGGTTGAAAGACATCTAGACAGAAAGACAGACTTGAGGTGTTAAGTCTACTGTACAGTTATTATAATGAAGAAAAGAAAGAGTGATTCTTACAGTAAATGATGGTTTACAGATAAAAAGTGACCTGATTCTTGAGTTAAATATATACTGCATATAAGCAGTAAAAAAGATAGATCTGGCAACGTTTTTTTTCCCTTCCATGTTCTTCAGAGATATGATGCAGTTATAGTGCTAATACAGTTCATTCAGATCACAACATAAGTAGATTTTTGATTTTTCACCAGATTCCATTTCTGTTTTGCAATCAAGAACTGAGCTACTAATCTGCCTAGATTCCTTTACGTTGATCGTTCTTTAGTACCGCATGCCGCTTGTCTGAAACGAGTGTGAAAGTTCATGTGGCTACAGATGGGCAGCAGTCCCGACACATGGCTCTGTGTTGACATTCAGCTGCTCGTGGTCTTTGTGGAATGGTGTTAAGCAAAAGGCTTAGTGGGAATGTTACAGATGCTCTCGCACGTCCTAGCTGCCATTCGAAGGATGGACAAAAGCGGCTGAAGGAAATAAAGCAAATAGGATCTGACATGTAAAAATGCTTTTAAACATACTAGGACATAAAATATCTCTTTCCTTATCACCAAAGCCAGTGTGTTACAGGAAAATAAATAGAACACCTTCGCCTGGTTTTACTTTGTCGTGTTTTGTGCCAACTCGAATAAATCGTGAAATCCTAAAGGCCTCCATAGTACTGCATCATGGCACTATCAATTGAGAATTCTACAGTACCATCATCTCGGCCTCACCTCCTTACCTTTATCGTACAGACATTTATAAAGAGCTATTTCCACCAATATCTTTAGATGACAACATGATCCTTAATACAGTAACTCGAGCATCTTCTAGAGTTCATCACAGCTCCTTTGTTAGACCACCCACACTGTACCATAAAAACAACACATGACCTACAATTCCATAGAGAGTAGGAAGGTTGTGTGATTTAATAAACTCTATTCATGAACTTTTACCCCTTTCAGAGTCTCTTTTATATTAGCACTGAGCTTTAAAACAAGTCTGCTAAAGAATATCAGTTTGATATTCTTTCAGTCTTCTTAAGTGAGACATGAGTGATGCTTTCCACTAGAACACCACTGCTAATGGACTGTATAAGCTCCACTAATGACTTAACCATCTTCACCGGCTGATACTGTTACAACTCAAAGACATACCATAGTAGATGTAGACTTGCAGAGTCCAGGGCTTTGATCGGAGCGTATATCTGAAATACTCCATCAAAATGAACCAGACACTTCATCAAATTTCGGTGGCTAATATTTTGTTTCCTTTCAGGTCACTATACTTCCAGCAGGTAATTAAGGATCCAAGAACCAATGTGATTATTGATGAAATGTTTTGTAGTTGCACAAACAATTTGGTCGCAGGTCTCCATCAGTGAACAGTTGGTAATCGCAACACACTGGATTTCATTTGAACTAAAAGACATTTCATATTATAGATTGTAGATAACAGTTAAAGAAGAGATGTATTTATTGTCTCACTATCTGGTATCAACTAAATGAGGATGGGTTTTCTTTTTGTCTTTTTTATACATCACCTCCAGTTTGTTCAATAGGGACAAACTTGTAATGATGTACGTGTATATAATTACTATCATTTTTTGTTTTATATTTAACTAAAGTAATATTTATAAAAATTGCCCCTTTACCTTCCACTATAACTCATTCAAGCAATTTTGGACAACTATTTCCATCCATAACCTGTTTCTATTTTAGCATATTGAGACCCAGCTCGGTGTGTGTGTTGACAAACTTTTTTTTGGATATTCATAACAGGAACTTTTAACTTTGTTTTACTAAGACCAAAAGTGTGGTAGGTGTGTTGCAGACCACACCCCCAAGGATCACCTGTGCTCTGTCACTTCACCACTAAGTGGCACTACACTAAACATCTGCACATGATGTTTGCATGTTCATGAAATAATCTCCTTTACAAAACAGTTCCCTTCATTTTCAGCCAAGAAGGCTCAGGTGCACTGTTCCACATGACATCACAGAGTGCTTGGACCCCGTAATCACTGCTTGCAGGAACATCAGTCAGCTCTCGCTGCGGTTAATTTATATGCAAGACATACATTGCTCTTCACACTAATCATTCTCATCATACACACTTTCTAGTCAATAACCGGACACTGATGCAGACTGTTTGGATGTTATATTAGGATTAAAAAAAAAGTTCAGCTGGAATCAGGCCAGTACCTTCCAAGAAAGGAAAGATATTCAGATTTTTATCACATATAAAGTTTATACACACCTATAAACATTATATAATGATAGCTAAACTAAAAGTTCTTTGGGTTGAGAAACTCAAATCAGGGAAATCCAGACAGGGAAAAAAAAAAAAAAAAAAAAAAGGTTTACAAGATTTGATTTCATTCAAAAACAAACACAATACAAAAATGCAATTATGAAAAATTCATACACTTTTCGTTTTTTTTTTCTTTCTTTTTTTATACACACAGTGCCAATAATTCAGCCCCCTCCCAGTCTGGTTACACAAAAAAAATCTGTAGCACTTACAGATGTATTCATTTCATTTAAAATAACCCATCTAAAGATACTGGTCTTGCCGTATGGCATAAGTCAACCATCAAGCCTACAGCTCAACTGTACAATCTGCCCACATCTAGCAATTGATCAAGCTGTAAACTTTAAGGAGGGGTAAAACCTAAAAAAAATTTACAAAAAAAGATCCATAACCAGTTCCCACTGGTTTAGAGACGGCCAAAAAGCAATTGTGGTCCCTATGAAATAAATAACATCAACAGATTCAATAAGACAGCTTTCAACTGAGACACATTCTTACCATGTAAGCATATTTGGCCTTAAAATCAATCATTATTGTAGCCCAGTCCTGACCAGTACAAAAAGGTGACATTCCTAAATTATTCCAATGATGGTACTGCCTTCATGTGCAATCGCTTAAAAATAGTATTTGATCCTCACCGTGACATTTTCTCTCGTGACATTGCTTTCTCTGGAAACAGCAGTAACACCAAGAATGGTGCGTTCCTCTAAAACCACAATTTCTACAGTGCCTTTAAATGTCCAAACAGTCTTATGTCACGGATAATTTGTTCTTCCTTTCACACCAGATGCAATCGTTAGACTTGGTGAGCAAAATCTAACACTTCACCACCTTAAAACACCAATGACATGACTGTGCCCAAGTGCTTGCACAAGTTTAATATCATTTGCTTTTACACACGCACACACACACACACACACACACACACACACACACACACACACACACACACACACACACTTGAAACTCATACTCAATAAATAGACAATGGTGTAAGGCAGTGTTGAGACATGCATTCATCACAAAGAACAGAACCTAACATCATTCATTCATCGTAACAATATGCACACTTTTTTCTTTCTTGTCGCTGTTTTTTTTTTTTTTTTTTTTTGGCGCATGAACTTATTCCCTTTTTTTTTTTTGGCAATGCTGGACTTTTCAAGGCTTTTCAGGTGAAGTCCTGGTGGACAGGAAGAATCTCACATCCATCTCTGAGGCACACAGAGAGAAGAAAGGAGCTCCAGGACCTCTTGATATGAAGCCGATTCCATAACAATGCCACAAGTTGATTGAGACAAAATCAGGAGGACAATCAGGAGGTCTGGTGTTCCTGCTCATGGCAGCCAGCTGCACACGTCTTCAAGATGTTCCAGAGGTTTCTAGGTAGCTCTGCAGCTTTCGAACCGTGGTTTTGTCCAAGGAGCAAAGGTCAAAGTCAAAGGTTGTGTTTGTGATGTGAAAATGTCCAGTTTCTTCAATGAGGTTTACGATCTGGAAGGGGGAAAATGAGGACAAAAGGATAAGCAACCGAAGCAAACGATAGGAATCAACACTGCAATTTTGTCCTCAATATATTAAACTCAGATTTTTACCTGACTAGATAAAACCAGGTTTATGGGACGTTTGGCTGAATGAGTGGTTTTGTCTTCAATAAGAATGCGGAGCCCCTAATCTCCACATGATGCCGTGCATCTGAATATACCACGAAAGATGCTCTACCATGGCAACTTGTTGGTACCAGCCGTCTTCACTTCGAAGGGATCACGCCAGCAAATTAAGGGCATGGGAGGTGAGTGAGGCAGAAGGGGTTTTGGCACAAATGGAACTGTTCAGTAATGGGACCCAAACCTGATCTCTTTCACACTAGAGCCAGACCCCATATGGAAAGAATTTATTGTCTCTATGCTGAACTAGGGCCAGGAACAGAGAGACCCAGGGGTCTGTTATGACAACAGTAAAGACAGAAGTCAGCTGCTTATGTGACCGAACTGCTGTCTGGATGGAGAAATTAGGCAGTTTGATTGCTAATGGATTTATTTGACAGCTTCCAACCCCCTCAAAAAAACAACAAAAAAAACTTATTTACGGGAGAAAAAAAAAAGATGCAGATACTGTATGAAGTAGGTAAATTTGAAGATCATGATTTATTGAGGCATTAATCAAAATAAATGTCTGATAATCAAAGCTTTTTCATATATTGGACCATTCGAATTTCTGTTAAACCATAAAATGGCAATGGCTTTTTTCTTCTTTTTAAGCAGTTCAGTTGATTATCAGTTTTGAAGATTGAGGAGGTGGATTATCTATCAAAAGCTCCAAGGGATTGGCTTGATCTATGCATATGCTTCCAATCTTTGTTTGGAAATATCCCAAGCTATCTCTATATTCCAGCCAAACCTGGTTGTCCGATCAGTCATACAGTATTATGAAAAAAAAGAGAGAGAGAGAAAAAAAAAAAACCCCCTGATTTGATGATAAAGCAGTTTACGTTTAATGTTTAAGGTACTGTATATGCCCATTATCTGCTGTAAGGATGTTACATATACTGTATTTGCTATTGATTTAATCCTTATTGCTCTGAGCTTAGGAAATGAAATGAATCCAATGAATTTTTTCTTTTTTTTTTAAGAGAATTTTTCTCCTTACAACTCCCCAAAAGGATACTTGACTATTATTTCCCATGAAGGTAAAAAACAATACCTGCTGTAATATGTGCCTCTCTCTCAGTGCCATTAGTCTTCTATGGAGCTCCACCAGTTCATCCAAGTAGGCCTAAAACAATCCAACAAATGCCTTAATGACCAGCCAAACCCAATACACACATCAACCTTTAGACTCCCACTTCATAACATACTAGAACACTCTAGTGCTGATCATGCTGAATATTATTATTATCATTATTATTAGTATTATTATTGTAATAATCACCTTGTCACAGTCAATATTCTTGTTTTTGTCCACTTTTGTCTGCTTCATGGGACTCTTCACTTCTAAAATCTGTAAGAAAAGAGGATTATTCAATTTGTAACGCTGGCATGAATTACACTGAGATTAAGTAGCAGTACCGAGACATTTTTCTGAATATGGGGAAAAGAATTTCAAGGTAGCCAAGATATTTTATATACAACCATAGTGAAAGCAAATCGCTCCCAGGCACACGTGGGATCCCAGCAGGTCGACTTGTAAAAGCAGCGGTAGCATATCTCAGTTAAGATATGGAGCTAGCACTGCGATCAAGAGAGTCTCTGATGGACTGCTCTGTGCTTGGACTGCATGTCTGAGTTACTGTAAATCAGTTAACACTTTCTTACAGACAGCCAAAGCACTTAAGTGCAATATTTTATATGCAGTATAAAGCTCTGCAGATTATTTTTTGTTCTCAAGGGTTTAAAAAAACGTTTTACTTTTAAGAAGATGTTTTAGTGTCAGACTTCATCAATCAGCTTTGATTTATTTTGTTTAAATTTTAAACTTCCATAAATGATGTAATGATATGTAATAATATAGTAATAATATGTTCTGAAAGTCTGTCTTCTACATAGCACATTTTATAACCGTCATAAAAACTTTACACTGGGAGATTTTGGTTTTACTCATCGACCATGAGTTTCCTAAAAGAAGAGTTTCTCAATTAGGTCAATTAATAACAAATTTGTGAACAGTCGTCCAAACACCGAACGTCGGTCTGCTCTTACCGGATTATTGCTGGCCTTCAGGAGGGGCGGGGCCTCGTTATGTGGGAGCGGTGAAGAGGTGGAGCTATTCTCACTGTCACTACCATCACTCAAACTAACCCTATGATCAGAAGAGAAAGATTTACTGCATCCGTGTAACTGCTGTATCTAGGCTTTTGGCATTTCAGACATTTACAGTGAATTTACTCAGATGAACCAAAGTTTTAGCACCGCTCTAGAAACCGCAAAAACAAAAAGCCTCAAATACGTCTGGTAAACGATACAGGGAGGTAAAATCATTTTTGTGACAAAATGGTTCAAAAGCACTTGTGTAATAAAACTTGATGCAGTTATAATGGGTTACCTTACAACAGTTCGTTAAATTCACAATGTCAAATCAAAAAGGGATGAGTTAAACTATTTAACAAAACTATAAAAAGAACAACAAGGGAATTAAATCTGTGAGCTAATGTGAGAAATGTCCACCTGCGATGGCGATGCGTCATGTGTGTGGGTAAGGGACGCTCCATGTCCGAGTCCATGTCGTTGTCATCTTCCTCCTCTGACTCGTCTTCATTGTCATCTGAGTGCAATCCTGGAATTATCGTCTGCAAAGGACCGAGCACTGAATGTGCACAACAGAGAGAACACTAAATCAACCTGATATTGAAATCAATACAGCCCAAACAGTCAGTTCCAGAATTATTGCCACCCCGAATAAAGACAGATATCAATCATTTAAGGATATTGAAAACGTCTCGTGCAGATAATTTGCCGAATCGCACACGTAAAGTAGTTGATCACTTTTTTCCCTTGATGATTGTTAAAAATGTTTCGTGTTCTCCTTGTGCTTGGCTGGTTTCCACCGGGTAATCCGGTTTCCTCCCGCAGTCCAAGGACATGTAGGTTAGGCAAACTGGTGTTCCCAAATTGCCTGTAGTGTGTGAAAGACAATTGGCCTTCGAGCTGGCCTTCGACCCCTTAAGTAACGGCCAGGGAAATGACTGATCTCCTGATCTCCAGGGTGGGAAGTATCAGTCTCCGGATGGGCTGGGCGGCACATGGACAGACCAAAATACCAAAAAAAAAACATGTATAGTAAGGAGCAAAATTACTGGTACCCCAGTAAAAAGAAGAAATTCTCATGAACAAAATGTAACTGAAAATCATCTGATCAACTTTATCAGTCATCTGTTCCTTTTGTTTTACTCATCTTTGACAATAATTCTGGAGCCGAATAAATAACGGAAACGGAACAATTTCTCTTTTTTTTTTTCTCTAGAAAAAGTATCTATCCCATATTTACAGAACTTGTTAAAAGTTCAATATCCTGTCCAGTGTTTCTAGGACATTAATTCTAGCTACGTCCCTATTTGTCACTCTATAAATGTAAAACAATGATTGCACTCAATAAAAAGCTGTTTCAAAAGCACCACCCAATGGTTCCATGGTGCCATCATTAACTTAAAGACAAAAGCAGGAGTCTAAATTGCATGCCGCCAAATTGACTGCAAAGCAAGGAATTGATATTAAAACCATTATTCAGCAATCTAAATAACACAGAAGGGTTTGGCTATATTAAATATTAAAAACGAAACGTAAAATGTTAGTGTTAAAATGCTACAGTATATGAAGCAAGACAAGAGACTATAATCCAGTTGAGGTTACCTTGTCTCTTGTGTGTAGGTCTGTATCCTGAACTTGAACTGGAGCTGGAAGGACTGAGCTGTTCTGACTGCAGGATAAAGTAAGAAAATATTAAAAAGAAGGAAATCCGTTAGAGCTCAATTCATTGTTACACTACATATGTTCTGTACGTCCCTGTCTAAAACTGCCTTTAGAACGGTAAAACCCATAATTTATGCATGTTTTATGTACTGCAGCTAAAGTGCGACTGTGATCACGACATAAATAATGCCTTCTACAGTCATCACGACAGACCGTCACACTGCCTCACATCCTGCAACAGAGCTTTAACAGCGCAAACCTGCGCTATTAGCTTCATTTTCCTCTCCATAGTGGAGGCTTTAATGGGTTCTAGTGGCAGGTCCACGGAGTAAATCAAGCACATGCACTAAGCCCCTTCCTAATGAAAGCCGATTTACACGGCCCCTCAAGCAGTATATGCACCAGACACACCCATACACTTTATCTAATTACCACTGGCACAGATATTAATGATTATTAATATTATGCTAGAACTAAATCTAACCTCAACCTTAGAAAACCATAAATAATAATAATAATAAATGTTAGATCTTCCAGTTCTTTTTGGAGCCACCTGATCTCCCTCTAGATATACTGTAAAAACACACGACACGTTACTAGATGCATAAAAGTAATTTAGCCATCAACTAACCTTACATAAGCTTGAAAACCATAGGACGTTGAGAAATTTTTAATTTGCATGAACCATGTAAGTAAGATGTAGTGATGTGTTTAAAAACGTTGGACAGTCCATGTGTGAATGAAGCAGACTTCCCAATGTGGTCAAGATTAAAGACTCTGCATGCTGCTAATGGGAGAAATGTGACAGTTTTACTGGACAGGCTCCCACGGCTGCGGTATTTACAACACACAGTGCTTGTGCTCATACACAATTTCCCACATACAAAAAACAAACAAAAAAACAAGACCCCACACACACGCACGCGCACACACAGAGTACACGATACAACATACAATTTCAGTAATAACCAGGAAATTAAACCTTAATGCAGAGTTACATTGATTTAAAGGAAATTATTAATAATTTATCCTCATCGCTACCCATCTATCTTTTGGCCTATATAATTTGCAAACTGTACCAAGATCACATGAGAGCTGCGAATCATCGATTTATCAGTTTGTTTCAATTAAATTTTTCGGCATTGTGATTTTTGATAGCACTAAATTTTTTTGTCAGATTTGTCTCGAGTATTAATTAAAATGCTGTGTGATTGGTTTTTTTTTTATTGTATCAGACCTGACATTTTGAACAAAGTAATAAACTCCCCCCCCCCCCCCAAACCCATGTACGTCTCCACACTCCAGTCCAGTAGGTGGCAGTATGACAGCAACCTTACAAACTAAAAGAAAAAAAAAAGGATGATGCAATAATCTCATACAAATAGTATTTCCAGATGATGTAAGTGATTTATATTTTTGGCAAAAGTTATGGGATATTTGGGGGCCTCCAAGTGGCGCAGTGGTTAAAGCGCTCGCCCTATCATCCGGAGATCGCTAGTTCGAATCCCGGGTGGTGCTGTAACCTCTCGCAGCCGGAGCTCTAGAGAGAGCTGATTGGCCGAGCTCTCTCAGAGGGGAGGGATGAGAGGTACTTAGTTGCAGCTCTAATCACGGCTCTACAGCCAGTCAGGGGCGTCTGTGAGCTTGCGCAACGGAGGGAGCGGATAGCGCTGTCCGCGCTGGGCGAGCAGTTCTAAAAGATGCGGTCGGCTGGCGTCACGTGGTTCGGAGGAACCACGTGATAGTGATAGTGATAGTAGTAGCCTTAATGTGGGAGCCCCCTAGTGACGGGGAGGAATTGGACACGACTAAATTAGGGAGAAAATCGGGGAAAAATCCAAAAAAAAAAAGTTATGGGATATTTTAAGGAATTTATACATTTCAGAACAATAACATTGGTTTTTTTGGGAATATAATTTTAGTGACTCGGTTCTTTAAATCTCGCTCATCAAAATGAACGAATCTTTATTTGAGTCATTTGGTTAATTTCATTCTTTTGATTAGAAAAAAAAAAAAAGTTACATTTTCAATAAACAGACCCCCAACACGTCTACATATATAGATTTTGGCTATAGCTTCAGTAATGAAAATATTACAGTGCAGCTAAGGACATATAGCAGCTCACCTCTCATATCTTCTGGTCCGAATCGTTAGTTCTTTGGTCACGTGACTCTCACAGACGCTATGCAATGCACTATACAGGAAACAGAATTGAGCGGTTCTTCTCATGAGTCCGAATCGTTCGTTCTTTTGAATCTATTGCACTGCATAGTGTCTGTGGGAGTCGTGTGACAAAAGAATGAACGACTCGGACCAAAAGAATCGAGAGGCAACTACTCATTTCTGTTTCCTGTCCATAACCCACGGAGGTTTTGCGATGCTTTGCGCATGCGCGCTAAGTAGAAAATTAACGAATCACTGTCTGAGAGAACTCGTTCTTCTGAGTCACATTAAAGACTCGTTCAAAAAGAATGAATTGTTCATGAATGACCCATCACGAGCAGCTAAGCTAGAAACAGAGTTAACAGTTTTCACATCTTCTAATTTCATGGTCTTTCCTGATTTTTCTTTTTTCTATATTTTGCAACTAAAATATGCAATAATCTCCTTTGAACAGTTGATAGTGAGATGTGTTTGCTACTCATGATCCGTAAAGCCTTTATAACAGCTCAGGCTGCAGCAGAGGTAAGTTTTGTTCTTGTTTTCCTGTGATGGTCTTCATGAGAGCCAGTTCCATCATGGTGCTTGATGGGTTTTGCAAATACACTTGACAATACTGTTCTTGCAAGAACTATTCCAGAACAGCTGGCCTTCATATCTTAAAATAACAAATGACTGTTGTTGTTACTTAATTCCATATGTATTATTTCATATTTCTGAAAGTCCTATATTGGTCTGGAATGTGGAAAAAAACCCCAACAACATTGAATTAGAAGATGTGTCCAAACACCGCTGATGCCTGTGTTCCAAAAATGAATGTAACGAGGATAAAAAAAAAAAAAAAAACAAGGTTTCAACATTCAAAGCAATACATCAGTGTCCTACTTTTTAACAATTCCCCACAAAAGGTCAGCCAGAGTCATTTTCAGAATAGGGAGGACTTTGGGTTTTTATACCAAGCTCTCTGATGTGGGTTGTTGCCGAAGCACTGTCGGCTTTGTGGAGGAATATTAAAGCAAGCTGCGGAGAGCACTGACGCAAACGAGATACATAAACAACACTCCGCAGACCTTCTGCTACGAAACCATGCTACACTGATGGCCGAGGATTATTGTAACAAATCAACCGCACATTAAAAGGAAGAACCTCCTCCTCCCCACCCCCCCACCCCCACAGGAGGGCCGGCCACAATTGTGGTCCAAACTCTCCACTTGGCCCAGTTTGGAGGGTTTTAAGTTTCACATTAAGTCCATCCTGCATTTCTTTGTGGCTTGTAACCCTCCGCTGAAAGGCCCCTCACAAAGCTCTGCACTCACACAGGAGAAGGAGGAGGAGGAGGAACATGCTTTTAAAAGGGGGAGGGTAGAAGGAGAGCATGAAAGTTCAGTGCAATACTATTAACTTAATTCCTGTTGGAGAACAGCCCAAGAGGGACTCTAAAGACGCCATTAAAGTTAATCTCAATTAATTTGTTTACATTCTTTTCTGATGAGCCCTCTGTGAAACAAAATAGGGTCTCTTGTAGGAAATGCAGTACAGAATTTACATGGCCCCTAAGCACAGCTGAGAGACTAACTGTCTAAAAGTAGCTTAACTCCTACTGCTTTCAAAAATCCTCGAGACAAAGCCACAGGGTAAACCCTAATTAAACACACACTAATCGAGAGGAAATGATTCTGATTTGGAGAAGGATCGCTTACTCCACCTCCACTAATGCACGTACAGTACAGTACCATCCACACACGTGGATGTCGAGCAGGTCTTATAGAGCACAACAGTAAACAGAGTACAGACTGCATTACTGTTTACCAAGATGCTTGACACTGCTTCTATAAACAGAAAGCTGCGCCAGGCAGCATTTTCAACCCTGAGAAGAACCACACGAGACAGAAATACCTTGAATATTGCAAAGTCCTTTGTGGTGTGTTAACTCCTAAGTGTACCAGCACATCAAGTTTGGATTAGGCTTGTGTGGTGGAACAACTGAATCGTCTTTAAATAAGATTACAGTGTCATTTACTCTGAATACATTTCATTTCCAGATCTTCCAATTTCATGCAAGTTCCAACATTTAGCTCGGAGTGAATTGCTCAAAAACCGCAGTCATTTTCTTCCCAAGGGAAACAGCAGATGAGCCAATCGATATGCATCTGGAATCTGAGCAGGTGTGTTGAACTGACACCACCTGGAACCACCCTTTCCCCCTCTCCCCAGCCTCACACTCTCTCAGTACCTGTATCTGGTTAAACTATAAAAAAAATAAAAAAAATAAAAACTATATTAGGTCTGAAATATATACATATAGTATATACATACATTATATACAGACACACACACACACACACACACACACACACACACACACACACACACACACACAAATAGTGACGTGCCCATTTAGGACAAGTTTTGGGTCTTGGGAATGCCATGATATTGCACTCCAAACCATCACTGATCTGGGCATGCAACAGTCTGGGTGATGCGCTTCTTTGGGAAAGACAGTAAAGGTGGATTCAACAGAGAACAATACATGTTTCAAATTGTCACAAGATTCTCGCTGCTGGCACGAGTGACCAAAAGTTTGGCTATAGCAGCCCGGCCATGTACATTGATCCCCTGGAGCTCCCGATGAACAGCTTTGGTGGAAACAGGAGAGTTGAGGTGCACATTTAATTCTACAGTGAGTTGGGCAGCTGTGGTTTTATGTTTTTTGGATACAATCGGGGTTAGCACCCGGACATCCGTTTCAGACAGCTTCCTCTTGTGTCCACGGTTACTCCTGTTGGATGTAGTTCGTCCTTCTTGGTGGTATGCTGACATTACCCTGGATACTGTGGCTCTTGATACATCACAAAAATTTGCTGTCTTGGTCACCAGCGAGACGCACACCAACAATTTGTAATGTTGTGTGCATTACAATATTTTAAGCAAAACTGTGCTGTTACTCTGCAAATCAAACCTTCACACTCTGCTCTTACTGGTGGAATGTGAACATCCATTCCCTGTAACCTTAGTTTGCTCACGTTAAAACCAAATACAGCATTTAAACAATACAAATTATATTATAATTTTATTTTTTGTTAATTTAGCATTTAACTTAAAATTAAATTAGACTTAAAGCTACATTCCTCCTGAGCAGCACATACAGTAACTGTTACGTCATCGGCCATAATTATTATTTCTAAACAAACTTATTTAACTCCTTTCACATGGGAGGCAAAAAGAATACATAAGTACACCCTGTAGGATTATAAAGGAACAGTAACGTTTTACCGCCTCAAATGTGAGCGTGTTTTGATCCACTGCGAGGACAGCACAGACAGCTTTTCATGAGCGTGTACAGCTTCTAGCACAGGGACACGTGGCTTCTAATGGACATGTTTTAAGACTAAATAGCACTTGCTGTGTTTTGAGGCTGGTGTAAGCATTTGTGATGAGCACGTTTAAGACAATTTCGCTCTCAAAGTTTGGAGAAAAAGGCATATCGGAGGCCTTTGAGTGCGCACAACTTTGATAATAAATATGTTTCTGTTGCATCACTCAGAAGCTCTTGTACTTGGTGCAGAATTGGATATGTACAACATGATCACTAATGACTGATCAAGCAGCCAATTCTGGTCACTAGCTTAGACACTCACACAAACACACTCAAAAGTTTGGGATCACTTTCTAACAGTCGTTCCTGATTTTTATTTCTTTCTACATTGTTGCTGAAGGCGTCCAAAATATGCAATAATCTTTGCATGCATATATACATATGTATATTATATATATATATATATATATACACACACATACACATACACACACACAAACACACACACACGCGCACATTATCTATATCTATCCATCCATCCATCTCGCTCTCTCTCATTTTATATATATATATATATTCCGTGTGTGTTTGTACTTTTTTTTTTTTTTTTTTTTACATTGAATTATGCATTATTATTTTTCCTACAGCTCTCAATCATAATTGCCTAGGTCTATTTATTACAGTATGTTTGACTTTTGGTGATGTTTAGGTGATAAATCGATTAAATATGCTTTCCCCCCTTTTTCCGTTCCTATTCTGGATAGTTTTCAGTGATGTTTCAAAAATAGTCACTGGCATCAACACATGAAAAATGTGAGCCGCATGAATATTAGACACTAATTTGTAAAATAATTTATTAGAAAATATATTGAATTACTGTTCACTGCTAATCATCAAAGAATCACTTAAAATCGACAGTCCAGTTGAGTTTTTGCTGTTGCCACTTCTGGCAAGCTGTTCCTGACTTAAATCCTGAAATGGTGCTTTTTTTTGCCTTTCTCGACAATTAAGTTGTTTATTGCAAATTAATTATTTTCAAAATAGAGAGACTCGAGCAGGGAAATCAATATCACACAAGCCTGATTACGCAAACTAGTCTTCTGTGATGTTAAATTCCCTGCTCGATATTCTCTATTATGAAAATAATTAATTTGCAATAAACAACTTAATTGTCCAGAACTGATGTTATTTCTCCTGGGGGGAGGGCACTGAAGGTTCCACATAGAACCTTACATCAAATGAAGGGGTTTAACGTGAACAAAAGGAATGAAGGGGTTCTACTTGAATGACAAGAAAAAAAAACGGAAAAAAAAAAAAAAAACTATCAAACCATCCAAAGAGCCCTTGACAGAGTTTTTAAGAGCTTATGGCCTCACTCAGAGCTCATTAAAGTTAACATCTTGCTACTATTCAGAGAGATTTCCCCAGACATCTAAAAACAAACTTCTACTACACCACATCTTTGTCTGGAAGAAAAAAAGGGAACAACATAGAACACTGTACTCTTTTAAAGGCTGAATTAAAAAAGAAAAATCAATAAACCGGGAGATTTCCTGGCATCTGGTAGTGGCTCATGATTCACACTAAATACAAAAGATTTGAATGAGTTGAGAGGGGGGGAAAAAAAAGAAAGAAATTGATAGTGACACCACTGAGAGCAACACATGCTGCAAGATTTTTACTCAAAGCAAGCAGGGTGGTAAAGACACTTTTACCCCTTGCAGAGCCAGCGGGACCGCAAAGCAGTTCTTTGAAGTATCTTTACTATCTTTCTCTTTGTTATCCCCCTTTTCCTTTTTCTCTTTCTACCTCTTTGCATTTTACTGCCTGTTTGTCCGTCTAGGAGCCTCGCTGACATCAAACGCATGGTCAGAGCGCCAGACTGTAAATCACTGAGCCTTTCTCGAGAGCGATGGCCCCCAATCTAGAGACTAGTAAAAGCACGGCCGGGGCAGCCCCGCACCCCTCCACCACTATAACCAGCGCAATCACTCATGTGGAAACACTGGGAAATCCTTAAGTACTGACATCTTCAGGTTGTGAACAGGAGCTGGAGCAGAGGAGATCTCAAGCTGCTAGAGTGCGACCCTCACCGAGAGCCTTGCCTAGCTGTCACCCAAGCTTGAGTAACGGACGAAGCAGTGGCTGAACTATAAAATGCTACATTACTTTTTTACAGCTAATGAAAAAGCAGCTTCCATCAAAACAAGTATGCCCTGTGGCCTCATGTGAGTCACCAAAATGAAGCCCCTAAACCAACAGAGACCTAAACAAACCGAACCTACGTGCTGAAAATCTTCATTCCATTCCATATTTTGACTTTTATAATACTAAAAATAAACTAGTGCTTCTTTTGCCTTCTTCTGCAAGGAGAAAGCTTTTAGGTGAAACTGGGGCTACATGATTTGATTTCAAATAAATAAATAAAATCACATTCTAATTATTTTGACACATGCTGCAATTGTGCTTTAAACTGCACAATGTAACCATTAAATATAAACAATTTTATATAAAAACACGTAGCTAGGTTAACAGCAATAACAGTACAAACTGATCTCATTAAGAGGATATTTGCCATTATTCATTTAATAAAGAATATAACACTGGCTGGATTTCATTTGAAGCTGCAACTTCTGATTAAAAATCACCTGAAAGTACCACTTCAGCCATTCATTCACCTTCTACACTGCACATCCTGTACAGGGTCGCAGGGGGCCTGGAGCCTATCCCAGGGGACTTAGGGCATGAGGCTGGATACAACCTGGAAAGGGTGCCAATCCATTGCAATGGGCAATTTGGGGATGCCAATCAATCTAACCTGCATGTTTTTTTGGACTATTGGAGGAAACCAGAGTACCAGGAGGAAACCCACCAAGCACAGGGAGAACATGCAAGCACCAATCACACAGACCTGAGATGGGAATTGAACCCTTGACCCTGAAGGTGTGAGGCCACTGTGCTAACCACTACCCCCCACTGTGCCAGCGATACCCCATCAATTTGAAAATTTATGTAAAAAATGTAAGCTATCGATTAGTTCATATACAGAGACACTGCTTGGTTAAAACTAACACAAGAGGCGTGTGATTTAATTGATTATGCAATTCTATCGATCTTATAGTTAATTGATTCAATTAATTAAAACGATGGATCAATTATATAAATATAAATCAATGATGGTTCATATAAATGAACTGGATCAATAGTCCGTCTATGACACAGCCCTGGACCATACCAATCGCTGTTTAGGAAACAGACGCCTCATCATTAACAGTAGCTAGGGAGCGCCTTGCTAATGCTACTCGCAATTGTGCTGTGTACGGCCATTTTAGTTCAGAGTCGCAAGAAGTTTTGAAGTTAACTACATTAAAATTGTACCAACAGTCATTCAGAGCTGTACAGTAACTGTGAAAGTGAGGTTAACATGAATGCTTTCTGTGAGCTTTACAGTATACTGTATGCTCCGACAATGCTAAGGAATGTAAAGACATGCTTTTGTTGAGGATTCCATGTTTTTCCCCCACTTTGTATCAGCATGCACCGAGATAGGAAATTATATATAGCAACTTGAAAATGACGATTTACAAAGCACCACAAACGCACTTGGTTCACTTGGTTCCAATCGTTTAAATAAAAGAAAGGGCATCTTGTTAATATAGGCAAATTTATTTAATATTTGTTGTTCCGACAGTACCTAATAGTACCAGGAAACACATCTGGTTTCAGCTACTTTGCTGGCTGCAGACTATATGCCTTGACTCTCCTAACTAAGCCAGGTACTACAACGGCTTGTTTCAATTAAGTTAACTGATTAAGTCAGTGAATTCTAATACACTACATTACTATGGGAGTGTCCGGTTTCTTTCATTTCTTCATAAATCACTCATAAAGTGCACCCATTAATAACGGGCAAGAACAAACTTCACAGTTACTGGCCAACATTTTTCCAGTAAACCGGCCCTTTCCCGTGCCAACTCCGTAAGTAACGGTTCTAATCCAAAATAACATGGCAGCGGCGAGTCACTTCACACCAGCTGACAACAGGCAAACTAGAGAAACCGTGAACAAAAGGTTCAATAGCCGTCACGCTGCACAGACGACCAGAACCATGCAGCTGTGCTGGGGCTTTACGAGCGTCGCCTCAACTGTGGTGCCATAAATCTGCAATTGCTCTAAAACTGATGACTGGGCTGGTGCAGGGCCTTTGTCCCATTCACTTCCCAGCCACCAAAGAGCCCCTATGTAGGAACGTCATAAACAGATTTAAGGGTACGTTTAAACCCTGCACCCCCCAAAATCAACCTCTAAATCACCATCCATCTGAGAATCTGACACAGCAGCCAGGCCAACGACTGAGGTGGTTAACACGGAATAAATTTAAAGAGCAGGGTAAGAAACCTGTCGCGTAAAAAATAATGATAAAAAATAAAATAAAATAATGATAAAAAAAGAAAAAAGATATTTGGCATGGGGACCCAATAATTAATGCAGTACAGTCCATTAGTTTGCATAAACTGAACTGAACAAGGCAAGAGGAAAATCACAATATTTTAATTAGCTGTGATATTTATGAATACACATAAAAGTTGTATAGTTTATTTATTAAGCAGTGTATATTTAAGGAAAATCGACTTTGCTTGCTGGGATTTGTAATCATGATTGTGATTTTAATCGTCCCCATAAAACTGTGACTATCTGAAACAAGCTAAGGTTTTAGATTCAATTTTCATTACAGGTTAGCTATACTGTACTAAATGCAATCCCATGCATCATTAATTTTTTTTTATTTAGTTGCTAACTGTGCTGAAGTGTAAACTTAGGGGGAAAATTTGGAGACCTAGTGTAGATATTTGATAGTATATAGTCTTTAGTAAAGATCTAATTGTTACAACCAATCAATCAAATCTAAGTGCAGTCTACCTTGGACAATTTAACCAAAACTATGAAGAAAAAAAAATAAAAAATCCTTGTCTTTCTGAGGTCTTGGCCCCATAGCTGTCAGACACTTACAGAGTTAAGTTGCTACATGCATAGAGTAGGAGTCAGGATTCCAGACTCTCAGACACAGCAATATGTGGACAGGAACACCTGGGATTTGTTAATCGTCATAAACACAGACGTGTCTTTCTTCCTTTCACTCGTTTTTTTAAGGAGCGGGATTAAAGAACCTCGGCTATTCATTGCAGCCCTCCTCCGTGCTCCTTAGCTGCCATAAAACCATAAATCTCATCTCGCCACTTGCTTTAAAGCTAATAAACCAGGCCTCCCTTAGAGAGCCTCTTTCTTAAACAAAGTGAGAGGATATGGCAGTTGTGTGGCAGCTCCAGTGGGTTGCTAATCCCGTTTCCTTCTTCTAGAAATCCTGAGATGCTATAGTGTTTGTGGGATGATGTGGAGGTACAAAGTGTTGCACTAAAACAATGTCAACCGGGAAGCTCTTCAGAAAGAGATCTGTGACTGCTTCATGAAAAGTACGATTTGTCCTTGGGAATAAAACATGTGATAGTTGATTTGATGCTACAAACAGTCTAAGATCATTTATTCGCCCTTGTACTATTACATGTACGAATAAATTAATGAAGTCAGTAGCGTGCATGTTAACCTGATGGCACTTACTAAACCCTGCTCTGTACATTCTCAACAGTCTCTACCTTAATTTGACTTGATGAACAGCTCTTAAAATGCTCAAGCATCTAGACTTTCTTTAAATCGGCTCAGGGGTGGTAAAATATATTTCCCAATGGCTTTCAGAATTGCAAAGCACAAGGACCTACCACTCCGCCCATCACAATTTTAAAAAAATTATAGCTGATTTAAAAGGGAAAAGAAACATTCAGAGGAACTGGGTTGTTTTGGTGCATCAATAAGGTTTCAGCCTAGATTATCCTTAGACCCTGAAACTAGAGCATGAGAAAATGCCTTTGATGTAGACTCCAAAACATTTCTGGAAGTCACATCAGGCACCTATCAAATCCTGAACAGCCATGAGACTGATTTGACCTTTCATATATAGTGCCTTGTGATATTTCTGTTTAATATTTGTTATTCGTTAGAGGTCTTCATACACACTAGGCCTCAGCACCAGTGGCGGTTGCATACAGGGAACAAAGTGTGCAAGTGGATACGCAGCACATCTGTATCATGGGTGTCCAAAAATACTGTAGTTTCTGTAAACCACTGTATTATATGTGGTTTCTATCACAGATAATTTGTCTGAAATGCAAATAAAATTCAATGCCAGTATTCATCTCTTATGTAAATCACACTTGCATGAAAAGTTCAGATCAAGGGCGTGTTGCACTCTCAGTGGAGCACCCAGAAATTAACTTTGGTGGGAGGAGAAAGATTTTATTTTGTACAATGAAACTGGTAAACTCTATAGAATTTGATATCAAGTATCCCTGTATCAGTTGGCATTGTGGTTCTAGTGCAATGTTTTTGCAGTAGCTGTAGTTTCTGTAAAATTTTCGTCACTGGAATTTAGGTTCAAACCTGTTCCAGCATGACAATGCTACTGTCCACAAATGGAATGCACCGATGTACACACATTTTTTTCTTAGTTCATGAACACATGGTTTACCAAAATAGGTGTGGATGGAAGTGTCCTACACAGATCCCTAACCTACGGAACATCTTTCGGATAAACTAGAGTGCAGGCCATTTTCAACCGACATCAGAAATTTTCACAGCCATATTCTTTGAAAGAAGATTGAAGGGAGTAACTTTACAATGAGAGACACAACAAACACATGGGTATGATGTTCATAATCTTTTGCATTTTTAATAAAAAACATGATTCAGGAAGAATGCACAAATTATGACCCAGTGCTAGGAGAACTTTGGTCCTCAACTGAACCTCAAGACAGCAAGAAGAAAAAAAGTTAGAGGCATCAATCTCCCAAATATGCATATCCTCCACCTGAAAATGTCCCACAAAGAAGCTAGGAGACTAAGACTGGCATAAAAAAGCCAGCCTGAAATAGGTGATCATCAGGACTAAGACCTTGCCTTTTGGAAGAATACTCTCTGGTCAAGTGAAACCATTGCAGTATGGAGGTGGTTATGCTTTTTTTTTTTTTTTGTGGAGAAGGGACTGGAGGAGTACTTCAGAAAATAATCTGATACAGAGGAAGGACGATTAGATAGAAATGCACCACCAGCAACACCAAAGCAAGCAAGGCATCATCTCGAAAGTTAAAACTTGGCTAGAGCTGGGATCAGGACAGTGAACCTTAGCATTAGAAAATTATTTATAAATTGGCATTCTTTTGTGTTACCAAAAGCCCAAATTTGGCTGGTTTTCAGCTTGATCAGCCATGACCGATGAGCAACTGATCAGCCTCATATTTAAAAGATTCTGTACCGAGTGCACAAGCTTCCGAGTGGCATATTTTAATGCTGCTAAGTTACCAAAAATCAAGTGCTAAAAGCCGATCAGCTTTTTTCTCCAAACTCCAAGAACGAATTACATACGCTTCCACTAGTCTCAAAGCACTGCGAGGTCAAATTTTCCTTGTAAATCTGGTGCGTCAGAAGACTTGCGTGCCCGAGTTAGAAGCCCCGTGCCCACGTGCTCGCAGCCACTCCACCTGTACGCTCATTCTCAAGTTGAGCTTTGAGATTTTGTAAGCATTTTAGGCGGTAAAACGTTACTGTTTCTTTCTAATCCTACAGGTGGTGCACTCTAAACTATTCACCCGATTTCATCTAGTATGGTAAGAGTGAATTATTAGCAAAGTTTGTTTAGAACTAATAATTAATGCGGCTACCATAACAGCGAAACGTGGTGCTCAGTAAAAAGCATTTAAGTATCGTTTAAGTTTGTTGGTGTTTAAGTAAGAAAAGTAATAAGGAATGGACAACAGCTATTGACTAAAGCTAAGTTGTAAATGCCTTAAGATTGTGACAAACAAGAAAAAAAAATGTACTATTGAATTAGGATATTTATAAAAGTCTAATATTAAAAAGAACCCCAATCGGCACCTAGGTATTAGGTGGTTATTGGCCATTCCCATCCCTACTAAGCATACAGTACCTTCAAAATGGTTGTTTGCTACAAAGTTAAAGTGATGGCTAGACTATAGTTAAAGGGATTTGTTAACTAAACTGGAAACCAAATTCAAGCAATGAGGCCATCAAACCCAACTTCCATCAGTTCAATAGAAAGAGATGAGCAAAAATTCCATAAACTATAGCGAGCAGCTTGTGGAAGGCTAGCACACTTGTTGACTCAAAGGAAATGCCACCAAATACTAACAAGGTGTATAAAATGACCTTATGGAAATAAAGTGATTATAAACTGACTTAACACACGCAGCATAGGGTAACCAGAAATGTGTGCAACCTGAATTGGAAAAATTTCATTTGAATGTCTTGCATGTAAACATTTGGCCTTAACTGCACCATCCCCGGCTTTTTTTCCATGGAACAACAGTACATATCGTCATGGAATGAGAGTATTTATCATAACATTATGATACATGGTGACAAAATGTTGACACCATAATCAGGTTTCCATATAAACAACAAACGATACTAATTCATCCTCCTTGGAAAACAAACACCATTAATAATCACTGAACGTCTCTGTGTTAAACCGGTATTATATTTTAATAGTCATTCTCAGTTAAGAGCTTTTAACAGGTGAAACCAATGAACACATTTAATAGCTAAATATCATGCTTTAAATAACTATAATGAACTCAATGCAGTTTTTTAATCAAAGCATGCAGCTCTAAAGAGCATTAATGTTGAATTGTAATCTTTCCTTCCAGTCTTCTGCCTCCAGCCCATGCACTAAGTAGAAACCATAATATCACAAAACTAGGGTATTTTGCAGAAGATGGAAGAGAATTAGCACTTTCGAGGAAGTCATTTTAAATAAATAATTTTAAAAACGTGACTTGATTTTAAAATTACAAATCGACCCATTGTTTCAACTAATCAAATCCACCAACCAAACACTGATTCAATCACTTAATTGATTTCACTGCACAGCATTGGCAGCCTGAACCCCACCCTAAACAGCGAGGCCTTAGCACAACACCACCCAGCGAGTTTTTATTAGCCCTTCTGACTGACCAGACCTGCGTTACTGGAATTCTCCCATGACCTGTTCGTTTGATGATTACACATCTCCCGCACGCTCTGGCAGAACTGTCTGTAAACAAAGCATCCTAGGGATAAAGTATCAAACCTTACTGGTGCTGCTTGACACACGTGCACACAAACGCACACTCCTGACCTTTACCCTAATTCTAAAAAATTAATCCGTGATGCATTGCTTTCAAAGATTCAAACCATATTTAAAAAATCGTTAGTCAAACTGCACAGATGTGCTTAGTAGACAAGGCTGGAGTTACAACAAAGTTAGGCTATAAATATAGCAAAAGTCAGCGAAAGACATACGGAAACATCAGCAAAAACACGAGGAGAAACGCCACTGGATACTTACGTCGTATTTAGCAGAAAGGTTGTCGTCCATATCGGAGTCATTTGGGTCAACCACATCCTGAAAAGGAGGTAAAGTGGGAACCTTCCTTCTCTCAGACAGCTCGTTATCCCTTAACTTGGCATGCCGGATCTGTGATTTGTCCTTTAGAGCCTTTTTATCCAAGTGATGAGGATGGAGCATGGCGGAACCAGGTTGGAGTTTCTGCGACGTCTCTGAAAAACTTCCTTTCCGTTTTTTGGTAATGTTGGCTTCATCGTCCATCGAGGACCTTCGTTTATTTTGGCCCAAGCTCGAGAAACTAACATCAGTCGCCCGGTGTTCCTTAGATATGGCCTTGGGCTCTTTGAAGCCCATCTTAGGGATGGGATGCTCATCACGCAGCGGCTGGTTCTCTTTGGGTTTCTTCATGGAGTCTTTGGAGACTTTGCCCGAGTCCCTGCCGAAGTCTCTGAAGGCACTTTTGGACTCTTTCGAGTCTTTGGAAGGCTTGTCCTTGTGCTCCTTGGATGGCTTGTGGAGCTTGAGTGAGCTGCTGCTGATGCTGTTGTTGTTGGTGGTGGTGGTAATGGTGAGGGCACTACCGCTTTTGGACCCGTCCTGCTGACAAGGTAAATAAAAAAAAAAGCTAGGTTAGAGTGATGAGAGAGATAAGCAGGCCAGTCAGTTAAAGCAAACTAATTTAAAAAATATATGTATAATGAGTACTGTATATGGAAAGAATTTGAGCTATCAGGGAAAGGGAAGTTGAGACCCTAGCCTAGTTGTACCCTGGACATGGAGGCTTCAAGGTACTTCCTGTGCTAATGACTGGGCTGGTCTGTCCCAAGGTCAGGCTTGGTAGCCCCTGTCAATATTTCACTTGTGTAGTAAAGCCATTAGGCAGTCTAGACAGAGGAGGTGTTATGACCTGCCTGAACTACCTCTAAAGCTTTTTATTTTCCCTATCTTTTGTTGACCCTTGGACCTCTGAACACAAAGAGGCTTCCTCATGGTGAGCAGAATACGACTCTATCTGACAGAAAGCTTTATGTGTTCATACATATACACAAAGCAGGAGCCACAGCAAATTAAACAAACAACCCCTGCCCATATTATAACTGTATTCTACTGTTAAGGTGCTATAACTGTATTCAACAGCTTAGACCTAAAAGGGTGTTATTACTTCAGGAGAAATACATACATGAAAAAAAAATTGTTCGACCTTTCTAACCTTTAAAAGGTGTGCAAAAAAAAAAACAAAAAAACCCAACAACATAGCATATCTATCACTACAGCTTCCACAACACAGAATGAGCCAGAGAACATGGGGAAGTCGCTAGACCATCATTTGCTAAGGAGGCTGATGTAGTTGTGCAGCAGTCAGGCTACCAGTGACCCTTGATCTGTCGGTAATCCATCACCTGTGAGAGCCTGTTTAGATTGGGAACCATTTCCATGTGCGGTAGGGACAACCATAACCTCTGCATGTGTTCAGCACTTCAAGCTGGATCACGGTAAGTGATACGACACTGGAGACTAAAAATAAAATCTAACTGAAGAAATATGAAGGTGCGCAGTCCTGCACGATTTACTAGCGGAACGGATAATGTGCTTTACTCAAGACCTCCCCCCCCCCCCCCCTGTCTTAAGCTCCCTGCGCAACACTGCTGGAAACTAATAAAAGGAGTGGAGCTTTAAGTTAAAAAGGCCTGAACAGTTTCTTAAATGGTTCTTTCAGGCAGATTTGGAGGGGAGGGTTAGAAACTGGAAATGTCTGAGGTCTATAAGTATTTCACAGTTAATTCAAAACCCCTCCTGTAATGGGACACCCTGCTGCTCAGTTTACGTCATCGTAATGTAAGCACTTGCCCTTTTCCCAGCCAAGAAATACCTGACTCAAGCCAATGTTTAACGTCTTAAAAAAAAAAAAAAAAAAAAAAAACTCTCAGCTAAATACCCTGAACGCATTTGAACTTGTCAAATATGGAAGATTAAGAAGAGTTCTTTGAAGAGCTGGGAATTCTTTAGGTGGCAACTGAGGGCTCAGCAGTGAGTCGTAGTTCTTTTGGAGTAGTTTGCAAGCTGTGAGGGGCTTAAACTAGATATTTATATGAACCTTTGCTCCTGGAAAAGACTTGCTCTTTTTGCCATCAGAGAAGTTCGGTGTCAGTGAGCTGCTGGATAAAGTGGGCAGCTTAAGGTGCTGACCGAACAAAGACGTGGAGCCTTCTTGCATGACCATCACCTGAGTGGAAACAAAAATCAAACACGGATATAGACAGATATAGACTGGGACAATAATCATGCCACAAACATGATGAAAAACGACTGTGTTTTTTTTATGCAGCTGTAAGTGTCTCACATTCTGCAGACATTTCATTCAGTGTGCAATCATTAGTATTTCACTAAATTCAACAACAGCAGCAACAAAAAAAACGATCCTTACTTTAGAGTCTTCTGAACTTCTTTTGTGAGGGTCTCGTTGCTATCAAAACAGAAAGCGAACAATTAGAGACCTACAAGTCACAGAGGAAGGAAAAAAACAACCTGGATAGATATAAAATGTTTTTTTTAAATATATATATATATATATATATATATATATATATATATATATATATATATGATGGAAGGACAAAATCCTTCCCAGAGGCAAAAACCATCAGGTAAATTGAAGAGGACCTTTCAGCCCCTGTCGAGTTTGATTGATCGTGAACCTCCTGAAAGGTCTTTCTAGATTAAATGACTTCCAGTAGGACTGTTTGTTGTCAATCAACTGGATCAATTCATGCGACTCCTCATCTATAAACCAAGCCAAATGAGGTCGCACCCACAGCCGGCAACTCTCTGATTCCCTCAAACAAAGCAGGAATCAGGAGAACAAAACCTTCAAGCGCATACCTATGTGATCATTTCCTTAGATAGTGACATTTTTCAAAAGAATGACTCATTGCTCGATATGATTAAATCCTCAGCCTGATGATATAAAGTGAGGGTATTAAAAAAAAAGAAACACACACACCAAAAAAATTGTGTGGTGTCCTCTGGCATGGGACCAAGAACAGTCTGTGTGTCCTGTAGTGATGGATGGTTCAGGTTGGAACTGGCCCACTTTAATTCATCCCGCAAAAGTTACTCATGTTGGCTGATGAGAACTGTAATTCCATTAAGACCAACTCACTGTCGCTGGGTTTTTATTGTGGAGTCTTGCAAAACAAACAAACAGCTTAATGCAACAGCGCTACACCCTCACCTTGCTTCATGTGTGTGTGTGCTTGTATGTGTGTTCTTGCATATGTGTGTTCCTGCGCCCATAGCTCTTCCTGATGACACCACCCACATAAAAACACAGCCATGCCGAAAAGCTGGGACAAAGCCCCGATTCGGAAACCTTAAAATGATAAATACCCGTTCTGTGATAGCACCCACATCACCTGTATGCTGTAGAAACAAAATGTTATCTAGAGGGCAAACGCTCATTCTACACGCAACAGGGTGAAATCTTGAAAATGTTATATTTAGCGATATATAGATTAAACACTTAATTTGTTTTTGTTTTTTATCATGATCATCAACTGGACGTTAACATTCATTCCAGTAGAAAGAATCCCGCTTAGGTCATCATTTATATTGTAGTGGAACAGGTAGAATATAAATAGCAACTTTATTGTTCCACGTTAATGAATGACCAGCAAAGCAAGCGTATTCCCCAGCCTTATTGCTTCCCTCAGCCCTATTCAGCACAATTTCAGGTTTCATCCCACAGTATTCAAGAGGTAGGAACAATGCAAATAAATACTCAGAGCGGTCATGTACATTACCCCTCCGGCCTTTAGCAGCTTCCTGCGGAACTCCTCCGTCGGGTTGTTGAAGGTGAGTTTCTCACAGCGTAGGTGATTGACAGGGGGATGACCCTCCAAGTGCAGGAACAGATCGTAGTCGAAGCGCACTTTCTTCGGCTCCTCCTGATGAACGGGACGGCATGAGGTCAAATTCGCAACGTTGAAACGACACGAGGACCGTGAACACTATGCAAGCTGAATAAGTACCTTATTTCGGAAGTACACTTCAATAGGCAGGATAAAGCCGGCGTATCCAGACTCTTCCACTTTATATGGTGGATCCTTACACACTGTAACAGAGGGGAGGAAAAAAAAAAAAACATTACTGTTTTGGCCATTATTTCACCTTTTAGCACAATGTCAGTGCACTTATTAAGCTCAGACATTATTTACTTCCCAATGAAACCTGACAAAATGGCTTCTATTAGAATTAGATGTTTGTAATAAAATTTCAGCATTGGCCTTTAATCCATTTTGAATGTGCGTGTGATGAAAGATATGAAGGAAATATTTCATATTTCATAGTCCATTTCATCAGGCTCCCACTGCGGGAAGACAATGAATAAATGCTGTACATCTATACGTCTGCATTAGTAATTACAGTTTACAGTAGCATTTTCGGAAGAGATTTGTGCGAGACTAGAAATGTGAAAGTGCACAGCATTCACAAACCAGTGTACAAAAAATTTGGAGACTTTTGATTCAAAGTGCAAAAAAAAAAAAAAAATCTAACCAAATATTTAAACAGACAGCTTTGTAGAAAGGAATTCTAAAGTGTTGGACTAAATTTAGGAACCATGTTGGTACTAAAGCTGAAGTGTTGCCATAATAGTACAGTGAAAATATCTCCACCTGTCTCATGGACGACCGAATTCTTTGATGGGAAACCCCAGACCATAGGGTGTACAAGCCAGTGCACTCTTAGTGCTGGTCGCAGACCCAGATAAAACAGGCAGAATTGCTTCAGGAAGAGGCGTCCATCACTTAAAAAAAAAAAAAAATCTGTGCTAAATCAGTCAAATATGACATCTAAACTGCTTTTTTTTGGCGAACCCAACGGGAGCAGGTGAAAGAAGTACAACACCTATAGCTGAATATGTTAAACTCTTTAAGGGCAGTAAAAGCGAGCATGCTTTCTCAGTTATTAGTTTGCTTACTAGGCTGATTCAAAGCAAAATGTATACTTTTGGCAAGTTTTGCATTTGGCCTGATCCATTTTGACAGTTCATAAATTTGAGAGGACCAGAAAAACAATAAAATCTTCGCTAAGGGGCATATGGGAAGGAACAGGGCTGGAAATGTAATCAAAGTGTCTTTTGAAACTCACTGGAAACTTTCTGCATTGGGGTCAAATCAGGGTTAAATTGTGTTCTTGGTGCGACCGAACTGCACTCGAATGCTAAAGTGCAACTGCTTCTTGGTGCAACCCAAACGTACGGGAAAGAAAGCCCAAGTACACCCAGGTTCAAATCGGCTGAATAGCGCATACATGAGCTTGCCCTAGTAAAATGCTTAGTAATGCATGCTATGATTAAATAGTCATCTTCAATTACAATCAAATTTTGAAAGCAGAGCCAAACATGGAAAAAATTATTAGTACCACAGTGTGATGTCAAACAATCCAACGCAAGTTCTTTGCCGAAAAACATTGTGCACATGGTCTATAAATAGACGGAAAAAAAAAGAAGTAATAAATCTATATCTCAGCTCTGGCACAGCATCTGTGCAGTATATTGTAGTGCAGTCCACCCAAGAACCAGAACGGACCAGTGTGTGTTATTTATTACCAGTGTATTATTTATTTGTCCCGACACGGAGTTAATAAAGCAAGGATTTCTGTCACGCCTCAGTCACAGGAAACTGTAATTTCATCCTGCTTTTGACCTGCATGGTGTTAAATCTAGTCACGTTTTCAGGCCAAAAATTATTACCGATACACTACATTGTAAATATTTTGGCATGTCCTGAGTAGTACTGAAATACTAGTCTATATTTTTGGGTTTCAATAAATAGAAGCGCACATGTGCATATGCACGCACGCTCACACACAATGAATTTCAAAACATTTTGAATTCAGAAAGTGAAACCCATATTACATGTAAAAGTGCATTACATGTAAAGTGACATATTTCAAGCCTGATTTAGTTTTTTCGATTAGATGCATTTAGCTTAAAGCTCGTGAGAGGAAAAAATAAAAAATATATATTATAATATAATATTAGATTTATAGTTTACATTAGGTAAATTCCTATTTATACGACAAAATACTATGCATCTCTCAGTCTAGTTAAAAAAAAAATGGTAGGAAAAGGTGCACAAGCAACAGGGATGACTGCAGCCTTAGAAAAATTTATTCAAGATTCAAGACCTTGGGCGAGCTTGACAAGCAGTGGACTGAGGCTGGAGTCAGTGCATTAAGAGCCACACACACGCGTACAAACACACAAAACGAATAAAACTTTTTATTATTAATAAAACAAAGTTAGTATTTGGTGTGACCCTTTTAATCTCGGGTACACTTTGCACAGTTTTAAACTGAAAGTAGCGAGTAAGTTTTACTGATCATCCAGCAGAACCAGCCACGGTTCTTCTGAGGATTGTTGCATTTGCTTCATTTTTGCATACAAAATCCAGCAGCTTCAATTTTTTGTTTTTTTTTTGGTATGAAATGTGGTCGCTTATATAATGTGCTGCTTTCTTTTCTGGCATACAAATAATTCTTTAATAATCTTCATTAAATAGTCTTTAACTTTAAATTATGTGGTGGATTACAGATGTTTAATAATAAAAAATAAATAAACTGGGTGCCTAAGACTTTTGCACATGATTATACACATAAAAACAAACATGCACATACATAACGCAAACAAAAGGTGTGTGTTAACTCCAATTAGGTATTTGAGAACACGCACCCATGGGACACTTGTTTGTCTTGCACTTGGTGTCCCACAGGGACTTAAAATGGTACCAGCAATTAGTCACCATGCTTTGTGTGCACTGTAAGGCGAGGACATCTCGAGATAAATTGCATTCAAAGGGAAACCAAAATTTTCATTTCAAACAGTACAAAATGGTAATAATTAATATTATTAAATATAATTTGTGACATTGCACAACAACTCAAACAGCAACAGCTGTAAACAACAATGATCCCAGTCCGAGCTAAAGGAGTCTAAAAATAAATAAAAACAACTAATTACAGTGGTACGTGTTTAAGGCACTTATAATAACAAGCTAAAATTTCTATTACAAAAAAGGGGGAAAATTAGGACGACTAAGTAGCCAACCCCTGAAGCCATTGCCGAGAGCTGAGCCACATAAATACTCGGTCTCAGGTTACACAGCAACCAAGACTCGACCCTAACAAGACGAGACACGACTCTCCTGACCAGACAGCTCATGACCCCAATCCTAAGGTCATGGCGCCCCAACACGGCACTGCTGCACAAATATTATGGGTTGCAATTAATTGCATGACTGGGTCAGGTTCAATTATAAGCTGCTAAATGGGCCTATTCACTACACTGTGTTTGTTTTCTCCCTTAAAGCTACTTTTGTGCATAGGAGATGAGCCATAAAGTGGACAAATATCATTCGTTACTTTTTTGCGATTTACCATTTATGAGAAGTGCTTAGAAACTTGCATGCTACATTTCTTCCTGCGAACTGAATAAAGTGATGGTAAGCTTATACCTGCTGGGAGGTTCAAATCTGGTAAATGTAGGAAAGTTAACAACCGATGTGAGAAATGTGTTATTAAAAACATCTATATAGTGATTCAGAAAAAGAAGCATAAGAAGACGACTCAATAATCGACACTGAAAAATGATCGAATTATTATTGTGACTGTGGAACGTCTGCTCAAGTTGAAAAGGTCACTTTAGATTTGGAAGTGAGAGTCTGGACACGCAAAGTGTACAATACACTCATTGACCTGGAACAGGAAATTGGCCAGTAACTACACCGAGCCAGAGTGAAGGACGCGTTGCTTTTTTTTTTTTTTTCGCCTAATGGAAATAGCCAAAAAGAACCCCTGCCTTCTCTTACGCTCTCTCTTGAACACACACATACACACAGAGCCAGGATGCCAATCACAACACAATGCCAGTCAGAAAGCATTTGCCCTTTCTTGAAGACTGGGTCATAATGAGGCAAAGCCGGAAAATCCTGAGACAAAACCGCAGAAAAAAAAAGAAAAAGAAAAAAAAAAAAAAAAGACCCGATCCATTTGACATTTAGATCATTGCACGGCTAAACTGTTAAACTACACTATTAGATTCAATCAGCATTTTTGTCTCCAATGAAGAGTGGTTAACGTACACGGAAAAACAACACCGTTTCAGATTACACTTCTTACTAAATAGCCAAGCTTAGAAACAATCTGGTCCATAGAAGTGAAAATCGACTCCCCTTTTAGAGTCCGATTACCATCTTATAGCTGACGACTCCACGCTGAGATATATGTCAGGAAAACACACAGTGTAAACAGTCTTCAGTACAGCCGACCACCTGCATTCAGGTCAACAAGAGCTATTGCATGCATACAACCCCTTTCTGTGAAAAACAATCCTACTGCAGAAAACACACACTCCTTGTTCTTCTTCCAACTCAATTAGATAAAAATTTTTGAAGGAGCAACTAAGGGTGTAGAAATTATTTTTTTGGATGTATGATGGAAGGATAACGAGTATAATGAGAGGAATGATGAGAACTCAACCAAGCCCTAAACACCTTGCGCACAGTCTCAGGATTACCTGCTGTTCCAGTGAGGAAGTCACAATAGTCGTGCTCGTCATGAAAGGGACAAACATTTAAACTTAAATGGAACCGCTACAGACTTACAGTTGAGTACAGTTGACTTGAGGTAAAAACTGAACATGAATGGCATGGCAAAATTGGGTTTGTGATTAATTTCATAATAACTGTACAAGATTTAATGTAGTTTGATCTCTAAAATCAACACATGGTCATAATTATACATATATTGTAACACACCTAATATTTGGTTGAATGCTCCTTTTGTAGCCATCAACACGTTGCTCTGGTTGGATATTTGATCAGTTTTCTACACAGAATTGATAGTGTTCCTTGGCACTAGCATTTCTGGCATGGACCCGACTTCTAGACCTTATTTCCTCTTTTTTTTTTTTTCACTTCATGCAATGCATCAGTTCCACTGGCAGCAAAACAACTCAAAGGCATGATGCCACCACCACCATGTTTAGCATCTGCTTAAATTTTCTAAAAATGTTCCCCGAACAGGCATGAACGAACACTGGTGTTCCAACAGCTTCTAGTTCATAGTAGGCTTGTGACCGCATTGTTCCTAGGTTGGTCCTTACCATCTGAACCAATTTTCTCTCAGATGAGGGTTTTCAAAGAGGCTAGGATCTTCACTGTGCTCCTTGGACTTTCCCATTGTACTATGTGTTCCTCATTAAAGTGCTTAAACAAACTCTTTACATGTTGGCACAGAGAGGCCATCAGCATCAATCATGATCACTTACAGGATGTTGGGAGGTTTTGCAACGGAAAAACAGATTAAAAAAGGTTTCGGGAAGTTCAGCAACACTGAATTAAAAAAACTTGCGTGGGTTTAAATTCAAATAAAATGAATCATTGAAAGCCTGCAATTGCTATGACATTCATGTACATCATGAGTGTATGCAAGCATACACACTGTACATACAATTTTTTTTTCCTGGGCGGAGAACCTTCCTGTATAAGAACCCAAAACAAAACAAAATAGTTTTGCCTTTCAAAAGGTTTAAAAGGAAACATTTCTCATGTTCCACAATACTCACCTCACTCATCGTCTCTACTGCTTTATCCTTTATCCTGGTTGAGGGGGGCCTGGAGCCTATCCCAGGAGACTTGGGCCACGAGGCAGGGTACATCCTGGACGGATACTCGCGCACACACTCATTCACACACAACGGGCAATTTGGGAACAGCACTTAACCTAATCTGCATGTCTCAGGACTGTGGGAGGACACCAGTGTACCCAGAGAAAACCCACCAATCACAGGAAGAACATGCAAACTCCATGCACACAGATTCGGTGGGAATCGAACCCGGATCCTGAAGGTGGTAAATTATATACTTTTATTCATCTCTGTGGATTCGTTCACTATGTGGCCGTGAATACATGTTGCTCAATGTGCATGTGTAACTTTTGCAGGTTCATTTGCATATAAATATTGTGGTTGACCATTAGCACACACACCCTGTTCACATTTAAATCCCATATTCAACTACTGGATAGATCGTCTTCCATATTACCTACTGTATATAGGCTCTAATATTTCTACTCTCCCTACCAATTTTCAAGCTCAATCTAAACATAAAACGTTAGTTGGTGAACTTCGTATGTGGTACAAGATACATACAGACATATAAAAAACTTAAAAAGTCTAAAACTAGCGGAGGTGTCCAGTCCTCAGAAGGAATGTCTTGGGTGCATGGCTAGGATATAAAGAAACCTTGAGCTAGGATGGCCTGAAATAATAAACCATTAGTGAAATCAGAAAAAAAAAAAATTCTATAATTGGTCCCAGGCTTGAGCACTATAATGATGGCTGACAAACATCGGGAAGGATCCCACCTCTTTTCCCAGCCGTAATGGTGACCAGCGCTGCCTTTCAGTGGTCTGAGTGGAAAACCTCGCCTCATTACGCATTCCACATGAAGGTACTAATGCTAATGCACTCGAAATTATTTAGGAACTATTTTCTGAAGAGAGGCTCAGGTTTGTAGAATATTTTGGATCCTGGAAACTTTTCTTTAATACAGACAGAACGTCTGAAGGGGCAAGACTCAGTTTTCAACACCGCAGCTGAAGGCAGTTACAGAGCTAGCGGTAGGACATTAAGGCAACATGCTAAAAGAGGCAGGAAAAGGCTCTGTTCGAAGGTTTTTAAAATCGAGACACAAATCTTCACAAACGTATCGCATTCGGAAGCTATTCGTACTCTCAGGACTCAGGTGTGCTGTTTTCAGTTGACACTGCAACACATCTCATGAAACTTTAATATGGCTAGTAAATCTGAAGCCATGGTGACATGGATAGGAATCTTAAAACGTTTCTACATTTTCTACATTATGTTTCTAACTTTTTTTTTTTTTTGTTGCCACCCAGAATGCTTTCATGCTCGATTTTAAGTGTTGTACAGAAGGGAATCAAACAAAAGACGTATGAAATCACGAGTCTATCGATCTGTAGCCTCAGATTGGTCATTTGATTCAGCTATATCCTATCCAAAATACACGGCGAGTGCCGATTTGGTCACTCCTTTACGATCGAACGAAACTATGTACACAATGCAGCAGCACTCCTTTGCGTGCAAGTCATCCTTTGTATTCACTGCAGTATGACCAGCCCCTGTGCTCTCAGTGCTTAGACCAACTGCATAAAGAGCCTTTGTTCCTCTTGACTTGTCTGTCATGGCTGGTGAGCATTACAAGAAACTCACAGGATCATGATACTTGAAAACATTTCTACAATATATGTGCATGTTGTACAAAATGTAAGCGTGGAAAAAGTCTAGACACACAAAAAAAAAATCTGAATTCTATTTCATTTTTTTCTTTAAATAGACATGGAATATTAACACTGAACAACAATTAAACAATCTTAATATTTAACACTTTTAATAATTCAGTAGATTATACATATTTTATATATATATATATATATATATATATATATATATATATATATATATATATACACACACACACACACACACACACACACACACACACACACACAGTAGTCATACTTGTGATGTCTCAGATAAATGCATTATGACATCATTTATCATAATATCAGTATTAGATCATTGCCCAGCCCTAGTAAGCACAATCTAATGAGGGCGGCCCGTGCCGTAGACAACAGCATTCTTTCAAGTATTCCTCCGAACAGACCAAAATCCAGACATCCACCTTTTCGTATACTTTTCAGGCCATTATTTTTTATCAGATAGTCATAGTTCATTGCTTAGAGTAAACTACTAAGAACAAAAAGCACTATAGAGAACACCCTTCTGCTCTTTAAGCTTTACGTTTACACAGACCCCACTGTGATACAAGGCTCTTAAGACTGCTAATCCCTGATCTGGTAAAAAAGCGTCTACCCGTCACGTACGACACTCTTTCTTTCTGAATGGCAAATGCGCCCTTTGGTTACTATAGAAAGCGGGTTGAAGTTTATATGGCCAGTCCATCCATATGGGAAAAGTATGCCGTTGTTATTGCACAAGTGGTTAAATGTAGCCGAATTACATTACCACATGTTGCATCATCATAATTTTACCTAGCCCTATAAAGGATGCGCCACCCTGGCAGAATGGCTTCCACCACTTTGTGGCCGATGGTAATCAGTTGGTGCGGGTAGGAGAATGGTCACACTGGCACATTGAAAATAGGCAGTTTTACACACACTGACCATATGATTTGGGTGCAAAAACAATGCATTTCATTTGCTTTCAGGAGCTGAAAAAGGTTGGCTAGATACGAACATGACTTAATCTTAAAAGGTTTCGTCTACAAAGATGCTTACTTATGATAATTTCCCATGCATCAAAAGGGTTACAGAAGATTGCATGTTGCTGGGTTTGATGTAATTGTATAAAATATACTCTACAGCACCTTTATGACTAGACTTTATATAAACTGTTTTACTTTCTATTCATTTTAATTAAATTGACATCTTCCTTCTCCAGACAAACAAATATACAAATTCACATCTTCCAGGTTATGTAAATAGTTATTCTGTGTAAACTTAAGTCAATATTGGAAAATTTAAAAATAAATTAAAATAAAATGCAATTTATTTTTTATTTAATAAGATTTATTTACCATAAATTTACAAAAATTTTATTACATTTATAAAATTTATTATTTTGTTTATTTAAACGATTAATTTAACAAATTTCTTATTTAATGATAAAAAAAATATTTTAAAAAAATTAAGCAAAAATCAATGATGCCTATATAAATTAAATATTTTTTTTAATTATATGTATATATAAAGAAATTATATACACACATACATACAGCCATCATTGATTTTTTTTTTTTTTTTTACTTTCACTTTATTTTAGTATTGGAATCACAGTTAATTCACGATTTAGCAAGGGGGCAATTACTTTTAGACAGCTTTTTTTGCCTTAATAAATAAAATAATCAATCATCATTTTAACACGGCATTTTGTATTTACTCGTGTTAGCTTTGGGTAATAATAAAATTTGTTGATTACCTCAAGGAGCTTGACAATTAATTAAAAAATTAAATTAGATAAAAAAAATCAGGAAAGGGGAAAATATTTTTTCAGGACACTGCATTTATACAACCCCTAAAATGTCTGTAAATTATATTTTGCACACTGTTCAAGTTATGTTTGTGAAGAAAATCAATTCATAATGTGGATAAGAATTGTTTACAATTTTTTGGGTTTTAATATTTTTTGTGCACTCAGACATTTATACTGGTATAAAGGATGCAAATTGTATGACTAATACAAAAGGATGTGAACACACATCTAAACATATGATTTTCAGGTCGAACATGTATTACCCATTCTATAGCATGGGGAAAGTGTTTAACATGTGACCAAAAAAGCAGCAATATAAACTTTGTGTGGCAGTGTAAGATTTTTGTTCTTCCCTACGGTTTGTGACGTTGCACAGTCCTGTTTGACGTAGCCCCGAAAAAAATATATATATACAAAAGCTTGTGCTGGTCCTGGAGGGAAGCTCAAGCTGCAATTCTCTAAGGGTGCACTTTTCACATAAAGAGTTGACGCCATGGAACCAGGCATATGGGAGCACCAAGTCTGCTCACAGTGGTGTAAACCGACACCTCGTACAGGGGAAACCATGGTAGCTGACATGAGGCACCTTCTCACCAGGGACACTGTTGCCTTTGGTCATGAAGGGTATATCCCTCTGTTTTCCAGAGAACACACAGTACCTGAGAACATTATGCTCCTGATTCCAAAAAATGCCACTCCTACAGTTATGTAATGCTAGTCCAAATGTGCACCCCAATCTCTGATGACTACAACGCACCTTAGTTTCCTCAACAGCTCTACAGCGTTCGTGGCTTAGCGTTTCCAAAGCCCATATTAAGACCGGATACATGCTCTGCTTCCCAACTGCGCTTCTTCAAAAAGTCAGCCTGGGGTTAGAATGCAGACCTGGAGTGCTGCTGGCTTCAATGCTCGTTTTCCAATCCAGCTCAGCAGCACCGAGGCACTGTGGGTCAAAGGAAACATCCGGGGTAGAAATTTAAACAAAACATGAAGAGGCT